>OU795039.1:2034000-2741500 GCA_917208275.1 Patella pellucida | reverse complement strand
GCTGTCTTGTAGTTCTACTGGGACGATAACCGAGGTCTCGTATATACATTGGCGTACACAAAGGAAAATTCCTTGGCAGTTTGAATTTGATATAAGAGTAAATCATAGTGCCGACGCGCGTGACAAAATACCCCTCGTATGCTCGTCTTCATTAGCTCAGTTTAGGAGCAGAATAGTAGGTATTAAACTCCATTGTGAACAGTCCAGTTGCTAATTACACTATTTTGCCTATATCATTTTTGTTAAAACTTTGAATTTTGTCTATTGTTTGGATTAATCGTATTTGGTTTTATTTTACTGAACCTCAACGCCATCTCTCTCTCTCCCTATCTCTCTCTCTCTCTCTCGTGCGTTGTACGATTTGTGGAAAACAACGATGATGATCTATATGTTAATCGTTGTTATAACTGTTGACGATGATGATCTCTGTTGATTATTGTTATAATTGTTGACGATTGAAAATGGACAATTTCAATACGGGTAAATAAAATATGATTGGACTGACATTTAACAGATATCGACATTCAAGAGTAAAATGGCTCTAGATTGAATAACCAAAGGCGTGTGTATCTTACCGATAAAATCTAATTTAAACATGCTTCATGTAATTGTGTACAGATATGCATTACTTTGAATTACAAATTGGTTTTGTAACCAACACTCGAAGATTAATATTTCCTGTTGAAAGGGGATCGTTGACCGACTGCGTTTTGTCAATCACTGGAGTAAATAATACACCAAACGACTTCCTTGTTAATTGATTGATCCCGACTAACAATCACTATATGCTTCTAACATCAAACGACTTCCTTCTAAATTTATCACGACTACTAATAATTGTGCTTCTATATGCTTTGAGTTGGTTTATGCTACTTCCGTGTAGATTGACATCGATTAGTCAAGAACTATAGGCTTCTATATGCCTCGGGGTGGTTTTATACAATCCAAACAGAGGCAGGTTTATATTGTACCTTTTATAAAACCTTGTACCTTTTATAAAACCTAATACAATTATATTACGGAATACAAAACATGTAGGGTGGGTGGGGGTTTTCAGATTACCCCCCCCCCTCTCGCTCTTTATCAAACACGATCTGTGAAACGGAAAGACCATTATTGTCAGACCAACCATGAAATTAAATTTACTAATAACCTTTCAAATACACCATTAACTTTGTTTTGTATTTCAGGTGTGAGTTTCAATAAACTAATTGATTTCATTGTTGATGACAACAAGAAAAAATGAATGAAGAATTCCTAGAATAAAGTTTTGAAGTGTAAACCTTTTCGCCACTAAAAACAGTCTAGTGCCCAAGAAATTCAGAGTACTGTTAAATTCATTCGACGCCACCTTTCGACCAATCGTTATCCAAGAAATTTCCATTGTGGGCCACAATTTTATTTCAATAATTCACTTTCACGTGCAAAAAGATTCCTGAAGATTATGTACTAACGATGATTATAGACATTTTCTCGTATTCTATAAACTTTGTCATTTCAATTTGTCAAAATGTATAAATAATTATAGGTGGGATGTCTGGTAATATTTAATATTTATTGACGCATCGTAGCAGAATGTTTTAATATTCTAAAGTAGACCAACAGGTAGGCGTATTGAGAAATGACAAAACACTGAAATTATCATATGTTCTTACAATCCGCATTACAGCGAGAATTTAAATTTGTCTGACAAAGAGCTGCTGAAGGATGATTTGTTCATGCAACGCGCCGTGTACAAACGATGACATGAGACCTGACGATAATCGCTATTATTCATTCCTGGCAAACTAAGTCTGCCAATAACAGGGGTGGGGGTGTGGCTGAAGGCTTAGCATGCACGCGCTGTATCATAAAGCCTGTCATTGAGTCAACTGGCGTGGATTCGAATCCCCAGCTGTACGTGACAAAGAGAAGGGTCGCCTGTCCAAACTCCTGGGTTTTATACGGGTCCCCCGGTTTCCTCCCTCTTCTAAAGACACCTACGCGCAAGCGAATTAATGAAATAAAAATAAAATCATGTGTTCAGTAACGAAATGACCTAGTGGACGTTAAACCCCATTTCTCTCTCTTTCTCTCTTCCCTTTCTTATCGGTCCATATCAAAAATCGTCAATTTCTATTATTTATACCCATACTTTTTCTCGACTCTTTGAGAGAAGTTGGGAGGTTATTCACCGACACACGGCCACTTCGCCTCGGAGCCTCACTCACAAAAGACGGTGTTTCAACCAATACACACTGAAAACAAGGTATATAACTATTACTTATTTTATTTAATTGTATTTTACATTAAGTGTCGTGTTGTAAATCTCACCCAGACAGAGAAAAATGACATTGTTCAACTGACGAAAAAGGCTTTTAAAGACATCGGAAGCCATACTGCTGATAACTAATAAATCATTGGATATACTTACTAACAATTTATCCAGTAATCAATTAGGGTACATCTGGTTTACTCAATATTGTTATTAGAATTAACCTTATAATTCACATTGGAAGCCATTAACGTAAGACCAGATTTATATTCGCTGCCCATTAAACACGGTGCCTTAATACTTTCTTTATATCACCGTAAGTGCTAATGGTATCTTTTCAAATTTTGTATTCAGTTATACTTTCTCATTGGTACATGTAGTTATCTAAGATTAACGTCACCAGGGGGTTTCGGAACTTACTGTCTGGTTTGAACATGATCGGAGGGAAGTTCGTCTACACGTCAATTGATCTTAAACTATTATCATGGAATAAAGACAATATAACAGTACCTACTACATGAAAGATAGACAATATTACAGTTACTACCAGATGAAAGAAACGCGTTCTAATAACGATAGAAAAGATCGACCCGGAAATGAAATGGATGTGAAGACATTGATTACAAGAAGTAAAAGGCGCCTCACGTGAAAAAAACAAGCCCATTGAAGAACCGTAATTATATAAACAATCGGTCACATTTACGGCGTATTGGGAGAGTGGAAGAAATGGCGAACATCTTAGAAGAGTGATTTGAAACTGTAATGTAATAATAGAGATATGCTTTTCGTGGGCGGGAGAGGGGGTGTTTAAGTCCGCTTCCATCTGGGATGATATTACAGGCGAATGTGTTTGAAGAAACTCGCCAGTAAGAGCCAGTCTAAGTGATATGCTTTCCGTGTGCGGGGCTGGTAACTTCCACTTCCATCTTGGTTGGTAATGCAGTAAGAGCCAGTCCAAATTCAAAGCAAACAAAACGAATTGATCATCCAGATTACATGGACCATCCGAGAATAACAGAGTAAAATATTATTGGTGACCACATTGTCATGTCTTATAAAGATTTGGTTTAAACATTATTAAAAAATCACGAGGGCTAATATTAATTTGTTTTTGGGTGGATCAGTTTCATAATTACAATTGTACTATTTTAGTTAAATGGACATAGCATAAAAACAGAATATTTCTAACCCGCTTCAGAATTTGTGTCATTTGTTTTAAGTTTAATTTATTACGTCTCTTGTCTCGAATATTAGCATCATTATGACGGGGAATTTTCCTAGCTGCCTGTTTTCACAATTTTTAATTTAAGTATTTCTCGTTGTCTCTGATATCAGCATCTAAACGTTTAGACTTCCCTAAGGAAGACTTGTACAGAGACATTCGTCGTGGGTGTCGTTCTACAGACTAATTAGCCACAATGGACTTCATATGTTTAATTATTACACATAAAAATTCAATTAAACATTTAATAAAAAAGTTTTTTAAAATTGATGGATTACCTAATTGTGGTTCCGACTCTTACATTGATTATCTCCCGTAGGTTTATGCAAGAATAATTATATCACAATAGTATTACGATTAAACATACAGGGATGCATGTTATCTAAATTATTAACTAGACATTAATCACTTTTCCAGACCATAATCAACTCTTGATGCCACCGTTAGCCTTCGATATTTAGTGGATTTGAATACGGTTTATGATGGATGATTTAAAATAAAAATAGGAGCAGAACAGTAGGACGTTAAACCTTATTTCATTTCAGGCCTACAGCCGTTTTTATAAATACCCTTCATGATAATTCGTGTTCAGAATAATACAATGCATGGAATATTTCCGTAGTTATAACTCTGGTTGATACTGAAGAGTTGCCGTTAAATCTCATTTTAATGGCATCTCCAATACAACGACTTTCTCGCCGTTCCGCTTCCTGACACTTCATGGAATATTTCCGTAGTAATAACCTTGATAATACTGAAGAGTTGCACGTTCAATCCAATACAATGGATTCCCCGTACGCATGTACCACAAACAGCACAATTTACCGAAACTCAAACAAATCCCCCCAAATCCACAATAATCTGGTAATATTCCAACTAAAATCACATTTAATTATAATCATATATTGTGATTTGAACGTCACCGTTATTTTTTTTTTTGTTAGACATTATTGTCACACACAATTTTGTTGAGGACAAAGAGAAAGTGAGCGAAATGGGGCTTAACGTCCACTCGACACAAACTAGGTATTTCGGGACTAACATATGGCTCCATTTTACTTCAATAATTTGCTTTTGCGTAGGGGTCTTTATCAGTTGAAGGAAACACACCTAGGATGGACAGGCGACCATATTCCTTGTCATGCACAACCCGGTAATCGAAACCACGCCAGTAGACTCAATGACAGACCTAATGATACCGAATGGACAGAACGCGGTTATTTAAGTTACGGCATAGTTTATTAAGCAAGCTACATTTCAGAATCAATTAAGACGGGCCGCAAAAGGCTTCCATATTTCATTGTGGGGTTTCGTCAATAATACAAGCAGTATACACACAGACAACTGTCTTCTTCGAAAACAGACCTATGTCTGAAATGGCCACCATATCCAAACAGTAGTATATTATTTTTTAATGTTGTTCTACTCCGTTTCGTATCTGCTATATAGACACAGAGATTAAATAAATCTTTACAATGTTTTTTAATTGAAGCGGAATAGAGTTATCGACTAAAATCGTCGATTAAAGAGTTAAAATGTCGGTCAATTAGCTTCGTGTATTTTCTGTATTGTAGACAGAAAGTGTAAGTTTCGTGTGTAATATAAGAAGACGGTTTGTGATGTTCTGTGAAGTCTTATGAATAGTTACAATAATAATACAATAATACAAGACAAAAATATCAGGAGAAATCGTACAATTTCTCGAATATCGTCTACTACCTTGACCGAGAAACCATGTGCTGGGTTTTTTCACCCACACACGAACACATGTTTCTATGTCAGCCATCGCTGTTATGTAAAAAGGTTACAAAGTTGTTTCATCTTGTCATTACGCCACTGACGCCCATCTCACGTCTGACACGCACAGGTCTAGGGTGTGGTAGGTAGTATACCAGCAGCAAGAAACCGTGTGAAAATTTAGTATGTGCAATAACAAAAGTCTGTGATCTTGTACGGTGCTAAACACATGCAAATGACACCCACGGGTCTACTACGCCCACGGTTTTGTGATCTGGGTTTATAAACCCTTCCAGACGAAGGCATCTTATTAGACATCTGGCTAAGGTATCATGTATTATATCAGGTTTAACATTCAGTACAGTTTATCAGACAAAGGAAGTTATATAAGGCATGCCAACAACAAATTAAAGTTAGATAATAATGACATAAGAATGCTACCAGCCCCCCAGCCTGGTTTCGATAACGACATGTTGGTAGTAAAATCACTTCCACATGTCAAGATGGCAGGAAGCTTCTATAACATATGTCATATTTTTTTCAAGATTCGACTTTGATTGTCTTTGATCATCCATCACACACAATAACAACCCGTCTTATTCAGACAATTGTGCAGTTAAACATTGTGTTATTGTATTCCCCAGAAGCAGATGAGAAAACAGGTAGCCAGATATTGAACTCATGAACCGTGATGAAATGTTTATCCATCCATGTTGTAGATAAATGATGATATTAGTGTAGTGTGTGTCGGGATGTTAAAAGGTTTAGTATTAAACATGACTGGATAATTAATTAAGCGTTAGATTTGTTCTGTTCTGGTTTCAAACTCATGTCTACAGATTGATGGATGGAATACCGGTAACAACTTATCATAAACCTTCACAACAAACGATCGGTGGTTAAGATTTCAGATTTTATACCAACCCCGGAATGAAATCATGGTTCTGGTCGGTTAAGTTTTGAGATTCTTCGACAAACTGTGATACATATCCGGATCGGATTAAATGTGGACTGGCTCGACTACGGCCTGAAAGCCCCCCCCCCCCCAACACACACACACACACCGATTCATTGTCGATGAATTCGGCCCTGCAATCCCAATTTCAACTCCCAAGTCCTCGTTTTACGGAAACTATTAGTATGTCATCGCCATTAGCGCCAAGAAATTGGAAACTAGTTTGAAGAATATATCTTGTAGTTCCGACATGTTAATGTTTAAATACCATTGAAGGTAATCTGTCACCCGTACAAAGCACGTCATTATTCAATTATTATAGTCTCGCGGAATGTTAGATATGTAACAGATTTGCGTGTTAATCGGGGATGTTGTAATTAACCTAGACTACTACTATTAATCGACCATTAAACCGATTGACATCTGGAATCGATCAAAACCACAGCAATACATAGTGAGAGGCGACTGGTACGCTAAAATTAATTCGAGCGCGGTTTTGACCGAAAGAGATTCTTTATCGTGGTTTACCCTTTGGCGTGGCGTGATTTCAATTCCCCACTTGTACTTTACCAGGTAAGGTGTCGCTTGTCAAACCTCGTGGGTTTTCTCCGGGTTCTCTGGGAGCCAATTACCAATTTAAAAGGCCGACAGCTAGAACCCCACAACAGAACTGATTTAATCAACCCAAGAAGTAAAACGCGTTTGGATTCAAGGATCAAATGGATCAGGTCACAACGTTCAAATCAATTCAGATAGTTTGGCAAGTATACTTGCAGAAGATTGTCTAGAATTCATTATGTTGAAGATCGACATTTATCGGAATTCTGTCCAAAAACAAGAGTGGATGCACTGTTAGAATACAGATCGATTGTGTATGTGTTCTCGGGTAGATGTACTATTAAAGGACAATATTGGCGCCAGTCATTATATGTGACAGGGCTAGTTAATCAATTCCAAATATAATTTTAACACAGAGATCATGGGTAATACAGGTGCCACGAATCGAAAGTGGCAAACGCTAAAGGAAAACACGAGTTATCACTCCATATTTAATTTACTATGTTACAATGATAATAGAAACGTTGGTGTGCATGTCGACAGTATCATTCCAGATCCCCAAAAAAGAAAACAAAACTAAAGAGAGAGATAGAGAGAGCGAGCGAGAGAAGTGGGGATTCGAAACCACGCCAGTTGACTGAATGACACTCTATAAAACAATCAAGGTGGAGTTGGGGGAAAATCAACAGGTGATATATAAACACTAGAAGGTGCCATAGCATGACATGTATTAACAACTCACACAGCCCATGCTGTGGAGTATTGTCATAGCTTCTCACAGATTCAGTACATATGTCTCGCTCTCATTACACAACTACTCAGGGACAGTATCAATACACTACGCATGGTCCCGTTCGTGCATTATCAATAAACGACTTATGGCTTGTTCGTCATTCCCTCCTTTAGTTTTCGATTATATATTTCGGCAGCATAAGAACGATGGCGACAGAGGCTAGCTCACCAATGTCCATGGCTGACGCGTTTAACAGCAGCCCTGCACCAAAGTTCTTTCCTGCAGCAAAAAGGAGAGAGGAACAGACTCACGTCGTACTGGTGAGGCCACTGGAAGGCAAGTCCTTTCAAGGAGCCAAACTTACGGCAGTGGGGAAGGAACTTAAGAGTAAGTGGGGTATTACTAACATACCCGACTTAAAGATAACTGTTTCAGGACAACTTAGACTTGCCTTAAAAAGTAGGTCTGAGATGGATCTGGCGCTAGCTCAGAACGCACTTCTCGGTATGACCGTGACGGTGTCCGAACCGATCACCTTGTCCATTGATAAGGTGGTTGTTCATGGGATACCGGCCGAATATACCGGGGAGGAAATTCTGGAAGATTTGACAGAGAGGGGGTACCAAGCTACCGAGGTATACCGGTTTAATGTGGCCCAGGGGAAGGATCAGGGAAGCGTCGCCCTGTCCTTCGAGAAAGGTTCCGCACCTGAGGCCCTTAAAATCGTGTACTTCAACCGCCGTACCGACCCCTATGTTCAGAGAGTGAGACAGTGTACCAAATGCCAGAAACTGGGACATACGGTTAAGTACTGTAAAGGAAAAGCCATATGCGCCCAATGCGGAGGAGAACACGCGGTGGCTGAGTGTAGGGTGGGTAGTAAAATCACTTCTCGATCAACTTCCACAGGGCGAATCATTGTTTTGCGGGGATTTCAACGCAAAACACGTCCTGTGGGGGTCGCCGAGGAATGACTGCCGGGGGACTAGCCTATGCTCAATAATAGAAGCAAACGACTTATGCATGCTGAACGATGAGAGCCCTACTTTTGTTGGAGGAAATGCCCCACCTTCGCACCTAGATCTCACGTTCTGTATGCTTGGTCTGGCAAACCGCTGCGACTGGCAAGTACACGAAGACGAAACACTTGGCAGTGACCATCTCCTGATAGAATTCTGCATTCAGGCCGAAACACAGGGAAGTCTATAACGGGAGACCCAATTGGATTATGAAACAAGCTGATTGGGTTAAATTCCGTGTAGGCTGCCTTGAGTGGAAGGAAGAAGATACCATCGATACCAACATCGACGTGTACGCTACCAACATTACGAGCTCTATTATAGGTGCTGCTAACGACTCCATTCCAAAGACTTCTGGCGGAAAACCAAGGACTAGAAAACCATGGTGGTCACCGGAATGTCAGAAGGCGGTCAACGACAGAAGGAAGGCCCCCCGCCTACGAAAACGCCACTACAATGAAGCCAACCACCAAAATTACCTTAAGTTGAAATACGCTGCAAGAGACACCATAAAAAAGGCACAAAGTGGGCACTGGATGACATTCTGTAATGCGTTGAATAAAAACACGCAAACGGGTGCCGTTTGGAAGAAGCTGAACGCCATGAACGGGAAACGCAGATCATTCAACATACCAAACCTTGAAGATGGAGATAAGTATGTTACGAACGGCAAGGAAAAGGTAGATCTACTAGCAAAAACTTTTGCTGATGCAAGCAGAGACGAAAACCAATCACCAGAGTTTCTGAAGAGGAAGGAAATCTTTTACTCGCAGCACCCTTCATTAGTAATTGAATCTAATGAAGTGGCTGAACCAATCAACCTACCCTTCTCTGAGGGAGAGTTAAATAAGGCTCTTTCCCTCAAGAAGGATAGTGCGGCTGGTGAGGACAAAGTAAAGTACTCCATGCTCAAACATCTACCAAGAAACGCCAAGACGATACTACTAAACTTCTTCAACACATCCTGGCTGTCAGGAGAGGTACCTAAAGAATGGCGAAAAGCAAACGTCATACCTCTACTGAAAGCTGGGAAAGAGAAGAACAAGGTAGAGTCATATCGACCAGTAAGTTTGACATCCACACTATGCAAAACATTGGAAACAATGGTTAATATCCGATTACAGTTCTATCTGGAGAGCAACCGATTGATCGACGAAAATCAAAGTGGGTTCAGGAAAGGTCGATTAACAATGGACCACTTGGTTAGACTACAGCAAGTCATGTCGCAGGCCCTTCTCTCGGGAAACCTTTTATGTGCCGTGTTCGTAGATCTGACCAAGGCTTTCGATTTAGTTTGGTTAGACGGGCTGCTCTTCAAGTTGGGACGTATCGGTATAACGGGCATAATGTTTCGGTGGATTAAAAGCTTTCTGAGCGATAGAAGGTTACAGGTGAATGTTGGCAGATTCCTGAGTGCCGAGCAAACATTAGAAAATGGCACGCCTCAGGGGTCTGTTATCAGTCCCACTCTCTTCAACATCATGATCAATGACATTCACAAATCGTCCTACCTCGATTCTAAAACTAACTTGGCTAAATTTGCCGATGACAGTACCATATGGAGAAATGGGACGAGCTTCTGTGACCTACAAAAGAATATGCAAAGAGCCTTAGACAAATTCATGACATGGACAAACGACTGGGGATTTAAAGTCTCGGAGAAGAAAACATTCGGCATGCTTGTGAGCAGGGATAGAGGGATAAACAGAATGACTCTGTGTATGAACGGGAAAACCATCGAGTTCAAAGACCAAACCAAGTTCCTTGGCGTAATCTTCGACCGACGGTTGACCTGGAAACCGCACATCGACTGGACTGTAGATAGATGCTCCAAAATCCTAAACTTAATGAGAAAATTAACGGGCAGTACGTGGGGCGCCAATAGAGTTACACTAATGATGGTATATCGTGCTCTAATACGTTCTGTATTAGACTACGGCTCTTTGGCCTTTATGAACTGCGCGCCAACACTCTTAAGCAAGCTTGACACCATCCAATACAAAGCTCTGTGCATTGCGACTGGCGTAGGGCTCGGGACTAGGCGAGAGGCACTACTACAAGAAGTCGGGGAGTTGCCACTATCCCTAAGAAGAAAAGAACTGGCGACAAGGTATTGGGTCAAGATATCACAACTAGGTGAAAGATCCCCAACATTTCTCAGTCTACAAAAGACAAAATATGTAAGAGATCCCAAAAAGAAAACCTTCAGCCAGGGTATCAGAGAAACGATCAAGGAACAACGACTGGGAGAGCTCGTGATAAATAAACACGACCCCCCAGTTGTCGCCCCCTGGACGCTCCCTATACCACTGGTCAATCTAGATCTACTACAGAAAACCGACAAGAAAAATAACCCCAGTGCTGCACGTGCTTACTCTCTAGAACATTTGGAAGACAACTGGCCGTCTGATGACTGGGACCATGTGTACACGGATGGCTCACGCAATCCTGAAAGGGGCACCAGCTCGTTTGGAATATACCTGCCAAACGGGGAACAGGGAATAAGCAGGAAACTGCCCAATAACTGTTCGGTGTACACTGCAGAGCTTGTTGCCATTCGTGACGCTATTTCATGGATCTCCCATCAAAAGACCGGCAAGTTCGTCATTCCAAGCGATTCTCTGAGCAGTCTGATTTCAATCCAAAATGACAACTCGGAATCAAGACCAGAAGTCATTTTGGAAATCAGGCAGCTATATCAGAGGGTCCTAGAGAAGGGAAGCAAATTAGAGCTCGTGTGGATTCCATCACATGTCAACATTAAAGGAAACGAGGAGGCAGATCGACTCGCCAGCGAGGGTCTCAAGGACACAGCTACACGCCGCCTCATAGACTACAGCACCACGGAAATCTACAGTATGGTCAAAAGACAGGTCAATTCAATCTGGGAATTAAATCTCGTTGAACTTGACACATACAGATTCCGACTGGATGACGAGATCTACACCAAGACAGCAACCAATCACCCTAGACGAGATATATGCAGACTCATATCGAAACTAAGGGTGAAAGAGAGGCTGCGAGACTACAAACACCAAGTCATCGTCTGTGAGTGCGGAGAAGAGTGTACCACCAACCATGTCCTGGTAGACTGCGAGGTTTACAAGGAAGAGAGACGGGACTTAGTGAGAATGATGGAGACCAATAACATACCATTCAACACTAAGAACCTACTCTTCCCTAGACCAGATCTGAAGCTACAAATCTTCGAAGAAGTCCACACCCTAATGGACACAGTTGGACTAAGTAAATTAGTGAAATAAGAAAGGGTCACGGCTAGATAAATTCTCCATACAACGTAGGATGGTTGAGTAAAAACGTCCTCACGAAGGAAGCCCAACCATCCTATACATTTATTTTAATTTATTCATTTTACTTTATCTTTATACTTTACTTTTACTTAAATTTATTTTATATTTATTTATTACCTTCAATTTATTTTTTATTTGTTCTACTTATTTTGTATCTCAACTTATTTTTTTTTATACGACGTAGGGTGGGGAAGTAAAAACGTCCTCTCGAAGGACGCCCAACCACTCTACAACTTTATTTTAATTAATTCATTTTACTTTATCTTTACTTTACTTTAATTTATTTTATTTTATTTTATTTAATTTTATTTTTATTTATTACCTTTAAATTAATTAACTAATAAATTTTAATTAATTCATTTTACTTTATCTTTACTTTATCTTTACTTTATCTTTACTTTACTTTTACTTTAATTTACTTTATTTTATTACCTTTAATTTATTTTGACTACAACTTTATTATACTCTCTTTATTTATTTAATTTTATATTAGTTTAATTTACTACTAACATCTACTAAACTGGCGGGATAGTGGAGTAAGAGGGAGTCATGATCAGATGGGCTCTGCATCTAAACACTATTCTGCCAAAACAAATACCAGTGGGATAGTGGAGTAAGGGGAGACCACGAGAAGACAGGTCTGGCACCTAAAAACACAAATCCCACAAAGAAGACATCTACCAATCTAGAAACAAAAGAGATCATCTACCAACGATGTGTTTTTATTAAATAAAGGGAAGAACTTCCCACTAAAACCTAATCCATGGCCTAAGGCCAAAATGGATAGATTGCAAAATCATATTCTAAAAATCAGGAAGCAGCTTCGGCTCTCCTATGTCTTGTCTGTGATATCACTTAAGTGGAAGCAGACGTTAAACACCAAAAGAAGAAGAAGAAGGTTTGTTCGTTCCTGGAATTTTACGTCCACTTCCATCAAGGGTGATGTCGTAGACAAATTTTATGGCGCGCGCTGTCGTGCAGCATTAATACACTACTTATAGCATGCTCTCCTGATATCACTTAAGTGGAAGCAGACGTTAAACACCAAACGAAGAAGAAGAAGAATGCTCTCCTGCACTATTAATACACACGCTTGTGCAGTACGTATGTCACCAATACTTTACATACTGTCCCGATGTCGACATGTAACTAAAAATCACAATTGTACAATGTGAAGCTTTCTTCATTTTTATAATTATTGCCCATTGTTGAAGATGAAACTCATTAGATAAACATGTCGTGTTATTATCATCGAGTTGGTAATCTACATTGATATACAACCTAAAACACCAAATATCATTTAATACATCTCTTACTATAGAAACAAGTAGTGAGCAAACATAGATATAGTGAGAGATATGCCATGTTAAATAAATGCCACGCGGCGTCGTGACGGATATTACTGATGTGTTTTATGAAAGGATCTATTCATGGTGGCGAGGGATAGATGACATACATACTGACATAGTTAGGGTGACCCGTGCACTCTACAGAAAGTTGGTCTCGGCACAGCTCATGCACACGCTTCAGTTGCGTGTGTCGAAGTAATTTCTGGTTACCCCGCAGTGTCTTCGAGATATTTGGAGATATTTATTTATAATGGGTAACCCTAAGTAAAAAATAAAACAATGTTTGCAGATAAACACTGTGCTGATAATTTAAAATGACATTGTGTAGATGAGACCGGAAATAGTAACAGAGTGTAGGCCAGGTTATTTTGGTTTAAAGATTGATAAGTCTACTTCAAGATAAATCAATCTACGTGAATAGAATAGATCAATGAATTACATATCATTTTAATTTATTTAGGAAATACATTTAATTGCCATACATCATCTGAAGCCTAGTTCTTCTGTACATATTAAAGAACTAAAGATCAAAGTGCTCCGGGACTATGCAAGGGGAATGAACGTTGGTCTGTAGACATTCGATAAATTACATTAAATAAGCCCTCAGGAGTTGAATAGAAATATTGTAGTTGCATCACAAATCCTTTTAGGACATAAACACTTCCTGCTTGGCATTGTAACATGCTATTTGCGATTGGCCAGTCAAAACGAGAGCTTCACTCTTAACATGTTACACTTAATTTATCAGCGACGTTAAAAAAAGCTATTTCACAAATATTGTGTTGTGTCTGTTTTATAAAGACGTTAAAAGGACAATAACACTAAACCAAGAACGTGTAAATATTTAACATTCTTTTCCATTTCAAGTAAACAGTAGCTTTTTAAATTACATGTAACCAAACTTAGTGGTTGTTCTGAAATGTTGTGGTAAGCTATTCAAAGTCTTGGCTGCTTGGAATTTAAATGATTTTTGTCCATGTTTTTTTCTAAATTAACATTCAGCAAGAATTTTAAAACCCTCAATGGCCGATCGTCCCATGCGCCTGATTTCTAAAGTACTAATACCTGGTTTTGATATCAGTCCAGCATATGAAGTTTAACTTTTCTAATTTGACAGGTGAACTTCAGAGCTCTGAAGTGTAGATTTTCTAATTTGACAGATGAACTTCTGCGTAGGGAGGCAGTCAAAGGCCTTGTATAAGTCCATAAGCATTTCCCAAATATAACGGTTCTCATCCAAGGCCCTTTCCCATTCTTCCGTCAGCACTATCAGAGCCGATTGACAACTGTAGCCTGATCGGAAGACTGAGAGATACGGATGGAAGACATCAGTGAAATGATTATTCAACTGCGTGCTCATATACCTTTCAAATAAGTTCGAGACAACTGTTAGGATACTAACTTGCCGAAAGTTGCCTTTGGCGAGCTAGTCATGTATCTTATGCACAGGCGTTACCCTGGCTAACTTGAGCTGCTCTGGAAAGTGCATTTGAGGAATAGTGACGGATTCAGTTTTCTTTAATATTTTTATCGCGATGACGCCACTCTGTTTTAGAAAAACCGAGACATCGTTCACCAACCATCAATCTTAGTCAACCGTAAAACGAGGTTGTCCTGCAGTAAGGAAAGTGTTCGTTCAACCGCCAACCGAGGCTTTCCTGCAGTAACGACAGTGATCGTTCCACCGTAGATGTCGAGCGGTAACGACAGTGATCATGTCGAGCGGTAAAAACAGTGATCGTTCGACCACCAACCGTGGTAAGGGCAGTGGTCGTTCATTCATCAATTGTAGCTTTCGAGCGCTCAAAATTAACGCCACAGCCTTGACCTAGGGATATTTCAAGATCTTCCCTGATTTTTACAGGGGCCGATACTTATAGAGTTCCATGAACCTTCCGACGAGACGGAATCGCGTAAATTATTTAATATCCCATTAATTATTGCAGTTCAATACCTTATTCCCATCGATCAGATTCTGATTAAAATACAGGTCTATGATTTGTTCCGGTTTTATTTTGCATACAACCTTTGTGTAACGCAGTGTTGTGAATACAAATAAAACAAAATCTCCAACTATACCATCTTACTGGATTAGTACACCGGCTTTACTCAGTGAAAGCGGAATTGTGAACAATAGAAACGAAGAGTGTCTGTGTTTAATGACATGCACGTATAAAAGATATCTTATCAGTTGGAATTATAAATACGAGTAGGTTCTTGTGCGACTGTAAGATGTTAAACCACATTGTATTTCATTTTAAACCGCTAAGTCTACAATATGCCTACTCTTTATCAATTTCCAAATGTCGCCGGTTGACCTAGATACGATTTCCATATCAGACCAGAAGAAGAAACTGTCTCAGAAATTAGAGAATGGAGCGAAAAAATAGTGTGGGATGATAATTACATGACGAACAAACGTGACATTCTAAAACAAATAAGAAAAATAGCTGTAAACAGGAAACAAGTTTAAACATAAAACAAATGTAAGCCGTTTGTAATTGAATAACACCAGGGTGATAAGTGGTGATTTCCTTAACATACCATGAGAAGTAATTATATCAATACATGTCGTTGTATTATGTGTGTATAGCCGTTTGTAGACCGAAGCGTCACAGTTCTAGCTCAAGTTTCAACATAGCCCATAGATTGATTTATTCCTGTCTTCAGTAGACTGAATGGGTCAGGAAAGTAGGACCAACAAATTTTAATACACGTGTCACACTGAAATGGCCTGATCCAGTTACGTTAGTCATAAAAAGGTCATTCCATCAATCCTCCAATTACAACTCACGTGGGGTTTGGTTTCATCAAGTTTTTAAATGGCATGTTCTATTCCTGTATAAATAATATTCTTTTGGGGATTTCCGCAATGGGTTACACGAAAAAAGGGGAGTTAATTCTAGAAATTGGTTAGGACGAGCACGTGTCTTTTATCGTTAAAGAGACGGCTTATCTGGTAGAAATTGTGACCAATGGCAGTTAGCGTTGGTTTAATATGGCGATAGCGATGGTTTAAATATTTGTCTTCAGGCGTACTGTTAATACACACATGTGTTGTGAAGTAGGTCAATGTGGAATGGACGATATCATTCCATTAGTTCTAAACGACAAGAACGTGTTTATTTGCATATTTCTTAAGCAATTGTCCAAGAAATCCATCTCTGCCATTGCTCGATTGGCTTCTGATACTTGAGCTTTTGAGGAAGTGTGTGTATTCCCCCCGTTCAATCAAATGTATCCCAAGTATAGCAACATGCTAGTTCTTTGAGTAATCTGGGGTCGTCCCTAAAACTTTTGACAGGTATTTACCGTATTAAAAAACGATGAAAGTACTCTTTGTCTCCATACATTATTGTTTATATTGTATTCGTGTTGATAGCCTCGTTTGTCACGCAATTAGTTTTTCTGCAATATTCTGATATGCACTGGTTAATTTTTACGACAAAACGAAGAAAACGCACGATCACAGGTTCGTTATAACAATTTGTTCTTTATGCAACATATTCAACAATGATCAAGAGACCGAATTATTGAAATAAATTTGAACCATTTGTTAGTCCCGAAATGATCAAGTCTGTATCGAGTGGGTGTTGACTTCATTTATCGCTCTCTCTTTTGTCAGTCCGACCCCGTCATGTACCACTAACAAACCACCCTAACAAAAAGCCCGAGTAACATCCTGGGTCAGTCATATTGTCAGTTAAGCAACGGATGTTATAGCCCGTTCAGACGCTTAATTTGAACTAGCTTAAAAACCCCAGCGATCATTAAACCAGTTTAACTTAAGCGTCTGAACGCACATGTGGGGCAAATAAACCAGTTTCAAAACCCCAGCTCGCGACCTGTCTTCGCGACGGCTTTTCATTTTAAGCTGGTTCAACTGAACCGTCTGAACGGATTGGCTTTAAAACGCCAGCTACAGCTTTCTTTGGACATGCGCAGTACGCTACATTCCTAGGAAAATGGCGGCTTCATCTTCATGCAGTGCCGATGCCAGTATGAGTATTTTTGAAAACGACCATAACAGTAAGACTAACAGAGGGGTCAACTAGGGCGATAAACAAATTTTGCGGATTTTTTTCACTGGATGTTTACATATTATTATGACAGCAAATGGTATGTACGCATGTGTAGTTAACTCTAACCTCCGACCGACGAGGTCAGAATAGTTAAACCAGTTTGGCTTATAGTACGTGTGAACGCAACACAATGCTGGCTTAAAAACCCCAGCGATTTTTTGCTGGTTTAAAAATAAGCGTCTGAACGGGGTATTATACACGTCAGGTTGTATAGGCTATCCTAAGTAAGGGTCTTTTCATTACACCACCCCTATCATTTTTCTCTATGCTTGTCTCAATGTAGCACATAGTTCGTATTTTCATATAAATATCTGTATTTATTGTTGTCACTTTCCCAGTCGTGCAATGTGGAACCACATTAATTATAATACATTAATTTATTGTCATGCTGTAAGCTTTACCTGAAGAACAAAAACATAAATATAAACTGATGGCAATATCTCCATCCTAAAAACGTGTTCAATTCAACAGAATTATAAATGTCTGCAAGCAAGATAAATGTATAATTATGTTCCGTGAATGAGGTTAAATTGTCACTGGTAACAAATGAATGATAAACCATTTTACTCTGTCTTCTTTTAACAGCAAAATAATTGTATAATCAATGTTTTTTTAAAACTTTCCCGATGATTCAATTTTCTATTCTCTACTCCAGTTCATTTCTCTCCCTTTTTTGTAAAGTAAGTTTCATCTTCTAGAAATTAACAAGAAAATGAGGTTTTGCCAAGAGCTTTAAAAATGAGATCAGATCGAAATAGAAACCAATACGGAAGTGAAATAAAATATAGGCTTAACGTTAATCAAAAATCAAAAAAAACAACAACTGTTCGCACCTCTGCTGTTTCTGAAAATCAAATGTAATTTAAAGCCCTGCTGTTCTTCTCCGACTGGGCAAATGAAAACGGGTATACGCCATACAGTGTTGTATGGGGCGAATTGTGCTCGGACAACGTATCGTTTTTATCAAATACCTACCCGCACGATCTGATCCCAACCCAATTTCTAAACAAATGCCTCTTGTCAAAATTATGAACTTACTAATTAACGCCTGTATAATGTTAAAAAAAAATCTGTAAAAGTTTTTCTGTTTCTCTCTTCACTATATTATGGCTACTTTAGAACACTACGTTAAAACCAACTACCGAACCGTTTCAAATCATATTTTCTCCCCAACTTTTGGAAATCCAAGCAGCATATTGCCCATATGCGTGATGATACTAACTTTCTGGGAGTTTAATTATCGCAGATTCCATGTACAACATGGTCCAAACTCATCTATGGGTATCCACAACTGTGTCTTGTTAATATCATTGACGCTGCTGATACCAGTGGAGTTGTCTTATGATCCTTCGCGCTGTTGGTTGCATTGGACCAGCCAGGGGATCGTGAAACTGTTCATATTATCGGGGCTCTTGGCGCTGTCATTAAGTAAACAGGCATGGTTTCGATTACAATGTTTACGGCATCAAACATGTGCAACTCTTGTCGAATAATCAGGTAGTCAATGATTTGACGTTCAATTTTTGTTTTAAACAATATTTTTTTTTTTTTTAAATGACGTTCAATTGATGTAAAGGTCGTTGACGTATATTCATCTTTTATTTATATATGCAAAACTTTTTGTTTTGTAATTGTTGTCATGAAAAACAAAGGTTGACGTCATTGAATTTCTCTTAGATACTCAAATATGTAAATGAAACGTAATGTATCGGTCGAATATATACCACACATAAACTTTGAACGTAGGGGTCTTTAGCAGTGGGAGAAAACCGGAATGCCCGGAGGAAACCCACGACGTTTAGAAGGCGCCCCTATCAACCATGCCACATACGCTCACACCATACGAAACCACAGCCGCAAGCCAGAGGTGGCACTCTAGACCACTAGGCCATCCAAACCCCCCCCTGATCAATTTGTTATACACTTATGTTGTTAGTCATATTAATTTATGTTACTGTCAGGTTTTGGTGAATATCCACGATTTTCAGTTTTAGACAGTACACACAAGTAATATGTTGTAACTGAAAATCGTGACATGCTGACAACTCAAACATGTTGTTACCTGTTTCAATATTGTCGTTGCGACCGTATTATGTCATTGACCAATTATTGGTTCCAAGTTCATAGACAAGGAATGAAGCAATATGATGAATGTAACGATATGGTTATTTTTTTAAAATTATTGATTCTAATTTAAAAACCCGAAATATTGGGATACTTTAACTAAGCTATAATTTAGTCAAAATTAATGTGTTTTTGTCAGAAGGCTCCGCTAATTTCTAGGAGAGTCATATTATGTAGGGAATTCCGTGAGTTAGTGGGATTGTGAGAATAACTTTTTTCGTCAGTAGGCGAGCTCGACTTTTTTTATACGCCCACATTTTCATGTGGACGTATTATGTCGTCGCCCCTGTCCGTCCGTCCGTCCACAATTGTTTGTGGACTCTCTACAGGTCACAATTCTTGTCCGATTTTGACGAAACTTGAAATATAGGTTTATCCCCAAAAGATCTCGGCTGCTTTCGATATTGGCATGTATCGGATCAAAACTTCATGGATTATGGCCCCTGATTGTACGAAAAATCACATTTTTAGCTTGTGGACCCTATAGAGGTTACAATTTTGAACCGATTTTCATGAAACTTTACATGCATGTTTATAACCCAACGATCTTGGTTCCTTTCGATATTTGCACCTATCAGAACGTAAATTCCTGAATTATGGCCCCTGATTGTCCGAAAATTCACCTATTTTAGCTCGTGGTACCTCTGAAGGTTACAATTATTATCCGATTTAAAAAAACAGTTCAATTATATCACCGTTACACCCTAAGGAAGGTTCAGTTCAAAATTTGGAAAAATCGGACCAAAATTACCATACAAAATGGCCGCCGTTCGTACGCAAATACTGTTAAAAAATGGTATATCAAGGTTGTGGACCCTGTAGAGATCACAATTTTAATTCGATTTTGATGAAACTTGAAATGCATGGTTATAACCCAAAGATCTTGGTTCCTTTCGATATTAGCGCATATCGGATCGTAACTTCCTGAATTATGGCCCCTGATTATACGCAAAATTGTCTTGGTTTAGCCTGTGGTCCCTCTGGAGGTTACAATAATTATCCGATTTAAAAAATCGTTTGATTATATCACCGTTACACCCTAAGGAAGGTTTAGTTTAAATTTCAGAAAAATGGGACCAAAATTGCCATACAAAATGGCCGCCATTCGTACGCAAATACTGTTAAAAATTGGTATATCAAGGTTGTGGATCCTGTAGAGGTCAAAATTTAATTTGATTTTGATGAAACTTAAAATGCATGGTTATAACCCAAAGATCTTGGTTCCTTTCAATATTTGTGCATATCGGATTGTAACTTCCAGAATTATGGCCCCTGATTATACGCAAAATCGTCTTGGTTTAGCTTGTGGTCCCTCTGGAGGTTACAATAATTAACCGATTTTAAATATCGTTTGATTATATCACTGTTACACCCTAAGGAAGGTTGAGTTCAAATTTTGGAAAAATCGGACTCAAATTACCATACAAAATGGCCGCCGTTTGTACGCGAATACTGTTAAAAAATGGTATATCAAGGTTGTGGACCCTGTAGAGATCACAATTTTAATTCAATTTTGCTGAAACTTGAAATGCACTGTTATAACCCAAAGATCTTGGTTCCTTTCGATATTTGCGCATATCGGATCGTAACTTCCTGAATTAGGGCCCCTGATTATACGCAAAATCGTCTTTGTTTAGCTTGTGGTCCCTCTGGAGGTCACAATTATTATCTGATTTAAAAAATCGTTTGATTATATCACCGTTACACCCTAAGGAATGTTGAGTTCGAATTTCGGGAAAATTCGGAACGAAATTGTCATACAAAATGGCTGCCGTTTGTTCCTTTCGTTATTTTCACATATCAGATTATAACTTTCTGAATTATGGCCCCTGATTGTCCGAAAAATCGCCTATGGTCCCTCTGGAGGTCACGATTCTTATCCGATTTAAAATCTTGACTCTATCACCGTTACACCATACGGAAGGTTGAGTTTGAATTTCAGGGAAATCGGACCATAATTGCCAGACAAAATGGCCACCATTTGTACGCTAATAGTGTTAAAATATAGTATATCAAGGTTGTGGACCCAGTATAGGTCACAATTTTAATTCGATTTTGATGAAACTTGAAATGCATGTTTATAACCTAAAGATCTTGATTCTTTTCGATATTTGCGCATATCAAATTGTAATTTAATGAATTATAGCCTTTGATTGTAGGAAAAATCACTTTCGATTTTGCTTGTTCTCTAACCATCTCTCGAAAATGTGGGCGTATCCTGCCTGGCAGTGCCAGCTTACTATCTTTTTATACCATTGTTTAAACCTGTGTAGCCCATGTATCCAGTGTTTGACATAAAATATAGACAAAGATAATTATTATTATTATTAATAGTAGTAGTAAATTGTTGTTTCTGATAAACAAAAGGGTTTTGTGCTGTCGATAATATACACACCACAGGGAGACCTAAAAGAAGAAAATTACAATAGAGCAAGGGACAAATCTAAACGAGGCTGTGTACCAGAGACGTGATGTCACACATTGGATGTGCTAAGCGAATTGGTATCACCGCTAACCCGACTGACGATATTGCTGCACACATGTTCGATCGATGTTTGGGATTCGGGTACAAGAGCATGAATGTTAAAACGTTCAAATTCGGTGTATGTGTTTAGTAGGTGAATGCGTTGACTGAACAATTATATTTTGCTCCGGATACATCGGGCCACGATAAATTATAGTGACGTAATTTGGTATATAGAATTATGATGTTACCTTGGCTGAAATGAAATGAAATGGGGCTCAGCGTCTACTGGGCTGCCCCAGCCATACGCCACACAGTGTGCTATGGAGGAAATGTTTCCAAGGCAGCGGTACCGCCTCCCACTCTTGTATCCAATCCAAACTGCCAAGGCATCTTCCATGCACAAACTAGGTAATTTCGAGACTAACATATGACTCGAGTATATTTCAATTATTTGCTATAATCGAAATCACGACAGTTGACTCATTATACAATACGCGCGTTTCCCCACCTCCTTCAGTGCCTAACGGACATGGATTCTTCCTGTTAAAAGAAAACATATGGACAAGATCATGTTAAAAATTTTAATCTGATTTAAGAATCTTTAATAATTATTTACAATAAACCAATCAACAAACAATGAAACAGGTTTTAACATATATTTAGATATAACATATTATATTGTTTTTAAAATAACTTTTATATAAAATAGTCAATTGTTATCAAGAGGTAACGATCCTGCTAATAGCCATCTGAAGAACAGCTTTAATCAACAGTCCTGCAGTTCCACCGGGTCCCGGTTTTACAAAACATGCTCAGACTCAAGTCTTTATTAAAATGGAACTGGTTTCGCAAAGCATTCTCGAACTGCAGTTAAAAATAATCAAGGTAACGATCCTGCTGATGGCCATGTGAGGAACAACTTTGGTATGTAACAGTCCTGCAGTTCCACCGGTTCCCGGTTTCACAAACCATGCTTAGGCTCAAGTCCTAATTAAAATGGACCCGGTTTCGCAAATCATTCCCGAACTGCAGTTAAGAATACCTCGCCTTGTTTAAAACTAAAACTTAAGGCTAAGGATGCTTTGTGAAACTGGCGCCAGTTAAATTGAGTCTTGAGATTCCAATGCACTATTGTATAGTCAGCAGTGTTCAGCTACGACTTCAACGCCAATTTGACCGTTTTGGGGTGTTGGGATAGAAATGCGATGTTTACATATCGTTAATCATTCAAGACCTCGAACCCCCAGACCGTCGTCCACCCACTCACTCAATCCCACGTTATCATAAATAAATCCCAGCATCAACAACAAAGAGTCGGGTTTATATCAAATATAGCCTGTTTACATAAAATGCGCCAACATTACAGTCGTGTAACTTTTTTATGTATAAAAATCAGTCGCATTACTGTCATCTTTTAGACATGATTGACTTAAAATATATTTGTTTTTATTGCATTGAATATACTCTTGACAATTGACTGTAATGCAAGAAAAAAATATTTCAAGCTATATTTTCAAGAACAAAAAGGCACATCATTTGAAAACAACATTTTAAAGCCTCAATGTGTAAAACTAAAAGCTTTCAAGTTTGACTTTTTGTAAGATGAAAAGAGTGCGATAACAAATATGTTTATTTTAGCAATAAAAACATAACAAGATGTACAGTGCATGACAGATAATGATTAATGAAATCATATGCCGGAACGAAATAAAAGTTTAAGTGGGTCCCTGGTCTTCCGAGAATAGTGATAATGGAATTTGTTAAAAAAAAGGGATACTGCTTTTTTGTAATATAATATTTACCGATATTGATTTTCGAACATACATTACTCAAGAGCTAAACTTGCGTATTGCAGGTCTTTCTTTAGGCCTGAAATGTTATACATAATCAACCCTCGATGGCTTCCTTCACTGGATTTGAATCCTATCTGTTGCTCAACGCTCATTGATGATTAAATCCAAACATGGATAATCGAGACTATGTTTTTTTTTATTGTACCTACTTTAGTAATGATGATCGATTGGTTATATATAATATGATCATAGATACGGATAAAGGAATTCAAAAACTTTAAAGAATTATAAATAATAAGTAGATAATGAAATGTAAGTAATTCTGAAGGACACGCACCGGATTTCTCTCAGATTAGATATAGACGTTTATTACATGATAGTCTTCACTACCAAATAGACATTGTTATATTATATTAATATCTCGACTTCCACGTGTTATAGACATTGTTATATTGTATTAATTTCTCAGCGTCCACGTGTTATAGACATTGTTATATTATAATAATATCTCGACTTCTACGTGTTATAGACATTGTTATATTATATTAATATCTCGACTTCCACGTGTTATAGACATTGTTATATCATATTAATATCTCGACGTCCACGTGTTATAGACATTGTTATATTATATTAATATCTCGACTTCCATGTGTCATAGACATTGTTATATTATAATAATATCTCGACTTCTACGTGTTATAGACATTGTTATATTATATTAATATCTCAGCTTCCACATGTTATTGTGTAGCCAGAATTAGAACCATGAACTAATATAATATTATATTAATATCTCGACCTCCACGTGTTATAGACATTGTTATATTATATTAATATATCGACTTCCACGTGTTATTGTGTAACCGGAATTAGAACCATGCGCTAATATAATATTAGACCTAGACTAAATAACAATTACCCAGACAATTTTATACAGATTTGTAGTCTCGATTATTCGACCTGCTTTAATGGTTTAATCTCACTGTGCCCCCTAATCAACTGGTGTTATAGGCTAGTGGTGTGAAAATTTAAGTAAACAAAGGATTATAGACTGTATCCTTATTAGTACTGTTCAACTAGTTAAGAATTAATTATTTTAATGATTAAAATATATAAGTACAAAATGCATGCCTTTATCGACAAAAAAATATTTCCCTTGGTTTGTGTGTTACCAGACAAGAAGCAGGCCACATACAGATCTTTTTTTTAAGTTTTTAAGCAAAAAGAAGCAGATAGAAATATTTATTTAACACCTGTGTGTGAATGTGACCATCTTTACGGATTTTGAAATAGCAGCACAAAACGCAGCTACTGAGAAATTCCAGTGTGAGCTGAAAGGTTGTCGGGTTTTTTTTCGCCTAGCAATTTTGCGAAACACTGATAATTTTGGACTATAGAGATCTTTCGCCAAAAGTCCAGCTGTAAATTTACTTGTGCGTCGGGCTTCCGCCCTCCCATTTTTGAAATTGTTTGATATAGACAACATTTGGTTGAATGCCTTAAAAGAAGCTGATTTGGAGGATGACAATATTTTAAAATTTGCAGATTATGTTACTGAACAATGGGTAGAAACTGCTGGACGTTTGAACAACTAATCACGTTAAGGGATAGCACAATAAAATGAAAAATACCGGAACAAGCCTCCCAAATTCATAAATAATGTGTCAAAAAGCAGACTTTTACTGAAAATACAATAGTTCAATTAGATAACGGGGGACGATTCCCCCCTAGAAGGCGAAAATAGAAGAATCTATTAATGAGCTAAAAATCGAACTGTTTAATGGGGTAAAAGGTGCAAATTGAATATACTGATACCATATCACATTTAGTAGGGTTGTGATTTATGTTTGATACATATATTTGTTGTTAATTGTATGTAATTTATTGTGAATAAAGTTGTTAATTAGTTTAAACCTAGTAGTTTAAAAAAAACGGACTATACTTTTAACACCATTGTATTCGATAATCCCCTTGCTTGATTAATCCCCCCATGAGAACAATAGCAGGGGGCACAGTGAGATGTCCCCGCTTTAATGACTACATGACGAATATTGTAAATTAGGTTTCATGATAAGACGTGTATATCGTACAGCCTTTACAATTACTTATATTTTAGAACTTGCCGAACCAAATGTTTAATCACTTCAATCAAAAAGCATTTGGCTTCTTAAAATCCTTAAAGCAAACTACGAGTCCTCAACAAACCATAAATTAAGTTACCCTTCCCCGATAGCAACCCGCCTTCATATTTTTTAAAATATTGTCGACCATTAAAAAAATAGATATACATAGTCCGGTAATTTCACAGCACCCCCGCGAACACTTCCCGCCCCCTCGTTGCTGTGAGCTAGTTACTCTAACGTTATGACTCTATCTTGATTAAACAGTATACACACGGTGACGTTAAAGAGTATTACACGTATAATTCAACTAAACTCCAGGAAAAGCAATATTTCACTTTTCGCAATGATTTTTTTGATCTATGAAATCTAGACAGTTGTCGATATAATTTTATTAAAACGAGGTTGAAACGCAACAGGCCGAACATAGACAATACACCCCCTCCCTAGCATTGACGTCAAACATGGAACATGTCAATCCGAGATGATCAGTAACTTGATTAAAAAAATACCCCAAAAGAAACTGCAATTTTTTGATTAATAAACCAGACACAACTTTTGATAAAATATTGAATTAATAAGCCTTTACATGAATAAATTAAATTTACGAGCAGCAGGTCGTAAAGCATGAAATTTTATTATTATAAATATTTTACCAACGGGCACCTGTTTAACTATCAGGGAAACTGTTATTTTAACCCAATAATTACCTTCATTATAACTACGTCATTAAAACAGCTCGATCAACAAATTAGTCTTAACAAAATCAATGTATACAGACTCGAACAAATCCTACATAAACAGAATCACATTTATCCCTTTCATTCAAATTTTGCCCTAGATTCTCTTTTTTGTTTTCATCCTTTAGTTGGAATTCCGATCCCTATCAAATCTTTCAGCATGATATTGTTTAGGGTATTTATCATGGTATATTCATTCATGTGTTTAATATACTTTAAAGATAATTATATACTAATGTCCAAAAGAAAATATACGCTATGCACTTTGTACTGCATCAACCAAAGTCGTTTTCCATTCTATACGGTATTTGGATGCAATTTCAATTTGTTTCATCTTTTTGTTTTGCTTAGAAATGTCGAGTCAGGACGCGGGTAATGTTTTATCAATTGTTTTTAATCGTAACAAAGCTTAGTCACAATTTTAGTGTGTATACTTCCTTTTGTACATTAGTATAGTTAACTATACGTTATGGGTGATTGATAAAGAGCTGACGGGTCTCAATGTATAGGTCTAATAGTTATAGATACATTATCGGAGTTAGATAGTTAAAAACTAGATAATGTAAAGGGAATTAGCTGCATATTCCAGTCACAGATTGCTCCACTCTCAATGGTGAATTTAGTGATTGAGTTTTAGGTCTAGCCCCGATCATCATTACTAAAATTGTCACGATAAGAAACATAGTGTCTATTATCCACTTGTTTATTTAATAATGAATGGAAGCCGAGAAGATTCTAATTCAGTAAATATCGTAGACTAGCGATGCCACCGAGAGTTGATTATGGTCTGGATAAGTTAGTTAATGTCTAATTAATAATTTAGATTATATTTCATGCCTAAAGAAAAACCTACAATATACTAATTTAACTCTTACATAATGTATGTTAAAAAGAAGACATTGCTAATTATTGATATTCCAGTTTTAAAATATCTAGAGAACGGAAATGTTGAACGAATCGCCGTCAGAACACCAACAACTACAGCGAAAAGCACCCCCTATTGGCGCTTGGTTTTGGTTGCGTAGGTCGAAGCGCACTAGGATAAATCAGTTTAACATAACAATAACTACACGTGCAGAACATAAACCTATCCTTGACACAATTACTTTATTACATCAAAACAGTGGGTGTTCTAGATAACAGCTAGACCACCATTTAATGTGAGTATGTTTAAATCGTTATATATTATTGGCTTCATTTTTGGATCCTTAAACTTAACTCCAGGTGATCTCGATAGTAGACAGATCGTTAATGTAACAGAACAAGCTCTATGTAGACATTACTATGTGGATAAACAATTTGAATCAATAAGAAGAAGATGGGTTGGATGGTCAAATTGTTAGCACGTGCGCGCCATATCATAAGGTATACAAGAAATATGATCGCCTGTCCCACGTCGAAGGTTCTCCGGTTTTCTCCCACTGCTAAAGACTCCTTAATTGAAATAAAATTGAACCATATGTTAGTCCCGATATCACCAAGGTCGCAGTTAAAGTTGAAAGTTACGTGAAATATGTGTCGTGATTTCGTATTGATGCATTAAGTATAAGTGCCAAATCTTCTTATTACAGGTCGTTTTATTGGTTTTAAACTTGATATGAATTATTAATTAGACATTTATTCACATGACAAGCCCATAATCAACTCTCCAGACCTTCGTATAACCATCATTATGTATGGATTTAAATTTGAAATTGAATACTCGAGCCCTTGTTTATTATATCGTCGCAATAAAACACTCATACCTTCTAACTCCCTATTGTCTATTTGTGAAGACTATTCTGTAAAAAAAATCCTGCACTCTACGCAACTTTAACAACAACAGACAAAGGTAAGCAGTACACCAGCTTCGCGTGTAAGCTTTGTCAACGAACTGATAAATATGAGAGGAAAAGTTTTATATGGAAACTTCTGTACTTTTACACTAGATTGAGTTGTTTATGTCTGAATGTATTTGAACATTGACAGTTTTCCCCGGGTTGCCTGCGAAAGCAGCCACTTTACGACTAATAAATAAATGTCTTCCGGAATACATCAACATTCGTGACTATTTTAGCGAGTAAATAAAAGTTTTCTACACTAGATTGAGTTGTTTATGTCTGAATGTATTTGAATATTAACAGGATTACGACTATTTTAGGGATCATCTATTGTAATAAATGTCTATCAGAATAACTTTTTATATCAACAATATCAACATCCGAGACTTTAAAATAGTACAGATGCCAGTCATGACACACACTGTTTACATAATCGTGATTACTTGGAACGAATAGGTTTCACTTTTTAAAAGAGATATATATTAAATTTAAATTTTGTAATTTTGTCAATAATAATTTTTTAAATCCTAATTTCGTTAGTTTTAATTTTGTGAATTATAATTATAATTTTGTAATCTTAATTTCGAACGTCATTCAAATGACGTGACCTCACACTACAACCGGAAACACCTTCGAGTAGTAGATGTCATCGATAAACCATTGTATAGCAAAACGAAACGAAATATTATTCAGATTGGTTATGGTATCTACACCAGACACAATTCAATGGAATACAACCACGTCTATTTCATCATTCGCATATTTCTATAAATGAATTTGATCCATTTTATCATTGGCATATTAAATCTAAAGTTATGCCTCCTTCAAATGAAGCGTGCGCAATAAGGTAAATTTTGTCCGGGCAGCTGCCTGTGCTTATTTCGAACTCCAACTGTAAAGGGTTCTGTTACGTGGACCTCAATGCGTAAACGGGACTTGGTTTTCACTCCCATCTGTACGATGATACGTTGTCCATTGCCAGGTCCTCCGTTCTGCATCGCTAGCAAGGGATGACCGTGTTGGAAAACCCCGAGGAACCTCCCTGATAGCACGCCGACTCTAAGACTCTACGGCTCCCATAACCAGTGTATGGGTTAGCATTAATAGGCGAAGTCTAGTCAAAACATAACTTAATAACAAATGTAGTTGGATTTCATGTATTGGTTATCATTAATACGCGAAGTCTAGTCGAAACATAACTTAATAACAAAAGTAGTTGTATTCCGTGGAATTATGTCCTATATTAAATTCAATATTATACATGTAGATTTATAAAGTCAAATGTTGGAATGGTAGCTGAACTGCCAGCTTCGCATTCTGCATGCAGCCCGCACTGGTCAACCCTAATAAGATCTCGCCACCGAGCAGTACCTATTGGTCACCGCCATGTTTGAACATCCCAGTCGGTCATCATACACCTCCTATTTGTCACCGCTATATTTGAACTCCCCAATGGTCATTATGCAGGTCCCAGTGGTCACACAGAGTAAAACATGCTTTAAAACAAAAAAAAATCTTATCATGATCAATCGATACAAACACCATTTTTATATCCAATCAGTCCAGTCTCCATATTTTGTAACGTTTGTTAGGTTACTCGGACACTGTCACTCAGATCTGGCGGGTTTCACACAAAATTAGAATTCATGAATAAAACACTTCTTCTGGAGCTGAACAATTTTATTTCATTTAATGAGATCCAATAACGCTTTTTCATGTTTCAATTAAATTAAATTATTCATGGGTTTAGTAATTTTAACCAATTTGTCACGCCCACACTTTTAATATACACAATTAGACACGCCCACACATTTATAAATGTATAATATCATACCCAATACAGAACATAACTAAACAAGTTGTACAGTTTTAAAGATCGTCTAAATTTTTAAATTTTGTCTTTCACGAGTGACATTATTTAGGCATCGTTTTTGTACATTACTTCACATTTCAAATACCGACAACGATATTTATTTCAAGTACGTCATTCGTGTGACTGACGTCAATTCTGCTTTCGGCAATTTTAATATTGAACTTTCCAGTCATCGACTAATAGTGAGGGGTGTCGTACACGGTGCAGGGAATGACTTCCTTCTCCAGAACAACTGGTTGCCATATATTTCGGATATTGAGTTTCGATTGTAATAGTTTACTAGAACTGATAAATATTGATTAATATATATTCCTTTAGGTTTGTTTATAACGGAATTGAACCGTAGTAAGACGATCGTACTTGGTGATAAGTTATCTAAAACATGTTTCTATTCACACCAACTTGATTAGCCATCACAGCACCCATTTACAAACTGAACGTACTCTTTTAACAGTTATTAAATTACAGTTCACACACATGTCAACAAAACAAAATGTAAAGTGCGGCTTTCGTTCGTTTGTAGGGCTTAACGCCCGCTTCAATAGATGGCGGAATCGCAGGTAAATCTGTTTCTTAGTATCTCGTGAACTCTGTGTTTGGTTACGTAGCATGTACGAATCATTAACACGATGCGCTTATACAGGGGTAATATGGCAGACAAATTCCTTCACATTGCGATCAGACCACTTAATTTAATCAGACTTTGGTGATCTTATTAATATCGTTTTTAATCTTAATTGGTTGACGGTATGAGACGAGTCTTTAATTAATCATCCCGGTACCATCATCCTAGTAGGGGAAGAACCGTAGGACGTTCAACTCTGTTGTATTCCACGCTTTCAATGAAAGGTTTCTTTAAGAGCAGATAATGCCGTTAACCGCTAATTAGAAAGACGTATTAAAACTGTCTAAGCAAAGAACTAATCAATCACTTCATTATATCGAACAAACTATATCAAGTGTTAAATTGCACTCTTATTGTGAGTTATTAACTAGCTCTACAAAGATTACTTTAAGGTCAATTTATATAGAAACCGTATGGTGTTTTACATAGATTCCTTGATTTATTTGGCATTTAAATGAATCAAAGTTATATTGTTTTCAAATATTTCAGGTTACATATACGTGATATATGATTGTGATTAAAGATACGTCACTCGGGATAATTAATCGGCCTTACGCAATGAGCCGTCGCGAGTCACAGGTTGCAAATAAATTTGGCGTTTCTCGTTTTCAGGGTTGGTTAACACAGCCGAAGAGATTTGAGTTCATTGATAATAGTCAAATAAGTTTGGTGTTTTAGACGAGCGAAACGAGGAACTCGTTATGCTGTAGTGTATCGGAACGAGGCACTGTCTCTTCTGTTTTACAAGATTTGTGGGATGACGAATAGTTGTCATTCCGAGAGTTCACACAGTACATAATCTGGTCAGAAACCATACTGTCATTCCTGTACATTTATAGATCCCAACTAACACGACTATATTAACTATATTAACTTCAGACCACTCCTAATTTACTTGATAACAAAACATGGTCTCCTAATTCACTTGATAACAAAACAAGGTCTATTTCGCTACAGTATATCGATACACGATGTTCCATTCTTTTATAAACGGTTCTATTTAAGACCTAAATAGCCACTAGCATCGACCTTCAACCAATTAGTCCTCCATTAATTTATAAAGAGTTTTATTTAAGACCTAATGGCCACGAGCAACGATCGTCCAACTTATTCGTTCTCCATTCTTTTTTAAACAGTCCTATTTAAGTCTTAAATAGCCACGAGCACCGATTGTCCAACCAATTCGTCCTCGATCGATTAATAAAATTTAACAAATACTAAATTAAGGTTCATTTGTAATCGACCTTTTTTTAATTTCAAAATCCGGAGATGGTAACACGCATGTCTTTCTTGATAACTGTATTCCTTCCAAGAGTTCCTCCTCCGGTGGCCATTAATCAGCGAACGATGGGTGTAATTTATTTGTTTATTTTATTTCTGCTGACTCAAATTAAAACAAGTCCAACTACAACCAAACACGAACTCATTCAGATGATGACGTTGTCTAGAAGTTAAATAATAAGCTTTTTATCACCAGCTTTCGTAGCTACTAATTTAATTACACATATCCAAAACGCAGATGCATGTTCGGTGGAAACGAAAATGTTTATGTCGTTTTGTTCTGGGCATTCACACAGTGTTGTACGTCCAGTTAAACGGGTGAACCAATCCACTGTGGTATCCATATTCAAAAATTATATACACTTTAAGTCTGAGCAAAATGGTAGATAATTGGAATGATAAATTGGTGTTCTCATTTTTATAAATGAGCAGCTAAATATATGCGTGAGCAGTTATTTAAATGAGCAGTGATAGATTACGAAGGACTACATGCGATATGAGTGAGCAGTTTAGAAAATGAGCAGTGAGGGTTTACATATGACTACACGCTATATGGATCACCTTTCACGCCAGATTTAACAATTCAGATAAGCACCAATAAAAATAAGTGTCAATTTCACAGAAATCTCTCTGGTAATTTCAAAAAAATTCAAAACATAAAAACATTTGTTTTTTTCGCTTCTTATGAAAATAAATATATCAATATGTCTCGTACATCGCTATCCTCTATCAACCTCATAAAACATTAAGTTTACTTTTACAAGTCAATCAACAGCATCGACTTGTTTTATGTCCGGCAATTAAACATTTTACAATTTTTTGGCTAAATGTCATTAGCAATTAAAAAGATATGCGCACAAAATAATGTTGTTTTTTTATGAATTTAATCAATATTGATCTCAAGCAATTAAAGATGTCGCAATTTGTCGGTTAAACCTTGTTAGCAATTAAAAGGTCTACGCATAAATATTTGTTGTATTTTATGAGAAAAAAAACCCTAATAAATAGTTTGTGATCATTATTAATGTTTACATAACTTGAAACACTGTAATTTTCTCTGGAATTTATATTTAGTGGTTTGTTGAAGGATTATATTTCAGCTGATTTAGATGACAAGGATAATGTCTATGAATTTCCGTTAACTTGAATAACATCGTCTACGTTTTATGGTTTTAAAGACATTTGAGAAGCGTTAATGTAAATGAAATAAGAGTTTTTTAAAATGCATAAAAAGGGCTATATATTACAAGCTAGGTGGAATTCTCAGGATGATATTTGATTAAGAAAAGAAAAGAAAAAGACGAACCGGGTGACACAAATATACATTAGAAAACTTATAATTGTGTTTTCATATATTCGCTCTCCGTATGAAGATGTTCAGAGTGGCAGTTCATGTGATTAAGTAGCATATCGTTCTTAGATTGATGTTTAGGTTGATCATCACAGATTGAAGACCATGTTTGTAGCGCCTGTTTATGGCAAACTATCTTCAAGACTTGTTGTCGGAATTTTCGACCCGTCGCACAATACAGAAAAAAGTTCATAGAATGATTGACGTACATTAATAGTTCGGTGATGGTTTTCACCAGATGAAATTTAGCCGTGTTTTCTAATTCCCGGTCTTCTTTGTTCCAGAAATACGTCACAATTAAAGTTATATTCATGGGCAATGTGGTCAACAGAAATGTAAATGAAACCGTTAGTAGCATCGCTGTTAACTTCGAAGTAACTTCGCTCATTTGTCGACGTGTTTCCAACACTCTCCGATCTCCGAAATTTTGTAGTCTTTCGCGGCTGCCGTGAGCCTTGAGTACCTGTCGAATAATTAAGATATTAAGAACGGTGATGGTAACGAAAGGTACAAAGGAATAAATGATAGCATCGACCCACGGCCATGCTTGATCAACTAACACAGGGAACGGTGCAGCGGCTTCACAATTCACAATATTTTTACCATCCACCGGTGTGGTGACTAACTCCACAGTAAAAAGAAAATGTAGATTAATTGAAAACATTATAACAATTAGAAGAGCGATGATTTTCCGAGCGCGACTAACATTACACATCCCATTGGCTTTAAACGGAAAACACACGACTATAAACCTTTCCACGGTCACCGCTATGATCAACCATACGGAGAAATCGCTGGAAAAATATCCAAAAACACAAGTCAATTTACACAGCCAGTCCGTTAAATCCATAGCATCAATCCCCGTTAATTCGTTAATCCAAATCCGCAGCAAGCCGATATACAATACCAGACTGTCAGCGATAGCCAATGATGCTAGATAAAAATATGTCGACACTTTTAGCATCGGTCTTCTACGTAAAATTATGAATGAAAATAAGTTACCAAACGTTCCCAGAATAATTATGATCGGCGGCACATATAACAATAGTATTTTACTTATCCGATATTCCGTATACTGCATCATCGGCCGTTCATAACTTTTAACATGCATCTTGCCCCGTTGAAGTATAGTCTTCTAATGCCTGTTCATCTATGCCGACTGCTGCTAGAACCTTGTGTCTATTACTTGGCGATAGTTGATTTATCAAGATCCATATAGCTGTGGCATTCAGCGAGTCGCCGTTTGAGTCTGCGCTGATCGTGCCCATTATGATGCTGTAAAAAAACATATTATAGAGACAATTAGAATTTAATAAACGGTGAATTATTATAATAGTTATATAATATGGTGATAGGAAACTTGTGAAAGGCACCTTTTCGTGTGTGAGGTTTTTCTTTGCTGTGATATGGGGATAGGAAACAAATAGGTAAACGGCAATTTCTCGTGTGAGTATCTTTTGTTACATTAGTCATTTTCTTTTAACTTAAATTGATAAAATTTGCTCAAAATAATGTATATTAGTCGAGGATTAAAATTTCCAATTTTTACCAAGTGGAGAGGTTTACACTTCCTTGTAATACAAAACCAAAACTGATTATATAATAAATACACAAGAATTGATATCAATGTCATCTATACAGATATAGTTTTGTTAGACATACACTATATAAATCATAGAGTAAAGGATGTGTAATTTTCTGTAGTTTTTTTAAAAACAGTATATGAAAGTAGCCTAAGTCTCTAACTCAATAGCATCAACAAAAAGAGCCACACAGATAATGTTCCGACCATCACATGGCAAACTAAATTCTTCTGAGATAATAATTGAACTTATGTATGGAACATTTCACATAATTCAACGAGGGAGTAACAGAATCAAATTACATGGGCCGGTAACATATTGTTGTGTTTATTTAACAAATTACATGTAAATCGTGTAAAACTTTATATTAAATTCAATTGTATATATCAATAAACCCCATTTCATTTCCGTACGCGTGGAGATAAGTAGCATTGATATCAATAAATGTAACACAGACATATTATTATGAATTCTTCTCCCAAACTTTCAAACAAATTGATATATTTTTAAATGCATGGTTTTAATCCAAATCATTTTAACATATGTACGCGTCACATCTTCAAAACAAACACCAAGGTTCTGAGATATGACCTGGAAAGCTGTGAGAAATAAAATAAAACCAAGTACGAACGAGAATTTGCAGCATAAACCAACCATTACAAACCGTTCATTTTACAATAAAATAAAATAAAACCAAGTACGAAAAAATCCCAAACCATTAGACACAATTCGAAGTCCTAAAAAAACGTTATATGCAAAATAGTGTAATGTGGCAAAATAGTGTAATCAGCATATGGACTGTTCACCGTGTACAAAGTAATAACAGGTGTCCGGAAGAGTAAGCTTACCCTGCTGGCATGCCACACCCGCCATAACCACACAAAATCTATTAGGCGAAGATCGGTAAAATAGAGTGATTGGCCAATGAACAATCGGTATGCAAAGCTTTCACGTTTGTCGGCGACTTTGTTCATTTGCTGTTTGTCGTATGGTGGCAGTAGCGCAGTAAAAACGCCAACGCGGTTTGGCGGGAACATAAAGATAGATGTACGCGAATGGTACCAATGGTATACATATCTTGGGTTGTAGACCCATCTAAGCGAGTAGATGTATTTCCCCACACGACCCTGTCCGACCTGAGCCCAGTGACCGACCCTGTCCGAGTCCACCGACAAGGGAATATCTGGAGGTAATGGGGGGAGGGGGGTATTTTAAAACAGCCATTAAATAATATACAGTGAGGTGTACCTTTATACCAAGGTTTACCTTAACGGTATATAGTGCATTTAGGTATAGCATCCCAGAACAACTTCACAAATGTATGATTTATAATAAGTCGTGTAACACGAACTTACTCTAGCGTGATTATCACTCTCGGGAGACATACACTCGACTTTATCAAAACTAACTACCAAGCAAACTTCCATAAATTTTTAAACATATCGTTTATTTTCTTATCTGAACATTGCCAATTGACATAGTCAAGAGGAAATTACTGTTCTTAAATATTGATTTTTGTATTGGAATCATGTGAATTGTCTTAGCTCCGAGTTTCTCTTTAACGGCATGCACTCGAGCAGAAAATTATAACGTTAGAGTTTGAAAAGTACAATAACCTAACTTATATTCTTGATCTAGCTTCTCATTATTGGAAATTATATCTTGGGTATATAATTGTGGTTGTATGTGTCTTTGTTTATCATATCCACGGATTATTTCTCTTGCATCTACTAGAGGGAGTTGGATGGCCAAATAGTTAGCAAATGTCCAATCTGTATCATAGTATTGTTATTTAATCAACCGGCTTGGTTTAAAAAACCCAGAATATAACCAGAGAGAGAGAAAGCTTAACGTGCAGTTGAGGACATCGAAGGACCAACCCATGAGGTTGGACAGGTAACCCTACTCCTTATCACCTACAAATAGTAGGACGTTAAACCCCATTTTATTTCTTATCACTTAAACCGTTGGAATTGAAACCACGCCAGAATACGGACCAGAAAGTATGTTAAAATAAGAGATATATCATATTAAATTGTCGTGGTTTATTTTCTCTGTACAACTATCAGATACAAATACCACGAGTTGAATATATAGTCTAGTTATTATAAGAACACTTATCTTTTATCTGTACTAATATATGAATAATAAATCGTATAACAGACTAATCACAGGTTATTGTAATGACAGTTGAAACTCGTCTTCTAGTCGGAGCAACTTATTTATGGATCTTTGTCAGATAGATTAGTTTACTATAGATCATAAGGGTTGGTGTGAATGCTTTTGAGTCAGTTAGCGTGGTTTCGATTCCCCCGTTGTACGTAACAAGGAGTAGGATCGCCTGTCCAACCTGGTAGGTTTTCCCCGAGTCCTCTGGTTTCCTCCCACTGCTACAGACCCCTGCGCGCAAGCTAATTATTGAAATAAAATTGAACCATGTGCCGCGTGGACGTTTACCCTCATGTTCAACTTGGAAATTTATTTTATTTTAGCGATGTACCTAGATCTTTGCATATTTATGAAGCGTAACAATGGCCGGGTTAACGAGACTGTCACAAACATATAACACTTCACACATTACAGTTGCATTCAATGGCGCTTCATTAGGTCTTACACCCACATTAAATAAATGGTTTACGAAATAAGTATGCTATAATTTTTCTTTTAAAATCTGTTAAAGTTTTGAATTGTTTTACACTCAACGATCTGTCTGCAAATGTTTTATTTTTCGAATTTTTTTGATGACGAGTTTTATTGTGTTTTAACTCTAAAGTAAAAATTGAAAAAAACAAAAACTTAGCACACTCAACGAGCTGTCTGCAAATATTTTATTTTTTGTCTTGTGTAAAAATAACATCTTTTTTGATGAGTTTTGTTGTGTTATAACACTATAGTGGAAATTGGCGGAAAATTGCAAAAACTTTATTTTAAAAACCTCTGCTTTGTACAAATTGATTACTAAACGATGTATCGTTCAAATTTACAATCAAATCGATAACCTTCAATGAAAATAAAACCAATCATGACGTTGTGGATCGATTACTAGCCTAGTGGGATATGGTGAGATCGATACGAATCGTAAATAGGTCAACTAACAATCAACTTCCGATTAGCTGAGCTTCATCAAAGAGATAACAATTACTGTGTACCGAGGCGTGACTAGGTTGATTTACCCGTCCCCACGGGGCTTATATCATACATTTCCCTTTACTCATTTAATACATTTAATAAATGTTTAACTAATACTAACACTAATTACGTCATTTTTATTAATCATGTGAGAGTTAACTCCCCTGTTTTGCGACCGGAACAACGTACACGTGAAGAATATTTTTAATCTGTATTTATTTGGTATGATTAATGGACATCCCTTGCTACATGACATTACAACATGTAGCGTGTCGACATACTTCAATAAAATATTTGTAACCTACGTGTATTTCACACAACTAAATTTAGTTTGTATAGAATGATATTTGTTATAATTAATGTACATGGTAATATTTTAAGAACTTTGTTGTATTTAACAGTACACCGTGTATAGATTATAAAATTATTGCTGATGAAAAACTTGCAACTTGTTGACATACTGATTGTTAACGCATATCTGATTAAAATACTAATCCCATTTCGTTTCGTTTCGTAAGGTTCAAAAATTTGGTTAAACCTGTCCTTACTACACTAGGATCTGGAATACCCGCGTTCTGGATAATTGAGGGATAAGCCAATGAAACGGCATGTTAACGACTCGGTCATCCAAACCCCCGGACGCCTATGGATTTTCATAACAGGGGTAAATAATGTATATGTATAAGTTTAATGACCTGTACTTCTTAATTAACGGAATAACACACGAGACCCAATAACAAAATCGACTTCTGGTGGTGGTGTGGAGTGGAGTCTGACGGAAATGATAACAAAACCCAGTAATTCAATCCGACGGACAGATGTTCTTCGATTTTATGTTTTTGATCCGATAAGATGCGCATTAAAACGTGGGCTGAAAGATCGCTGCTCGGTTGACTTCATCTTTGATGACGCCATTAAAATCAAATCTACCATCGGCATTCTGATGTGTACCTTGATAAAACGGTTTCATTAATCTTACCCGACATTTGTTTAATGGTGTGAGCAGGACAGAAAGAGGGAATAATCGCTAATGTACGTTATGTCTTGTAGAATTGATATCATCAAGAGTACTCGACCAGAAAGATTAAACGTCACTACTTCACATCGGCGCACCCAAACACAACATTGCCAATTAAAATCTGTTTAGCATAAAACTTCTTAATTCTGAGTAAATGAACTAAAATCAATCTGCGTTTTTAGTAAAGTAGGCCGCAATCCCGTCTTTATCAGTCGGGTCTGTATAGGATACTAGGACGTTAAACTCAATTTCATTTTATTTCTCTGGGAAGTATGGACTATGGAGCACATCGTTCAATGCGAATGGGGGGTGCATCACATTGTCTACTGGCATTCGCCCGGAATGAGGGTTGAGCCTCAGTAGTCCCCCAAAAATTCGGACTGTGAATCAGACCGTCTGCTGTCGTTACCCGGGAATGGAGAGTGTGAATAAGACCGTCCGTGGCAAACGTAACTAACGTGACGAAATTTATGACGTAGCTGGCTTTTTTTTTCGCACGTACACAGTGACTGGCCATTTTGCGCAGTAATCCCAGCCAGAATTTGGCTATTTTGTTAAAATTGCTATCAAGATTTAAATTTTTGTTTAGAACTGAAATAAATTAACTATTAGTCAATCCCCACGCTAAAAACATTAAAATAATTGGCTGTGTATATCTCAAATAGACCCGACCTAAACACAAAATCATTCCAAGATCTCAGCGTCCATGAGCGAAAAGTTTCGGGGCGCTATACATTTTAAAAGTCGAAGTTAGGAGTTACAAACTTAAATTTGAAAGAAAAACAAGTGGAGGGATTACATGCTTGTTATGAAGGTCACGACTGTGAAGCTGTGTTACCGACATGTCATGGAAAGGGCCTGATTTGTCAAATTCTCCCATGGATATTACAAAAGAAATACAAGGAAGAGTGAAGCCATGGTTGTTATTGTTAGTGCGTTGACCTCATGACCTGCGACGTATAGTCCACGTGATATGACAACATGTCGATTGACTGGCTCAGAGATCACTTCTCCGCAGGTAGCGTGTCTCAAATGTTAAGAATGTGTCCGTGGTAAAGTGAGTAATGAGTCAATCAGCCCACAGACACGTTGATTAACCGTATTGCTGCGTTCCATTAAACAAGCCAAACAATTTCTTAGTTATAAAAAAACTGTTTATGTACAAATCGATATCGTCGGTTATAAAAAAAAGAAACAAATTTATCTACATGCAATTTTAGCCGGGTCATACTATATACCGGAAAACACCGGAAAACAACCGGAACACACTTGAAAACAACCGGAAAACACCATTTTATACTGAATACTGAATACCCGAAAACACCGGAAAAACACTAAATACCGGAAAAACACTAAATACCGGAAAACACCCTAAATATGTAACCCAGAGCCAAACCCTAACCCTAACCCGTTTCCACCACTCTAACCCAAAACCTTACCCTAATCCTAACCCGTTCCCACCACCCTAAACCGACAGAGAGAAACCACACTGCAAAATTAGGGAAAGTTTCTTGACCAACCCAAGGATCAGGGTATATAATCATAGTATTGGGAGGAGTATGGCCGATAACTCGACATCACGACATATTTTTAGGGTGTTTTCCGGTATTTAGTGTGTTTTCCGGTATTTAGTGGTTTTCCGGTGTTTTCCGGTATTCAGTATAAAATTGTGTTTTCCGGTTGTTTTCCGGTATATAGTATTGCCGTTTTCACCCACTGACATTTAACGGTTCCTGATCATTAGGTGTGGGTTATATTCAAATTGACTGTCTTATCTAAACATAAACAGTATATCAGTATGCGTTTGAGGCTTGTGAGAGAGATGGACTAGGAGAGAGAGAGAGGGGGAAAGAGAGACGAGAGAGAAACGGGATTTAACCTCCACTAGGAACTAACGGATGGGTCAATTTTATTTCGATAATTCCCTTGCGTGTAAGGGGTCTTTAGTGCCGTGGAAGGAAACCAGAGAACCCGAATTATTGAATGAAATTAAAGCCTATTTGGTCCCGAAATAAAATAGTTTGTGTCGATTGCACGTTTAACCCCATTCTCTCTCTCTCTCTCTCTCTCTCTCTCTCTCTCTCTCTCCCCATATCCGTCCTTAATCTAAATGTGTCCTGTCCAACAGTAAAGTTTCTCTTGTTGGTCTTTGACATATGCTATAAAATAGAATGGACTGTCCCATATACCGGAAACACTGAAAACATCCGGCAAGTAGTATTGTACACCATAACACGGGTAATTGATGAATGAAAGGCACCCATTATTTGTTATACAAACGTCTATTATTCAAATACCAGGATTTGACAGCTCCACCTGCTTCCACATTCCTAGTAGTTTGGACACTTGTAGCTAAATAATCCAGCTATAGGGACACTTGTAGTCAAATTTAGCGATAGTTTGGACACGTCTAGGCATATTCAGTGATATTATGGAGAATTGTAGCCAAATTATGGTATAGTTTGGTATAGTTTGGAAACAACTTGTGGCTAATTTGAGAATCACGAGAACTTTTAAAACAGTTTGATTAACCCTAATTATAGCGGTAATTAAAAGCTTTATCAAAGTTACTTCCGTGCCGTCTAATTTATCTAAAGGATCGTTTTGTCGTCATGTCCACGCAACTTGGTCGTTTATTTTCATCAAAATATGTACTCTGTCATGGAGTTTCATCACGAACAAACACATGAAAATCTCGCTGTTAATAGTGGTGTAACAATACAAAGTTCAAGAAAGTGTGTTGAATTTAAAATGCGGTAAGTTCTCTAAGCTGTTGTATTGAGATAAACATTCTCTAAGCTGAAGCTGTTCTATTCATATATATATATAAAGTACGGGTATTATAGAATATCAACCTTTGTTACCCATACATCACGGTTAAAACAGTCTAAAAAGAATATGTAGGGGGTTGGGATAGCACGTGTGCACTGTGACATAAGGTCTGTCATTGAGTCAACAATGGTTTGATTTCGATTCCCAGGGCCACTGTTTTACAGAAATATGGCTCCTGGTTGATAATTGATCGATACACGCGACACTTGTCTTGCTTCAAGGCATTAAACAAAAAGTATTGTAATTATTACTGGTTATTGTATGAACAGTTATATAATCAAATTGGCCGAGATAATTACAAAATATAATTGAAAATGGCACGAACGGGAAAATAATAGTGATTTAATTTATAAGGTTATCAGAATTTAATGGTGGAATGCCGTTTTGATTGAGAGGTGCTATGAAGGGTGTTTGACTTAAAGGGGAGTTATTATCAATCTGTGTACCTTTTTAAACAGGCGAACTAAATTGGTAGAGTTGGGAATCGTATTACAGGTCTGGGTGGGTAGAGTGGGGGGTCGTAGTGTTACAGATCTGCATTGGTAGAGTTGGGGATGTAGTGTTACAAGTCTGGGTGGGTAGAGTTGAAGATCATAGTGTTACAGGTCTGGGTGGGTATAGTTAGGGATCGTAGTGTTACAAGTCCTGGTAGCTAGAGTTGGAGATTGTTGTGTTACAGGTCTGGGTGGCTAGAGTTGGAGATTGTTGTGTTACCGGTCTGGATGGCTACAGTTGGGGATCGTAGAGTTGAAGGTTTGGGTGGGCAGAGTTGGGGATCGTAGTGTTACAGGTCTGGGTGGGTAGAGGTGGATATCGTAATGTTACAGGTATGGGTGGGTAGAGTTGGGAATCGTAGCGTTATAGGTCTGGGTGGGTAGAGTTGGGAATAGGCGTACTCAATGGGTTCGTTGTGTTACAGGTTTGGGTGGGTGTTTTTAAAGTCACTGTAGTTTGTCGTTATGTTCGCCTTTTGTCTCGATTGAGTGTATAAAATGCACTGGAATTGTGTAAGGCTTTTGATTTTTTAATATTTCATTAAGAAAATCAAAATATTTATTCTTTGCACGCTTCTACGATAAAGTCCGATTGACCGTGATTTCAGGAGCCATTGCTATGTCTGTCGTCCTACATGAAATTGTATTTGCGTGACCCTGTAGGTCCTCCGATTCCCCCCCTATTCCTAAAGACCTCTAGGAAAGAGAGCGAAAGATTAATGGAGCTTAGCTATGTCTTTTCAGGATTAACACGATTGTTTTCAAATGTATTTCAATAATTCGTTTGCATATAGAGGTCTTTACTTTAGCTGTGCGAGGAACCTGAAAGCCCATGACATTGGACAGGCGACCCTACTCATTGACTGGAAACCAAGCCACTTGATTGCATTACATATTGTTAATAACTCGGCAAACCGAGACTCCCTGACCGTCCTCAGGGAATAAAAAAAACATGGCCCAGTTATTCAGTGTCATCAAGTTTTCTTTCAAATGTTTTATTAATCATGCTGTCGATCGGAAAGTTTAAGTGGATTGAGATGTTAAACACAAGAACCGAGGTCTGAAGAACTAATCATTTGTTAATAGATTCCTGTGATGAGAATAAAACCACTCAAAACTCGAATGAAGTACATCAAGTATAACGTATAGCGTACTTGTCATGCTAGTGCTGGCGATCTTCAGGTCCGGGTTGATATGTCATGGGAGCCGCAGTGGGCTAGGGGGTAATACGCTGGCTCGCAAGCCTGGAGGTAGGTTGTTCGATCCCTGCATTGGCCGAAACGGTTCATCCAGATTTCCCGAGTGGTTCCCCCTTGTCAGTGGTGCAGGATGGGGGGCTTGACAAGGATAGTTGTCTAGTCGTTTAGATAGAACGGACAATCGAGGTCCCGTTTATACATTTTCTGCACGTAAAGACCCTTGAAAGTTTGAAATCGATAAAAGAGTAGGTCATACTGCAACCTGCCCACTATGGTGTTTGCCCGTCTTCCAGTCAGGGCAGAGACATAGGACGTTAAAGCCTATTTTATTTCATTTCTGTAGCAACTGTGACAGCATTCTCTAGCACGATATTCAATGACGTATACGAACGTCAGAAATAACATAACAAAACCAAGAATATTAGGGAATAGTTGCACTGTTAACATGATGAATGTCAATGAACTAAAAAAATCCTTTCAGCGTTATTAAAAAGATATTTTAAGTATGTTTAAAACTTCACATGTGACGTCAATTTATTCAGGTTTTTTATAAGACATACAATTTAATACACTCAGGAATTTATTTACGTGAAGAGAAAAACATACCCAAGGCCAAATCATGAATAGAGGTATTAGCTAGTATGAATGATAAAAATCGTTGTTTTTTTTCTCCAAGAAACCTATTTAATATGTGAACAAACTAAATCTAATGGTTTACTTCAATGGAACAATGTAAAAATGTGCACAGATATGTTAGGTTTTTTTTTATTATATCACCAACAACAATGAAAACAAAACAGGAATTATTGTGTTTATAGAATTCAGAAGTAGTATATCCATACAACTGTGTTTATTTTTAGTGAAATCTTTTTCTATATGCCTTATAAGGATTATGTATTACTACGTGTTCAACTGATTTAATACCGTAAGCTACAATGTAATTGATTTCGTTTATTAAAAAACACATCAGTAATCTACACACCCCCATGTTACTGACCTTTTCATAAGGCTTGTTCAATTGAATCAGTAATTGAAAATTGAAATACTTGATGATTTGAGAGGAAATACAATTTCTAGTTCTACAAAAAATATGTTTACAGTTTGTAAGGAATGTTTTTTTATTCCACATGCCGCCTTATTCTTGGGTTATTATATCAAAACAAAAAACAAAACAAAAAACACAAAACGTTTGTATTCCAATATTGTCTTCAAACACATACGATGGGTTCTAAAACTTGAACATTGAACGCAACGTTTCAACACAGCCTCGTGTTAAATAGAGACCCCTGAAATAAACTTTTACTTCAACCGAAGCAAGGTGGCGGTAGGGGTAGGGGTGGGGTCAACAGGTATGTCATGGTTTCGATTCCTCTGTTGTACGTGACACGAGTTGGTCGCCTATCTAATCTCGTGGGTTGAAATAAAATTGAACTCTATGTTAGTCAGAACACACCCTAGTTTATGTCGAGGTGACGTTACCCCCCCCCCCTCTATCTCCTCTCTCTCTCTTTCTCTCCTTCTCTCTTTCGCAACACATGCTGTAGAATGAAGTAGTTTACGGCCACACAGAGACTATACGACGAGAGTCGATGAGGGAAGGCTGAAAAGGACCCGCTATGGAGTCATATGAAAACACAGTAATGTGTAATGTATTAATAGTACGTGAACATCGGGAGAATCTATCTCATCATGATAAATTAGCATCGTTCACGACACCCATCACTATATTGGTGTTCATCAATCTAGACAGGAACAGCATAAATATTCATGACAAAACTATCTCGTTGCTAAAAGAAAACCTGTCGATCGGCGTCTGTGATTTGGTTTCCAGTTATCTGAAAGTGTCGTTTAATTTACAAACGGACAGAGAGGAAATCAACAACGCGAGATTAATACATGTTTTAAGGGAATTGAAGATCACAAATGTATTATCAATTCAATTAACCTAAAAATGACGCATGTTTTCTCTGAACTAAATAGACATTGCAAGACATAAACACTAGCTTTTAAATGAAGGATAAAGCACGAGGCTGGGGTTATGTTGGGGAAAGCAAGACTGTCGTAAATAACCCGGGCCAAGGGTTTCTCGCCGAGGGTTTCTTCTGAAGTCTTTCTTCCCCAGCATAACCAAAGTCGATGACTTCATCTTGCTTATAGACCGTCTATGTTCAGATGTACGTAAAATGAGAATATCCCAGAATGTTTTCTTATGGGAAAAAATCCCTACTCGAAGAATAACCCGATAAAATTTTAGAGAAAAACTTTTAGACGAATAACCCCAACTTCCTCTCTGTATATTCAGACAGCAGGTTATTCCGGGCATAGAATTTACCCCACAGATCAAAGACTTAACCGTTATAGATTTGTAACTAGAGTGAACGAAGATCGGAGCTATAGTCTCGGGTCTGTACAGTGACAGGCTTAACTCAATATCAAAATAACAACATTCTTTACACGAATACATCATAGCAACTAGGATAGATTTACTGTGATATACCATAGCAACTAGGATAGATTAACTGTGATATACCATAGCAACTAGGATAGATTAACTGTGATATACCATAGCAACTAGAATAGATTAACTGTGATGCATCATAGTAACTACGATAGATTAAATGTGATACATCATAGCAACTAGGATAGATTTACTGTGATATACCATAGCAACTAGAACAGATTAACTGTGATACATCATAGCAACTAGAATAGATTAACTGTGATGCATCATAGCAACTAGGATAGATTTACTGTGATATACCATAGCAACTAGAATAGATTAACTGTGATACATCATAGCAACTAGGGTAGATTAAATGTGATACATCATATCAACTAGGGTAGATTAAATGTGATACTGGGTTAGGAAAACATAATTCGTCGCGCGTGATCTATTGATGTCCGGGTCGAACTAACTAGACATTGTTTAGACATAAATAGCGTTTAAATGGCCCAGCTGTCTGACACCTGCGTTCAACAGCACAAATTCAGCAATGTCGCAAATTAATGAGAAAAACATCCAATATTTTTACCGAGGAGACGACTTCTAATGGTTCATTACGCTATTTAATATTTAAAAGTGGCCAGTTTTAGCGGATAGGTATAAAGGTAAATCATTTATAAAAATATTAAATGATATGGGTCCTAATATTGATTCTTGGGGTACACCATGATAAGTAGGTTTATTCTCAGATACTATGCCATTAACAGACGTGCACTGACTTCGTTTTTTTAAGTATGCTTTTAGAAAGAGAATTGATTTTCTGAAAAATGTTATATTATGTTTGCATTTGTCAAAAAGAATATCATGATTTACTAAGTCGAACGTTTTTTTTAGGACTTAGTCAACTAATATTGCTCCACAAAGGAGATTGTTATTAATGTAATCATACATGTTTTCAGTAATGAGTGTTAAGGCTGTTTGGCAAGAGCTAGATGAACGGAAACCTGATTGATACTATATACAAGTTTATATTTATTTAAATAATTGTTAAGATGTTTTTGAACATTTCTTTTACGAATTTTTGATATATGTGGAAGAATTGATATCGACCTATAATTATTTGGGTACCCCCTTTATCAAGTGGAATAACTTTACCTTGTTTAAATAAAGAAGGGTACATGTTATGATTTATTGACAAGTTAAAAATATGCGTTAGGCTAGCAGAAAGACGAATAGCACCTAATCGGAGAAAAAGCTGGATTTATTGAATCAAGACCGACTACCTTGCAAACATGTAATATTTGCAGGGAATTAACCACATCAGTTGTTTTCATCAACGGAAATTTGAAAGATACGCCATCGGATACTTTAGAGTTTACATAGGGTTTTAAATTAGTACCACCAAGCCTTATATTATTACTAGCTACATTATCTGTATGGGCATAGGGAATTTTATCGGTTAAGTTAGAGAAGAAGTCATTAACTATATTGCTGTCCAGTGGTACGTGGGACTGCTGTTACTTTTGTTAGTTGCTGAGTTTAATGCATTCCATATTTGTTTAGAATTTTTGTTACCTCCAACCATATCCTGGAGGTACTTCGATTTAGATTGACTAATCGTTGTTTTTAAACGATTTCGACATTTGTTTACATTCGGTTCCGTTTTTCTTACTTTATGGAAATCACGGTGTCGGATTAAATTCAGATTTCACTAGTGAGCCATTGAGGTTTGATAGCAGTCTTAACACGTCTCGTTCGGATAGGAGCATGGTGATCAATTATTGGAGTTACTAATTCATACCAAAATTGATGAGCTGATAAAGCATTAAAAAACACAAATCTTTTAATTTAAATCGATAAGCAGGTTTGGGAGAATGTTATTTTAAAACCTAGTTGTTTCAATTTGTTTGCTACGTCTACTTCACGCCGTATTACATGGTTTTCAAAACGCTTGCATCTCATTCTTCAAATGAATGTAGAGCTCGACTCGATTATACTGTCGTCAATATCTAGGTTGACATGTGTGCCATTAATTGGAAATACAATCGTAAAGAAGTGTGAAATTGAAAACAAAATCTTGTTAATAAATTGGTAGCAAGTGCTCTCTCTTCTGGTGCAATCTAATATCATGACATGTTCTAGGTAGACAACCAGACACTTCATCGGAATTCATTTCCAATCGAATATCTCACGGTTTAATACATTACAAGCAATTTTTCAAAGTGTATGTATTCAAATTGATTTCATCGCTAAATATCACATGTGGTGGTTACAGTAGAATCGTTTCTGGCTCGGATGTGTAACACTATTGTAGTGATTAACAGATGATCTCACTTTCTTACATAAAGGATTTATTTACATCAAGTATCTAAAACAGCTTCGGTTACAGACATTCAACATGAATACAACAGCAATACACAATACTGGAACTATTACTACTACGGGAACACATCTACAGGAACACGTCTACTTTATACAACATTTACTATTCTGCCCCTCTGCCAAGGCAGCGGCTAGACTCGGGTGAGTCCCTACACTCGTTCAAGCCTTCCTTCTCCCTCCGCTCCTCGCTTACTGACTGTCAGTGAACTACTCAATTATATACCACCAGGACACATATAAGGCAGATAGTCATATCTGCAATTGTTCTTTTATTTCGTCACGGCATGTGCATAAACATTTAAATTCGTGTGGATCTTGAACACAGTATATGTATAGCTTGTAATGGACATATTGAATTAATTAGCGTCGGTTTTCTCCGGCTCCCCCGGTTTCCTCCCACTGCTAACGACCCCTTCGCACAAGCGAATTATTGAACTAACATTGAAATTGATACCTAATAATATTTTAGTCCCGAAAGGACCTAGTTTGTGTCAAGTGGGCATTAAACCCCATACCCCCTCACCCACTCTCTCTCTCTCTCTCCCTAGGTGTGCGGGGAATATGACCTACTTATCGAATTTCAACTATATAGGGTTCTTTTCCGTAAACGAACCAAGTAAGTTCATGTATATTATTTGATACTCGCAATCGTGTATGTCATTGATACCTGGCTCCTTGGAGATGACTTGCAGTTGACTAATTGAATCTGACTAAACCTATTTAAATATTCATCATTGTTTGTCAAAACCTTTAAATTGCATGTCTACAATATTCTGACATCTTTAAGAGCTTATTAGGGAAAATTCGATAGAGAAGAAAAACACTCCCTTAAAGATGTTATTCTCTATAGATTAAGACAAAGTTTATGTCTGAGTTTTTGTTGTCTTTGATTCGTCCCAGCTGAATAGGAATTTAAAATATGTTTTAAATTGGCTGTCATTCAAATTCAACCTGTTGTATGCATTGATATAACGGAATGACACGGGGTTAAAGGTCATAGGTCTCTCCAACCACGGGGTAAATGAAGATGAGTTGGTTGTTACGTCACTAAAGTGTGACTATTGAATGATATACACCACTATTGTCCAAATTTGTGTATACGATACTCAATAGTTATATGTGTTATAAATAGTCACGCTTTTACACAAGTAGTGGCATCTTTTACAGCTAATTAATGACTTCCCTACAATTACTAACCACTTACTATACGTACTAAACATTAGTTTAAAATAATGATCAATTCTATTTAATAAAGACAAAACTATTAATTACTAAAAGACCCGGATTTATAAGTCAATGGTATCCACATAACAATGTTAGATCTCGCTTTTAATCTTAACTTATGTAATATAATGCCTTATATTGGCTTCAGGTTGTCCCCCATCGACCTCTTTATCCAACAATTTACGCTAAATGATCCATGCTTAACGGATACATCCCCAAGATAATATACACTTGGTTATCGTCAAAACCTTCAATTGCTAATAAATTGTTTGTGAAAATTAATATCTTAACGTAGTCTGAAAACTATAACCCCTTTTAGAATAAAACATGGTCTGATATAGAGGATATCTTCAACTATCTTTTATAGGCATTTAGTAACTGGATAGAACAATTAACTGTAACACACATAATACTCTTCGAAACGTCGCCTAAAAAAATCAGTAATTGTTCTTCAATAAATATGTGTGTAGTAGTAGTAGTAGTAGTAGTAGTAGTAGCAGTCGTAGTAGTAGTAGAAGAAGTAGTAGTAGTAGTAGTTACAGCAGTAGTAGTAGTAGTAGTAGTAGTGGTAGTGGTAGTAGTAGTAGTAGTAACAGCAGCAGTAGTAGTAGTAGTAGTAGTAGTAGGAGTATTAGAAGTAGTAGTGGTAGTAGTAACAGCAGCAGTAGTAGTAGTAGTTGTAGTAGTAGCAGTAGTAGTAGCGGTAGTAGTAGTGGTAGTAGTAGTAGTAGTAGTAGTAGTAGTAGTGGTAGTAGTAGTAGTAGTAGTAGTAGTAGTGGTAGTAGTAGTAGCAGGAGTAGAAGTAGTAATAGTAGTAGTGGTAGTTGTAGTAGTGGTAGTAGTAGTAGTAGTAGTGGTAGTAGTAGTAGAAGTAGTAGTAGAAGTAGTAGTAGTAGTGGCAGTAGTAGAAGTAGTAGTAGTGGTAGTGGTAGTAGTAGCAGTAGTAGTAGTAGTAGTAGTAGTAGTAGTAGTGCTAGTAGTAGTAGTTGTAGTAATGGTAGTAATGGTAGTAGTAGTAGTGGCAGTAGTGGTAGTGGTGGTAGTAGTAGTATTAGTAGTTGTAGTGGTAGTAGTAGTAGTAGTGCTAGAAGTAGTAGTAGTTGTTGTGGTAGTGGTAGTAGTAGTAGTAGTAGTAGTAGTAGTAGTAGTAGTAGTAGTAGTAGTAGTAGTGGTAGTGGCAGTAGTGGTAGTAGTAGTAGTAGTAGTAGTAGTAGTAGTAGTAGTGGTCGTAGTAGTCGTGGTAACTGCAACCGCTCCAGTCTCAGTATTCATGGCTAGGTTATGGTTTAAATTTACCAATTGAGCGCATTATAAATACAAATACCAGCATATTCGATGCAATTGGATGTGAACACCACACTAAAAGCCAGTCCGACGATTTCAATTGAAAAACCGCTACTTCGTCCCCTTTCCCTTGAGTATCGTCCTAATGATAACATTGTTTTTATCTTTGCTCGGGATTTTAATACAAACCCATTCCCATGATGGTATATACGTTTATTGTTTGAAATGAAATGGAGTGGGGTTTAATGTCAGATTGTCCTGATCTTTTACTGGGTTAATGAAGACTGTCATACAGCATACCGTGTGCTACGGGGGATATTATGGTCAGAACGGCGGGACGTTTAAAGCCGTTTAATTTCATTTCACACCATCAACACTTCAATGATAGACCAAGGAACAGCTTAGGGGTATACCATATTATGTGTTCTGACATTAATCTATAATCGTTTATATTAACAAGACATTTAAACTATTAATTTCCTTCTAGCCGAATAATACACTCTAAACACTGATTATATTTTCATAAAAATTGAAGAGAAAAGCCTTGAAGATATTAGACTTAATGGACTGGGTTTGTTAATATAGTTAGTGTACATAATATTCCATGGAAATATGTCGCTATGAAAGAGATAATTCCAGGTATTTACTGGCTGGTTATCTTGTATTTATCGCTATCCGAGTATCTAACTCCGATAGCGATAAATGTTAGCCCTTTATCTAAATCTTACATTATGTGTCTCTATAACGGAGGGACTGATATAGACAGCTGTCTAGTCGTTCTGATGGGACCAAAATCAGAGGTCTCGTGTATACATTGGCGTGCACGTAGGAAAATCCCTTGGCAGTTTAAATTCGATATAAGAGTTAAACAATAGTGCCGCCGCCAGGGTAAAATGTTCCTCATAGCCCACTGTATGGTGTATGCTAGTCTCTATTAGCTCAGAAAGGTGGGGCGATAAACCCCATTTCATATGTTACCTCAGTTCATATATTCTGTACATAGTAAACAACGCATTATTTGCTAATTACACTATTTTGCCTATATCGCTTTGTCTATTGATTTGGATTGTTCGTACTTCGTTTTATTTAACTGAACCCCATCTTTCGCTCTCTCCTTCTCTCTCTTTCTCATGCGTTGTACGATTTGTTGAAAACAACGATGATGCTATGTTGTTATAACTGTTGACGATGATGATCTATGTTGACGGTTGTTATAACTGCTGACGATGATGATCTAAGATGGTATGTTGTTATAACTGCTGACGATTGATTGTAAACGGAGATTATCAATACAGTAAATAAAACATGTTGGGCTGACATTTAACCGTTATCAGCATTCTAAAATGAATGACCAAAGGCGTGTGTATCTTAGCAATTGTTCGCAAATCAATTTAAACATGCGTCGTGTGATTGTGTACCGGTATGGATTACTTTGACTCGGAAATTGGTTTTGTCACCAACACTCGAAGATTATCAACTTAAAAGTATTAATGTTTCCTGTTGAAAGTGAATAGTTAGGCGACTTCGTGTTGTTCGACTTTAATCACTAGAGTAAATAAAACATCAACTGATTCGCTTGTAAATTGATCCCGACTAACATCAAACAACTTCCATCTAAATTGATCCCGACTACCAATAACTATGTACTGTTTAATGGTCGAGAGCGAGACATTAAGTAATATATTGTAACATTGTTTTTACAATATATTTCGCAATGTCTGAAGCTCGAAGCCATTAAACAACTTTAAATACAGACACTTAATCGTGCGTTTACCGTGAAATACGACACTCGAGTCTAATATTTCCCAAGGAACGATTGGAAAGTTGCCCGTACGATTATTTGAAATAATGGTACAACATCAGAGGGTGATGTCACATCTGTATTATAAGCTTATATATGCTTCGGGTTGGTTTTATACAACTTCAGGGCCGGATTAACCTTGTGGGGGGGGGGGGCATTTGTTCAAATTGATCGTACCTAATACAATTATATTACGGAATACAAGACACGTAGAGTGGGTGTGTTTTTTTTCATATTACCCCCCCCCCCCCCGGCTCTTTATCAAACACGATCTGAGAAACGCACAGACCATTATTGTCAGACCAACCTTGAAATTAAATTTTCTTATAACTTTTCAAATACAACACTAACTTTGTTTTTTGTGTTTCGGGTGTGTGTTTCATTAAACCAATTGTTGAATTTCATTGTTTATGACATACAAGTACAAATTAATGAAGATTACCTAGAAAAAAGTTTTGAAGTGTAAAATTTTTCGCCACTTCAAACAGTCTAGTGCCCAGGAAATTTAGAGGACTGTTATACTTATTCGACGCCCCTTTTCGACTAATCCGAATCCAATAATTCGCTTAGGCGTGCAAAAAGATTCCTGAAGATTTTAAACTAACGGTGATTATAGACATTTTCTCAAATTCTATAAACTTTTTCATTTCAATTTGTCAAAGTTTATAGATAATTATAGATGGGAGGTCTGGTAATTTAATATTTATTGACGCATGGGTACCAGAATGTTCTATAGTAGGCCAATTGAGAGGGTTTTTTTTAAAACAATATTTTATTCAGGTTGTCTGAATGGGATGGGGGAACAGGCTGATTGATTACACTTAAGTCAAAATATCACCGATCGATTACGTCCTGGATTAAATTTAACCCCTAAGCAACCGTGATCTCACCTAACACGAAGTACAGGAAGTACATAGCCACAGCAACGGTACTTTTCGGGTTTTTTTTCTCTTTTAAAAAAATGTTGAAGGATGCTTTCTCGGAGGGGTGATTTAAGACATATAGCGTATCATGAACTTTTCCGGTTGTTTTTGTGTTTTTTCTTGCCGTTTTTCTTTTAACGCCATCTGCAACATAACTAATTTTTCACAACGTTATAGCTTCCCCTTTGGCTTTAGAAAAAATTTCAGATTTCCGTTAACGTATCGTCCAATTCACTGAAGTGAATCGATAATCACTGATATTTAAACCCATAAAATTCCTCACCAGAAAATAATATTATCTTTAAATGACAAAATAAATTGGGATGTTTCGAGAAACTAGATACCGGAACCTATTTTATACTTGGTGATTATTTAATCCTGAATAGATAAATCTCCCCAACCATCTCGCCAAAAGTACAAAAAATAAACCCATAATGGCTGTACAAGATTAATAAATGAATAATAACAAGATTGTTGATGTTATTTTGTGTTTTCTGTCAATTTTGTAGTAAACGTGTTCAAAAATGAATGACCGCCGGATGTAGAATTGACAATAATAAACATGATTAATTTCTCAATTCAGTCGTAATGGAAAACAGATATTGTCGATTGAGGTTACATTGAGAAATAACTTTTGAAATGAGTAAAATTTGGTCAGTTTTGTATCTAAATCTTACATAATGCTATCTTTAACTACAATACAGTAGAGGTGTCCGGGCCGTAACCAGCTCGTTAAATGTAGAGGGGCTTTGGAATTATTTGGAGGTCCTGAGGATTTGACCGATTAAGCCGGCCATCGAAAAGTGGAGAAGGTGTGAGGCAGCATTATTGGGCCTCAAATTAAAGTGCTTCAGACAAGGGTTTTTTTGCTGAATTTTCTGAAATTTCCTTTTTCGACCCCTCCCGCCGATATCATCTTGAGGGTAGCATGGTCCACCGAGGAAGGCCTGTCATCATCACCTTAAAGGACATTGGTTTACGTCATTATCACATTGTGATAGAACTTGTTAAACACGCTCCAAATAAAATTTAACACAAAGGTCATTACTACGATAGATGAGTAATACAGGTGTCATGAATCGGAAGTGGAGAACGGTAAACGAACAGGTTACTGAGCTATAGTGAGAATGGTATACCCTCCTCAGGTAGTGAGGCTGGTATACTCTCCTCGGGTAGTGAGGCTGGTATACCCTCCTCGGGTAGTGAGGCTGGTATATTCTCCTCGGGTAGTGAGGCTGGTATACTCTCCTCGGGTAGTGAGGCTGGTATACTCCCCTCGGGTAGTGAGGCTGATATACTCTCCTCGGGTAGTGAGGCTGGTATACTCTCCTCGGGTAGTGAGGCTGGTATACTCTCCTCGGGTAGTGAGGCTGGTATACTCCCCTCGGGTAGTGAGGCTGATATACTCTCCTCGGGTAGTGAGGCTGGTATACTCTCCTCGGGTAGTGAGGCTGGTATACTCTCCTCGGGTATTGAGGCTGGTATACTCTCCTCGGGTAGTGAGGCTGGTATACTCTCCTCGGGTAGTGAGGCTGGTATACTCGTCTCGGGTAGTGGGGCTGGTATACTCTCCTCGGGTAGTGAGGCTGGTATACTCTCCTCGGGTATTGAGCCTGGTATACTATCCTCGGGTAGTGAGGCTGGTATACTCTCCTCGGGTAGTGAGACTGGTATACCCTCCTCGGGTAGTGAGGCTGGTATATACTCCTATGTTTTCTCATATGGATTTACTTTAAATTGGAAGAAGGTGTAGGGGAGGGGGTCGAACTGTATCTGATAGGGCTAGACGGTTTAGCGAACCATAGGTTAATCCCGAAAGTAGTCTATTATCTCTATCTCTCTCTCCCTATCTCTCTCTTTCTGAATTCGACACCAGAACACATGATGATAAATGTTGATGTGTTTCAATATATACAAGTGTTATTGATGATGATGCAAACCTTAAACAGAAGGTAATCATAGTCATTTACGAACTCTTTCTGTTTTATTTTAATTACAAAACCAGTTCATCTGCCGGAAATATTTCGTCATTTTACTGACAGTAAAAGTTGTTTATATAGTTCTACCATCTTGATCTAAACGACGTAGTTATTGTTCCACTGGATCTATAAATAAACCTTAGTTATTGTTCGGCTGGATCTGTTGTAAGGTAACTATCCATTACCAAGAATAGCGGCTTTAAGAGCACATTTCAGCAATTGTAAATTCAACTCGCCGTGTACAAACGATGTCATAAGACCCGAAGATAATCGCTATTATTCATTCCTGACGAAGTAGTTCTGCCAATAACAAGCCGATTTAAATAATATTATTACAGGTCCACAATTCTCTAGTCGCGTTTGAAGACACGTCTATTTGACGAAAAGAAACACTAAAAGAATCCACAAAAAAACTTGTAAGCGCATTAGGAACTGTTGGTGCTATACAAATTCTGTGTTGATTGATTCATTACATCACTTACACAGATGAAAGAGTCAGATCCCTTTATATTCAGTCCATATCAAAAATCATCAATTTACATTATTCGTTTAATTTTTGTAATTTTACACTAAGTATCGTGTTATAAATCTGACCCAGACAAAGAACAATGACATTGTTCAACTGACGAAAAAAGCTTTTAACGACATTGGAAGACATTAACGAAACAGCTGATTTATATTCGTTGCTCATTACGATGCCTTAATACTTTCTATGTACCACTCTTATCTCGTACTCGGTTATACTTCCTCATTGGTACATGTAGTTATCTAAGAATCCGGCTAAGATTAACGTTACCAGAAGGCTTCGAAACTTAGAAACATTTTACTGTCTACACGTTAATTCATCTTAAACTATTATCATGGAATATTACAGTTCCTACCTAAGAAAGACCCGGAAATGAAATGGGTGTGAAGACTTTATTTATAGACAGAAAGTGTAAGTTTCGTGTGTAATATAAGAAGATGGTTTCTGATGTTTTGTGAAGTTTTATGAATAGCTACAATAATAATGCAACAATACAAGACAAAAATATAAGGAAAAATCATAGAACGTCTCCAATATCGTCTAGTTCCTCGGGTTAATGGTCATGACCGAGAAACCATTTGTTGTTTTTTTTGCCCACACACGAACACGTGATTCTATGTCAGCCATCGTTGTTATGTAAAAAGGTTACGATGTTGTTTCATCTTGTCATTACAACCAGTCGTAAGTGGTTTGACATGTACAGGTTTAGTGTTTGGTAGCTTGCATACCAGCAGCACGAAACCGCGTGAAAATTTAGTATATGCAATACCCAAAGTCTCTACGTCCAGTCTGTGATCTTGTAGGATGCTGGACACATGCAAATGACGCCCTCGGGTTTACTACACCTACGGGTTTGTGAGCTGGGTTTATAAATCCTTCAACGGGTCTACTATACCCCCACCCTAGTATATTGCCCGATTTGTGAGCTAGGCCTCAGTTACAAACAACGTGACTAGCCCGACGCCTGTCCTGGCCGGACCTTCTGCCGACTCGTTTGCGATCTGGGTTTATAAACCCTTCCAGACAAAGGGATCTTTTGAAACATCTGGTTAAGGTGTCATGTATCGTATCAGGTGTAATTTTTAGTACAGTTTATCAGACAAAGAAAGTTCGATAATACATTACAACAACAAGTTAACTACTAAGACCTCAATGCGGGTGTCGACAGCGAAAGGTTGGTATTAAAATCACTTTCACGTGTCAAGATGGCAAGCGGCTTCAATAACGTCTCTCATAATATTTTAAAGATTCGACCTTGATTGTCTGTGATCATCCCTAATCCAACACATAAGCAACCCGGGCTATTCGGACTCTTGTACAATTAAACATAGTCTTATTGTTTTCCCTAGAACCAGTTGAGAAAACAGGTAGCAAGAGATTTAACTCATGAACCGTGATGAAAAGTTTATCCAACCATGTTTTAAGGTGGATGATGAAATGAGTGGTAAAAACACTAGATGAAATGTTATAATTCATATCGAGTGGTAGTTGTTGATGGTATTAGTGTAGTGTGTGTTATAAAAACAAGAGTGAATAATTTATCAAGCGTTAGATTGTTCTGTTCTGGTTTCAAACTCCTGTTTACAGATTGATGGATAAAATACCGGTAACAACATATCATAACCTTTACAATATAACATAACATAACATAACATAACATCCAAATTGATAAAGCGCAATAAATACTCGTATTAAGAGTTCCAAATGCGTTCGCAAAGTTCGACAATTTGGTTTCATTTCATCCATAGTGTTGTATGAACATGTGCGTTTTCAGTCTTGTTTTAAAAATGCAGACGGACTTTGACGTTTTTATATGAAGGGGTAGTGAATTCCACAAACGATTGGTGGTTAAGATTTCAGATTTTAAACAACTCCTGAATGAAATTATGGTTCTGGTCGGTTTAGTTTTGAGATTCTTCAACATACTGTGATATATATCCGGATCGGATTAAATGTGGACTGGCTCGGCTTCGGCCAGGGACTTCCATTTTAAAAGGACCCCCCAAAATAGTTTTGAACCATGAAAACATTTTGAACCATGAATAAATAGTTGATTTATTATGAATAGCCCCCCCCCCCACAAACACAACGATTCATTGTCGATGAATTCAGCCCTGCAATCCCAATTTCAACTGCCAAGTCCACGTTTTACGGAACTGAAACTATTAGCATGTCATCACCATTAGCACCAAGAAATTTGGAAACTAGTTTGAAAAATATATCTTGTAGTTCCGACATGTTGATGTTTAAATACGATTGACGGTAATCTGTCATCCGTACAAAACACGGCATTAGTCAATTATTATAGTCTCGCGGAATGTTAGATAGTTAACAGATTTGCGTGTTAATCAGGGCTATTGTAATTAACCTAGACTACTACAATTAATCGACCATTAAACCGTTTGACATCTGGAATCGATCAAAAGCACAGCAACACATAGTGATTCACCCGTTGCGTTGCGTGGTTTCGATTTCCCAATTGAACGTTACCAAGTATAGTGTCGGTTGTCAAACCTCGTGAGTTTTCTCCGAGTTCTCTGGGAGCCGATTACCAATTTAAAAGGCCGAAAGCTAGAACTCCACAACAGAACTGGTTTAATCAACCCAAGAAGTAATACGCGTTTGGATTCAAGGATCAAATGGATCAGGTCACAACGTTCAAATCAATTCAGATAATTTGGCAAGTATACTTGTTGAAGATCGACATTTATCGGAATTATGTCCAAAAACAAGAGTGGATGCACTGTTAGAATACAGATCCATTGTGTATGTGTTCTCGGGTAGATGTACTATTAAAGGACAATATTGGCGCCAGTCATTATATGTGACAGGGCTAGTTAATCAATTCCAAATATAATTTTAACACAGAGATCATGAGTAATACAGGTGCCACGAATCGGAAGTGGCAAACGCTAAAGGAAAACACGAGTGATCGCTCCATATTCAATTTACTATGTTACAATAATAATACTGTGCATGTCGACAGTATCATTCCAGATCCCAAAAAAGAAAACAAAACTAAAGAGAGAGATAGGGAGAGCGAGCGAGAAAAGTGGGGATTCGAAACCACGCCAGTTTACTGAATGACACACTATAAAACAATCAAGGTGGAGTTGGGGGCAAATCAACAGGTTATATATAAACACTAGAAGGTGCCATAGCATGACATGTATTTACAATTCACACAGCCCATACTGTGGATTTTTCTCGCAGATCCAGTACACATGTCTCGCTCGATCTCATTACACAACTTATGGCCTATTAAGGGACAGTATCAATGAACTACGTATGGTTCCCGTTCGTGCATTATCAATAAACGACTTATGGCTCGTTCGTTCCTGGAATTGTCGTAGACAAATTTTATGGCGCGCGCTGTCGTGCAGTATTAACACACTATTTATGACATGCTCTCCTGCACTATTAATACACACGCTTGTGCAGTGCGTATGTCACCAATACTTTACTTACTGTCCCAATGTCGGCAATTAACTATCGTGCAGTATTAATACACTACTTATAGCATGCTCTCCTGATATCACTTAAGTGGAAGCAGACGTTATACACCCAACGAAGAAGAAGAAGAATGCTCTCCTGCACTATTAATACACACGTTTGTGCAGTACGTATGTCACCAATACTTTACTTACTGTCCCGATGCATTTAACCAAAAATCACAATTGTACAATGTGACGTTTCTTCATTTTTATAATTACTGCCCATTGTTGAAGATGAAACTCATTAGATAAACATGTTGTTATATTATTGAACTAATTCTCCGTCGTGTTATTATCATCGAGTTGGTAATCTACATTGATCTACAACCTAAAACATCAAATATCATTTCATACATCTCTTCACATAGAAACAAGTAGTGAGCAAACATAGATATATGTAGGCTGCGTCCAGGAGGTAGAGAGATATTACATGTTAAATAAATGCCACGCGGCGTCGTGGCAGATATTACTGATGTGTTTTATGAAAGGATCTATTCATGGTGGCGAGGGATAGATGACATACATACTGACATAGTTAGGGTGACCCGTGCACTCTACAAAAAGTTGGTCTCGGCACGGCTCATGCACACGCTTCAGTTGCGTGTGTCGAAGTAATTTCTGCTTAGCCCGCAGTCTCTTCGAGATATTTGGAGATATTTATTTATGGTGGGTAACCCTAAGTAAAAATTAGAAAGGCTGAAGTGTAGCCTTTCTAATTTGACAGATGAACTTGTCTGAAATTCTTTTACCACAGTTATGCCATACCAAATGGACAACAAGTAAAAAATAAAACAATGCTTGGAGATAAAAACTGTGCTGATAATTTAAAATGACATTGTGTAGATGAGACCGGAAATAGTTACATAATCTACATGAATAGAATAGATCAATGAATTACATATCATTTTAATTTATTGAGGTAATACATTTAATTGCCATACATCATTAGAAGCCTAGTTCTTCTCTACCTATTAAAGAACTAAAGATCAAAGTGCTCCGGGACTATGCAAGGGGAATGAACGTTGGTCTGTAGACATTCGATAAATTACATTAAATAAGCCCTCAGGAGTTGATTAGAAATCTTGTAGTTGCATCACACATCCTTTTAGGACGTAAACACTTCCTGCTTGGCATTGTAACATGCTATTTGCGATTGGCCAATCAAAACGAGAGCTTCACTCTTAACATGTTACACTTAATTTATCAGCGACGTTAAATAAAGCTATTTCACAAATATTGTGTTGTTTCTGTTTTATTAAGACGTTAAAAGGACAATAACACTAAACCAAGAACGTGTAAATACATTTACATTATTTTCCATTCCAAGTAAACAGTAGCTTTTTAAATTACATGTAACCAAGCTTAGTGGTGGTTCTGAAATATTGTGGTAAGCTATTCAAAATCTTGGCTGCTTGGAATTTAAATGATTTTTGTCAATGTTTTTCTGAATTAACATACGGTATCTAAATCAGGTATGACTAGCGACGGCTATAATATAACAGATATTAAATGTGACCTATGCAGGTCTGTCTCAAGCTAGAAATTTAAAAGCCTCAATGGTTTTGATATCAGTCCAGCATATTAAGTTTAACCTTTCTAATTTGACAGGTGAACTTCAGAGCTCTGAAGTGTAGCCTTTCTAATTTGACAGATGAACTTCTTTGAAATGCTTTTACCACCGTTATGCCATACCAATGGACAGAAATTAAAAGTAGACATAATAAATGAGTGATAGATCATTTTTCTACATGAGATTGGTATATTTTGTCCTTTTCCTATACGCTTAAGAATATTTATTTGCTTTGAAGCCTTACGACAGATGTTTCCAATGTGTGTGTTAAAATTCAATTGGTGATCACTGTCTACACCTATGAGTTTTACATCCTCGGTACACGTAATATTTATACCCTTGATATTGAATAAAGACTTCATGTTATACGTTTTCTTACCAATGACAAGACCTTGGAATTTATCAGGATTGGCTTAGGTATGATTATCTGTAAACCAATCCACTAAACAACTAACCTCTGTCTCTAATGTATTTTACATTATATCAAAGGAGTCATGCCAGACCCTAAGTGTGTTGTCATCAGCATAGGTATTCATGCTTGACTCCTTAGAGAGATAGACATATCATTGATGAAAATATATTAAACAGAAACGGTCCTAGAATTGAGCCTTGTGGTACACCCTTTTAATTTCTAAGAAGGTACCTCTGTGGTTTCCAATCTGGACACATGGCTTACGGTTGTTAAGTGGGTTGATAATAATTACACCGCATCGTCCGTCAACCTGTATGCTCTCAGCATGGGGGAGGCAGTCAAAGGCCTTGGATACGTCCATAAGGATTTTCCGAATATAACGGTTCTCATCTTAGGCCCTTTTCTATTCTTAGGTCAGCGCTATCAGAGCCGATTGACAACTGTAGCCTGATCGGAAGACTGAGAGATATGGATGGAAGACATCAGTGAAATGATTATTCAACTGCGTGCTCATATACCTTTCAAATAATTTCGATACAATTGTTAGGATACTAACTTGCCGAAAGTTGCCTTTGGCGAGCTTGTCATGTACATGTATCTTATGCACAGGCATTACCCTGGCTAACTTGAGCTGCTGTGGAAAGTGCATTTTATAAACACAGTGTTTATCAACTCTGTAATATGAGGAATAGTGACAGATTCTTTTTCCTTTAATATTTGTATCGCGATGACGCCACTCTGTTTTAGAAAAACCGAGACATCGTTCACCAACCATCAATCTTAGTCAAACGTAAAACAAGGTTGTCCTGCAGTAAGAACAGTGTTCGTTCAACCGTAAAACGAGGTTGTCCTGTAGTAAGAACGGTGATCGTTCCACCGTAGATGTCGAGCGGTAACGACAGTGATCATGTCGAGCGGTAAAAACAGTGATCGTTCGACCACCAACCGTGGTAAGGGCAGTGGTCGTTCAATCATCAACTGTAGATTTCGAGCGCTAAGAATCAACGCCACAGCCTTGACCGAGAAGACTCCTAGGGAAATTTCAAGCATGTTCCCTGATGTTTACAGGAAGCGCCAACGGGGCCGATACTTATAGAGTTCAATGAACCTTCCGACGAGACGGAATCGCGTAAAATATTTAATATCCCATTTCTTATTGCAGTTCAATACCTTATTATCATCGATCAGATTCTGATTAAAATACAGGTCTATGATTTGTTCCGGTTTTATTTTGCATACTTTCGTTGTGTAACCATCTAACTGGATTAGTACACCGGCTTTACGCAGTAAAAGCGGAATTGTGAACAATAAAAACGAAACATGCACGTATAAAAGATACTTTAGCAGTTGGAATTATAAATACGAGTAGGTTCTTGTGCGACTGTAAGATGTTAAACCACATTGCATTTCATGTCTACAATCTGCCTACTCTTTATCAATTTCAAAATGTCGCTGGTTGACCTAGATACGATTTCCATATCAGACCAGCAGAAGAAACTATGTCAGAAATTAGAGAATGGGGCGAAAAAATAGTGTGGGATGATAATTACATGACGAACAAACGTGACATTCTAAAACAAATAAGAAAAATAAGCTGTAAACAGGAAACAAGTTTAAACATAAAACAAATGTAAGCCGTTTGTAATTGAATAACACCAGGGTGATAAGTGGTGATTTCCTTAACATACCATGAGAAGTAATTATATCAATACAGGTCGTTGTATTATGTGTGTATAGCCGTTTGTAGACCGAAGCGTCACAGTTCTAGCTCAAGTTTCAACATAGCCCATAGATTGATTTATTCATGTCTTTTCAAATGTATCCCAAGTACAGCAACATGCCAGTTCTTTGACTAATCTGGGGTCTTCCCTAAACCTTTGGACAGTTATTTACCGTATTAAAAAAACGATGAAAGTACTCTTTGTCTCCATACATTATTGTTTATATTGTATTCGTGTTGATAGCCTCGTTTGTCACGCAATTAGTTTTTCTGCAATATTCTGATATGCACTGGTTAATTTTTACGACAAAAAGAAGAAAACACACAATCACAGATTCGTTAAAACGATTTGTTCTCTATTCAACATAGTCACCAATGATCAAGAGAGCGAATCATTGAAATAAAATTGAACCGTTTTTAAAACATGTATTGAGTCTGGTAAACTACTGGTTATTGAGCCTGGTAACAGATGCATTTTGTTCGTACTTGGTTTCTTTTATTCATGTTGTCCGATATAAACTGAGGGCAATATCTCCATCCTAAAAACGTGTTTAATCCGACATAATTATAAATGACTGGAAGCAAGATAAATGTTCCATTAAATATTTAAATGCCCCTTGTAAGAAATAAATGATATTCTACTGTACTTTGTACGTCTTCTTTTAACAGTAAAATAGTTGTTGTAAAAATCAAAACAAAAAAACAGAGCTTTTACAACTTTCCGAGTGATTCAATTTCTATACTCCTCTTCAATTTCTTCCTCTCCCTTTTTTTAAAATTAATTTTCATCTTATAGACCTTTTTTATGACATTATGATGATTCAACAAAATGAGGTTTTGCCAAGAGCTTAAAATCATATAATAAAATCAGATGCAAATAGGAACCAATACGGAAGTGAATTGAAATGAAGGCTTAACGTTAATCTAAAATAAACACAACTGTTCACACCTCTGCGTTTTCTGAAAATCATATGTAATTTAAAGTTCTGCTGTTCTTCGCCGACTGGGAAAATGAAGACGGGCTTACGCCATACAGTGTTGTATGGGGCGAATTGTGCTCGGGCACCGGCGCTACATACCACTCTCATGTTACACGCTGTTTCCTGTCACGTTTCCTGGTTTCTCTCGCCAAATTTCCCCCACGGGAAACTGTATGACGTATGCCCGTCTTCATTTCATTTCCACGCCCCCTCCCCTAAATCAAATATGACCCTAAGCAACTGGGCCAATTTAACATCCCAACCCCGACCGACAAGACTTTTATGGGTGTCAAGAATGTCTCTTACTTTTTACAGGGAGTGCCAAAGTGGTCGATATTTATATAATTCCATGAACCTTCCGACGAGACGGAAAGGCGTATACTATTTTATATCCCATCTCTTATTCCAGTTCAATACCTTATTCTCCTAGAGCTGATTAAAATATCATATCTATGATTTGTTCTGGTTTTATTTTGTATACTTGATTATGCAGCCCAGTGTTGTTAGTCCAAGTAAAACAAAATCTTGAAACTCTACCATTGAAACGGATTGTTACCACGGCTTTAAGCAGTAAAACCGAAATTGTGAACAATAAAAAAAGAAGCGAAGAGTGTATGTATTTTAATGAAAAAGGAGAGATGAGAAGTAAGTGTTTTAATGAAAGAGGTTTAGCCGATTCACACCGGAAGAGATTTGAGAAGTAATTATATCAATACATGTCGCTTGTAATTCAATAATTGTTGCTTCATCTAACATCAAGTAACAGACATTTACCGTTATCAATAAAATATCAATAATTATTAGCAATACTTCCTATTGACATATATAATAACTTTATTTTACTATGTAGCACCATAACATACTGCATGATGTATGCCCATGTGTGATTATAAAGTTAAACTCCATTCCATTTCATGTGAAGCGAGACCGGCTATCTGATTAAATCCGTAACGATCTGAAGGACCAGGATTTATATTGGATGCCTTGGGACAGTAGCAATACTTTCATTGATAACGTTCATTTTACGAGTTGTACAAATTGTTAATGGGTTTTAAAGGGACTATGACTCTAACTGAATGTAAGTGTATTCTAGCAACACGCGCATGTCCAATATAGTCGACCGGTACATATATACATATATATATATATCCAAAATAAATGCATGGTGTACTAATATTTTTAGAAACCTTGCTTTACGATTCCATTCCTCTATCTGATTTATACATTAATAGTTACCATCCTCCTGTATTGTTAAAACGTGTTAAATATATTTTTATTGGATCTTTTTACAGGTCACCTTCCAGTAAAATTGACTAATTGCAGATAGTTTTCCCACAGTTTGTAATTCTCATGTAATTGTTTTAGGTGACTTTAATATAAATTTCTTAAACACTGTTAATAGTAAAATCAATGATCTAATTGGTCAATTTGACTTTCATCAGCTGATAATTAAACCGACCCGTATTACGCCATATTTCGATATATTTTACACTAGGCCATAACTAGTTGCCCCGACTTCGTAAATTAAGCAAGCGTTTCTGAATCGTGCTTTAGTGACCACAGCCATATCATTTTATATTTAAATTATACCTCAATGCTTTCAAATAACTGTTTGGTCTTACACGAAACTAAATGACGCGGATCTTAATAATCACTTATCAAATTACAACTGGGACAATCTTTGTTCAGCTACATGGCGACCCTCATACACTTACGGATAATATCTCCAAAACAATTTGTTCTGAACCAAAGAATTTCATACCGAAAAAAACGTTACATTAAAATAAAACCAAGTACGAACAATCCAAACCATCAGACAAAATTAAATAAAATGGCCCTAAATGGATAAGTAGAAAAATCAGACTTCTCATTCGCAAAAGAAATTTACAGTTAGATTGGCAGAATTTCAGAAGACCAAGGTAGACTTAGTATCAGTACATTTAACGATCATTACAGGACTATTAATTCACTTTTGTTTGGGATTGACAATCTTTCTAAAAATAAAAGTATGTCTGACCCTCAGTCGTTCACCAATATATAGCTACTAATTCTTATTGTATTACATTGTCAGCTGATCTGATAAAACATAAAGTCACCCTTTTGTGGAAGCAGTTTTATATACGCGTTAAGTTATTCATATTATTCCCTTCATCATTAAATATAGGAATTCTGAATAAATACATTTTAAATCATGCCAATATTTTCACTATTAGTCGTTCACCAATATGTAGCTCTAACTAAGCGCTGCAAATCTCCGTAATGAATGTGCTTTCACTCTCTGCGAATCAATAATGCAACTTGTTTATGCAAAAAATGTTTACTTCTATCTTGATCACCTCCTAACTTTCTTCGCAAAATCCATTGGTAACCCAAGCCTGACGTAAGAAGTACGTATATATATAACATTTAAATAAAATAAAACCAATTACGAACAATCAAACCCATAAGACAGAATTCGAAGTCTTCGGCAAAATACTATATTAAAAGTATTAATGGCTAGCTTATGGTGCGTGTAAGGCACTTTTCATTTTGGGTTTTCTGGCGTTGCGTCCCAAACTTCTTTTTAATTCAAATCCCTACCCTCCCTTCCTTATATTTATGTCACAATTTCTCTTTTCCTTTTTTTTCTGTCTCTACCTGAATTACATATCGTTATCGGTATTAGACGAGATAAAAACCTAGGTGTAATTTAACCTGATGAAACGCTTTTAGAATAGCCAGGTAGGCATTAACGTAAAATAACTATCGACAGACATATTCTAAAAAAAGAGTAGACTGAAGCGCCACAGTTGGAGCTCAAGTTTCAACAGAGCGCATAGATTGAATGGGTCAGAGTCTATAGATTGATGTATGTATGTCTTCAGTAGACTGAATGAGTAATACGAGTGTGAATATTTCTCATTTCTTTCCACGGACAAGTGTCACACTGAACGTGCTGGATTCAGTTACACATAAACACGACAAAAACGTTAGTCTTTAAAAGGTCATTCCAATAATTAGTTTGATTTTTTATTATTTTTTGAAATGACATGTTCTTTTCCTGTATATAATATTCTATTTGGGATTTCCTCATTGGGTTACACGACAAAAAAGGGACCTAATTCTAGAAATGGATTCGGAGGAGCATTGTCTTTTTTCGTTAAAGAGGCGGTTTATCTGCAAGAAATGTGGCCAATGGCAGTTGGAGTTAGTTTAATATGGCAAAAGCTTCAATATGAGAGAGAGATAATGGGGTTTAACGTCCACTTGACACAAATCAGGTCAATTGGGGACTAAACAGTGAAGTAGGTCAATATGGAATGTACAATACCATTCCATTAGCTCTAAACGACAAGAACGTGTTGATTTGCACATTCATGAAGCAATGATCCGAGAAATCTATATCTGCCGATTGTTGGTTTAGCTTCCAATACAGAGCTTTTGAGGGAGTGTTTGTGTATTCCTCCCGTTCAAACACATCTATCCCAAGTACAGCAACATGACAGCCCTTCATTTAATCTGATGTCTGCCCTAAACGTTGGACGTTTACCGTAATAAAAGCGGTGAAAGTATTTTTTGTCTACACACAGTATTGTTTACACTGTCCGGCAATTAGTTTTCCTGTAATAGTCTGCTATGCACTGTTTAATTGGGCATAATTAAATCGCGAGTCATGACCTAATGTTATGTAAACATATTGTGCCCAATTTGGAGCTTTGTTTAAAATGTAACGATATTGTTAAGCCGTTAGCTTTTGGTTGTTAAACGGACTATTGACCAGTCATAATCTGGAACATATATTGGCTTCTATTAAAGCAGTGTTTAGTGGGATTAGCTCTACTCCAAAGAAGTACTGCGAGGAATATGGTTGATTTGGTGAACACAACTTTCCGGATACAATTACTTTGTTTGAATACCTCGATTTTTTTATTTACACACGATCACAGATTTGTTAAAACATTTTGTTTACTATGCAACATATTCACCAATGACCAAGAGAGCGAATCATTGGAATAAAATTGAATCATTTGTTAGTCACGAAATGACCCAGTTTGTGTCGAGTGGATGTTATAACCATTATATCTTTCTTTCCCTCTCTTGTCAGGCATTGAGTCTGGTAACTCCTGGTTATTTAGCACATTGTTCGCACTTGGTTTTTTTATTCACATTGTCAGATATAAACTCCATCCCAAAAACGTGTTTAATTCGACAGAATTATAAATGTCTGGAAGCAAGATAAATGTGCAATTTTGTTTCATGAAAGATTTTAAATTGTCACTAGTAACAAATAATTAACGTGTTTAATTCGACAGAATTATAAATGACCGGAAGCAAGATAAATGTATAATTATGTTCCGTGAAAGATTTTAATTTGTCACTGGTAACACATAAATGATATATTAAAGTAATTTGTACTCCTTCTTTTAACAGCAAAATAATTTTATAATAAATGTTTTTTAAAACTTTCCCGGTGATTCAATTTTCTATACTCTACTTCAGTTTATTTATCTCCCTGTTTTTGTAAAGTAATTTTCATCTTATAGAAATTTACAAGAAAAAGAGGTTTTGCCAAGAGCTTGAGAAATAAAATCAGATCGAAATAGAAACCAATACGGAAGTGAAATGAAATATAGGCTAATCTAAAAAAAAACAACAAACCAACTCTTCCCACCTCTGCTGTTTCTGAAAATAAAATGTGGTTTAAAGTTCTGCTGTTCTTTCTGACTAGATAAATAAAGACGGGCATACGCCATACAGTGTGGTATGGGGCGAATTGTGCTCGGATAATGGCGCTACATACCACTCCTATATTACAGGCTGTTTACTCGTTTCTCTCTTCACTATTATGCCCCCCTGGGGTGTAGGGGGTGATAAGAATATACCCTTCGTATGTCCTGCGTGTCGTAAAAGGCGACTAAAAGGATCCCTGTAATGGGGCAACGTGTTTGCCGTGCGTTGCGACCCGTGTCGGTGGAGAGTGGAATCCTGGTCATTGAGTGGGGATTTGGCTTGCGAGCCCTTTCTCTGCAACACATTACTTTGGCCCATGGTTCACCTAGACGGGAGGTCAGAGTGGCCCACTCTGATCAATCGGCTTTGGTCGTTGTAGCTCTGTAGAATGTACCCTTCCAAGTTTAATGCTCTGTTATTTTTCACTCAGCATACTACCTACCTTTGTGTCCTAAGTACATTCTACAGAGCGGCGGCTTGGGTCAATCAGGTTAGACAAGTATTTTTTACTTTCTGGCTTGAGTATACCCCTTGGCGAGCCCCGAGGCCATGCGCAGGTTAACCGCGCTAGTCCTCCCCCTAGTAGGCAGGGCAGTAACCTGGGGGACGTCAAGGGGTGAAACTTAAGGAAATATTTCATGGATTCCTCAATCCCCCCCAACCCAATTATTAAAGAGAAAAATAAACAGAAACGTCTGAATACAGAAGACGTTTCTGATTTATTTATAACTAAAAATAAATTGTCAAAGTCTTGGCCGAGGTTTCTCTTAATTGAGAGTCCCTCTCGAGACCTATCCAAAGTGTCACCTTTTTTAATAACCAAGGGCATAGCTGGCTTGGCCGGCGAGCCCAAGGCTATTAAAAAACTAAAGAACGGAGCACTCTTAATAGAATGTGCCAAAGAACAGCATGCTACCATGCTTCTTAAATCAACATCTTTGGCAGACATTCCTATTAAGGTGTCTCCTCATAGGTCTTTAAATAGTAGTAGAGGTGTAATACGTTGCCGGGACCTCGAAGGCAGCAGTGAGGAAGAAATGGTAGAATACCTTTCTTCTCAAGGTGTACAACACGTCAAAAGAATTAGTGTTCGTCGAGGAGATAAGGTGATTCCAACAAGCACATACATCCTCACATTCGACCGTCCCGACATACCAAAGACTCTCAAGGCAGGTTATTTAAGTATACCTGTGGATTCTTACATATCCAATCCTCTTCGTTGCTACAAGTGTCAAAAATTTGGACACAGCAAAACTGTCTGCAGGGATAAAGACACCTGCGCTCGTTGTGGCCATGATGGCCACGACAGCGCTGCCTGTCAGGCTGAGTTTTGTTGCGTTAACTGTAAGGGAAAGCACTTTGCTTATTCCCGTGAATGTCCAATATGGCAAAAAGAGAAAAGAATCCAACAGGTCATGTCTGAGCGAAAGATACCATATTTCGATGCTCGAAAACAGGTAGATTTATCTGCACAATTTCCCATTGCACCACAAGGGAAATCTTTTGCTAGTGCAGTTAAAGTTTCAACCACATCCATCTCCGTTCAGATAGAAATAACCTGGCCAAATAAGCAGAAAATGAAGACTTTGATAATACCCGATTATGTAAAAGGGGTCTCGAGCTCTTCTCAGTCATCTGAGAGCTCGGTCCAAACATCTTTGCCCTTGCCTGATGAGGGTTCATCTTCCTTGCCCCCAACTGAAGTTATTGGGATTATTCCCAATACTTCCTCCCAGCACGGCAAGGAAAAATCCCAATTGGATAAACCAAAAGCTGCAACTCCTGATCCCAGGTCCATTGGGTCAGCATCGCAGCTATCGGTTATCCCACCCTCACAGGATAAAGTATATATTTCTTCTAGACAACGAAAGTTGGCAAAGTTACGTGATAAGGGTAAGAAAGGTTCACAAGACCCTATTGTCCATTTTAAAAAATATGGTGAAGATCTTATGGACGGTATTACCGTAGAGGGGGCCAGTAATGACCCAATCGGCGGTAAGATACCACCAATAAATTATCCCTGACGATGGCTAATTCCATTATTCAATGGAATTGTCGTGGTTTAAAACCAAATTTTAATGAAGTCCAATTATTAATTCAAAAGCACAATCCTTTAGCTATTTGTTTGCAAGAAACATTTTTACGGAATTCTGACACTTTGTCTTTTAGGCATTTTGTCGGTTACCATCATCATTCAGTTGGTGATGGTCGAGCTCATGGGGGTGTTTATATTATTCTTAATGGAGATATCCCTCAAAGTAAAATCACTCTCAACTCGCCTTTACAGGCAGTTGCTGTTAGGGTGACTTTACATATTCCTATAACACTCTGCTCTGTATATCTTCCACCAAGTTTACATCTTAATCCCAGAGATCTTGATGACCTTGTTGCCCAACTTCCCCTCCCGTTTATTCTGACGGGAGATTTCAATGGTCATCATTCACTCTGGGGTAGTCCAGATGATAACAACAGAGGTAAACAAATAGCGGACTTCATTAACATTAATAATTTGTGTTTATTAAATGATGATTCGCCTACTTATTTACATCCTGCCACAGCATCATTTTCTTCTCTCGATCTCACCATTTGCTCTCCGGTCCTGTTTCAGGATTTTACATGGAGAGTAAATGAAGATCTGTGTGGTAGTGACCACTTTCCTATCTTGATTGTTAATAATGGTCCCTCTCCGGTCGAAAGACCCCAGAGGTGGAAGTTGCATAAGGCTGATTGGGCTCTTTTTGAATCTTTGTGTCTCTTCTCTTTTGATGCAAAAGAGTTAGAAGATGCAGATGAGCCCATGGCCTTATTCACTTCAATTCTTCAGGATGTAGCTGAGCAGGCGATTCCAAAAACCACGACAGAACCAAAACGTTTCAATAAACCATGGTTTAACGACGATTGCAAATCCGCTCTTAAAGAGCGTGATCGTATCCTAAGACGACTAAAGAACCATCCTTCCATGGAGAATATTGCGGCATACCAGATGGTCCGGGCGAAGGCCCGTAGAACCATACGCCAAGCAAAGAAGTCTTCATGGCAAGGTTACGTCTCTAGGATCAATTCCCGTACCACTTCAAAATCGGTATGGGACAGGATTCGTAGGATTAAAGGTAAAAGTAGTGCATTATCAGTTAACCATCTTAATGTTGATAATACCACCTTAACAACTTTTCCCGATATTGCCAATTCTCTGGCCAGTACATTTTCATTCAATTCATCATCCAATTTCTCCTCTGATGCCTTTCGGCGAATTAAGAATCAACAGGAGAAAAGGCGACTTAATTTCAAGTCCCGTAATGATGAATGCTATAATGATCGTTTTTCCATTGCAGAGCTCCGGGATTCGTTAAAGCGAGCCCGGGACACTGCAACTGGTCCAGATGAAATACACTACCAGATTTTAAAACATTTACCTTTTTCAACTCTTCTAATTTTACTGGATCTTTTTAACCGGATTTGGGTTGATGGGAATTTCCCTCCTTCGTGGCACGAAGCCACAATAATTCCCATTCCTAAACCGGGCAAAGATCATACGAATCCTACCAACTATCGTCCGATCGCTTTAACTAGCTGTATTTGCAAAACCATGGAGAGATTGATCAATCGAAGGCTTGTTTGGTACCTTGAGTCCAACAACCTCATAACAGACCTCCAATGTGGATTTCGGTCCCAAAGGAGCACTATTGATCATCTCGTTCGATTCGAAACGTTCGTCAGGGACGCTTTCATCCAGAAGCAACATTTAGTTGCAATATTTTTTGATCTGGAGAAAGCATATGATACCACGTGGAAACATGGTATCATGCGCGACCTCCATAACCTCGGCCTACGAGGTCGCCTACCTATCTTCATTAAAAATTTCCTGGAAGATAGGTCATTTAAGGTACGACTGGGATCAATCTTCTCTGACCCATTTCCTCAGGAAATGGGGGTTCCCCAGGGAAGCATATTATCTCCTACTCTTTTTGCGATAAAAATTAACACGATCCCAGCGTGCCTTAAACCAGGTACAAACGGGGCTCTCTATGTTGATGACTTTCAGGTGTGCTATGGTTCTACAGACATGCGGATAATCGAACGTAAGTTGCAGCTTTGTTTGAATTCGATTCAACAATGGGCAACCGAAAATGGATTTCGTTTTTCGAAATCCAAGACTGTCTGCATGCATTTCTGTCAGAAACGAGGTTTACATCCAGATCCAGAACTCTTCTTGGATGGCAATCGCCTTCCAGTTGTGGATGAAACCAAATTTCTGGGGCTGATATTTGATAAGAAATTATCATTTATCCCCCACATTAAAAGCCTTAAAAAGAAATGTCTGAAAGCCCTCAATATATTGAGAGTCCTATCAAATACTGACTGGGGAGCAGACCGTAAGGTCTTGCTTCGATTATATCGAGCATTAATTAGATCAAAACTCGATTATGGGTGTATTGTGTATGGGTCTGCCCGCGAGTCTTATCTCAAAGAGCTCGACACCATACACAATCAAGGACTTAGAATCAGTTTAGGAGCGTTTCGCACATCTCCAGTGGACAGTTTATACGTCGAGGCGCACGAGCCCTCATTGCACAACAGACGTGATAAATTGGCCCTGCAGTATGTTACGAAAATTGCATCACTTCCAAATCATATTTCATTTAACACCATATTTAGACCTCTTTATGAACATTTGTATTTTGTGAAGACAAATGTTATTCCATCATTTGGTATTCGCATACAACCCCTTTTGTCGGAGGCTGGTATCAGCATGGACAGTATTGCGAATACCCCTGTCTTTGAGACTCCACCGTGGGCTGTATCTCCCCCAAAGATCGATTTCGATCTTACTAAACATAAAAAGAGAGATACATGCTCGACGGTTTTCCAATCTCTCTTCAGAGAGCTAAGGTCTAAATATGGTGATTATGCTCCAATATATACAGATGGTTCGAAAGATGATGATCGGGTAGCTTCGGCTACCGTGACGCCATCCGAGACCATTTCTGTCCGCCTCCCACCTGCTGCTTCAATATTTACAGCTGAGCTCCAGGCTATTCTCCAAGCCTTGGGGTTCATTCAGTCATCACCAGTTTTAAAATACATTATCTTTTCTGATTCTTTGTCCTCATTACAAGCAATTAATAACAAACAGCTTGATCACCCATTAGTAGCAGATATTTTTCGTCTGCTACTATCAAACGAGTTCATCAGCAAGGACATTGTCCTTTGCTGGCTCCCCAGTCATACAGATATCAAAGGGAATGAGCAAGCAGACTCGGCTGCCAAGTCTGCTTTAGATCTTCCCATAACCGATTTTTTAATATCATATAAGGATTTCAAATCCAGTATTAATAATTTTATTTATAATCGCTGGCAACGGTCTTGGGATCTTGCAGGCACAAACAAACTTCATCACATTAAGCCTCTCTTAGGAGACTGGCCAAGCTCCTATAGAACAAACAGGAGAGATGAAGTTGTCTTATGTCGCTCTCGCATAGGTCATACTTTTTTAACACATATTTTCATCTTAAAGCGAGAGCCTCAACCAGAATGTGAACACTGTCATGTTCCTTTGACAGTGAAGCACATTTTGATTGAGTGCAAGTATTTCAAAGATACAAGATTACGGCACTACCATTGCCAATCACTTTATCAGTTGTTTGCCCAACCGGGGCTATATTGTAAAGCTTTAGATTTTTTAAAGGAGACCAATTTTTATAGAAAATTTTAATTGTATATATCTAATTTTCATTTTCATATTTTAAATATATATGCATAAAGTTTATATTTATTTTTATTTTGACATTTGCTGTGATATTTGTTTTTATTTATGTATATATATGATAATACTGTGATAATTTGATTATAGTTTGTCTCAAAATTCACCATATGTTTGGCGCAATATAGCCCGGTTGGAGCGCATGTGCCATTAAACAACATTTCTATTCTATTCACTATTATGGCTTATTTAGAACAATACGTTAAAACCAACTACCGAACCCTTTCAAATCTTATTTTCTCCCCAAAAAAGTTTCAAATCTTACTTTTTCCCCTAAAGTTTTATTTTTTTAATATTGAAATCACTTAAAGCATATGTGCGCATTAATAATCTATAATCTTATCAGTGTTACCGAGGTCTAAACATAATGGATAGCCAAGACTCTCTGCTAGAAACCACTTGCCCCAGCACTTTTAGAAATCGAAGCAGTCTATTGCTCATATGCGTGATGAAACTAACTTTCTGGAAGCTTTATTATCGCAGATTCCATACCAGTACAACTCGGTCCAAATTCATCTATGGATATCCACAACTGTGTCTTGTTAATACCATTGGGGTTGATTATACTGTTGATACCATTGGACCTCTCGGGTGTCATTGACGCTACTGGTACCAGAGGACCTGCCAGTTGCTTTTGACTCTGCTGATACCATTCGACCAGTTAGGTGATCGTGAAAACGGATCATACATTCGGGTCTCTTGATGCTGTTGATACCACTAGTGCCATTGTCGCTGTTGATATCATTGGACCGGCCAGTTGCTCTTGACGCTGTTGATATTGTTGGACCTGACAGTTGATCTTATCGCTGTTGATACCCTAAGGGGCTTGATAGAGAAAGTGTTTGCGTGTGCGTGTAATAAGGTAACTTCGAGACTAACATAGTATTGGCTTATGCCCGGAGTAACTACAACCCCCTCGCCACTAACCCCCGAGACATAGCTCCAAGTCCGGTGTTTTTTTTAAAATTTTATTGAGATAATAATCGCCATTGATTATTGTACATGTCTATAAGAATGAGAAAATTGTCATCTATGGGGTATACTTGTGAACAATAAGGCACCTATTTATAAATACAGATAGGTTTTCTGGTTACAGATGAAGTCGTTATCACATAGCATCAAAAGGGCTTTTGTCTTGTCCACAAAGCTTAACAACCAATTAGTAATTTATCCATTCTAAACTGTAGGGTCTATTACTCTAAAGTTTTTTGACAAAGGGGGCATACCTATGGCAATAACGGTCGAAACTAATGTGCCCACAATTAGACTGATTTATCACTTGGCCACCTCAGCTCTCAAACAGTGGTCTGGGTTGTTCATGACCGAAAACAGCCGTACTTGACCGGATTCAGTCGGACATGGCCGGAACCAGCTGTTCAAGTCCGGAATCAGCCGTACATGGTCGGACTAAGCCATGCCTGGCCGCAATTCGATGATGTTCGCTGAAAAGCACAGGGTTCCACAATTGTTGTGTTGATAATGTTTGTACGTGTGACGTGTTTCCCTCTTTGAAGGAGGGGGGTGTCGGGGGGGGGGGGTTAAAGAATCGAATCAACGTCCATGATAAAAGTCGAGTATTTATTGGAAGAGTAGTTAGATTACGTCATTTAGTCTAGTTGCGGGGTTTCAATCTCAAACCGTACGACCGGGATCAATCTTCTCTGACCCATTTCCTCAAGAAATGGGAGTTCCATAGGGAAGTATTTTATCACCAACACTTTTGGCTATAAAAATTAACACGATCCCAGCATGCCTTAAACCAGGTACAAACGAGGCTCTCTATGTTGATGACTTTCAGATGTGCTATGGTTCAACAGAAATGCGGATAATCTAACGTAAGTTGCAGCTTTGTTTGAATTCACTTCAACAATGGGCAACCGAAAATGGATTTCGTTTTTCGAAATCCAAGACTTTCTGCATGCATTTCTGTCAGAAAAGAGGTTTGCATCCTGATTCAGAACTTTTCTTGGATGGCAACCGCCTTCCAGTTGTGGATGAAACCAAATTTCTGGGGCTGATATTTGATGAGAAATTGTCATTTATTTCCCACATTAAAAACCTTAAAAAGAAATGTCTGAAAGCCCTCAACATACTGAGAGTCTTATCAAATACTGACTGAGGAGCAGACCGCAAGGTTTTGCTAAGATTATATCGAGCACTCATAAGATCAAAACTCGATTATGGATGTATTGTGTATGGGTCTGCCCGCGAGTCTTATCTCAAAGAGCTCGACACCATACACAACCATGGACTAAGAATCAGTTTAGGAGCATTCCGTACATCTCCAGTGGACAGTTTATACGTCGAGGCGCATGAGCCCTCACTGCACAACATACGTGATAAACTGGCCCTGCAGTATGCTACGAAAATGGCATCACTTCCAAATCACATTTCATTTAACACCATATTTAGACCTCTTCATGAGCATTTGTATTTTGTGAAGACTAAAGTTATTCCATCATTCGGTATTCGCATTCAACCTCTTTTGTCGGAGGCTGGTATCAGCATTGACAGTATTGCGAATACCCCTTTCTTTGAGACTCCATCGTGGGCTATATCTCCCCCAAGGATCGATTTCGATCTTACTCAACATAAAAAGAGAGATACTAGCTCGTCGGTGTTTCAGTCTCGCTTTCGACAGCTAAGGTCTAAGTATGGTGATTATGCTCCAATATATACAGATGGTTCTAAAGATGGTGACCGGGTATCTTCGGCTACTGTGATGCCATCTCAGACCATTTCTGTTCGTCTCCCCTCTGCTGCTTCTATATTTACAGCTGAGCTCCAAGCCATTCTTCAAGCTTTAGAGTTCATTCAATCGTCAACCATATTTAAGCACATCATCTTGACTGATTCTCTGTCTTCGCTTCAAGCATTGCACAATAAACAGCTTGGGCACCCACTAGTAACAGATATTTATTGTCTGTTACTATTTTATGTGTTTATCAGCAAAGACATCGTCTTTTGCTGGCTCCCAGTCACGTTGATATAAAGGGGAATGATCAAGCAGATTTTGCTGCCAAAGCCGCTTTAGATCTTCCCCTGTCACCGCTTTTAATACCATATCAAGATTTTAAGTCATCAATAAATCATTTCATTTATGGCCGCTGGCAGCGGTCATGGGATCTTGCAGGCACAAATAAACTTCATCACATCAACCCTCTCCTTGGGGATTGGTCAAGCTCCTATAGTTCCAACAGGAGAGATGAAGTTGTTTTGTATCGCTCTCGTATAGGTCATACTTTTTTCTCATCTTAAAGCGAGAGCCTCAACCGGAATGTTAACACTGTCAAGTATCTTTGACTGTGAAGCACATTTTGATTGAGTGCAAGCATCTCAGTAATATTAGATCAAAATATCTGAACCGAGAATTGAGCGATTGGGTTTTGGACCTAGCCTCGATCATCACTACTAAAGTCGGTAAGGACGGTACGATAAACATAGTCTCGATTATACATTTTTTGATTTAAGTATCAGAGATGTTTATGAGCTTGTTTGTGTCGAGTGGAAGTTAAAACCTATATCTCACTGGGTGGAAGACGGAGGACCAGGAGAAAACCCACAAGGTTGGACAGGCGACCCTACTCCTTGCGATGTACAACCGGGGATTCGAAACCACGCCAGTTGACTCAATGACAGGCCGAATGATACAGCGCGCACGTGCTTGAGCATTCGGCCATCCACCCCCCCACACACACACACACACACACACCCACACACACCCCGAGGTAGAGAGGAAACGGTCGGATGCAACGTAGGTCTTTCTGTTTTAGTGGCGAATCCCGAATCCGGCATCCCGAATAACGTGCCAACTTCATGTTGACAATCTGAAAAGGGTCACGTACGTCCGGATAAGAGGTTTTGACTTTCACGACCAAACGTCGGGATATTTTGAGGTGACATTTTGAGACAAGGTAAATACACCATTGCTTTATATTTTGACACTTAGCTTGTATACGTAGATTGACCTTCATTTTTGATTCTGTGTTCAAATCGGGGTTGTTCCGTTAAATGTCTGTAATTAGCGGGGGTGAAGGGGGTACATTGCACCCCCAGAAAAATAAGGCGCCCCGAGAAATGACGCCCTTCCCCCACCAACATCCCCACAAAATAATTTGACAATCTTTCAATTATAAAATAATACAGATGATTATGATCACACAGTAATACTCTTAAGGCACTGATCAGTTGGTCGGTTTAAAGGGTGCCCTTCGGTTACGTGGAGACTATCGCGCCCCACCTCTCTGCTGCACCCACATACGGCCCTGCTAGAGAGTTCATTATAGGCTTGCCATGAGAGTAAATATTTAAATAATAATTTATTTAACATGTGAAGTCATAGTGAATCGTTTAAACGTCTCATGCTCTACATTCGACACCTTATGCCACGTGAGCATTAAACCCTGTACTAACTTTTATATCCCCTAGTTCTTATGTAGAATTGATTTGGATGGAAATCAACAACTGCTACGTCATTGTATATTAAAGTAGGTAAAGTACAAGTACATTTTTGTTAAATGCATAAAAAAATAAAAAAATACGTCCAGGTAAAAAAAATTCCACTGTACTCATTCCGACATACATTAAGTCATATAATACCTGTCTGTCCTCTATAGGCGTCTTCAGATATAAATAATGTATATCAATTGTTAAGTCTGTACAGGATTATTTAATGCACAACAATTACTGCGTCATTATATATATCTGTCTTTAATTAGCTCAGGTTAAGTGCATAACAGTAGGGCGTTAAACCCCATTTCATTTCATTCATGCATTCATTATATATATATATGTGTTTTGTTAAGTCTGTACAGGATTATTTATTCAACAAAAATTACTACGTCATTATATATATTTATATATTTTGTTAAGTAGATAAAGGATTATTTCTAAAACACCTTATAATGTCATGTCATGATGACTAAATAGACAGAGAATATTAAACCACCTGGTGTACTTTAGTACGATACAAGGGTTGCTTAGTACATGGAGTAGAGAGAGAAAGGGGGGAGAGAGGGAGGGAGAGATAGGTAGATAGAGGGAGAGAGAGAGGGGGAAAGAGAGTAGAAAGAGAGGGAGAGGGAGAGAAAGGGAGGAGAGAGAGAGGAGGAAGAGATATGGTGAAAGAGGGACAGAGGGAGGGAGAGAGAGAAAAGGGGTTTAACGTCCACTCGAAACAAACTAGGTCATTATGGGACTAACACATTGTTCAATTTTATTTCCATTATTCGCTTGGTCGAAGGGGTCTTTAGCAGTGGGGGGAAACCGGATGACCCTGAGAAAACCCACGAGGTTTGACAGGCGCCCCCAATCCTTGCCACGTACAAAACCACGTCAGTTGACCCAATGACAGGCTTTATGATACAAATTCGACAGATAAAAATATATTATGGTAGCCTATAACAAACCTATTAACAGCCAATATAACCGCAAGCGAGAGAGAGAGAAAGAGAGAGAGAGAGAAATAGGGTTTAACGTCCACTAAACACAACTAGGCCATTTCGGGTCAACTATTAAAATAAATGTAAAACCGTATGCTAACCCTATCCCTAGTTTGTGTCGAATGGACGTTAAACCCCATTTCTCTGTCTGTGTAATTTCCACTTGCCTTGCAGATCACCCATGAAGATAGAGAAATTGGGTTTAACGTCCACTCAACACAACATATGGTTTAATTTTATTTCAATGATTCGCTTGCGCGTAAGGGTCTTAAGCAGTGGGAGGAAACGGGAGTGCCCGGAGGAAACCCACGAGATTGAGAAGGCGGTGCTATCTACGTGCCACATACGCTCACACTAGGGCTCGAAACCACAGCCGCAGGGCAGAGATGGCCGGCCAGCTAGAGGTCGAAGCGCGGCACTCTAGACCACTAGGCCAACCAAACCCCCGAATTAAATAAGTTCGATTGATCAAGCACGATAACAACAGCGTGTCTAATATTGTGCGCCGACTCAAATTTATAATAATAAGATTAAAAACTGCACCCGTCAGACGTAAACAACGTAAACAACGTAAACAAAACACTCTGGTATTAATATATGGAGCCGAATCGTTGCCATATTAAAGCCCCCACACCACTCTTGTTGTAACTGAATAATATGTTCCAACCTTTATTCTGGTCAACAATTTGTACCATCTTACAATATTTAAATTGAAAAATGATACAAATTTCATCTTAACACACCTAATTTTAAAAATTGGAAAAATTCAACTACATGCCGTAACATGGTTTGAAAAGCCTTACGTAAGCACTTTCAAATGCAACTTGGATTTAAACATATTTTCGAACCCTCTGGGCGAGTAAGATAGGTTGTAATGGATAATTTACACAACAGGTAGGACACTTAAACATCTTGTAGTTAGAATAAGGCTAATTTATATTTTCCTGGACCAGCAAGAGTGTTATTGTCCCTTTAAGGGAAAACATCATTGTTAAAATTGCAAAACTATCATATTCAAAAACATAACTAGATTTTTACATTGTTTATTTTTGTCGAGCAATTTTTGTTTTGATACTAATAGTGATTTTTTTTATGATGTTAAAATTCCCATTAACGTGTATAACACTAGGGATCTGGTATCCTTTAACTTGGTTGTTTTGCTCTTTAATTAATATAGAGGGGCTAAGAAATGAATGACCCATTCAATTATCCAAAGCCTTCAATTACTAGCTAGGTAGAAATTAAATGGTGTACCATTAAATTAAGCCATAGTACTAATTAAACCATTTTTGAAATTTAAAGAGTTATTATCAATTATCAAAGGATATTTTTAAATTAAAGGCTATTATATTTATTAAAGAGCAAAACGGCCAAGTTAAATGATACCAGATCCCTAGTGTTAAGTGCTATGTGATATTAACAATTAAAAAATCAGGAAAATGGTCATTTTTACCATTTTCACTGTAATAATTTGTCAATTTTAACTATTATATTTTCTTTTAACATGGCAACGATTCGGCTCCATATAGTAATACCAGAGTGTTTTGTTTACGTTGTTTACGTCTGACGGGTGCAGTTTTTAATCTTTTAAACTTGAGTCGTTAAATGAAGTTTTTTTTTAACGGCGCACAATATTAGACACGCTGTTGTTATCGATCTTGATCAATGAAACTTATTTACTGCGCCCTTTTTACACTATGACCGCGAATCGACTCCTCGAGTTATGCATAAACTGTAAGTGCAGTTAAAGAAATATATCATGCACCATACCTGACTAACAAAGGTGTTTTATTTAAGAGGCGATTAAACTTTGACACCTGTATAAAGAGTAGGTATAATAAATAAACACTTATAGAAAATAACGACTGGTGAGAAAATTATATCAGATTATTTATATAACGTTTTATCATGTCTATTAGTAAATCGTGCGGAATATACAACGCCGGTTCATGTGCTGTATAGGACGGGTTCGTCAATATCTAATAAGTATTTATGACGTTTGATATTGTCTAATAGTAACTCGTGAGGTATATACGATGACTGTTCGATACCAATCAATCAATCAATTAATCAACACAGAATTTATATAGCACCAACAATACTTTGATAAAGTTCCTAATGCGCTTAAAAGTTTTTTGTGGAGTCTTTTAGTGTTTATTTTCGTCAAATAGATGTGTCTACAAACGTGACTGGAAGACGTCTAAAGTTTTGGATTCTTTGATGTCGAAGGGTTGAGAATTCCAGAGAAAAGGTGCTGCAAAGTGAAAAGATCGTTTCGTTGGTTGATAGTATAATACGGTTCGTAACTAATAACTATGGCGCGGTTGGCGCCTAATATTCCAAGACCGTAAATCACCTGTGTGGAATATTAGATGACAATATTCGTCTTATATCTATAAACAATGCGCGGGAAATAAAGAATTACAGGATAGCATAAAACTAATATCTGTGACGGAGTTGACGCCCAATATTTCAAGATAGTTGACAATTATAATTACTGTGCCAGGAATGCAGGATGCCAGGATAGTATAAAATTAATTATCATCATTGAAGAACTATTATTAGATTGTGATGAATAATTCTATATGATTGTGGAGATTATCAGTGAAGAAAATATCATTTACTCGGGATAATATTTTAATAATTTGATTTTGCGTTAAAAGGCGACCATATTTCTTGTCACGTACATTGGACGACATCATTATATTTGTATAATTGACAGTGCCCGGGGATATATTTGTATATTATATTGTAATTACACACACGTCAATTAAAACCGATTCAAAAAGGAGTATCCACTACAGGTGAAGAGAGAGAAATATCGTTTAACGCCGACTCGACACAAACTAGGTCATTTCAGGACTAGCTATAGTCATAGGTGTAATTCTAGAAGTATCAATAATGGCCCTCATATTCCTGTTATTAGCGGTGTCTTTGATTGAAGCAGGTATGTACATGTATTCGGAATATATTTCTTTTCTTTTTTTTGTGTAAATAATAATTTATAACGATTTTATGAATATATTATAAACAGGTCCACTGTGTATATATTATAAAAGCGAGATAGAGAGAGAGATAGAGAGAGAGGGGGGAGAAAGAGAGATATATATACATAGAGAGAGAGGGAGGGGGTAACGTCCACTTGACACAAACTAGGTCATTTCGGGACTAACATGTGGTTTAATTTTTTATTTCAATAATTCGCTTGCGAGTAGGCGTCTTTAGCACTGGGTGGTAACCGGAGGACACGGAGAAAACCCACGAGGTTCGAATTATAAAAAGAAATGGAAACAAATAAAATCCCATAAATAAAATCAATTGTATACACAATTATAACACAAGAAGAAAAAAAGGATAATTTAAAAAAGCAAAAGTTGAGAATGTGTTAAATATTGAATTCTCTGGTGACATCAACGTTTTCATTTTTTTGAAGATAGTTCGATGAAATTATTACAATCGACTATTTGTTTTTAAAACATAATTCATATACACCCGACCTCAAGGGTAGCGAGTCGGCGTGTTACCCATTTAGCCATCGTGACCCATAAATTTATAGTAGGCAGATAGTACTCAAACATAATTGCATCTTAACACAAAGTACAATTTTATGGATACACAAATACTGAGTTTGATAGTAAGCGACATTTCGACGAGGATACTCTCGTCTTTATCAAGCAAATGATACAAAAAATATGAAAGGTGGCAAATAGTTTACCCGCAGAATTAGAACTTTTAAGGAACGTCTTCACAAACAATAACAGTTACCCCGACCAACCTGTCAATGACATCATCACCACCACCATAGAGAACCAATGTAACAAAGTAATATCATTTATAATTTAGGTGCATTGAACTCTGCTAGTTTGACAATAGATGATTTTGACTTTCACCTCATATTAAACTGTTGTCCAGTCACGATCTTATTAAATCTAATTAATTCAATATGTCCATTACAAGCTATACATGATCTGTGTACAAGATCCACACGGCTTCAAATGTTTATGCACATGCCGTGACGAGATAAAAGAAACAATTGCAGATATGACAATGTGTTCAACGGGTATATATTGAGGAGTTCTCTGTCAGTTAGTAAGCGAAGAGCCGAGAGAGAAGGAAGGCTTGTACGAGGGTAGGGACTCACCCGAGTCCAGCCGCTGCCTTGGCAGAGGGGCAGAATTGTAGATGAAATGTTATATTGTAAGACGCGTTCCTGTAGACGTTTAGTTGTAGAAGACTAGTAGATTTTATATTATGTAGATGTGTTCCTGTCGTAGCCTAGTTCTTATAGTTTAAGAACTTGTATTACGGTATTATGTAGATGTGCTCCTGATGTAGATAAATGCTTTATCTACAAAACTCTTATCTGTTATCACTACAATTGTGTTACATCAACACAGGCCAAGAACGCCAAATACTGACCCCTCTGGCATCTGAATAACCACCCCGTTCCACGGCAAAATAAGAAGGTTGATGAAACAAGAAGTGGGTATAGACGTGACCTTCTCTAGCAGCAGAACCATACAGAATTTACTACAAGCCAATGGTAGATCAACACAAACCAAACCCCCACAAATCAAAGGATGTATTTACGAAAAGTGCGTGGGGGAAACGAAGCGCCCACTCGATGTAAGGATGAAAGAGCACAAGTCCCTAGCTTCCACCAATCCCTCAGCCGTGGCAGAGCATATTATTAACAACAGAAATCATACAATCTTGTGGGACCAAACCAGAACCCTTGCAGTACGACTACATCATCACCAGAATAAAATCAGGAAACTTCTTGAGGCCATCAACATAAAACGTATCAAGCCCAAGCTAAACCGTGATGTTGGACTATTTATACCAAGGGCCTATGACCAACTCATACAATGATTCTAATAATTTATTTATATTTCAGCACTTATCCGGTTTTCACAGTCTAATTTCACTTTGCCCATATCTTGACTTTCAGCACTTATCCAGTTTACAGCCTGAAGATATATTTCCCATTTATAGATTTCAGTTGACTGGAGCATTCTTATGTTTTCACCTTTATAAGGGGATCACGGTGGCTAAGTGGATAAGGCGCTGGTTCGCTAGCCTGGAGGTTGAGTGTTCGATCCCTGCATTGGCCGAGAAAGTTCATCTCGATTTTCCGGCGTGATTTCCCCTTGTCAGTGATGCAGAAGGAGGGCCTGACAAGGACAGCTGCCTAGTCGTTCGGATGGGACGAAAAACCGAGGTCCCGTGTACAAATTGGAGTGCACGTAAAAGATCCCTTGGCAGTTGGAATTCGATATAAGAGTAGGCCGTAGCGCCGCTGCCCGGGCAAAATTTCCCTCATTGCACACTGTGGCGTATGCCCGTCTTCAATTAGCCCAGGTACGGTGCTTAAGCGTAGGACGTTAAACCCCATTTCATTCATTCATTCATTTTCACCTTCATACATAGTAATAATATATTTACGGTTTCTTTATTCCATGTTAACACTAAAGTAATAGGTTTTTTTCCCTCCAGCACTTCCTACTAATTGATCCCATGCTTTTGTTTCTTTTTCAGTGCCTACCCAGGCTTATAGTCTAATTATACATTTTCCATTTCTTATTTCAGTACTTAACAAAATGTTTTTTTTACAGCGGGAGATATGTTTCACAATGCTCTATTTTATTCAGTCGTGGTGCTAGAACAGTTATGTTGGGTTTTTTATACGCCCACATTGTCAAGTTGATGAAACTTTAAATGCATGGATATAACCCACAGATCTTGGTTCCTGTCGATATTTGCGCGTATCGGATAGTAACTTCCTGAATTATGGCCCCTGATTATATGCAAAATCGCCTTTGTTTAGCTTGTGGTCTCTCTGGAGGTCACAATTATTATCCGATTTTAAAAAGTCACAATTTTAATTTGATTTTGATGAAAGTTGAAATGCATGGATATAACCCAAAGATCTTGGTCCCTTTCGATATTTGCGCATATCGGATTGTAACTTCCTGAATTATGGCCCCTGATTATATGCAAAATCGCCTTTGTTTAGCTTGTGGTTCCTCTAGAGGTCACAATTATTATCCGATGTAAAATATAGTTTAATTATATCACCGTTACACCCTAAGGAAGGGTGAGTTCGAATTTCGGAAAAATTGGACCAAAATTACCATAGAAAAGGGCCGCCGTTCGTATGCGAATACTGTTAAAAAATGGTATATCAAGCTCGTCGACCCTGTAGAGGTCCCAATTTTAATTCGATTTTGACAATACTTGAAATGCATTGATATTACCCAAAGATCTTGGGTCCTTTTGATATTTGCGCATATCGGATCGTAACTTCCTGAATTAATGCCCCTGATTATACGCAAAATCGCCTTTGTTCAGCTTGTGGTCTCTCTGGAGGTCACAATTATTATCCGATTTAAAAAATCGTTTGATTATATCACCGTTACAAGCTAAGGAAGGTTGAGTTCAAATTTCGGAAAAATAGACCAAAATTACAATACAAAATGGCTACTGTTTAAAAAATCGTTTGATTATATCACCGTTACAAGCTAAGGAAGGTTGAGTTTAAATTTCGGAAAAATAGACCAAAATTACAATACAAAATGGCTACTGTTTGTACGCGAATACTGTTAAAAATGGTATTTCAAGGTTGTGGACCCTGTAGAGGTCACAATTTTAATTTCGATTTTGATGAAACTTAAATTGCGTGTTTATAACCTAAATATCTTGATACTTTTCGATATTTGCGCATATCAAATTGTAACTTAATGAATTATGGCCTTTGATTGTAGGAAAAATCACTTTCGGTTTTGCTTGTTCTCTATCTATCTCTCGAAAATGTGGGCGTATCCTGCCTGGCAGCCGCTGGTTTTCTATTCATAGCGATTCCAATTATGTATGTATTACAAACAGGTCGGGCTATGGGTCTTACAAACAGGTCGGCCTACAGGTCGTACGTACAGGTCTATAGGTCTTTCATAAGGTCGATCTATATGTCTTACATACCGGTCGACCTATAGGTCTTACATACCGGTCGACCTATAGGTCTTCCAGACAGGTCGGTACAGACAGGTCAGCCTATAGGTATTACAGAAAGATTGTTGTCCGGAATAAATAAATATATATATATATATATATATATATATTAATTACAGATAGATCGATAAATATCAGGAATATTCCAATATACGATATGGATAAAGTTGGCGGGAGAATTAAGAGAGATTTGGAATCCATGCCCAATAATCTGGTTTTCGAAGTGGAGACAGATTCCGATAGGGGTGTATTACGTTTATCACAGATAGACGTACTACCGACATTCTCCATTTCTAATGGTGTGACAGAAGAAATAGTTGGAATAAGACGGGTAATTTATTTTAATTCTTTATGTAAGAGAGAGAGAGAGAGAGAGAGAGAGAGATGGAGAGGGGGGGAGAATGGTGTGACAGAAGAAATCATTGGAACAGGAAGGGTGACATTATTTTATTTTAACTCTTAATGTGTGTGAGAGAGAGAGAGATAGAGAGGGAGAGGGAGAGAGAGAGAGAGAGGGGGAGAGGGAGCGGGAGGGAGGGGAGAGTGAGAGGGGAGGAGAGAGGGAGGGGGAGGGAGATGAAGAGAGAGAGAGAGAGGGGGAGGGAGATGGAGAGAGTGAGATAGAGAGAGAGAGACAGGGGGAGGAAGGGGGAGAGAGAGATAGGGGGAGAAGGAGGGGGAGAGAGAGGGGGAGAGAGAGAGAGAGAGGGTAGGGGGAGGGAGGGGGAGAGAGGGGGAGGGGAGAGAGAGGGGGAGGGGGAGAGAGAGAGGGGAGAGGGAGAGAGAGAGAGAGAGAGGAGAGGGGGGAGAGAGAGAGGGAGAGAGAGAGAATGACGAGACAGAAGAAATTATTGAACCCAGAAGGGTGACATAATTTTATTTTAACTCTTTATGTGTGTGTGTGAGAGAGAGAGAGAGAGAGAGAGAGAGAGAGAGAGAGAGAGAAATGGGGATTAACGTTCAGTCAACACAAACTAGGTCATTTTTGGACTATATATGGTTTAATTTTATTTTTAATAATTCGCTTGCGCGTAGAGGTCTTTAGCAGTGGGAGGTAACCGGAGCTCCCGGGGAAAACCCACGAGGTTGAGAAGGCGATCCTACTTCTTGCCACATACAGACGGGGATTCGAAACCACGCCAGTTGACTCAATGACTGGCTTTATGCTAAAGCACGCACGTGCTAACCATTCGACCATCCAGGGCCCAAACATGGAGAACACTTGTAATACTGCATGTATTTCATTATTTTTTAAATATATTATTTAGTTATTTAAAAAGTGGTGAAAACTTGTAATCCTATATTTTATTATTTTTAAATATATTATTTAGTTATTTAGAAAGTGGTGAAAATTTGTAATCCTGTATACTTGTATTGCAACCACTCGATTTCACGTACAATACGCTCCACTACGAGAGAGAGTAATGGGGTTTAACGTCCACTCAACACCACTAGGTCATTCGGGACTAACATATGCTTTAATTTTATTTCAATAATTCGCTTGCGAGTAGGGGTCTTTAGCAGTGGGAGGAAACCGGAGTGCCCTGAGGAAACCTATGAGATTGAGAAGGCGCCCCTATCTCCATGCTACATACGCTCACACCAGGGCTCGAAACTACAGCCGCAAGCCAGATGTGACCGGCCAGCTAGAGGTCGAAGCGCGGCACTCTAGACCACTAGGCCATCCCAACCGCCCGGTCCCCTACGGAATTTATATTTTGAATAATATATTTTAGAATCGGGCAGTTTACACAGATGTCAGTAGAAAAGCGTCAGTGATGGTGGAGAGAAGTAGAATGGATTTAGAAGATAAGATTATCTATAAATTGGTACGTATATTGGAATATAGAAATACAATGGGGTTTAAAGGAACAATGGCGCCTTGGCTGGTCTTTAAATATGCACCAGGGGCCGGTTGCTCAAAGCTTCGTTATCTTTTAACGATCCGTTAACTTTAACGGAGAGAAAGATTGTTGCTGGAAATAATGGCCCCGAACATTCTGTGGTGCTAATTTTTACTCTATATTTATGCTAATATAAAAAAATAAAGTATTATATGGTGTTTTCTGTTGTAAATTTAACGAAAATTTAACAAAAAACACGTCTCTAAGATAAGTCCGTTAAAGTTGACCAACCGGCCCCAGGAGTGTTCAAATTAAATTACAGTATAACTGCAATAAGCAGCTATCGAAGGGAATTTTCACTTTAACCACTTAACCGGAGTGGCCTTGTAATAAAAATGAATGTCGTGGGGAAAGTTTCATAATGTCAATATTTGTTTTTCACACTGTTGTTTTTTTCATGTTGTTGCTGCGCTTCTCTGTCATCGATTTACACTCGGTCAAACCTTAGATTCCAGTATCCTAAATCTATCCGCGGCTGTATGACAAAGTCCGTAATTAGAACTACTTTCAAGTTCCCGGATTACCAACGGCGTACTTTGTCTATGACGATACATTTGAACCATCTTTTATGTTACAACATTTTCCAAGTTTGAAGCTGTTTTTTTCTTTTAAGTTTATCCGATTTTCTTTAGGCAAGGACACGTTTGCACTGAAAATCCACACACTCTTCGACCGACGCAATTTCGAGAAGTTCTTCCTAAAAGCGGCAAGTAAACCGGTTCCGCATCGCAATTGTATAGGCGTAGGTACATATCAAATACTGTCATGCAGCCGAGGCTAGATGTAGGGTACCGGATCTGCCGAGGTTTGCCAAATATTAGATTTAGTCTTGCGCGTAGGGGTCTTTAGCAGTGGGAGGAAACCGGAGGGCCGGGATAAAACCTACGAGGTTGGACAGGCGACCCTACTCCTTGTCACGTACATTCGTTGACTCAATGGCAGGCTTTATGATACAGCACGCATGTGCTTACCATTCGGCCATCCAACCCCCCAAACATCTTTTAAAAACAAGTGTATATATATGTTCAATATACATATAATTTGATAATATTAATTTAGAGTTATTCCTCTTTATTTTTTGGGTTTCTCGTGTATCAACCCAGGACACTTGGTTTCATTCAGGCAAATTCTCCGGTAGTGTGTGTTGAATGCACAAACGAACTTATGGTTTCAAAATTTTGCGCTTTTTTTAAAAAAAATGTTTATTTAAATCGCCTGTATTAATTTGTGAGATCTGTTTGTTATTTTTAAAGTCAGGTAATTTTGAGTTAGAAGAAAGAATGGTTTATATAAAACCTGTAGCAGAACAAGATGGCGGAGAATCTGGTCAGACGGTTCATCACGTGATACAAGATGGCGGGGAATCTGGTCAGACGGTTCAGCACGTGATACATTATGAGGAGCTTATGATTGATAATGGTGGAGATTTTAATGGTAGGCTCATTTCGTATGAATCTATGTCTCAGCTGATCCTATAGCCCAGCGCTTGTTCATTTTATGAGGAATCTATCGCTCAGCTGGCGTCATGTGGATTATAAGTCTATGATGTTATTTTGACTAGAGGCAAAATGTTAACATATGAGCATATTTGATGTTATAGGTCAGCGCTGGTACGTTCTGGGATGAATCCATGTCTCAGCACAAATTAGGTGATTTCGGGACTAACAAAGATTGAACAGGCGTCCTTACTCATCGTCCCATAATAGCGGATAGTCGATACCTAGACGCGCTGTTCACTGACGAAGTATGAAGGGTGTTGAGAGAGAAATGGGGTTTAACGTCCACTCGACACAAACTAGGTCATTTGGGGACTAACATATCCTTTAATTTTATTTCAATATGTGTGTAGAAGTCTTTAGCAGTAAGAAGAAACCGGAGGACCCGGGGAAAACCCACGAAGGCGACCCCACTCTTTGTCACGTATAACCGAAGATTCAAAACCACACCAGTTGACTCAATGCCAGGCCTCATGATACAGCACCCACATGCTAATCATTCGGCCACCCAACAACCGGATACAGGCTGAATGAGAAGTGTAAAAATAGATTATGTTTTTGAATGTAAACAACTTTTTAAATGGCCATTCGTCCCAAGACTTCTGTTTACCACGTATCTTCTACTTCCATTGCATGATATTTAATGTTTTACAGACGGAGGACGAAAAAAGAGATCCACCACATTTAGAAAATATATCGTAGAAGTTTGTTTTATCGTTGATGCTAAAGATTTTGAATAGTGAGTTCAGATTAGATTTTAAAAAGAGAGTTCTGAGTCATTATGTTTTGACTTTCTTAGAAAACCACGAGGTTGGACAGGCGACCCTACCTCTTGTCACGTACAACCGGGTTTCAAAACCACGCCAGTTGACTCAATGGAAGGCCGCATGTTACAGCACACACGTGCTAACCATTCGGCCATCCAACCCCAAAACATGGAGAGAACTTGTAATATTGCATGTATTTCATTAAGTTTTTAATATATTATTTAGTTATTTAGAAACTGGTGACAACTTGTACTCATGTATTTAATTATGTTTTTTTTAAATATATCATTTAGTTATTTAAAAAGGAATAATAAAATCATTATGTTTTTGATGTATTATTTAGTTATAATAATGATCATTGATGTTTTTAATATATCATTTATTTATTTAAAAAGGAATAATAAAATCATTATGTTTTTGATGTATTATTTAGTTATAATAATGATAATAATTTTAATGATCATTTATGTTTAGTTATGTTTAGAAAGGCAGAGTAATTAATGATCTATATAAATATATTATTTAGTTTTTTAATAATGATCTATATTAATATATTTTTTTAGTTTTTTAGAAAAGAATAGCAATAATCGTGACGAAGCTATAGATGAAATGTCGGTTTATTATGCTCTAGTAAATGAACAGGTAAAACACTAATATAATTATACCTCAGAATCACATTAATATAATTATACCCCAGAATCACATTAATATTATTATACCTCAGAATCACATCAATATTATTTTACCCCAGAATCACATCAATATTATTATACCCCAGATGCACTACACTTGTACACAACGGTCACTATGGCCACCACTCGGCAAACATGATACCCTACACCCAGTCTCGGCTGTATGACGGTAAGTGATATGTGCCCACGTCTATACATTTTGCGACGAAACACTTGTTTACTTATTAGGAAATCTTCCGCTTTTACAAAGAAGTTCTCACAATTGCTTCATTCGAAGAGTGTGCAGAATATTCAGTGCAAACTTGTCCTTGTCTAAAGGAAATCGGATAAAAACTTGAAAGAAAAATAGACCAGACTCTGAAATCTAAGCATGATAAAACATTCGTCAAATGCGTAGTCACGGGCAACGCCGTTTATAATCCGGGAACATGAAAGCAGTTCAGATGGTGTACCTCCATGGAGATTATATCAACAAACTAAAAAATGGCTGCCATTTCGTGACTTTTTTGTAAAAGCGGCACGTTTTTCTGTAAAAGTAAATCGGTACCGGTAGTCTATTACCCGCATCGCAAATGTATTACTTACTGTCATACATCAGAGTCTAGATGTAGGGTTACCGGAATCCACCGAGGTCTGCCGAATGCTTACAGAGGACCACGCTTAAAGGGAATACTCGATTGAGTGTCCCGGAATTCAATTCCCACAATCTGCCAAGCTGCATTTAGGTGGTATTATTTTCTTAAGGTTTGCCAGACTATATGTGATTACTTTTAAAAGCTACAGGGGGGTTGGGGTGGCCTAGTGGTCTATACTGCCGCGCTTCGACCTCTAGCTGGCCGGTCACCTCTGGCTTGCGGCTGTGGTTTCGAGCCCTAGTGTGAGCGTAGATAGGGGCGCCTTCTCAACCTCCGGGCACTCCGGTTTTCTCCCACTGCTAAAGACCCCTACGCGCAAGCAAATTTTTGAAATAAAATTAAACCATATGTAAGTTTCGAAATGACCTAGTTGTGTTGAGTGGACATTAAACTCCATTTCTATCTATCTAGCTACGATTGAGATATCACGATTAACCAGCCTGTAAATGATTATTATTTCTAGCTACGATAAAGATATCACGATTAACCAGCTTGTAAATGATTATTATTTCTAGCTACGATAAAGATATCACGATTAACCAGCCAGTATATAATTATTATTTGTAGCTACGATAAAGATATCACGATTAACCAGCCTGTATATGATTATTATTTCTAGCTACGATAAAGATATCACGATTAACCAGCCTGTAAATGATTATTATTTCTAGCTACGATAAAGATATCACGATTAACCAGCCTGTATATGATTATTATTTCTAGCTACGATAAAGATATCACGATTAACCAGCCAGTATATAATTATTATTTCTAGCTACGATAAAGATATCACGATTAACCAGCCTGTAAATGATTATTATTTCTAGCTACGATAAAGATATCACGATTAACCAGCCTGTATATGATTATTATTTCTAGTTACGACTAAGATATCACAGTGTGTTTGAAACTAATGGTAGTTTAGATATAGTCACCAAGGCCACAGGTTTATTTATACTCGAGGTGAGATATTTCACTTACTAATTAAATACACATTATGGGAGATTAGTTAACGATTTGGCAGTTCTCACTATAGTAGTTCAAAACAAGATAATGTAAAGGCAACATGCAGAAAATTTCAATCAAATTGATCCACTATGAACAGGGAAATAAGCGCTCGAAAGTTCTGTATAGCCTAGGTCATCATTACTAAAGTCGATAGGGAAAACATCATAGTCTCGATTGTCCATTAATCGTTTGATCAAGAAGGAAAGTTTTGCAAGAAATCGGAATACATGTATAATCAAACAAATATCGCAGGCTTGCGTTGACATCGAAAGTTGATTATAGTCTGGATACGTTAAATAATAGCTAATTAATAGTTTAGATAACATTTCAGGTCTATAGGAAGACTCGCAATAGGCAGATTTTTCTCTTGCATAATGCATGCTTAATAATTATATGTTTTTAATGCAAAGTAAAACTAAAGAAATGAAATGGGGTTAACGTTATTTTCTTTTCTCGATCGACTGGGCTAATGAAGACGAACATACACGCCACGTAGTTAGCTTTTAGGGAAAATGTTGCCCGGACAGCGGCGCTGCGACCTACTCTTATATCGAATTCCAACTACCAGGGGATCTTTACGTGAACGCCCGTCTGTATCCCTTTTAGGGCACTGTATTCTATCGCATCACGGGACTGAAATGAAACTAAATACAAACTTCGCCATCAACACACGTCAATGTGTATAGAATGTATACGGTACGTTGATGTTTTGTCCCACCTGAACAACTGACTACACGCTGCCCCTTGGTAGCCTCAACCCCGTCCTGCATCACTGACAAAAGGGGACCAGAATCCGTGTGAACTTTGGATGGAAACCAGCTTTAAGCTAGATTATCATAAACAATCAATGAAATGTTTCGTATTAAATTTGATGTGGAAGGATATGTTTTTTTATTTATTTATTAGGATCGTCTTGACCGACTACTCGCCGTCCCTTGCTACCCCCCCCCCCCGTCCTGCATCACTGACAAAGTGGGGCCAGAATCCGTGTGAACTTTGGATTGAAAACAGCTTTAAGCTAGACTATCATGAACAATCAATGAAATGTTTCGTATTATATTTGATGTGGAAGGATATGTTTTTTTAATTTATTCATTAGGATCGTCTAGAACGACTACTCTCCGTCCCTTGCTAGTCCCCCCCCCCCCCGTCTTGCATCACTGACAAAGTGGGACCAGAATCCGTGTGAACTCCGGATCGAAATGGTTTGTATCATATTTGATGTTAAATGATGTGTTTTATTTACAAGGATCGTCTTGACTCAAACTTTACTGTTGGCTTGGCTAAAACTAACGACACACAAGTTGAAAGTCCGGATGGACTGGATGCTTGTAAGAATTGGTTGACGGACTTACCATCCACCATTACATTACCAACTAGTGACCATTACATGTTCTTTACTGGGTAAGTCGGAGAGAGAGAGGGGGGAGAGGAAGAGAGGAGAGAGAGATGGACTTGTAAGAATTGGTTGACGGGCTTACCGTCCACCATTACATTACCAACAAGTGACCTGTTCTTTACTGGGTTAGTTTGAGAGAGTGTGTGTGTGAGAGAGAGAGGGGGGAGGGGGAGGAAGAGAGAGAGAGGGATTGGGAGAGAGAGAGAGCAAGAAAGAGAGTGAGTGAGTGAGAGAGAGAGAGTGAATCGGTGAGTGAGTCAGTGAGTGAGTCAGTGAGAGAGAGAGAAGTTTAACGTCCACTCAACACAACTAGGTCATTTCGGGACTAACATATGGTTTTTAATTGTATTTCGATAATTCGCTTGCGTGCGCGTATAGGTCTTTAGCAGTGGGAGGAAACCGGAGGACTCGGAGAAAACCCACGGGGTTGAAAGGCGACCCTACTCCTTGTCACGTACAACCGAGGATTCGAAACCACGTTAGTTTTGAACTATAACTCCATGTTCCATAAGTCTCAGAAATGTCAATTCGGCCGAAAAACGAAACTCGAGCTCACAAAATGGGCAGAAAATTCGAAAAAAATCGAAAAAAAAAGGTTGATAACTCGGAATGAAACTTATATTTCTGGAATCGGATGGTCTTTAGGTATCCAAAAATGTAGGTCAAATTTGAAAATTTTGAAAAATGACAAAAATTGTCTCTTAAATTTTGTTTTTTCAATTTTCGAACGACAAGAGTCCCATAGGAATTTTCGAAATTGAAAAATGTGAGATAGCCATTTCCTTGGAAAAGATTAAGGGTTTACAAAAATGTCATTTGTATGAAAATAGGTACAGAATTACCGAATCTACGGCTGTTTTTTGATTTTTTGACATCGTACGAAATTCGGCCACTTCCGGTCCGCGCAGAAGTTTCAAATATAGCCCATATGCTGCAAACACATGATGTAATGATAGAAAAAGAAGTTCTAGATCGGTATCTGTTACAGGCACTGAGAAATAGGATCCCCCGAAAAAAAGTATAATAATAATAAATAATAACTAGACCTGCAAGCCGCACTGAATCGGCTTTCAGGAATCAGACAGGAAGTAAGTCATAAAATAGCCCATTCATCGAGCTAGAAAACTTTACTTTAATTGTTTTGATTCAGTGACAACTGGCTGAGAAATGTCGATTTTTGCAAGAGTACCAATTTTTTTACTGTATTTTCTTTTTTTTAAATTTTTGGTGTTTTTTTCCATAATATCTGATATTTTTACGAATACTTCTAGATTTTGGATCATTGTCGGGATAGCTTTAACAAGTGTTTTGAATAGATATCTTTCTGTACCAGAAATGTCAGAAACATCCATTGACTAGTTTTGGAAAAAAAGATAAATTAAAGAGCGTTTCCAAGAATTTAACGATTTTTCAATTTTTTTCAAAGTCTGAGGCCATTTTTCTACCACTTATATTATTTCAATCCTTTATTTTGGATTCCCTATATAGACAACCGATAGGACTTTGAGTAAGAAAAGTTTAAGAAAAATCGTAGGCGTCGTTTTCGAGAAAAGGGCGTCTCAGAATGTTAAAAAATTGGAAAATACTAGATTTTTAGCATACAATAATTTATTTCCTTACCATCGAAATCGTATTATTTAGATACCGTATGATGGTCCATTAATAGGGCTATCCAGCGACACTTTAGTTCTTTTGGTCCGCTATTACCTAAGAGAGAAATCAAGTTTTTCCCAAGTGCGACAATGTTTTTACTCTTTTTTTTTCATTTTTTGAATACTTCCGGTATGGTTATTATTGTCGAAATAGTTTTAATAGCCGGTTTGGGCACTTAAATAGCCACAGGGCTATGTAATGATATATTACATTATCTGATCAGATATAATGCCCCTGATCATGAGAAATCCTATGTTCAAAAGTGCCAAAAATGCAAAAAAAAATAAAATATCTTAAATTAAATTTTAATAATTACCTACATATTATACATTGTTAGAATCGTAATTAGGTCAGCTATCTGAATATACAACCTTTTTTAAAAAATCTCTTAAAATAAAAAAATAGTAGAGCATTTTCCAAAATTTCACGATTTTTCGACTTTTTTCGATTTTCAGTCCCTTTTTTATTCTATTCCAGACATTTCAAAGTCTTATTGGATGACTTCATGCAAAATACCTCCAAAAGGACTCTCGATAGAAAAAATTAATAAAAATTTGCAGGTTAAGTTTTCGAGAAACAGGCGTCCAAAAACGCTCCAAATCAGAATATACTTGATTTTCAGCGTGCCATATTTTGCTGTTTGTTCATAGTATCCGTATGAATGGGGTATCATATAATAGTCCAGCAATCGTGCCATCAAACGATACTCATTCGTTTAATCCATTGATATCGGACGGAGAAATAGCGTTTTCCCCAAAAATATCCATTTTTTGCATTTTTTTCAAAATATTGCACATTATTTCGACCACTTCCGGTTTAAGGATTCGTGTTGAAATTGCTTTATCAGTTGGTATTGGACTATAACTTCATGTTCCAGAAGTTTCAGAAACGTCAATTCTGCCATAAAACGAGACCCGAGCTCACAAAATAGGAAGGGAATTCGAAAAAAATCGAAAAATAAAGGGCGTAACTCTAAATGAAACTTATATTACTGGAATTAGATGGACTTCAGGTATCCAAAAATGTAGGTCAAATTTGAAAATTTTGAAAAATAACAAAAATTGTCTCGTAAACAACATGTTTTCAATTTTCGAACGATAAAAATCATAGACGAATGTTCGAAATTGAAAAATGTGAGATAGCCATTGTCTCAGAAAAGATTCAATTTTCGAACGATAAAAATCATAGACGAATGTTCGAAATTGAAAAATGTGAGATAGCCATTGTCTCAGAAAAGATTCAGGGATTCCAAAAATGTAATTTGTTTGAAAATGGATAAAGAATTGACGAAACTATGGCCGATTTTCAATTTTAGAGAAAGTACAAAGTTCGGTCACTTCCAGTATGCGCAGAAATTTCAAAAATATTTTATCAAGCAGCCACCACATGGTTTCCCGATAGAAAAGCTAATTCCAGATCGATATCTGTTTTCGAACATGGAGATCTAGGCCCTCGCGGTAAATAATAATAATAACTAGACCTGCAAGCAGCACTGAATCGGCTTTCAGGAGTCAGACAGGAAGTATGTCATAAAATAGCCCAGCTACAAAACGATACTTTAATTGTTTTGATTCAGTGACACCTGGCTGAGAAATGCCGATTTTTGCAAGAGTACCAATTTTTTTACTGTATTTTCTTTTTTTCAATTTGTTTTTCTGTTTTTTCCCAAATATCTGATATTTTTTCGACTACTTCTGGATTTTGGATTATTGTCGAATAGTTTTAACAAGTTGTTTGGATAGATATCTTTCTGTACCAGAAATGTTAGAAACATCTATTCAGTAGTTGTTTGTAAAAAAGATAAATAAAAGATCATTTTCGATAATTTAACGATTTTTCTACTTTTATCAAAGATTGAGGCCATTTTTTGACACCTCAAATTATTTCAAACCTTTTCCTTTTGAATTTAGGCCACAGACCACAGATAGGAGTCTGAGTAAAAAAGGTTTTAAAAAAATCGCAGTAGTCGTTTTCGAGAAAAGGGTGTTTCAAAAGGCTCCAAAAACGAAAAATACTAGATTTTCGGCGTAACATCATTTATTTACTAACTATCGAAATCGTACCATTGAGATGCCATATGATATTCCATTAATGGGGCCATCCAAAGACACTTTATTTCTTTTGGGCCGGTAATATCTGATGGAGAAATCCAGCTTTTTGCAAGAACGACATTTTTATACCTTTTTTTTTTTCATTTTTTGAATACTTCCGATTTGGTGATTATTATTGAGATAGTTTTCAAAAACCGGTTTAGGCAATTAAATAGCGACAGAGTTCTATAATGATATATTACAATATGTGATCAGATAAAATGCCCCTGAGAAATCCTATGTTTAAAAGTGCCAAAAATGTAAAAATATCAAAAATTAAATTTCAATAACTGAATACATATTATACATTTTTGGATTTGACATTAGATCAGATATCTAAATATCATAAAGTTTTTTGAAAATCAGTAAAAATATAAAAAAATTAAAGTATTTTCCAAAATTTCACGATTTTTCGACTTTTTTCGATTTTCAGTTCGTTATTTGACCTATTACGGATATTTCAAAGTCTAAACGGACTGTTTCATACACAAGACTGCCAAAAGGTATCTTGATAGAGAAAGTTTTAGAAAAATCATTGGAGCGATTTTCGAGATACAGGCGTTCAAAAACGCTCCAAATCAGAAAATACTTGATTTTCAGCGTGCCATATTTTACTTGCTGTTCATGTTATCTGTAATAATAGGATATCATATGATACTGCAATTCTCGGGCAACCCAGCGATATCTTAATAGATTTAATCCGTTGATATCGGACTGAGAATTCATGTTTTTCCCAAAAGCATTCATTTTTTGCGTTTTTTTCAAATTATCGGCCATTATTTCGACTACTTCCGGTTTATAGATGTTTGTCAAAATAGCTTTATACGTTAGTTTTGAACTATAACTTCATGTTCCAGGAGTTTCAGAAACGTCGATTCGGCCGTAAAACGAAACTCGAGCTCACAAAATGGACAGAAAATTCGAAAAAAATCGAAAAATAAAGGGTGATAACTCGGAATGAAACTTATATTTCTGGAATCGGATGGTCTTCAGGTATCCAAAAATGTAAGTCAAATTTGAAAATTTTGAAAAATGACAAAAATTGTCTCTTAAATTTTGTTTTTTCAATTTTCGAACAACAATAGTCCCATAGGTTTTTTCGAAATTGAAAAATGTGAGATAGCCATTTCCTTGGGAAAGATTCGGGGTTTACAAAAATGTCATTTGTATGAAAATAGGTACAGAATTAACGAATCTACGGCCGTTTTTTGATTTTTTGAAACCGTACAAAATTCGACCACTTCCGGTCCGCGCAGAAGTTTCAAATATAGCCCATATGTTGCGAACACATGGTTTAATGATAGAATATGAGGTTCTAGATCGGTATCTGTTACAGGCACTAAGAAATAGGCTCCCCCGAAAAAAAAAAAAAAACTAGACCTGCAAGCAGCACTGAATCGGCTTTCAGGAATCAGACAGGAAGTATGTCATAAAATAGCCCAGCTACAAAACGATACTTTAATTGTTTTGATTCAGTGACACCTGGCTGAGAAATGCCGATTTTTGCAAGAGTACCAATTTTTTATCCTTTTTTTTTTCATTTTTTGAGAACTTCCGGTATGGTGATTGTTATTGAGATAGTTTTATAACCGGTTTGGGCAATTAAATAGCGACGGAGTTCTGTAATGATATATTACAATATATGATCAGATGAAATGCCCCTGAGAAATCCTATGTTTAAAAGTGCCAAAAATGCAAAAATGTCAAAATATCAAAAATTAAATTTCAATAACTGAATACATATTATACATTTTTGGATTCGACATTAGATCAGATATCTAAATATCATAAAGTTTTTTGAAAATCAGTAAAAATAAAAAAGTAATAAAGTATTTTCCAAAATTTCACGAAATTTCGACTTTTTTCGATTTTCAGTGCGTTATTTGACCTATTACGGATATTTCAAAGTCTAAACGGACTATTTCATACACCAGACTACCGAAAGGTCTCTTGATAGAAAAAGTTGAAGAATAATCGCTGGAGCAGTTTTCGAGATATAGGTGTTCAAAAACGCTCCAAATCAGAAAATACTTGATTTTCAGCGTGCCAGGTTTTACTTGCTGTTCATGTTATTTGTTAGAATTGGATATGATATGATACTGCAATTCTCGGGCAACCCAACGATATCTTAATCGTTTTAATCCGTTGATTTCGGACTCAGAATTCATGTTTTTTCCAAAAGCATTCATTTTTTGCGTTTTTTTCAAAATATCGGCCATTATTTCGACTACTTTTGGTTTATCGATGTTTGTCGAAATAACTTTATACGTTAGTGATGAACTATAACTTCATGTTCCAGAAGTTTCAAAAACGTCGATTCGGCCGTAAAGCGTAACTCGAGCTCACAAAATGGGCAGAAAATTGGAAAAAATTCGAAAAATAAAGGGTGATAACTCGGAATGAAACTTATATTTCTGGAATCGGATGATCGTCAGGTATCCAAAAAAGTAGGTCAAATTTGAAAATTTTGAAAAATGACAAAAATTGCATCTTAATTTTTTTTTTCATTTTTCGAACGCTAGAAGTCAGCGACGAAGTTTCGAAATTTCGAAATTTTCAACTGCTATCATTCGAGAAAAGATTTGATGTTGCCGAAAATGTTATTTGTATGAAAATAAGTACAGAATTGACGAATCTACGGCCGTTTTTTGAATTTTTGAAACCGTACAAAATTCGACCACTTCCGGTCCGCACAGAAGTTTCAAATATAGCCCATATGTTGCAAACACATGGTTTAATGATAGAATATGAGGTTCTAGATCGGTATCTGTTACAGGCACTGAGAAATAGACTCCCCCGAAAAAAAAAATAATAACTAGACCTGCAAGCAGCACTGAATCGGCTTTCAGGAATCAGACAGGAAGTATGTCATAAAATAGCCCAGCTACAAAACGATACTTTAATTGTTTTGATTCAGTGACACCTGGCTGAGAAATGCCGATTTTTGCAAGAGTACCAATTTTTTTTTTGTATTTTCTTTTTTAAAATTTTTTTTTCTGTTTTTTCCCCAAATATCTGATATTTTTTCGACTACTTCTGGATTTTGGATTATTGTCGGAATAATTTTAAAAAGTGGTTTGGATAGATATCCTTCTGTACCAGAAATGTCAGAAACATCTATTCAGTAGTTGTTTGTAAAAAAGATAAATAAAAGAACATTTTCGATAATTTAACGATTTTTCTACTTTTATCAAAGATTGAAGCCATTTTATGACACCTTAAATTATTTCAAACCTTTTCCTTTTGGATTCACGCCACAGACCACAGATAGGAGTCTGAGTAAAAAAGGTTTTAAAAAAATCGCAGGAGTCGTTTTCGAGAAAAGGGTGTCTCAAAAGGCTCCAAAAACGAAAAATACTAGATTTTCGGCGTAACATAATTTATTTACTAACCATCGAAATCGTACCATTGAGATGCCATATGATAGTCCATTAATGGGGCCATCCAAAGACACTCTATTTCTTTTGGGCCGGTAATATCTGATGGAGAAATCCAGCTTTTTGCAAGAACGCCATTTTTTATCCTTTTTTTTTTCATTTTTTGAGAACTTCCGGTATGGTGATTGTTATTGAGATAGTTTTAATAACCAGTTGAGGCAATTAAATAGCAACAGAGTTCTGTAATGATATATTATAATATATGATCAGATAAAATGCCTCTGAGAAATTCTATGTTTAAAAGTGCCAAAAATGCAAAAATGTCAAAATATCAAAAATTAAATTTCAATAACTGAATACATATCATACATTTTTGGATTCGACATTAGATCAGATATCTCAATATCATAAAGTTTTTTGAAAATCAGTAAAAATAAAAAAATAATAGAGTATTTTCCAAAATTTCACGATTTTTTTACTTTTTTCGATTTTCAGTTCGTTATTTGACCTATTACGGATATTTCAAAGTCTAAACGGACTGTTTCATACACAAGACTACCAAAAGGTATTTTGATAAGGAAAGTTGAAGAAAAGTCTGTGGCAGCGTTTTCGAGATACAGGCGTTCAAAAACGCTCCAAATCAGAAAATACTTGAATTTCAGCGTGCCATATTTTACTTGCTATTTATGTTATCTGTAATAATAATATATCATATGAAACTGCAATTCTCGGGCAACCAAACGATATCTTAATCGTTTTAATCCGTTGATATCGGACTTAGAATTCATGTTTTTCCCAAAAGCATTCATTTTTTGCGTTTTTTTCAAAACATCTGCCATTTCTTCGACTACTAACCGGTTTATAGATGTTTGTCGAAATAGCTTTATACGTTAGCTTTGAACTATAACTCCATGTTCCATAAGTTTCAGAAATGTCAATTCGGCCGAAAAACGAAACTCGAGCTCACAAAATGGGCAGAAAATTCGAAAAAAATCGAAAAATAAAGGGTGATAACTCGGAATGAAACTTATATTTCTGGAATCGGATGGTCTTCAGGTATCCAAAAATGTAGGTCAAATTTGAAAATTTTGAAAAATGACAAAAATTGTCTCTTATATTTTGTTTTTTCAATTTTCGAACGACAATAGTCCCATAGGTTTTTTCGAAATTGAAAAATGTGAGATAGCCATTTCCTTGGGAAATATTCGGGGTTCACCTAAATGTCATTTGTATGAAAATAGGTACAGAATTAACGAATCTACGGCTGTTTTTTGATTTTTTGAAACCGTACAAAATTCGACCACTTCCGGTCCGCGCAGAAGTTTCAAATATAGCCCATATGTTGCGAACACATGGTTTAATAATAGAAAATGAGGTTCTAGATCGGTATCTGTTACAGGCAATGAGAAATAGGCTCCCCCGAAAAAAAAAAAATAAATAATAATAATTTTAGTAATCACAATAGGCTTTCAGACGAAAGTCTGAAAGCCTAACTAGATCTGCTACTGTCCCATGCAGATATGAAAGCTTTCATATTCATCGTCACGTGTCATGAAATATGTCAAGTATCTTAAAGAAGGTAACAAGAAAAAAGTATCAAAATTGGTCAAAAACTCGCAAAGTTACAGGTTTAAATATAGTTAGAAACATTGCACCCGGGCAAAAACAAAATGATCTGAAAACATTGGTTACATCGTGGGTCATGCGCGAAATTAAAAGAAATTATGGTCGATTTGAGAATTTGGGGTATATTTTGGAGTTGTTTGGTAAATGACGGCGGATCTAAGGTGGCGGCCATAATACAATATAAAACGCGTTGAAGAATTTTCGTTACGGGTTTTAATTCGCGCCGCCCGAGCAACGTTCCGAAGGTCCGATTACCTTCAAATTTGCACCGATTGTACCTCACATATTAAAAATAGAAGAGTGTGAGATTCAAAGAACGTTGAAAATAAATTCAAAACCCACCCCATCCACCAAAGTTGTTTTGATTAAAAATAGTCGTATTTTATCAATTTTTATAACTTTTTATATATGAGCAATGGATCTAAGTACTCATACCTATCAAACATGGAAGCATGTTCCTGAAGCAACGGACGCAAGTTTTACAACAGTTAACCGTTGCTTCAATACTTGGCTATTCCTAAACTTTTACACTGGTTGTGTTTATACGTTACTAATTAGCATTCAAAGCATTGTCCAACCAGAAGTCGTGGCACGTAACACACTCACAATGTAGCACGTGACTGTAGTAAACAAATATGGCAGCCCCCACAGGAAAAGAACTAGACAAGTTTACAGCCGTTGAATGTTTTTTTTTTCCGCTAACTCACTGACATCTAAAAACGCCGGTGTAAATGTTAAACGTCGATGAATCGAACCTTGGCCTTTGCATTTCGATTGTCACATAGACATTTTAGCTAGAAGCGCGAGACTTGATAATCGTGACGATTTTTTTAAACGCAGGATAAATAAAATTAATTGAAAGTAGTCTATTTTTAGTAACCCATTTAACGAAGGAATCTGATTGGATCACGGTTGAGGGCCTATACCCAATCAAATTTAGTGCCGAAAAATGAAGAGTGTTGAGTGAAGGGCTTGATAAGCTGTATGTTGTTAAGGCGAGATCAAGCCTTCTAATAAAGATGACATGAAAGAGGCGATAAAATCACGTTGCATTTGCAATTTCACAATTAATTATAACCAATTTTAAATTCCGAAAATCGATATTTTTCCGTAAATTGTCATATAGAAAAAAAACGACCAACGGCGGGTGCCAAGAACAAACGACTTGAACAAATGCAGGTATCACCTTGAAAATTTTAGGGTACCTAGGTACCAACGTGAACAGTTCCTCGCCGGAATTTGGTACTCATGGTACCTTAGGTTCTAGCGTAGCGCATGCGCAAAGTCATGACGCACGGTAGGTGCCACGAACAAACGACTTGAACAAATGCAGATATCGCCTTGAAAATTTCAGGGTACCCAATCAAATTTAGTGCTGAAAAATGCAGAGTGTTGAGAGAAGGGCTTGATAAGCTTTATGTAGTTAAGGCGAGATCAAGCCTTTTCTTTTTTAAAATTTTTTTTTCTGTTTTTTCCCCAAATATCTGATATTTTTTCGACTACTTCTGGATTTTGGATTATTGTCGGAATAATTTTAAAAAGTGGTTTGGATAGATATCCTTCTGTACCAGAAATGTCAGAAACATCTATTCAGTAGTTGTTTGTAAAAAAGATAAATAAAAGAACATTTTCGATAATTTAACGATTTTTCTACTTTTATCAAAGATTGAAGCCATTTTATGACACCTTAAATTATTTCAAACCTTTTCCTTTTGGATTCACGCCACAGACCACAGATAGGAGTCTGAGTAAAAAAGGTTTTAAAAAAATCGCAGGAGTCGTTTTCGAGAAAAGGGTGTCTCAAAAGGCTCCAAAAACGAAAAATACTAGATTTTCGGCGTAACATAATTTATTTACTAACCATCGAAATCGTACCATTGAGATGCCATATGATAGTCCATTAATGGGGCCATCCAAAGACACTCTATTTCTTTTGGGCCGGTAATATCTGATGGAGAAATCCAGCTTTTTGCAAGAACGCCATTTTTTATCCTTTTTTTTTTCATTTTTTGAGAACTTCCGGTATGGTGATTGTTATCGAGATAGTTTTAATAACCAGTTGAGGCAATTAAATAGCAACAGAGTTCTGTAATGATATATTATAATATATGATCAGATAAAATGCCTCTGAGAAATTCTATGTTTAAAAGTGCCAAAAATGCAAAAATGTCAAAATATCAAAAATTAAATTTCAATAACTGAATACATATCATACATTTTTGGATTCGACATTAGATCAGATATCTCAATATCATAAAGTTTTTTGAAAATCAGTAAAAATAAAAAAATAATAGAGTATTTTCCAAAATTTCACGATTTTTTTACTTTTTTCGATTTTCAGTTCGTTATTTGACCTATTACGGATATTTCAAAGTCTAAACGGACTGTTTCATACACAAGACTACCAAAAGGTATTTTGATAAGGAAAGTTGAAGAAAAGTCTGTGGCAGCGTTTTCGAGATACAGGCGTTCAAAAACGCTCCAAATCAGAAAATACTTGAATTTCAGCGTGCCATATTTTACTTGCTATTTATGTTATCTGTAATAATAATATATCATATGAAACTGCAATTCTCGGGCAACCAAACGATATCTTAATCGTTTTAATCCGTTGATATCGGACTTAGAATTCATGTTTTTCCCAAAAGCATTCATTTTTTGCGTTTTTTTCAAAACATCTGCCATTTCTTCGACTACTAACCGGTTTATAGATGTTTGTCGAAATAGCTTTATACGTTAGCTTTGAACTATAACTCCATGTTCCATAAGTTTCAGAAATGTCAATTCGGCCGAAAAACGAAACTCGAGCTCACAAAATGGGCAGAAAATTCGAAAAAAATCGAAAAATAAAGGGTGATAACTCGGAATGAAACTTATATTTCTGGAATCGGATGGTCTTCAGGTATCCAAAAATGTAGGTCAAATTTGAAAATTTTGAAAAATGACAAAAATTGTCTCTTATATTTTGTTTTTTCAATTTTCGAACGACAATAGTCCCATAGGTTTTTTCGAAATTGAAAAATGTGAGATAGCCATTTCCTTGGGAAATATTCGGGGTTCACCTAAATGTCATTTGTATGAAAATAGGTACAGAATTAACGAATCTACGGCTGTTTTTTGATTTTTTGAAACCGTACAAAATTCGACCACTTCCGGTCCGCGCAGAAGTTTCAAATATAGCCCATATGTTGCGAACACATGGTTTAATAATAGAAAATGAGGTTCTAGATCGGTATCTGTTACAGGCAATGAGAAATAGGCTCCCCCGAAAAAAAAATAATAAATAATAATAATTTTAGTAATCACAATAGGCTTTCAGACGAAAGTCTGAAAGCCTAACTAGATCTGCTACTGTCCCATGCAGATATGAAAGCTTTCATATTCATCGTCACGTGTCATGAAATATGTCAAGTATCTTAAAGAAGGTAACAAGAAAAAAGTATCAAAATTGGTCAAAAACTCGCAAAGTTACAGGTTTAAATATAGTTAGAAACATTGCACCCGGGCAAAAACAAAATGATCTGAAAACATTGGTTACATCGTGGGTCATGCGCGAAATTAAAAGAAATTATGGTCGATTTGAGAATTTGGGGTATATTTTGGAGTTGTTTGGTAAATGACGGCGGATCTAAGGTGGCGGCCATAATACAATATAAAACGCGTTGAAGAATTTTCGTTACGGGTTTTAATTCGCGCCGCCCGAGCAACGTTCCGAAGGTCCGATTACCTTCAAATTTGCACCGATTGTACCTCACATATTAAAAATAGAAGAGTGTGAGATTCAAAGAACGTTGAAAATAAATTCAAAACCCACCCCATCCACCAAAGTTGTTTTGATTAAAAATAGTCGTATTTTATCAATTTTTATAACTTTTTATATATGAGCAATGGATCTAAGTACTCATACCTATCAAACATGGAAGCATGTTCCTGAAGCAACGGACGCAAGTTTTACAACAGTTAACCGTTGCTTCAATACTTGGCTATTCCTAAACTTTTACACTGGTTGTGTTTATACGTTACTAATTAGCATTCAAAGCATTGTCCAACCAGAAGTCGTGGCACGTAACACACTCACAATGTAGCACGTGACTGTAGTAAACAAATATGGCAGCCCCCACAGAAAAAGAACTAGACAAGTTTACAGCCGTTGAATGTTTTTTTTTCCGCTAACTCACTGACATCTAAAAACGCCGGTGTAAATGTTAAACGTCGATGAATCGAACCTTGGCCTTTGCATTTCGATTGTCACATAGACATTTTAGCTAGAAGCGCGAGACTTGATAATCGTGACGATTTTTTTAAACGCAGGATAAATAAAATTAATTGAAAGTAGTCTATTTTTAGTAACCCATTTAACGAAGGAATCTGATTGGATCACGGTTGAGGGCCTATACCCAATCAAATTTAGTGCCGAAAAATGAAGAGTGTTGAGTGAAGGGCTTGATAAGCTGTATGTTGTTAAGGCGAGATCAAGCCTTCTAATAAAGATGACATGAAAGAGGCGATAAAATCACGTTGCATTTGCAATTTCACAATTAATTATAACCAATTTTAAATTCCGAAAATCGATATTTTTCCGTAAATTGTCATATAGAAAAAAAACGACCAACGGCGGGTGCCAAGAACAAACGACTTGAACAAATGCAGGTATCACCTTGAACATTTTAGGGTACCTAGGTACCAACGTGAACAGTTCCTCGCCGGAATTTGGTACTCATGGTACCTTAGGTTCTAGCGTAGCGCATGCGCAAAGTCATGACGCACGGTAGGTGCCACGAACAAACGACTTGAACAAATGCAGATATCGCCTTGAAAATTTCAGGGTACCCAATCAAATTTAGTGCTGAAAAATGCAGAGTGTTGAGAGAAGGGCTTGATAAGCTTTATGTAGTTAAGGCGAGATCAAGCCTTCTAATGAAGATGATATGGAAGAGGCGATAAAATCACGTTGCATTTGCAATTTCACAATTAATTATAACCAATTTTAAATTCCGAAAATCGATATTTTTCCGTAAATTGTCATATAGAAAAAAAACGACCAACGGCAGGTGCCAAGAACAAACGACTTGAACAAATGCAGGTATCACCTTGAAAATTTCAGGGTACCTAGGTACCAACGTGAAAAATTCCTCGCCAGAATTTTGTACTCATGGTACCTTAGGTTCTAGCGTAGCGCATGCGCAAAGTCATGACGCACGGTGTGTGCCACGAACAAACGACTTGAAAAAATGCAGGTATCGCCTTGAAAATTTCAGGGTACCTAGGTACTAACGTGAAAAGTTCCTCGCCTTTGGTTCCAGCGTAACGCATGCGCGAAGTCAAAAACAACCTTGTCGGCACGGAAAACATCATAGGGGTAATTCGAATTTTTGAAATATTCAAAAACCAATCATTCGACCATGAGCCAGGTTATCCTTAAGTGTATTAATTATGTACATACGAGACAAATTCTCTAAGCCACGACCAATTGTGTATGTTTTCAAGCCAATGAATGTGGATTTTTCACTATTGCTCATTTACAATTCAAAATGGCGTCCATCATTTGCCAAAAATGAAAATTCTATTCCCGACAGTTTTTAGGCTTTTCTAAAAGGATTCGGAAAATATAATTGCCTTGTCTGTAAGTAAAATATCACCAAAGGAATATTGATTTTCACATTTCAAGATAGTGGCACTTCCGGTTTGTGCTACAATTTCCATTTTTTGTGTACGAATCAGTAGTGCCGTAGCTAGTAAAAAAATAAAAAATCTAAATTCTATTCCCGACAGTTTTTTGGCTTTTCTAAAAGGATTCGGAAAATATAATTGCCTTGTCTGTAAGTAAAATATCAACAAAGGAATATCGATTTTGACGTTTCAAGATGGTTGCACTTCCGGTTTGGGCTACAAACTCAATTTTTTGTGTACGAATCAGTAGTGTCGTAGCTGGTAAAAAAAAATAATTTCAAGGCAATCTGACCTATATTTCGTCGATTTTAATGAAAACTTTGATCCTTAATATCGCCAAGGGGAGATAATTTAGAAAATTTATAATGACATTTTTAAAGTTCCATGAGCGAGATCTACTTACATACCAAATTTTATGAAAATCGTGCAACTATTTAAGAAGTTGTCATTTTTATTTAACTTCCGGTTCCAAATCACAGCCACGAATTTTCGAAATTCGAAAAACCGAAAGTGCAGATTTGAAGTAAATGTTACAAGGTACCTAGAGAAAAAAGAATTAGTGAAATAGGTCAAATAGCCATGAGGTTACAGCAATGTAGGTCAAATGCACTTGTTCGTCAAATTCGGTGATTTCGGATGCGAAAAACATTTTGAAAATATATTCACCCAACAGCCACCACTCATTTTTTTTTTTGGGGGGGGGTAGGTAAAAATTTCAGAAAGATCCCATAGGTAGATTCTGAGAAAACCGAAAAGTGGATAAAACTCAAAAAAAAAATAATAATAGGAACTAGATCTGCTACTGTCCCATGCAGATATGAAAGCTTTCATATTTATCGTCACGTGTCATTGATTGTATCAAGTATCCTAAATAAAAGGATAAGAAGAAACTCGCGAAGTTACAAGTCTAAATATAGTATGAATCATTGCACCCAGTCATAACAATAATCTGAAAACTAAAGGGAAATAACTGAAACTTGTATTACTGTAATGAGACGGATAAGAAAATGAAATGAAAATGGCGGGGAAAAAAATTAAAAATGGCAGGTTGGACAGGCGACCTTACTCCTTGTCACGTACAACCGAGCATTCGAAATCACGCTAGTTAACTCAATGACAGGCGCGCGTGCTAACCATTCAGCCACCCAACCCCCCTTTGAAATCAGACACGTGCAATATGTCATATAGGAAGAATAAGAAGTCGCTCACAACAAAATGGTAAATTAATGAGTTTAGGTCAAAAGGTTGAGCTACTGTTTTAGAGTATTTAATAGTTTTAAAGAGACACGTTAAGAGTTGTTCATAGTTAAATGAAAGTTTAATTTTAAATAAGACCAATAAAATTAGGATTTAATAATGCCAGACTAATATTTCCAATATGTTTGGTTATAAGTAGGAAATCGTGACGACTTCTTAAGCATGTTTTAAACAAAGGGTCATAGACTGCAATATACAAGAATGGCACTCTGCAATTAAAAAAAACTGGCCAAAGCAAGATTTCTATGCAGAAATTAAATAATTGCTAGAACCAGAAAAATATTAATCCACTATAATAAATAAGCAACATACAGAAAATGAAATGAAATTGAATGGGTTTAACGTCCTACTGTGCTGCTCCTAAAATGGGCTACTGAAGACGGGCATACGCCATAAAGTGTGCAATGAGGGAAATTTTACCCGGGCAGCGGCGTTACGACCTACGAGGTTGGACATGCGACCATACTCCTTGTCACGTACAACCAAGAAATCGAAACAACGCCAGTTGACTTAGTGACAGACGTTATGATACAGAGCGCACGTGCTAACCATTCAGCCACGCAACCTCCCTAAAATCGGCAAATTGCTGACCTACAGCGAGAAATATTTCAACCGGGCCAAATTTTCTATTTTAACAGTTTAATTTGCACGGTACCTTTAGTTATCAACCGAATATTACAAAACTTTTAAAAATAAGCTCCCCCTGACCAGCTTAATCGTTCACAATAAACGTTTGCCCCTTAAAATCGGCAAATTGCTGACTTTAAAATGAGAAACATTACAACCGGACGAAATTTTCTGTTTTATCACTTTTACAGTACCTTTGATTACCAACCGATTATTACAAAACTTTAAAAATAAAAGAGAAAGAGAGAAATGCGGTCGAATGTCCATTCGACACAAACTAGGTCATTTCGGGACTAACATATGTTTTTTAATTTTATTTAAAAACTCCCCTTGCGCTTACTGGTCTTTAGCCGTTGGGAGGAAACCGAAGAACACGGAGAAAACCCACGAGATTGGACATCATACACCATGTCACGTGCAACCTGGAGATCGAAACGACGCCCGTTGACTCAATGACAAACGTTACGATACAGCGAGCACATGCTAACCATTCAGCCATCCAGCCTCCCTGAATTCGGAAAATTGCTGACTTATAGCAAGAAACATTTCAACCGGGCGAAATTTTCTGTTTTAACAGTTTAATGTGCACGGTACTTTAATAATTACCAACCGATTATTACAAAACTTTTGAAAATAAGCTCCAACTGACCAGCTTAATCGTATGCAATAAACGTTTGGCCTGAATTGAAAGTTCTGCACGGAAAAAGTTCATCTCGATTTCCCGGCGTGGTTCCCCTTGTCAGTGAGGCAGAACGCAGGGCCTGACAAGCACAGCTGTCTAGTCCTTCGGATGGGACGAAAAACCAAGGTCCCGTGTACACATTGGAGTGCACGTAAAATATCCCTAAGCAGTTGGAATTCGATACTGTTGAATAAACTCTATATGAAAATAAGTACAGAATTGACGAATCTACGGCTGTTTTTTGATTTTTTGACAACGTACAAAATTCAGCCACTTCCGGTCTGCGCAGAAGTTTCAAAAATATATTATCAAGTAGCCACCACAAGGGTAGCAACTGAGGCTTGTTCTTAATTTGGCCCTTGGCACAGATCGTGCGAATGATTTCAATCATTACTGCAGGAAGAAACCTGCCTGATCGAATATCACTCTCACTTACAACGATAAAGTTCTTGCCCTTAGCTGGGATTGAACCCTCGTTGCATTGGTGAGAAGCCGTCTCTCTATCGCCACGGCTATCCGACCAACACATAATCATTAAAGCCCCAATACCACTCTTGTTGTAACTCAGTAATATGTTGCAATCTTTATTCTTGTCAACAATTTGTACTATTTTACAATATTTCAATTAAAAAATGATACAAATTGCATCTTAACACACCTAATTTTAAAAATTGGAAAAATTCAACTACATGCCGTGACATGGTTTGAAAAGCCTTACGTAAGCACTTTCAAATGCAGCTTGGATTTAAACATATTTTCGAACCCTCTGAACAAGTAAGATAGGTTGTAATGGATAATTTACACAACAGGTAGGACACTTAAACATCTTGTAGTTAGAATAAGGCTTAACAAAAATTTCTGGACCTGTCAAGCCAGCAAGAGTGGGATTGTCCCTTTAAGATATACATCTATTGTGTTTCAGATATGACCTGGTTAAAGGCAATGAAACATCTTTTTTGGGTAAGTATCTTTGACATTTACAATCCACGCTGCTTTACCATCCATTCCCTCATTCTCATTAATAGAAATCACATTCTTTATGTAACGTCCACTTCCATCGATTATATACTGACAGGAAAATTACTAGCTACAATTGGTAGACTGGGAATAAAATAAAATCCAAGTACGAACAACCCAAACCATAAGACAGAATTCGAAGTCCTAAAAACGTTCTAGGCAAAATAGTGCTTTCAAACAAAATAGTGTAATCAGCAAATGGACTGTTCATCGTGTACAAAATAGTGTAATTGTAACGATTCTATGGGGCTTCTGTCCACATGGCCCACTCTGTCGTAACCCGTAGTGGCGTTACAGGTTAACCAGGAGTAGTTCGATCCCTGCATTGGGCGGGAAAGTTCATCCAGATTTCCCGGCGTGGTTACCCCTTGGCGGTGATACAGGACGGAGGACCTGTTAAGGACAACTGTCTAGTCGTTCGGATTGGCGTGCACGCAAAAGATCCCTTGACAGTTGGAATTCGATGTAAGAGTAGCCCATAGCGCCACTGTCTAGGTAAAATGTCCGCCATAGCACACTGTATGGCGTATGTCCGTCTTCATTAGCCCAGTTCGGAGAAGAGCAATAAGACGTTAAACCTATTTCATTTGATTTCCGAACATAAATAAAAGTAGTATATTGATATTGTTGTAGGTCGAGCTAGTATAAGAGTGTTGTGTACACCGAATTCAGTATCTATCAACGAAAACACCCGTAATGGTAGAGTAGGGGCTATCATAGCACACGAGTTAGGGCATGGGTAAGTTATAGAGATATAGATTGGGTGTCGTTTAGCACACAAAAACTAACGAGGATGTAAGGTAAACAATGAGGTCGGGTGGGACCGCCTCGCTTATAAATTATGTCCCTTATTTCTAGCGCGAGGACGTCCATTGTTATATCGTTACAGGATATTAAATTCCCTATTAATGAATGTACAGGAAACCTGTGCTATAAGGCCACAGATCACTAATTATTTCCCCATTGACTTTCTCGTCTCTTAGACCGGCTCTAACTTTTTCCCAAATTTTCGTTGGGTAGAACGCTTTTTGCCACAGATGGAGCAACATGTGGCAAACTCTTGCACAAAAGCATGAATGAGGTTGACCATGAAAAACTTGAGATACACTGCAGGCTGGAAGTAGAGACAAGTAAATATGCAATTTCAGGCCCTACATTTCAACGATACCAATTAACCTTACAACTCTTGTATCCTTCCGCCTCAAAATCATGAATATTCACCTAAACCTGGCAGAAAATGTATTTTCGAACCCTTTTTTTCGATTCTACAAAAAAGAATCAACAAAATTGGCAATACAAAAGGGGGAAAGGGGGAAGGGAGAGAGGGACTAAAAATAACTTTCGCCCTACACCCCAGGAATATTTGGTGACCTGTGTCCATAAGGTAATCAAGGAGGTCACGTGAGACCGCCTCGCTTATGAAATATGTCCCTTTATCTCTAGGGCGAGGACGTCCATTGTTTATCGTAATAATTGTACAGGAAAACTGTGCACTGCTATAAGGTAAACAGTGAGGTCACATGGGAGCGCCTCACTTATGAATTATGTCCCTTTATCTCTAGCGCGAGGACGTCTATTGTTTATCGTTACAGGATCGGTTCGCATCATGACCGGCTGATTGGCTGCAGTGATGAAGACGGGTATATCATGTCCACCTCTAGTTCTTCAGCCAAGAACACGGAGGAAGCTATACGTTCATGGCAGTTCTCCAATTGTTCCGTTGCCGTCTTTAAAGAAGCACTAGACGAGTCAGTAATAATTATATTTATACTTTATTATTTTTGTTTTGACGTTTTTTCAAGATTTTATCCGGTTAATCACACTTGTTCTTGTAATTGTTTAACATTCTAAATCATGACGTCCACTGGGAGACGATCGCCATTGCATTCGGCAAACCACGATATATTCTTCGCATCTAATCGCGGCTGTATGACGAATTCCGCCATATTGGAACTATTATAGAGGTCCCGGATGAAAAATTGCTGCGCCCATGGAGATTTCTGTGGAGAGTGTTTTATATTAACAAACGTGAAGTTTGGCAATGGTTTAGGGAATTACCAGGGAATTTTATCAAACCAGCAGCCTTGAGACAATATCTCTGCTCATTTAGGTATATACACACTACAAAAGACGCCATTTTGGGACCTTTTTTTGTAAATAAGGCATGTTTTCCTGTTATTATTCCACATTTTGACTGCAAGCTGTCAATCTCGTTCCCAGAGTCAGCCGCGGGGCCGGAGGCCTCTGGGGCCAAAGACCGTCCATTATCTTCTGATTTTTTAACGTGTAAGCCCCGCCCATGTTGACCTCTGATTGGACAATCTTTTTGGGGTCCTTTTCTCGAAAACAAGATGTCGGATCGTCGTTTTGTTTGTTGTGAAATGATTCTTGAGTCAAAGTCAACTCGCTGACATAACAAAAGTGGATCCTAAATGTAAAAATTTAAGTTTTCGTAAAGATCTATTTTTCTACGCGTGTGTATATTTTTAAGTGATTCGGTCATTCAGACACTTAAAATAAATACATGTCACGTGACAGTCGTGTGATTCGTCCCTTCCGGGAAAATGGCTACCCAGTGTCACCAGAGAGAAATTTCTTTCTCCAAATTTTTTCTGGTTCGAGATTGTGCAACCTGTATCATTACAAGCCCAGAATTGTACAGCAGAGTGGACGATTTCAAGACAGAGAGAGGTAGAGAGAGAGAGAGAGATAGATAGATAGAAAGAGAGAGAGGGAGAGAGAGAAATGGGTTTAATGTCCACTCGACACAAACTAGGTCATTTCTGGAATAACATATGATTCAGTTTTATTTCAAATCGCCGTAGGGTTGTTTAGCAGTGCGAGGAAACCGGAGGACCCGGTGAAAATTCACGAGGTTGGACAGGCGATCCTACTCCTTTGCAGAGCTGACTGTGTATATAATAACCACTTGTTGATCTATTTTTAGAGCTGACTGTGTATATAATAATCACGTGTTGATCTATTTTTAGAGCTGACTGTGTTTATAATGATGATAGAGATGATGAGCTAACAACAACATATAAAGGTGGCGAGTACTTTGATGTTCAGCAACAATGTCAACTAGTGTTTGGAAAGAATTTTAGATATTGTAATTTTCGCGACGCGGTTCGTATGTTTCTTTGTGTTGGGAGAGGGATGGGGCGTCGGGGGTTATCTACCGCAGTCAGGGGAGGGGGGGGGGGTAGAAAGATAACTACCGTGACATTATCACGTCTACCTTGTACCTAACAATATTTAAACTGATATACCGTGCCTCATATTAATTCACGTGGCTAAGTGGGTAAGACGCTGGCTTGCTAGCCTGGAGGTCGGGTGTTTGAAAAAGTTTATCCAGATTTTCAGACTCGGTACCCCCTTATGAGTGATGCAGGACGGAGGGCCTGACAAGGACAACTGTCTAGTTGTTCGGATGGGACAAAGAACCGAGGTCCCGTGTACACATTGGCGTACACGTAAAAAAAACCCTTGGCGGTTGGACTTCGATATAAGTTTAGGCCGTAGCGCCGCTGCCTGGGCAAGGTTTACCTCAAAGCCCACTGGATAGCGTATGGCCGGCTTCATTAGCCCAGGCTAGGAGCAGAACAGTAGGACGTTTAATTTCATTTCATTTCATTTCTATCCTTTTACTAGTTTCAGAGGAGGGGGAGGGCTAATGGTCTAGAGTGCCGCGCTTCGACCTCTAGCTGGCTAGCCACCTCTAGATTGCTGCTGTAGTTTCGAGCCCTGGTGTGAGCGTATGTGACATGGAGATAGGGGAGCCTTCTCAACCTCGTGGGTTTCCTCCGGACACTCCGGTTTCCTCCCACTGCTAAAGACTCCTACGCTAAAGGGAATTATTGAAATAAAATTAAACCATATGTTAGTCCCGAAATGACAAAGTTGTGTTGAGTGGACATTAACCCCCATTTCTATCCTTTTACTAATTTCAGCAACCATCTTCCAGGTGTTATAAAATATCTTGTACTGCTGATTCCATCTGGTGCAAGTCAACAATTCCCCAAGAACATACACAGTGTGACACGGACTCGGTAAGTACTAAGTTTAGATACCATTAAGGGATTGTAGGGCGATTTCGGGGGTCCAAAAAATGGCGAGAACAACGACGTCAGTCCAGCCGTTCCCGTTAAATATCGAGAAATTCAAAATGGACGCTATAAAACAAGTTTTTTTTTTGTTTTAACATATTTTATTCAAACAACATGAAAAGGATTGGGTAACAGGCATAGCCTATGTGAAAACCCTCTCCCTGTAAAAAACGTTATCGTCCAAGTGCGCCGATTTTATTGATCTTAATGTCTATACCCACAAACCTCACGGCCAAATTTTCATGTTTTTTTCCGGAAGTGCACGTTCATTTCACCACCCGCGCACAACTCGACCAATAAATCTTACTGGCGTGACGTCGTGGTTCCCGTTATTTTAAAATTAGCATACCCACAAACCCCCTAGGCCGAACTTTCATGCTTTCATGCTTCTTTCCGAAAGTGCACGCCCATTTCACATCTCCGCCCCACTGTAATACGTACACTCACGCGTAAGTTAGAATGAAATACGTTTAATATTTCATCTAGGATAAAATGTACGATTTTCAAATTGCCTTTAGATTATTGGAAACAATGGTAAGCCAACATTACAGGATGTAGTCACATCTGTATTTAACGAAATATGAAAACATAGCCTATGAAATACCCTCTAGAACAATTGGTCTATAACATAAAAAGTACACCCCACGGAGTATAAGTCACGAAAGTACACTAAGGGGGTGTATAAGTTACGATAGTACACCCCACGGAGTATAAGTTACGATAGTACACCCCACGGAGTATAAGTTACGATAGCACGTCCCAGGGCGTATAAGTCACCCCACGGAGTATAAGTCACGATAGTACATCCCACGGAATATAAGTCATGATAGTAGACCCCACGGAGTATAAGTCACGATAGTACATCCCACGGAATATAAGTCATGATAGTACACCCCACGGAGTATAAGTCACGATAGTACATCCCACGGAATATAAGTCATGATAGTACACCCCACGGAGTATAAGTCACGATAGTACATCCCACGGAGTATAAGTCACGATAGTACACCCCACGGAGTATAAGTCATGATAGTACATCCCACGGAATATAAGTCACGATAGTACATCCCACGGAGTGTAAGTCACGAAAGTACACCCCACGGAGTATAAGTCACGATAATACACCCACAGAATATAAGTCACGATAGTACACCCCAGGGAGTATAAGTCACGATAGCACAACCCTCGGAATATAAGTCACGAAAGTACACCCCACGGAGTATACGTCACGATGGTACATCCCACGGAGTGTAAGTCACGAAAGTACACCCCACGGAGTATAAGTCACGATAATACACCCACAGAATATAAGTCACGATAGTACACCCCACGGAGTATAAGTCACGATAGCACAACCCTCGGAATATAAGTCACGATAGTAGACCCCACGGAATATAAGTCACGATAGTAGACCCCACGGAGTACAAGTCACGATAGTACACCCCACGGAGTATAAGTCATGATAGTACATCCCGCGGAATATAAGTCACGATAGTACACCCCAGGGATTATAAGTCACGATAGCACAACCCTCGGAATATAAGTCACGAAAGTACACCCAACGGAGTATCAGTCACGACTTATATAGTACACCGAACGGAGTATTAGAGTCAAAACACACATATCCCTCCTCCCCTCCATCAGATTCATTGTATTTTGTAATCGAGTCCAGTCCTGTAATGAGATAATTCATGTACACGAACATGTATTTTTTTTGCACTTTACATAACCATTGAAACTACCCAATCAATCCCAAGCGGCAGTCAACATTAAGTCTAGCGAATGAACAAATGAAAAAATCTTAAACAAGAAGGGGCAAACTCCATCACTGGAACCAGTGGTAGGTAGGCCTACTGCACAACAGTTCATTACTCTCTGCAATATAGGGGGGGGAGGGTGGCCTAAACCATATGTTAGTCCCGAAATTACCTAGTTTGTGTCGAGTGGACGTTACACCCCATCCCCCTCTCTCTCTCTGTCTTCCATCCCACCCTCTCTCCCTCCTTCTCTCTGTCTTCCTTCTCTCTTTCCCCCTTTCTTCCTGTCTGTCTCTCCCTCCCCCTCCACCTCTCTCTCCCTCTCTCTCTCTATTTCTGCAATATACCTGGACAAGTGTAATATATAAAATATAATTTGTATTACAGTGGTGTCATAAAGGTCAATGTATTCCTAGTAAGACAAGTTACAGTTTTATTTTATTTTTATTTTTATCAATTTTGTAATTTATATTCTTCTCTTTTTGTGAACAAGGATTCGACACAATAAGCTTATAATAGTTAGTTAATATTAGAGCTTTTAATTTCTTCTCATTTAGGATTTTGTTTTTAAAAGTAGTGTTTGTTTTGGTACTAATAGTAAGTTCAGGGGGGGGGGGGGGGCACCACGCGTTTTTTACACAAAAACAAATATACGGACAAGAAACAATACGTAGCAATCACAAACAACTGAATGGATCCGAGGACAAGTCGTAAGCGTCCACTACGCTGTACAGTTCCCTGTCTGTAGGGATACATCTTTAATCGAAGGTTTGATCTCGCCTTAAATACAAGCCCTTCATGTAACACTCTGCATATTTTTGCACTAAGTTTGATTGGATGTAGGCCAAGCCTATGACCAATCAGATTCCTTGGTCGTCGCGAATACCAAGTCTCGCGCTTTTAAGCTAAAATATGATAATCAAGTTCCAAAGTTCAAAGTTCGTCCAATGTCACAACCTCTGATTGGATGCTACTGTCGACGTGTCTGCAAAAAATGTAGCTTTAATGGCGGGAATGGCACTTTATTGAAGTAACGGTTAGATGTTTTAAAACTCGCGGCCGTTGCTTCAAGAACATGGTAGTGATACGGACTTAACTACCACACTAAACAAGGTGACAAGAACACCAATCTGATTAAAACACAGATCGAATTTCGTTTCATTTTTATATAGTTAAAAATTTCGTTTTTACTTGTCTTTACTACACTTGGATCTGGGGGTTGGGATGGCCTAGTGGTCTAAAGTACCGCGCGTCGACCTCTAGCTGGTGACATGGAGATAGGGGCGCCTTCTCAACCTCGTGGATTTCCTCCGGACACTCCGGTTTCCTCCCACTGCTTAAGACCCCTACGCGCAAGCGAATTATTGAAAAGAAATTAAATCATGTGTTAGTCCCGAAATGACCTAGTTGTGTTGAGTGGATATTAAACCCCATTTATCTCTCTCTCTCACACACACTTCGATCTGGAAGAGTTGTTATTTAACCCGTGTTCTGCTTGAACTGAGAGGTCAGCCGATCAAATGGTCTATCGAATAGAGCGTTTGACCCTTTTTTGCGCGGAACTGGGGGGGGGGGGGGATTACCAGCGATAGAAATCTAAACAAAGCAATATTAGATTTTAAAAGCATGGCGGCCGCTACTTGGTCAATCGAATGACTGAAGTTATCGGGTCAAAAGTGTTGCTTGGTACCTGACGTCATAGAACGTGAACTCCCACTATAACTTGTTAGATCTACATGCAGGCCCGTAGCCAGGAGGTGGCACGGGGGGGGGGGGCAACTGCCCTCTCAATACACAAGAAAACTGGCCTTTACCGCAAAATTCATGCAGATGCCCATGCTAGTTGGCCCTCCCGAAAACATCTGTGCCCCCCCCCCACCCAAAAAAAAAACAACTACCTTGCTACGGGCCTGTCTACATGTAGTGTAGGCTATCGAAAGTATAAAAAAACGAAACGAAATATAGATTGCAAGAACATGGAAAGATAACTGATAGTATTTCCGGTTCAAGGTCACGGAGAGTTATATTATCTTAAATGCAGTTTGACACCGTACAGAGTAGACAGTGATTGCCCCCCCCCCCCAAGTTCTTCTGAGGCTAGATGTAAGGTACTGAAATCTGCTGTGGTTTGCCGAATGGAAAAGATAACTGATAAAATTAAACCATATGTTAGTCCCAAAATGACACCTTAGAGAACAGACAGATCTTCTGAGGCTAAATGTAGGGTACTGGAATCTGCTGTGGTGTGCCGAATGGGAAAGATAACTGATAAAATTAAACCGTATGTTAGTCCCGAAATGACTAGTTTGTATCGAGTGGACGTTAAACCCCATTTCTCTCTCTCTCTCTCTGTCCATAAAGTAGTGTTTGTCAATAGTACGCAAGCGACGCGATGTATTAATGAGGTAGAGTTATGTCACCCTATTCAGTGGCTAACACCTTGTAACTTAGCCATATGTTAGTCCCGAAATGACCTAGTTGTGTTGAGTGGAGGTTAAACCTCATCTCTCTCTCTCTCTCTCCTCTCTCTCTCTCTCTCTCTCTCTCTCTCTCTCTCCTCTCTCTCTCTCTCTCTCTCTCTCTCTCTCTTTCTCTCTCTCTCTCGCTTTATTGTGAGCTTATTATTCTATTTTAGACAATAGTTCAATTGCTTCTTTGATAGGCATTTAGTAATTGAACATTTTTTAACACAAGGTACAATATTATGGATAACAATTTATTACTGAGTTTAATACTAAGCGACGTTTCGATAAGGCTACCCTCGTCTTTAGGGCTCAGGGTCCTGTTTCTCGAAATCTTAACTAAAGATAAAAATCCAAATTTTAGTAGATACTTCAATTTTGATTGGCTAAGCACTAAAATCAATCTAATATTATCCAATACTAACATTTGGATTTTATCTTAGTGAAAACTTCGTGAAACAGGCCCCATATATAGCTGGGACTGTAGAGGTTGATACCATATATAGCTGGGGCTGTAGAGGTTGATACCATATATGGCTGGGGCTGTAGAGGTTGATACCATATATAGCTGGAGATGTAGAGGTTGATACCATATATAGCTGGTGTTGTAGAGGTTGATACCATATATGGCTGGGGCTGTAGAGGTTGATACCATATATGGCTGGGGCTGTAGAGGTTGATACCATATATAGCTGGGGCTGTAGAGGTTGCTACCATATATAGCTGGGGCTGTAGAGGTTGATACCATATATAGCTGGGGCTGTAGAGGTTGATACCATATATAGCTGGGGCTGTAGAGGTTGATACCATATATAGCTGGGGCTGTAGAGGTTGATACCATATATAGCTGGGGCTGTAGGGGTTGATACCATATATAGCTGTAGAGGTTGATACCATATATAGCTGGGGCTGCAGAGGTTGATACCATATATAGCTGGGGCTGTAGAGGTTGATACCATATATAGCTGGGGCTGTAGAGGTTGATACCATATATAGCTGGGGCTGTAGAGGTTGATACCATATATAGCTGGGGCTGTAGAGGTTGATACCATTATATAGCTGGGGCTGTAGAGGTTGATACCATATATAGCTGGGGCTGTAGAGGTTGATACCATATATACAGGCGCGGATCCAGAGGGGGGGGGGTTGGGGGTTCAACCCCCCCCCCCCCCCCTTCTCAGCCACATTTTTTTTTTTTTTTTAAATTGAACACTTTTTATGACAATATGAAAGGGGCCGAGAAACTTAAATCTAAAAGCCTGAATCTGACCCCAAAATTGCGAGTTTGTATACATTGAGTTGAGTCATGACTTTCATTCCATTGTGGACAAAAACAAATAGTCACTTGAACATGCCCTTACCGCGAAACAGTGGACGGTAGGCCTACAGTTCAGCGATCAAGTGCAGGTTAAATACTTTCGACAGGTCGTCATTCGTAAGACCTTTTTATACGTGCATTTAAAACAATTGCTGCGTGAGACGTAACACCTGGTGTGTTTAAAATCGGGTAATAAGAGATTAACAATAACCTAAATTCATCATTGGAATAAAACACATAATGTCGCCAGGAGGGTAAGTTCGATTATTGGTTTTTGCTCTTCATATTGTAAAATGTTAAGAACAACCATAATATGGTATGTGAAGGGAGCATTCCCAATCAAGATTTTATGGACATATTTTATGCGATTTTATTGGCGATTTTTAGATCTATAGTCTTGAAATTTAGCTTCCGGAAATACGTCAGAAAGCACCAAATTGAATATAAATTACCAAAATTTTCTGGGGGAGGGCCCCCATACCCCCATTACAACGTTTAGCGCCTTCGGCAATTAGTTAAGCAATTATCCAACCTAGACCCCCCCCCCTGCAAAAAATCCTGGATCCGCCCCTGATATATAGCATATTTTTGTATATTTATTTATTTAGAATCCAACGTACCACCGTACATATCGAACCTACCAGCATTGTTAGATCTGACAGGTGGCGCCAGTGGTACTATTTATACCGTTCAAGCACAAGATGCTGACTGGGATGAAATACAGTATAAAATATACTGGTCACCACCGGATGCTGAGCTGTATTTCCGGTTTGATAATGCCAGTAAGTGTCGCAAAATACTAGATCTTTGTTCATCTGAGAAATATCTTTCCCTAGGGTAAGGGTTCGGGTTCAGATTACGTTTATATAAATTACATGTCTGACAAAAATCTTTCCTAAGGGTTAGGGCGGGCAGCGGCACTGCTGTCTATTTTTATATCGAATTCCATCGGCCAGGGGATCTTTTACTAGCACCCCAATGTATACATGGGACATCCAAAAGACTAGATGATTGTCCTTGTCAGTCTCCTTCTCTCGCCATGCACCACCGAGAAGGCCAATGCAGGGATCGAACCTGCGACCTTTTGGCGAGCGAGACGGTGTCTTACCCACTAATCCACCGTGGCCCCCTTTCAGCATCAACCGGTATAATAGAACACACATCATGTAGTGGGTAATTTCCACTCGAATTCCAATTGTTAACAGCCCTTTTATGTACACCCTAATACCCGTCCTCTGTTTTTGTCTTTCCCAACTACTAGACACTGTCAATGACAAATCCTTCTATCCTGTACATTTGACAAGTAACTCCACATTGGAAACATACAAAGAACTTTCTTCGCCAACTCCGAGAGCGATGCCAATACTCACCGAGTATACGCTTTCAAGATGTACAGTAGACTCTGTATTAAAGGACCTAAGTCCGTAACTCAAAATCCTCCAAACCGTCGACATCGAAAACAGGAATTATTGGTCAATTTAAATCAACATTGATGATGTAAACCTACCGGGAAAAGATGACCTTCTGATATCCGATATTTAAGATAAAAAAATATTTTTAACATTGGTACACGAATTGTGTACCATAATGCGCTTCAGCCCCAGTTGTAATAAGAGACTCGATGGACGAGGCTAGACACATTACACCAAACCAGAGGCACATGTAGACTGGAATAACCAGACGCTAAAAATGTACACTGGATTGACACTGTATGGCTCATTTCTTCGAACATAGCTGATTTGAAATTGGAGTAAAACGGAAACCATTGAATGTAAATCAGTTTATATACATTCATATTACAGTATTGTATGCGTTGCGACCCACTTTTGTCAATTTCAAGGTACCAAATGTTAGCGATTTAGCTCCTTTAAGCAGCCACCCAAGGAAATATTTACGGCAGACCGCTTACCGAGAATGGCCTCTTAATAAAATCTCTGTGTTTTTTGTTCTGACATCAATATAATTTTACGGGGGGGAGGGATTTATCGTGACCGCTTTCAAGGAGATTACGTTGAATAGGGTGGCTGCTCATACAGATTCTACTGTATATGTAAACTAGAGGCTATAATGAATGAAATGGGGTTTAACGTCCTACGCTATGAGGGAAATTTTGCCCGGGCAGCGGCGCTACGGCCTACTCTTATATCGAATTCCAACTGCCAAGGGATCTTTAACGTGCACTCCAATTTTTACACGGGACCTCGGTTTTTCGTCCCATCCGAACGACTAGGCAGCTGTCCTTGTCAGGCCCTCCTTCTGCATCACTGACAAGGGGAAATCACGCCGGAAAATCGAGATGAACTTTCTCGGCCAATGCAGGGATCGAACACTCAACCTCCAGGGTAGCGAACCAGCGCCTTATCCACTTAGCCACCGTGATCCCCTAGAGGCTATAAAAATGACTGATTGTAAAATGATTGTTAATATAGTAGGACGGTGATAACAATTATACAGAAAACACTGTTGTCGTTTAGAGTAGGCCCAAGCGCCGCTGCCCGGGCAAAACTTTCCCTCATAGCACACTTTATGGCGTATGCCCGTCTTTAAATAGCCCGTTGGTCACTATACAAAGGGAGGTAATCCGGGATTGTAATTATGTCGTGCATACAAGGGGGGGGGGGGGGGAATCCGGAATTGTAATTATATCGTGCATACAAAGGGAGGTAATCCGGTATTGAAATTATATTGTGTATACAAAGGGAGGTAATCCGGGATTGTAATTATATCGTGCATACAAAGGGAGGTAATCCGGAATTGTTATTATATCGTGCATACAAAGAGGGGTAATCCAGAATCGTAGTTATATCGTGCTTGAGAGCACATGGATATATTATTATGTCCTTTTACAGCTGGTTGTGTTGAGTGGACGTTAAACCCCATTTCTCTCTCTGTGTTTTACAGCTGGAGTTGTATCAGCAAAAGACTGTCTACCGGAAGCGGAAGTCCCTAATAATACGCTTTCCTCCAGCTACATACAATTAGCCGTGGCGGTAACAGATACATATTATACGTCATACCCTAAAGTTCTAGCATGGAACGTTTCCGAGGATTTTAAAGTTACTGTGTGTACAGAGGAAACAGATGTAAGTTTGTTTTTTATTGTATTCATAAATTCATGTATTCATTCATAAATCAACGAAGGGTACATTTGCACAAGGAAATATTTAATCATTTCACTTGTATTTAAGAAGTCGTCTGTCCAACCCCGTGGGTTTTTTCTGGATCCACCGGTTTCCTCCCACTGCTAAATACTCCTACGCGCAAGCGAATTATCTAAATAACATTAAACCATATGTTAGTCCCGAAATGACCTAGTTTGTGTCGAGTGGACGTTAAACCCCATTTCTCTCTCTTTTTCTCTCTCTCTCGTCTGTCCAACCTCCTGGGTTTTCTCCGGGTCCTACGGGTTCCCCGGTTTCCTCCCACTGCTAAAGACCCCTCCACGCAAGCGAATTATTGAAATAAAAAAATAAACCATATGTTAGTCCCGAAATTACCTAGTACAGGTTGATACCATATATAGCTGCGGCTCTAGAGGTTGATACCATACATAGCTGGGGCTGTAGAGGTTGATACCATATATAGCTGGGGCTGTAGAAGTTGATACCCTATATAGCTGTTGCTGTAGAGGTTGATACCATATATAGCTGGGACTGTAGAGGTTGATACCATATATAGCTGTAGAGGTTGATACCATATATAGCTGTGGCTGTAGAGGTTGATACCATTTATAGCTGGGGCTGTAGAGGTTGATACCATTTATAGTTGGGGCTGTAGAGGTTGATACCATATATAGCTGGGGCTGTAGAGGTTGATGCCATATATAGCTGGGGCTGTAGAGGTTGATACCATTTATAGCTGGGGCTGTAGAGGTTGATACCATATATAGTTGGGGCTGTAGAGGTTGATACCATATATAGTTGGGGCTGTAGAGGTTGATGCCATATATAGCTGGGGCTGTAGGGGTTGATACCATATATAGCTGTAGAGGTTGATACATATATAGCTGTAGAGTTTATATTCTCTATTGATGCCATAAAGGTTAAATTCTCTGTGTAAATTGAGAAACGTTTTCTTTGTTATATTATCATCTATGCTCAATTTCACTAAGTCGAGGGTTTAGAACATAAGTCATAAATAACCAAAAACATTTTATTCTATAAAAATGAAGCGCTTGTAATTCTCTTTCTATTGGTATATAAATCAATATCATCGCTCATTTCAAAATGTCAGAAAATATCGATAAAATATATCAATAAATGAAGTTTTGGTAATGAATCAAAAGTTTAAATTGCAATTTTCTCAAAATCAGGTTTTTTGACTTATCACAAGTATGCTCTAAACCCTCGATGTAATTAATTTGGTGCTTAACGGTTCTGATTTTTATTTTAGCTTCTCTGGTTAGTACCCTATATACTTGGTGCTTTAGCGTTTCTAATTTTGCTGATTCTGCTGATCGTCTGCTGTGTATGTTGGAGAAAAAAACGACGAAGGAAACGAGCTATTTTACAATCGACAACAAGAGCGGATGAAACAGCTAGTTCAAATCACTTCTACAAGGATGGAACGTAAGTATCTAAAATAAAAAATATAATTTTATGTAAATAAAAAAGATGAATTCTAAAAGGGAAATTTATTTAAATCAAAATAAATGGAACTAAACATATCAATGGTGATGAGCCGATAGGGGACAGCGAATAGTTGTGCAGGTGGACCTAAAGTCGAGGTTCTGTATACACTTTGGCGTACACACAAATGAAACGCTGTCCGGACAAAATGGTTAGCGAGTGCGCGTTGTATCACAAGGTCTGTCATTGAGTCAACTGGTGTGATTTCTATTCCCCGGATGTACGTGACAAGGAGTAGGGTCGCCTGTCCAACCTCGTTGGTTTTCGCCAGGTCCTCGGGTTTTCTCCGAATGCTAAAGCCCCGACGCCCAAGCGAATGGTGTAAAGAAAATTGAACCATATTTTAATCCTAAATGACCTAAATTGCCTGGTATCTGGCGAATGGAAGTTAACACCCCCACCCCCAAAGTCTCTCTTTTGGGAAGTCCGTCTGTTTGGCACAGAAAAGCAGGGCATTAAACCCATTTCTATTTCTATATTTCAGCGTTAAAGAAACCATTTATACTTCTGGTACGGTGGGAATTTACTCTACCTACAGCGGTAACGGTAATAAAAGCTATGCTAATGTTCCTAATGGGGTAATAATGGACGCAGGACAACTCAATGGGTACAACCATTCAGCAAAACGTGGCTATGGTCATACAATTAGTAGATCTGGTCGTTCACCTCTGCACACTAAACCAGCAGCTGCATCCACTGTGGACCAGATGCCCGCTGTCGAACAAGGTCCCGTGGTCCCGTCCCCAACAATTCGCGGTTTACCTCGGCCCACTAGATCGGTCCGTGTTCAGAACATCATTTCTGGACATGCTCCCGCTAAACACGTTTCGCCTGTCAGGAGAGAGGGTAGAATTAATAATGGATTCAACCATGATGATCTCCAGACCGGTGATAAATTAAATATCACAAATCCAGAATCAAGCGGCGAGTATGTTGGAGGGAAATCACCAACACCCCTGCAAGCCCGAATTCAAAATTTGTATTCATCGAACTCCCGTGCCGGTTTGCAATCCAGATTGGGAAATAACTCCCCAAATATTGCTAGAAGAGGTTTGGATTCTTCTTCAGGATCGCGACTAAATTCACCAAGACCACCACCAAAACCACCTCGGCGTAATCTGCAGGTCTCTGACAATCCACAGACTCTTAATTCGCCTTCTTTGTTGAGACGACACCTTGCAGTAGATGACCGACCGGCATCACCCTCTTTATCTGTGCAGGACGTAGGTGACCCGAACCATGGCGACACGGAAACGTACAGACCTTTCCTGAACCCATCGACACTCTCTCGACTTGATTCACCTTCGGTTACCAGACGCAATCTTCACACACCACCGTCTGGCCCATCCACCGAAAAATCAAGAAACAGTCCTGAAGTTGACGAAACAGACAACGACAATAAGTTGTGGCGTCCACCGACAGCATCCAGACCACTACGTGTGTCCGTAGTAGGCCAAGATATGGACATGCAATCGCTTCAGATGAATAATAATAATAATAACTTTATTCTCAAATAACCGTTACAATAAACAGCGTAGAGAAAAAATGTAATCTAATTAATATAACATAATAATAATAACATTAAGAAATATATAGTTGATGGGGGAGTAACATAATAATAACATGAATATAATATACAATGTGTTAAGTTGAAAGGGAGTTTAATGTCTGTTGAATAATAAATATAAATTTACATCAGCTATTTAAAGTACTATATTTATAATTATTAAATAGGTTATAAAATGAAATAATATTTCTAAATTTTATTATATTTTTAGGAATTAAGTTAGTTCTGTGTTCACTTAGGGTTGGACATTCGAATATATAATGAAACTCTTCACCTATAAGTTCAAGTGTGCAGATATTGCAGGTTCTCTGTTGTCTTGGAATACCAAGATAGGTAGTCTTAAGTTACCTGTTCTAAATCTGCATAAGGTATTTCTTGATTTGCCGTGTAAATTATGTAAATAAAGTTCAAATTTCAATTCGCTTTTAAATAATTTGTAATTTATACATTAATTAGGGAAACTATTTATATCAGAGTGCCAGTTTTGCTTAAATTGATCTTGGAGTACTGATTTTACTGTGTGCTTTAACCAGGATACATTTACAAAGTTTTGTGTTGTCCAAATATAGCTTAAACCACATTCATCAAGAATATATTTTACAAATTCTAGCCAGGGATTTGATACGTTAGCATTAAGAAATCTGTCATATATTAGTTTGTACATGATAATTGATATTCTTTTAGAGGCATTTAGTAACTGGATAGAGCAATACACAAAAACACATACTTGTGGAATAACAGCTACTTAATTGATAATTGATATTTTAGAAGGTTTACCAGTCAGTAGTTTAGCCCAAAAGGTTATAACTCTAGTTTTAATATCTATTGCTATGGGGTAGCGACCCAGTTATCCGTATACAATGCAATTCGGTGTCGATTTATTTAAGTTTAGCAGATATTTGCAATATTTGAGGTGTATACTTTCGATTTTGTCAAGTTTTGAGAAGCCCCATATTTCACATGAATAAATTAACGACGGTTTAACAATTTTATCAAAAGGGTCTAGCTGACAATCAAGACTTAAGTTATTGGTCCTACATGATTTTAATACTGAAAACATAGATTTCATGGCTTTATTTGATAAATAATTTATTGCTTTAGAAAAGTTTCTAGTTTTTGTAAAAATTAGACCTAAGTATTTAAATTCATTTACTATTTCTATGGGCTCATTATTGTATGTAAAACTAAATTTTGGGGGGTTCATGCCTTTTCCAAGAGCCATAATTTTTGTTTTAGACACGTTTACAGTCAGGTTCCATGTATCACAATAAGTTTTAAATATATCCAATTGGGTTTGTAAATCTGGTGTACTTTCTGAAAATAGCGTAGTGTCGTCTGCATATAGAATAGTAAATAATTTCATATATATTGATAAACTATTTTGTATTTCTGTGGAAATGGTAGGCATACCGATAGTTTGATGCTGCGACATAAATTCGGTCAGGTCATTTAGAAAAATGGAGAAAAGAAAGGGTGAGAGATTCTCACCCTGTCTCACTCCAATTCGGCAACTGAATAACTCAGACACTTGACTATCTATTACTAATCTAGATTTAATGACATCATACATATTATATATTATTCTGAAGCATTTACCTTTAATGTTATTCTTACTTAGTTTCTGCCACATGTGGATTCTGGTCAGACTGTCAAAAGCGGCTTTAAAGTCGATAAAACAACAATACAGACGCTTACCGGATGATTTCAAAGTTTCGAATAGAGAATGAATTATGAACATGTTATCAGTGACTGAGTAAGATTGTCTAAAACCTGTCTGTACTTCATTAATTATTGAGTGTTTGTCTGAGAATTTATTTAGTCTATTGTTTATAAGGGAGGTAAATACCTTTCCTAAGCAACTTAGTAAAGTTATTGGTCTGTAGTTGCATGGATCCTTTGGGTCACCTTTATCTTTGTATATTGGGATAATGTTTCCTATTGTCCACGATGATGGGATTGTACCTGAATCAAAAATGAGATTAAATAATTTTAAATAGATTGGTAAAAACTCATCTAATGTGGTAACTATGTATTCATTGACTACTAAGTCTTGTCCAGCCGATTTATTGTTTTTTAAAGAGCTAACAACCGTCAATATTTCATGTTCTGTTATTTCTCTATTTAGAGAGGTGTCTGAGTTTATGTCATCTTCACTTGTGAAGTCACTGGGATCACAATTTTCAATATCGACTTCATTTATATTTCTAAAGTATTTAAACGCATCCTCCAATTTTAATTTACTTTGCGAATTTATATGTGAATGTTTTGACTGTTTTAGGATTTTCCAATATTCCTTTGCGTTTTTGGATTTTAGTGTTTTTAAACTGTTTTGTAATGACCATCTATTGCTTTTCATTGATTTATCTATAATATTTTTATATTGTTTCAAATTTCTATTCATAATTTCTTTATTTACAATAGTTTTATGTTTTTTATATACACGTTTTGCTTTCATGTAAACTTTTCTGCCGGATGCACATTTGTGATCAAACCAAGGTTTATTGTTTACTTTTAAATTATACTTTTTTGACTTGATCCCAAATACGCTACCAGCGGTAGAGGTCATAAGATTACAAATATCTTTGTCAATTATAATTTTTTAAATCCTAATTTCGTTAGTTTTAATTTTGTCAATTATAATTATAATTTTGTAATCTTAATTTCGAACGTCATTCAAATGACGTGACCTCCCACTACAATCGGAAAGACCTTCGGGTAGTAGAGGCCATCGATAACCGATAGTATACAAAAACGAAACGAAATATTATTCAGATTGGTTATGGTATCTACACCAGACACCATTCAATGGAATACAACCACGTCTATGTCATCATTCGCATATTTCTATAAATGAATTTGATCCATTTTATCATTGGCATATTAATTCTCACGTTATGCCTCCTTCAAATGAAGCATGCGCAATAAGGTATATTTTGTCCGGACAGCTGTCTGTGCTTATTTCGAACTCCAACTGCCAAGGGTTCTGTTACGTGAACCTCAATGTGTAAACGGGACCTCGGTTTTTAGTCCCATCTGCACGATGATGCGTTGTTCATTGCCAGGTCCTCCATTCTGCATCACTGACAAGGGATAACCGTGTTGGAAAACCCCGATGAGCCCCCCTGTTAGCACGCCGACATCTTACTCACTATCACTCCACGGCTCCCATAACCAGTGTATGGGACTCTAGCATTAATATGAGAAGTCTAGTCAAAACAAAACTTAATAACAAATGTAGTTGGATTTCATGTATTGGTTATCATTAATACGCGAAGTCTAGTCGAAACATAACTTAATAATAAAAGTAGTTGTATTTCATGGAATTATGTCCTATATTAAATTGAATTACTTAATACCATGGTAACACAGTATTATACATGTAGATTTATAGAGTCAAATGTTGGAATGGTAGCTGAACAGCCAGCTTCGAACTCCGCATGCAGTCCCCATAATTTGGTCAACCCTAATCAGATCTCGCCACTGTGCCCCCAATTAGTCCCTATTGGTCCCCGCCATGTTTGAATTTCCCAGCTTGCCATCATATACCTCCTATTGGTCACCGCCATAATTGTGCTCCCCAGCTCCCCAGCTTATCATCACACACCTCCTATTTGTCACCGCTATATTTGAAATCCCCAACGTGCCCTCATGCAGGTCCCAATGGTCACACAGTGTTAAACATCCTTTAAAACATAAAAAAACAATTAAGATCAACCGACACAAACACCAATTTTAAATCCAATCAGTCCAGTTTGTATGTACATAATATTGTAACGTTTTCAAGTTAATATAAGATTGTCGCCCAGATCTGGCGGGTTTCACACTGAATTAAAATTCATGTTTAAATACAACGCTGTATTCATGAACACAGTCGGAGCTGAACAGTAGGAAGTTAAACACCGTTTCCTTTTTTATTTAATGAGATCCAAGTCATGTTTCACGGCAAGTATCCACGGATTTCTTTATTTTAACCAATTCGCCACGCCCACACTTATAATATACACAATACACGATTTGACACGCCCACATATTTATAAATGTATAATATCATACCCAATACAGAACATAACTAAACAAGTTGTACAGTTATAATCATCTTCTAAATTGTTTATTTTTTTATTTCACGAGTCACATTATTCAGTCATCGTTTTTGTTCATTACTTTACATTTCACATATCGGCAAGGATCTTTATTTTAACTACGTCATTCGTGTGACTGACGTCAATTCTGCTATCGGCCATTTTAATATTTAATTTTCCAGTCATCGCTCTATAGTTAGAGGTGTCGTACACGGTGTAGAGAATGATTTCCTTCTCCAGAACAACTGATTTTGTTTGCCATATATTTCAGATATTGAGTTTCGACTGTAATAGTGTACTAGAACTGATAAATATTTACTGATATATATTTCTCTAGGTTTGTTTATAACGGAATTGAACCGTAGTATTAAGACGATCGTACATGGTGATAAGTTATCTAAAACATATTTCTATTCACACCCACTTGATTAGCCACCACAGCACCCATTAACAAATTCAACTTACACTTACAGGTCAACAAAACAAAATTTAAAGTTAATCTTCCTTTTGTTTGTAGGGCTTTAAGTCCGCTTCAATCGATGGCGGAATCGCGGGTTAATTTGATTCTTGGTATAACGTGAACTATGTCTTTGAGTTTGGATACTGGCCTAGACAGAAGCAGCGTCCGAATCATTAACTCGGTGAGCTTACACAGTGGTGATATGGCAGACGAATTCTTTCACATTGCGATGAGATCACTTAATTTAATCATACTTTGGTGATCTTAAAAAAAATCGTTTTTATTCTAAATTGGATTTGATGATAGTCCTGGTACCATTAACCCAGTAGGGACAGAATAGTAGGACGTTCAACTCTGTTTTATTCCACGCATTAATCAAAGGTTTCTTTGAGAGCAGACAATGCCATTAACCTCTAATTAGAAAGACGTCTTAAAACTGTCTAAGTAAAGAACTAATCAATCACTTCATTATATCAAACAAACTATATCAAGTGCTTAATTAAACTCTTGTTGTGAGTTATTAACTAGCTCTACAAATAATACTTTAAGGTCAATTTATTTAGAAGCCGTATGGTGTTGACAGAAATTCCTTCATTTATTGTTATTAAATATTTTCTGTCTACGTGATATGTGATCGTAATTAAAGGTACGTCATTTTTTGATAAATAATCGGCCTTACTCTGTTGTTCGTTTGAGTGAATAATCTATAATCCGTTTAATGTAATTTAATTTAAGATACCGGTTAATGTAATTTAAGTTAAGATACCGGTTAATGTAATTCAAGTTAAGATACCGGTTAATGTAAATGACTCTATTTTGATATAATTAGTTATTCGTTCATGAATAAAGGGGATGATTACTTTCTCTAGAACACCTGATGCCATTTCTAGTTTTCGGGGGTAAGTTTAAACAACTGAAGCCGAATAGTTTTATGTTCATTGATAATAGTTCAATGAGTTTTGTGTTGTGTTGTAGTCGAGCGATCGAAGCGCGAAACGAGGAACTAGTTATGTTGTAGAGGAGCGAAACGAAGCACTGGTGTCATTTCCTCTGTTTGGAATATCCGGGCGGTTCTCATAGATCTGTCTTTTCTGTTTTATCGGATTTATGGGACGACGAATAGTTTGTCATTCCGAGAGTTCACACAGTACATAATCTGGTCAGAAACCATATTGTCATTCCTGTACAGTTCTAGATCCCGCCCAATACGACACTAAACACTTAAGACCACTCCTAGGGTCTCCTTATTCACTTAACAACAGAGCAAGGTATATTTTCGCTATATAATATCGATAATGACGTTCCATTCATTTATAAACGGTTCTATTTAAGACCTAAATAGCCACTTGCATCGATCGTCCAACTAATTCGTCCTATATCGATTCTCACCATTTAACAAATTCTAAATTAAGGTTCATTTGTAATTGTCCTTTCTTAATTGGAGCAGATTTTTAAAATCCGGAGATTGTAACACGCATGTTTATCTCAATAACTGTATTCCTTCCCATTGTTCAACTTACGGTGGCCATTAATCAACAAACGACGTGTATGATTTATTTATTTATTTGTTTAATTCAAATGATGGAGTTGTGTAGAAGTTAATTTATAAGCTTTTGATAACGAGCTTCCGTAGCTACTAATTTAATTACACATATCTAAAACGCAGGTGCATGTTCGGTGGAAACGAAAATGTTTATGGCGTTTTGTTCCAGGCATTCACACAGTGTTGTTTATCAGGCTATTAAACCAATCCACTATGGTCTCCATATTAAACTAATAAAGCGAGTGAACCAGATATCAAACAAGTGAACCATTCCACTATAGTCTCCATATTAAACTAATTATATGCACTTTAAAATCTGAGAAAAAATAGAGAATTGGAACTGATAAATTGGTGTTCGCAGTTTTATAAATGAGCAGCTAAAGATATGCGTGAGCAGTTATTTAATTGAGCATCGGTTGATTACGAAGGACTACATAGTATACAGAACAATAATAAAAACCCTAAAGAACTGAACAAAATTTTGAACAATATGATGAAAACTAGCGACACTACCGTTTTACCAGAACATAATGATCCCAAGCTACTCGCTGAATCTTTTAGTCAGTTCTTCAACAATACAATTGTAACCATACGTAGGGAACTTGATAATAGTTCTTTATCGGTATCTGATAACGATATTGAAGTTAACTTCACTGGTTCACCACTATCAACGTTTCCAATATCTGATGATGATGAAATCAAATCTATTATTTCCACATCCTCTTCCTCTTCTTGTGAGCTAGATGTATTCCCAACCCATCTTGTTAAAAGCTGTTCTACAGAACTTTGTCCTATTCTTTGTAACATTGTGAATACATCCCTATCTACTGGACACTTTCCTGATCAGTTGAAAGTAGCTTTGGTCTTTCCACTACTCAAGAAGAGTACATTAGATTACAACGTCTTGAAATCCTACAGACCTGTTTCAAACCTGTCTTTCATCTCCAAACTTATTGAAAAGGTTGTAGCAGCACGTTTCAAAGCCCATCTCAAATTACACAATCTTAACGAACCCTTCCAATCAGCATACAGAAGCAAGCATAGTACAGAAACTGCCTTAACTCGTGTGAATAATGATATCCTTACCAGTCTTGATAATAAAAATGTGGTATTACTGGTTCTTCTTGATTTAAGTGCCGCCTTCGACACAATCGACCAATCCCTATTATTAAAACGGCTTCATGATATTTTCGGACTTGAGGGTAATGTGCTAAATTGGTTCCGGTCATATCTAACATCCCGTCATCAATCCGTTGTCATCAATAATGTCAAGTCTTCATCTGTAGAACTTAAATTCGGCGTTCCTCAAGGATCGGTGCTCGGACCATTGCTCTTTACCGCTTATACAACTCCCCTAGGGCGTATTTTGAAGTCATTCGATCTAAGTTATCATATCTATGCGGATGATACGCAACTCTACATTTCAATTAAACCTGAAAATGAATATCTTCAAGTGTCTAAACTTGAATCGTGCATTGATGCTATTAAGTGCTGGATGAAAAAGAACTTCTTAAAACTAAATGATGATAAAACAGAGTTCGTGCAAATCGGTTCTAAGCATCATTTATCCAAAATATCTGGTAGTAATATCTCAATCGGTAGTTGTGTTGTTAACCCGATTAATAGTGTTCGAAATCTAGGTGTAATTTTTGATAAGAATATGAACATGAATGCTCATATCTCTTCAATCTGTAAGCTTCCAACTTTCAACTTTACAAAATTGGTCGGATCCGCAATTTCCTCGACGTTGACTCTACAAAACTGTTAATTAACTCTTTAGTGACCTCACGCCTCGACTACTGCAATTCGCTACTTTACAACTTACCAGCATATCAAATTAATAGACTACAGAAGATACAAAACAAAGCTGCAAGAATCGTTACAAGAACTAAATTATACACCAATATTACCCCCGTTTTGAAAGAACTCCACTGGCTACCAATTAAGACAAGGATCGATTTTAAAATTCTCATGCTGACCTTTTGTGCTTTGTCATGTGATGACTCTCCTCTCTATATTAAAGAATTAATTCAACCCTACCACCCTACCAGAAATCTTCGCTCCGAAACTAAATACCTTATTAAATCAGTAACTGCAAACTCTTCTTTCGGTAGACGCTCCTTTGCTTTTGCGGCAGCAGAATTGTGGAACTCTAAAGATTTCCCCATAGAACTCAAGCAGTGTGCATCAATTGACAGTTTTAAACAGAATCTTAAAACCCATCTTTTTAGAAACATTTTCTTTTAATTGTTGATCGTGAACTTTTAACTAGTGGTTTTCTTTTAATTGACCATAATGTTACCAAAGAGCAGCTTCGGCTGGATTTTAGGACATTATTATTATTATTATTATTATTATTATTACATGCGCTATTCGTGCGGAATCTAGAAAATGTGCATTGAGAGTTTACATACGACTACACACTATATGGATCACCTTTCACGCCACGTTTAACACCTCCGATAAGCACCAATAAAATAAGTGTCGATTTCACAGAAATATCTGGTAATTTCCAAAGAGTTCAAAACATAAAAACATTCGTTTATTTTCGCTTCTTATAAAAATAAATATCTCAATATGTCTCGTTCATCTGTATCCTCTATCATCCTCATAAAACATTAGGTTTTCTTTTACAAGTCAATCAACAGCATCGACCTGTTTTATGTCAGGCAATTAGACATGTGGCAGTTTTGCTCGTAAACCTCATTAGCATTTAAATGGTTATACGCACAAAAAAATGTTTTATTTTTTGATGAATTCTATGTGATCAATAGTGGTGTCAAGCAATTACTGGGCTAAACCTCATTGGCATTTAAAATGGTACACGCACAAAACATCGTTGTATTTCATGAAAAAAAACCTAATAAATTTGATGTGATCGTTAGTAACGTTTACATAACTTGAAACATTGTTATTTTGGAATTTTCACTGGAATTTATATTTAATGGTTTGTTGAAGGATTATATTGCAGATAATTTAGATGACAAGGATAATGTCTATGAATTTCCGTTAACTTGAATAACATCGTCTACGTTTTATGGTTTTGAAGATATTTGAGAAGCATTAATGTAAATAAAAACAGTTTTAACATACATAAAGAGGCTATACATTACAAGCTAGGTGGAATTCTCATGATGATATTTGATTCAGAATAGAAAAAAAAGACGAACCGGGTGACACAAATATACATTAGAAAAACCTTATAATTGTGTTTTCATATATTCGCTCTCCGTATGAAGATGTTCCGAGTGGCAGTTCATGTCATTAAGTAGCAAATCGTTCTTAGATTGATGTTTAGGTTGATCATCACAGATTGAAGACCATGTTTGTAGCGCCTGTTTATGGCAAACTATCTTCAAGACTTGTTGTCGGAATTTTCGACCCGTCGCACAATACAGAAAAAAGTTCATAGAATGATTGACGTACATTAATAGTTCGGTGATGGTTTTCACCAGATGAAATTTAGCCGTGTTTTCTAATTCCCGGTCTTCTTTGTTCCAGAAATACGTCACAATTAAAGTTATATTCATGGGCAATGTGGTCAACAGAAATGTAAATGAAACCGTTAGTAGCATTGCTGTTAACTTCGAAGTAACTTCGCTCATTTGTCGACGTGTTTCCAAAATTCTCCGATCTCCGAAATTTTGTAGTCTTTCGCGGCTGCCGTGAGCTTTTAGTACCTTTCGAATAATTAAGATATTAAGAACGGTGATGGTAACGAAAGGTACGAATGAATAAATAATAGCATCGACCCACGGCCATGCTTGATCAACTAACACAGGGAACGGTGCAGCGGCTTCACAATTCACAATATTTTTACCATCCACCGGTGTGGTGACTAACTCAACAGTAAATAGAAAATGTAGATTAATTGAAAACATTATAACAATTAGAAGAGCGATGATTTTCCGAGCGCGACTAACATTACACATTCCATTGGCTTTAAACGGAAAACACACGACTATAAACCTTTCCACGGTCACCGCTATAATCAACCATACGGAGAAATCGCTTGAAAAGTATCCCAAAACACAAGTCAATTTACATAGCCAGTCCGTTAAATCCATAGCATCAATCCCCGTTAATTCGTTAATCCAGACCCGCAGCAAGCCGATATACAGTACCAGGCTATCAGCGATAGCCAATGATGCGAGATAAAAATATGTCGACACTTTTAACATCGGTCTTCTACGTAAAATTATGAATGAAAATAAGTTACCAAACGTTCCCAGAATAATTATGATCGGCGGCACATATAACAATAGTATTTTACTTATCCGATATTCCGTATACTGCATCATCGGCCGTTCATAACTTTTAACATGCATCTTGCCCCGTTGAAGTATAGTCTCCTAATGCCTGTTCATCTATACCGACTGCTGTGTCTATTACTTGGCGATGGTTGGTTTATCAAGATCTATATAGCTGTGGCATTCATCGAGTCGCCGTTTGAGTCTGCGCTGATCGTGCCCATTATGATGCTGTAAATAAACATAGAGACAATTATAATATTTTAATAAACGGTGAATGATTATAATAGTTATATAATATGGGGATATGAAAATACACAGACGATTTGGTTTTTAAAAACTCAAAATAATAAATTTTCTTAAAATGGTGTTTTGTAGCGGGGTATAAACATTCTAGCTTTTACCAACAATACCAAGTGGAGAAGTTTACACTTCCTTGTAATACTGAATCCAAACTGATCATATCATAAATACAAGAATTTATATCAATGTCATCTATAAAAATACTTTTTTGTTAGAAACGTACATTATTTAAATCATACAGTAAAAGATGTATAATTTTCTGCAGTTTTATTAAACAAAAGTATATTAAAGTAGCTACGTTTCTAACTCAATAGTATTAACAAAAGAGTCAAACAGATAATTTTCCGACCATCACATGGCAAACTAAATTCTGAGATAATAATTGAAATTATGTATGGACCATTTCACATGATTCAACGAGGTAATAAACAGAATAAAATTACATGGGTCGGTAACATTTTGTTGTGTTTATTTAACAAATGACATGTACATCGTGTAAAACTTTGTATTAAATTTAGTTTTATATTTCCAAATAATCAATAAGTTTATGTAGCAAATGAAATGAAATGGGGTTTAACGTTCTACTCCGAACTAGGTTAACGTTGTTCCTTTCGACATTTTCACGAAATGAAATAAAATTGGGTTTAACGTCCTACTGATCTGCTCCTAACTGGGACAATGAAAACGGACACACGCCGTATGGTGAACATTTTGCCTGGGTAACTGCACTATACAGTCTATTTTTATGTCAAATTTCTCTCATGGAACAATAGGAGCTAGGACTTTAAAACCCTATTTGATTTCATTTCATTTCCGTACGCGTGGAGATAAGTAACGTTGTTCGAGTGCACCAATTCCGTGACAATATTACACAAGATAATAAGATATCAATAAATGTAACACGACAGGTTAATATAAATACTTCTCACAACCTTTCAAACAAATTGATATATTTTTAAATGCATGGTTTTAATCCAAATCGTTTTAACAGATGTACAAGTCAGATATTCAAAACAAACGCCAAGGTTCCGATATATGACCTGGAAAGCTGTGAGAAATATAATAAAACAAAGTACGAACGAGAATTGGCAGCATAAACCAACCATTACAAACCGTTCATTTTACAATAAAATAAAATAAAACCAAGTACGAAAAAATCCCAAACCATTAGACAAAATTCGAAGTGCTAAAAAAACGTTATATGCAAAATAGTGTAATCTGGCAAAATCAGCATACGGACTGTTCACCGTGTACAAAGTAATAACCGGTGTCCGGAAGAGTAAGCTTACCCTGCTGGCATGCCACACCCGCCATAACCACACCCAATCTATTAGGCGAAATCTCGGTAAAATAGCGTGATTGGCCAATGAACAATCGGTATGCAAAGCTTTCCATTTTGAAAATTCGGAGAACATTTCCTCGCGTTGTATTCACGTTTGTCGGCGACCTTGTTCATTCGCTGTTTGTCGTATGGTGGCAGTAGCGCAGTAAAGACGCCAACGCGGTTTGGCGGGAATATAAAGATAGATGTACGCGAAGTAGTGCACTGCGATCTACTCTTCGATTTCCAATGGCTACCAATGGTATACATATCTGGGGTTGTAGACCCATCTAAGCGAGTAGATGTATTTCCCCACACGACCCTGTCCGATCTGAGCCCAGTGACCGACCCTGTCCGAGTCCACCGACAAGGGAATATCTGGAGGTAATGGGGGGGGGGTATTTTGAAACAGCCATTAAATAATATACAGTGAGTTGTACCTTTATACCAAGGTTTACCTTAACGGTATATAGTGCATTTAGGTATAACATCCCAGAACAACTTCACAAATGTATGATTTATAATAAGTCGTGTAACACGAACTTACTCTAGCGTGATTATCACTCTCGGGAGACATACACTCGACTTTATCAAAACTAACTACCAAGCAAACTTCCATAAATTTTTAAACATATCTTTTATTTTCTTATCTGCACATTGCCAATGACATAGTCAAGAGGGAATTACTGTTCTTAAATATTGATTTTTGTACTGGAATCATGTGAATTGTCTTTTTTAGCTCCGAGTTTCTCTTTAACGGCATGCACTCGAGCAGAAAATTATAACGTTAGTGTTTGAAAAGTACAATAACCTAACTTATATTCTTGATCTAGCTTCTCATTATTGGAAATTATATCTTGGGTATATAATTGTGGTTGTATGTGTCTTTGTTTATCATATCCACGGATTATTTCTCTTGCATCTACTAGAGGGAGTTGGATGGCCAAATAGTTAGCAAATGTGCAATCCGTATCATAGTATTGTTATTTAATCAACCGGCTTGGTTTAAAAAAAACAGAATATAACCAGAGAGAGAGAGAGATAGCTTAACTGCAGTTGAGGACATCGAAGGACCAACCCATGAGGTTGGACAGGTAACCCTACTCCTTACCACCTACAAATAGTAGGACGTTAAACCCCATTTCTTTCATTTCATTTCTTATCACTTAAACCGTTGGAATTGAAACCACGCCAAAATACGGACCAGAAAGTATGTTAAAATAAGAGATATATCATATTAAATTGTCGTGGTTTATTTTCTCTGTACAACTATCAGATACAAATACCACGAGTTGAATATATAGTCTAGTTATTATAAGAACACTTATCTTTTATCTGTACTAATATATGAATAATAAATCGTGTAACAGACTAATCGCAGGTTATTGTAATGACAGTTGATGATCTTATCATTTCACATGATTATGTCCACTCAGAGAAAGCCGTCTTCTAGTCGCAGCAACTTATTAAATTCATGGGTCAATATATTCACAATCTTTGTCAGATAAAGTATTTTACTATAGGGACAGGGGTAAAGACGTGGGTTTTAACTTGTGAAATGTACTATTGAAAGTTCCTGGCCTTATACGTCTAGAAGCATAAACAGGTTGATTGAGAAAATGTCTGTTAACAGAAAGCCATGACAAGTGTCTTGTGAACCAGGATTTGTTGAATCATGACGACGACCAGATAATTAATCTGATGGTTTTGACATGTTGGACTATTTAAGGTGTATTATGTCAAGATGACAAACTGTTAGCTTCTTTCGAGATATAATCAATTATCAATTACATGAACACCAGGTCAATATAACAAGATTTATCAGGTTAAATTTCATCTTTGGTATATAATTGCTGTTGTATGTATCTTTGTTTATCATATCTGCGGATTATTTCTCTTTCATTTAATAGAGGGGGTAGATGGCCTTATAGTTAACAGGTATGTTTTTGAGTCAGTTAGCGTGGTTTCGATTCCCCCGTTGTACGTAACAAAGAGTAGGATCGCCTGTTCAACCTCGTAGGTTTTCTCCCGAGTCCTCCGGTTTCCCCCAACTGTTACAGACACCTGCGCGCAAGCAAATTATTGAAATAAAATTTAACCATGTGTCGCGTGGACGTTAACCCTCATGTTCAACTTGGAAATTTATTTTATTTTAGCGATGTACCTAGATCTTTGCATATTTATGAAGCGTAACAATGGCCCGGTTAACGAGACTGTCACAAACATATAACACTTAACACATTACAGTTGCATTCAATGGCGCTTCATTAAGTCTTACACCCACATTAAATAAATGGTTCACGAAATAAGTGTGCTGTAATTTTCCTTTTAAAATCTGTTAAAGTTTTGCATTGTTTTACACTTAACGATCTGTCTGCAAATGTTTTATTTTTCGTATTTTTGTTGGCGAGTTTTATTGTGTTTTAACTCCAAAGTGAATATTGCAAAAACAAAAACTTAGCACTCTCAACGAGCTGTCTGCAAATGTTTTATTCTTTGTCTTGTGTAAAAATAACATCTTTTTGGATGAGTTTTACTGTGTTTTAACACTATAGTGAAAATTGACGGACAATTGCAAAAACCTTATTTTAAAAACATTTGCTTTGTAGAAATTGATTACTAAACGATGTATCGTTCGACTTTACAATCAAATCGATAACCTTCAATGACAATAAAACCAATCATATCATTGTAGATCGATCACTAGGTTACTGGGATAGAATGAGATCGATATGAATCGTAAATAGCTCAACTAACAATCAACTTCCGATTAGCTGAGCTTCATCAAAGATATAATAATTACTGTGTATCGAGGCGTGACTAGGTTGATTTACGCCTCCCTACGGGGCGTATATCATACATTTCCCTTTACTCATTTAATACATTTAATAACTGTTTAACTAATACTAAAACTAATTACGTCATTTATATATATTAATCATGTTAGAGTTAACTCCCCTGTGTTGTGACCGGAACAACGTACACGTGAAGAGTATTTTGAATCTGTATTTATTTGGTATGCTTAATGGACATTCCTTGCTACATTACATTACAACATGTAGCGTGTCGACACTTTTTAAATAAAGTATTTGTAACCTACGTGTATTTCACACAACTAAATTCAGTTTGTTAGAATGGTGTTTGTTATAATTAATGTACATTGTAAAACGTCAATTACTTTGTTGTATTTTTACAGAATACCGTGTTCAGTTTATACAAATATTGTTGGCGTAAAACTTGCAACTTGGTGACATACTGATTGTTATCGCATATCTGATTAAAAGACTAATCCTATTTCGTTTCGTTTCCTATGGTTCAAAATTTCGTTTAATTTGTCTTTACTGCACTATGATCTGGAATAGTTGTTATTTAACCCTCGTTCTTGATCATGTGCGGGATTAGCAAATGAAACGGCCTGTTACCAATTCGGCCATCCAAAACCAAAGACGGCTTTGGGTTTCCATATATATGTACAAGTTTAATGAACTGCACTTCTTAATGTACGCAATAACAAAATCGACTTCTGAAGGTGGTGTGGAGTGGAGGCTGGATATGAGGAAATGATAACAAACCCCAGTAATTCAATCCAACGGGCAGATGTTCTTCGATTCTATGTTTTTGTTCCGCATTAAATCGATGTATGAAAGATCGCAGCTTGGTTGACTTCATCTTTGATGACGCCATTAAAATCAAATCCACCATCGACATTCTGATGTATACTTTGATAAAAACGGTTTCGTTAATCTTACCCGACATATGTTTAATGATGCGAGCAGGACAGAAAGGGGGAATAATCGCTAATATACGTTATGTCTTGTAGAATTGATATCATCAAGAGTATTCGACCAGAAAGATTAAACGTCACTACTTCACATCGGCGCACCCAAACACAACATTGCAATTTAAAATCTGTTTAGCATAAAACTTGTTAATACTGAGTAAATGAACTAAAATCAAATTGCGTTTCTGGTAAATGAAAAACAAAGTAGGCCGTCATCCTGTCTTTATTAGCCAGTTTGTGTAGAATACTAGGACGTTAAACTCAATTGCATTTTATTTCTCCGGCGTTCGCCCGGAATGAGGGCTGAGCCTCAGTACGTCCGAGGCAGTTCCCCGATAATTAGGACTTTGAATCAGACCGTTTGCTGTCGTTACTCGGGAATGAGGACTGTAAATAAGACAGTCCGTGGTTGAGTGAGTAATGAGTCAATCAGCCCACAGACACGTTGATAAACCGTATTGCTGCGTTCCACTAAACACGCCAAACAATTGCTTGGCTCAAAAAAACTGTAGATGTACAAATCGATATCTACGGTTATAAAAAAGAAACAATTTTATCTACATGCAATATTTCACCCACTGACATTTAACGGTTCCTGATCATTAGGTGTGGGTTATATTCAAATTGACTGCCTTATCTAAACATAAACAGTAAATCAGTATGCGTTTGAGGCTGGTGAGAGATATGGACTGGGAGAGAGAGAGGGAGCGATGGGTCAATTTTATTTCGATAATTCGCTTGCGTGTAGGGGTCTTTAGCAGTGGGAGGAAACCTAAGAACCCGAACCATTGAAATAAAATTAAAGCCTAATTTGGTCCCGAAATGACCTTTTTTGTGTCGAGTGGACGTGAAACCGCATTTCTTTTTCGCTCTCCCAATATCCGTCCTTAATCTAAATGTGTACTGTCGATCAGTAAAGTTTTTCTTGTTGGTTTTTAACATATAAAATAGAATGGGTTATACATCGAAATACACCGTTAAACACAGAAAAAACACCGGACAACATCCGGCGAGTAGGACTGTACACTATAACACGAGTAAATGTTAAACGATAGGCACCCGTCATTTATTATACATTGTTTGCAAACGTCTGTTATTCGAATACCAGGATTCGGCAGCTGCATATGCTTCCACATCCCCAGTAGTATGGACACTTGTAGCTAAATAATCCACCTATAGAGACACTTGTAGTCAAATCATTCAGCCATAGTTTGGACAATTGTAGCCAGATTCAGCGATAGTTTGGACACGTCTAAGCATATTCAGCGATATGTGAAGAATTGAAGTCCAATTCAATGATATTATGGAGAATTGTAGCCACATTATGGTATAGTTTGGACAACTTGTGGCTAATTTGAGAATCACGAGACCTGTTAAAACAGTTTGATTAACCCTAATTATAGCGGTAATTAAAAGCTTTATCAAAGTTGTATCCGTGTTGTCTGATTTATCTAAAGGATCGTTTTGTCGTCATGTTTACGCAACTTGGTCGTTTATTTCCATCAAAATATTTACTCTGTCGTGGAGTTTCATCACTGCATTGTCCGAGATAGTTCATCCAGATTTCCCGAGTGGTCCCCCTTGTCAGTGATGCAGGGTGGGGGGGGGCTTCACAGGGACAGTTGTCTAGTCGGTCGGATACATTTGGGTCCCCCGGCAGTTGTTATTCGATATAAGATAAGGCCACACTGCAACCTGTCCGGGCAAAATATTTCCCCTAATAGCACACTGTATGGCGTATGTCCGTCTGCAAATTTATTAGCCCTGTTCGGAGCAGAAAAATAGGACTTTAAACCCTATTGCATTTCATTTCATTTATGTAGCAACTGTAACACCATTCTCTAGCACGATATTCAATGATGTATACGAACATCAGAAATAACATGACAAAACACGAATATAGGGAAAAGTTGAACTGTTAACATGATGAATGTCAATAAACCAGAAAAATCCTTTCAGCGTTATTAAATACGTATTTTAAGTATTTTTAAAACCTCAAATGTGACGTCAATTTATTCAGATTTGTACAAGACACACAATTAAGTACACTCGGGAATTTATTTACAAGAAGAGAAAAACATACCCAAGGCCAAAACATGAATAGAGGTATTAGCTAGTATATTAAAAAAACGTTGGTATTTTGTTCCAAGAAACCTATTTAATATGTGAACAAACTAAATCTAATGGCTTACTTCAACGGAACAATGTAAAAATGTGCACAAATATGTTTTTTTTTATTAAATCACTAACAACAATGGAAACAAAACAGAAATTAATGTTTTAATAGCATTCAGAAGTGGTATATCCATACAAGTGTGTTTATTTTTAGTGAAATATATTTCTATATGTCTTATATAGATTATGTATTACTACGTGTTCATCTGCTTTAAATCTACACGACCCCATATTACTGACATTTTCATAAGGCTTGTTAAATTGAATCGGTAATTCGAAATTGAAATGCTTGATGATTTGAGAGGAAAAACAATTTCTAGTTCTATAAAAAATATGTTTACAGTTTGTAAGGAATGGATTTTCAAACCCACAAAAGTTTTTTATTCAAATATTGTCTCCAAACAAAAAACAAATAACACAATCGTATTATATTTGGAGATGGGTTCTAAAACTTGAACATTAAACGCAATGTTTGTCTTTTTTTTTTAACTCAACCTTGTGTTCTTAAATAGGGTCCCTTTATACAAGCGTGTTTTACTTCAACCGACGCTAGGTGGCGTAAGGAGGGTGGGGTGGCCGAATGGTTAGCGTGCGCTATATCATAAGGTCTGTAATTGAGTCAACAGGTGTGGTTTCGATTCTTGGGTTGTACGTGACACAAGTGAGTCGCCTATATAACCTCTTGGGGTTTCTCCGGGTCATCTGGTTCCTTTCCACTGTTAAAGACCCCTACGCGCAATTTAATTATTAAGAAATAAAATTAAACCATAATATGTTTGTCCCGCAATGACCTAGTCTGTGGCGAGTTGACATTAAACCCCATCTCCTCCCCCCCCCCCCTCTCTCTCTATCTCAACAGAAACTGTCGTACACGACACCCATCACTATAGACAGAAATCAATGTAGACAGAAACAACATCAATATTCATAACACAACTATTTAGTTGCTACAAGAAAACCTGTCGACCGGCGTCTGTAATTTGGTTTCCAGTTATCTGAAAGTGTCGTTTAATTTACAAACGGACAGAAAGCAAAGCCACAGAGCGAGAAAAAGATAATGGCATTTAAATTCAGTTCACAATTGTATTATCAGCTAAACTAAAACGACGCCCTTTTTCTCTAAACTACAGAGACATTGCAAGACATCAACACGTGTAAATGAAGCTTTGAGCTATAATCCCGGGTCTGTACGGAGGCAGACTCTTTAACTCAACAGAACAAATGTAGGCCTATCAATGCTGTGGCTGTCTCGAATTTATGACACAATAAGGTTCACGTACGTCACAGAATCCTTGACAATTAAAATGTTGGCAGTAAAATCCTCGTGTTGACTCTTTAAATGACCACCAAGCTGTGTCGAGGAGACGTTGCAGTCATTTTATTCTGTCGTGAGAAGAAACCCATGACGGTTGAAATACGATATTAGAGTAGGCCGTTCTGCCGCTGGCCGGACACAATTATCCCCATAACACACAGTATGGGGTTTGCCCGTATTCATTAGGACAGTCGGACCAGAACAGCAGTACGTTAAACCTCATTGGGGATATTTGGTAAATAAACACAATTTAGTGGAAATTCAAAATGTCAGGCTTATGATTTAAAAAATAATATCGTGCTAATATAATAATGGTTTGTTCAGAAAAGCCGCTAAAAGTTTTATAATCTACAATAACCAATTTGGCGTTTTTATGAGTCAATTAGTAAAAAGCATTTGTCTGACTATTTTCTTTATGCCGCCATTATGCCGTCAACTCATAATCTCTTATGTAAATCCCGTTATTGTGTCACGTGTGTCTAGCTCATGTGCTGATGAGCGATAAAGCAAAATTATTAGAAACGCTTATTGTAAGAAATCTGACAGGTTTTCTGTAGAAGCGAATGAAAAGTTCTTGTCACGTTCTAATATACAAACACGGTTAAAGTGCGCTGCCATCTTATTTATATTCTACAGAATTGTGACCTGTATACTCCAGTTTAATTATCGAATATCATTGAAACAATTCATGCCTGTTATTTTATACCTGACTCCTTGAAGATGACTTATAGTGATTAGATTTGTAAGCTCGAAATAAAAGTGGAATTTGGAGTAATGTGTTGTCATAAGTACATAAAGTACAGAACTAGACAAATTATTGTCAACATTTCATTCAAGTATTTTTGAAGTGATAGACTTGATTTACATGCCCAGTATGATTGGTATTTGTTTTTGACTCGAATTACAAGAGCACTGTTAAACTATCAGTGTATAATTGACAATCATAGACATGGAATAATTCAATGGTAAATAACTGACAGCTTTGCACATTCCAATCTACATACAGTATTCTTGGGTGGGATGGGTGGGGGGTTGCGGGGTGGGGAGGGGCAATACTATCCCTCCACATTATTCTTGTTGGGAGATCGGGAGGATTCTTGTTAGGGGAGGGGTTGTAATCTGAGCCCACCCAATATTCCGGTTTTGTCTGCGAAGGAAGAAGGGAATCTTATTAGATTCTGGAGCGGGTGTGGGGGGATTAAACATATTCCTCTACAGCATTAGTTTTTTTGTTGGTGGGGCAATTATATCCCTCATCAGTATTATGGTTACGGTGTAATCACCACAATATTTGATTATGGTTGCGGGGTAATCATAACCCTCCACAGTATTAAATTATGGCTGGTGGGGTAATCCGATCCCTCTACAGTATTAGATTCTGGTTGCGGGGTAATCCTAACCCTCCACAGTATTAGATTATGGTTGCGGGGTATTCCTTTACCACCACAGTATTAGATTATGGTTGCGGGGTAATACTATCCCTCTACAGTATTAGATTCTGGTTGCGGGGTAATCCTAACCCTCCACGGTATTAGATTCTGGTTGTGGGGTAATCCTAACCCTCCACGGTATTAGATTCTGGTTGCGGGGTAATCCTATACCACCACACCATTAGATGCCTGTCAGTTCAAGGTTAAAACAATTTCAGATGATTAACCCTTTCCTAATTATCATCATGTTGTTGTTTTAACATAATTTATAATTATTTATTATGTACACGTAAACAAACTAATTTATTATGACTATTGACTTTACACGTGTTTAACATGTGAAATATTGTAATTAACAGGTACATTGGTACACCTGTTTAATCTTTCTGATCAGTAACATTCATCACAATAATTCATTCCTAATGTAAATATACGAATTACACTGAGGAACCACGGTGGCTAAGTGGGTAGGATGCTGACCTGCTATCCCGGAGGTCGTGTGTTAAATCACTCTATTACTTGAGAAAATTCATCGAGATTTTCCAACGCGGCTTTCATTATTCAGTATGTGACTGCTATAGCGATAAGTGTTAGCGATTTATCTAAATCTTACATAATGTGTCTCCATAACGGAGGGCCTGATAAGGACAGCTGTCTAGTATCTCGGATTGAACGATAAACCGAGGTCCTGTGTATATTGGTAGGCATGTGAAAGAATCGTTGACAAACTAACCTTGGATACACCAGCAGGCCGTATCACCTGGGCTTCGGGCAAAATGTTCATAATAGCTCACTGTATAGTGTATTCCCGTCTCAAATAGCCTATTCGGAGCAGAACAGTTGGACGTTAAACCCCCTTTCATTTTATATCTTTGTTCATCAGTAGTTTATTATCCTAGTTTTGAAGCAATATGACTGTTGTGGATAATATTCACCCAATCAGCCTCCAGAGGCTTTTCCCTGGTTTCAGTTGACTTATTAAATCTGACTAAACCTATATAAATATTCATCATTGTTTGTTATAAGTTTTAAATTGCATGTCCACAATATTGTGGCATCTTTATGAATTTATTAAGGAGATGTTCAATAGGAAAAAAAACACAATGCCTGATATTGGCTTCAGATTGTTCCCCGCCAAAACACATTCCTTAAAGATATAATTCTTTATAGCGTATGGAAGACAAAGTATATTTTAAATTGCATGTCTTCAATATTGTGACATCTTTAAGAATTTATTAAGGACGTAGGTGCAGCGATCTCTGAATAATTAGGAATAAACTTTGCAAGATATGTTACCATTCCTAAAAATCTCTGTAACGATGGTTTATCAACTGGACTGTCCATCTGGTTAATCGCGTCTATCTTCTTAGTATCTGGTTTAAGACCATCTTTAGTTAATAAATGTCCAATATACGAAATTTCACTTTGTTCAAATTTACATTTGTTTTTATTTAATTTAAGGCACACGTCACGAGTTCTTTGTAAAACCTGTTTAAGTCTAGAATTATGTTCCTCATTAGTTTCACCCCAAACTAGAATATCGTCAACTATGACTTCCACTCCATCTATGTCTTCAAATATTCCAGACATTGCACATTGAAAAACTTCAGATGCCGAAACTATACCGTTCATTCTGTGTCGATTTTGATTGGTGATATGGCCTTGTTTTATTTGCCCTTCTCGAAAATTCATGTACGTCTGTACCATGATATTTGTGTATCACATACCTTGCTTAACGAAACGGGAAGATACGACAAAATTACCAGAAATGATAGAATTTGTAATCTGTGCAATTTAAGTAACGTTGAAGATTCTGCTGTCCATTTTATAAAGATTTAAGAGAACAACTTATTCCTGCTTATTATAGAAATCCCCCTTCACTCCAAATATTCATCGATATTATGTCTTCCGCATCACCAGTTATTTTAAACTCATTAGCAAAATATATACATTTATCATTTATTAAACGTCAGTCTTTTCAAGAAGCTATTCTTCCTTAAAATTGTATATACTTTTCTAACTTGTTTTGTACTATTTGTATCATCAACACCTTCACATTACATATTTTATTTATTTATTCATTGTATTTGCAAAAAGTTTTGTAACTTTCAGCAATACAAATTACTTACTTACTTACTTACCATGCTCACTTCCCAATGATTTGGCTTGGTTTAAACTAAGTTCATTTGCCCTACAGATATTGGCCGCAGTTTCAAGAGTGAGATCAGATTCTCGCAAAAGTCTAGTTCTCAACTGATCACTAATAATGCCACAAACAATCCTATCCCGTATAAGGCTATCACAAAGTTCACCAAACTCACAGTTCTTGGCTTTGTTACGTAAATCAGATACATACTGATCGAACGATTCGCCTACCTTTTGTGAGCGAATATTGAAAATATGTCTCTCATACGTCACATTTTGTTTCGGTGAGCAATATTCTTCAAATTTTCCAAGTACGGGTATTAATCTTAGTCTATTTTCAGGAGTTTCAAATACAAAACTGTTATATATTTCTAAAGCCTCTTTACCTATAGTATGAAGTAATGTGGAGGTTTTTACCTTTTCTGTCTTCGTTATAATACCGCTTGCATCAATTTTCCGATAAATTGCCATCTAAATTGAGAGAACCTGGAGCCTTCAGCTGATCCATTATTAAACTTCTAGCACCACTTCTGACACCATGTAATATGTATCTTTTAGTCTATAAATGACCAACCAACAACCATGTGCGTTGAATATCTTTATTCGCCCAGGTGCATCCACCCGTGCAACCTCAGGTGTGTGTTATATACTATCCAGATTACCTAGACCCTTCAATCTTATATAGTCAAGATATATGTAGTCTTGATTATCTGGACACTATATTACAGATATCTTCAACTATCTTTTAAAGACATGTAGTAAGTGGATAGAACAATAAACTATAACACTTGGTCTGATAAATAGGATATCTTCAACTATCTTTTAGAGACATTTAGTAACTGGATAGAACAATAAACTATAACACATGGCGAATATTATTCCTAAATAAACCAGTAATTGTTCTTCCATAAGTATGTGTTATAGTAGAAGTAGTACTAGTAGTAATATTAGTAGTAGAAGTAGTAGCAGTAGTAGTAGTAGTAGTAGCAGTAATAGTGATGGTAGTGGTAGTAGTGATGGTAGTGGTAGTAGTAGTAGTAGTAGTAATAGTAGTAGTAGTAGTAGTGGTAGTAGTAGTAGTAGTAGTAGTAGTAGTAGTAGTAGTAGTAGTAGTAATACTATTAGTAGTAGTAGTGATGGTAGTGGTAGTAGTAGTAGTAGTAGTAGTAGTAGTAGTAGTAGTAGTAGTAGTGGTAGTAGTAGTAGTAGTAGTAGTAGTGGTAGTAGTAGTAGTAGTAGTAGTAGTAGTAGTAGTAGTAATACTAGTAGTAGTAGTAGTGATGGTAGCAGTAGTAGTGGTAGCAGCAGCAGTAGTAGTAGCAGTAGTAGTAGTAGTATTGGTCGTGGTATTTGTATCTTCAACCGCTCCTGTCCCTGTATTTATGGTCAGGTTATGGTTTCACTGAGATGTTCGAATTGAATTTACCAATTGGGCGCATTATAAATACATGTACCAGTATATTCGATGTAATTGGATGTAAACACCATACTAAAAGCCAGTCCGACGATTTTAATTGCGAAACCGCTACTTCGTCCCCCTTCCCTTGAGTATCGTCCTAACGAAAACATTGTTTTTATCTTTGCTCGGGATTTTAATTCAGTGGACAAACTCATTCCCATGATGGTATATACGTCTATTGTTTGAAATGAAATGAAATGGGGTTTAATAATATACGTTTTTTTGTTTGGAATAAAATGGAATGTGTTTTAATGTCATACTGTTCTGATCTTATACTGGGCTAAATAAAACGGTCATACACAATACCGTGGGCTACGGGGGATATTATGGTCAGAACGGTGGTACATTAAAAGCCGTTGAATTTCATTTCACACCATCAAAACTTCAATGCTAGACCAAGGAACAGCTTAGGGGTATGCCATATTATATGTTTAGACATTAATCTAAAATCGTTCATATAAACAAGACATCTAAACTATTAATTTCCTTCTAGACGAATATATCACCCTGAACACTGATTAGATTTTTATAAAAGTTAGAGAGAAAAGCCTTGAAGATGTTAGACTGAATGAAGTGGGTTTGTTAATATATTAGTGTACATAATATTCCATGGAAATACGTCGCTATGAAAGAGATAATACCTATACCAGGTACTTACTGGCTGGTTATCATGTATTTATACCTCAGAGTATGTAACTGCTATAGCGACAACTGTTAGAGCTTTATCTAAACTTACATTATGAAGGATAAAATTCTTTGTTCAATTATTTTGTACATAGTGAATAGAGCATGTGCTAATATCACTGTATATGTTTTTTTTTAGTAATTTTGTCAGTATGGTTTGGATCGTTCGTACTTTGTATTATTTTACTGGACCCCGTCTCTCTATCTATCCCTCTCTCTCTCCCTCTCTCTTTCGTGTGCTTTTTTTGCGATTTGTGGAATACAACGGCGAGTATCAATACAGTAAATAGATGATTTAAATTGGCATTTAACAGTTATCAAGATTCCAGGATAAATTGAATAACCAAAACCGTGTATATCTATGCCATACTCGAAGATTTTCAACTTAGAGTATAAATATTTCCTGTTGAAAGGGAATCCTTTACCGACTGCGTTTTGTTCATTTCCAATCCCTGAAGTAATGACTTCCTTATTAATTGATCCCGACTAGCAATCACTATATGCTTCTAACATCAAACGACTTCCTTCTAAATTGACCCCGACTACCAATAACTATGCTTCTATATTATGCTTCGGGTTGGTTTTATACAATCCTAACAGAGGCAGGTTTGTGTTGTTCCTATTATAAAACCTAATACAATTATATTACGGAATACAAACACGTAGGATGGGTGGGTTTGTTCCCGCTAGTCATATTACCCCCCCCCCTCCCGCTCTTTATCAAACACGATCTGAGAAATGGACAGACCAATATTGTCAGACCAACCTTGAAATTAAATTTACTTATAACCTTTCAAATACACCACTAACTTTGTTTTTTTTGTGTGTTTCAGGTGTGTTTTAATAAAACAATGGTTGAATTTCATTGTTGATGACATAATTTTATAAGAACAAATTAATGAAGATTTCCTAGAATACAATTTTGAAGTGTAAACCTTTTCGCCACTGCTAACAATCTAGTGCCCAGGAAATTTAGAGGACTGTTATACTTATTCGACGCCAATTTTCGACCAATCAGAATTCACGAAATTTCCGTTGTAGGCTACAATTTTATTTCAATAATTCGCTTTTACGTGTAAAAGATTCCTGAAGATTTTAAACTAACGGTGATTATAGACATTTTCTCATATTCTATAAACTTTGTCATTTCAATTTGTCAAAATGTATAAAGAATTATAGGTGGGATGTCTGGTAGGATTTAATATTTATTGACACATCGTACCAGAATTTTTTTATATTCTACACAGAAATGACAAAAAACTGAAAATAAATTATTTGCGGAATGGTTTGTATGGGGTATTCATTTTTCTGCAATTATCTGCTACTACAATCCACATTACATCGAGAATTTCATTTTCTCTGAGAAAGAAATGTTGAAGGATGATTTGTTAATGCAACTCGCCATGCACACACGATGACATGAGACCCGACGATAATCGCTGCTATTCATTCCTGGCAAATAATTTCTCGTTTATTTTCGAGGGGGGGGGGGGTCTCCGGTTTCCTCCCACTTCTAAAGACCCCTACGCGCAAGCGAATTAATAAAATAAAATTAAAATCATGTGTTAAGTCAAGAAATGACAATAGGTTTTGTCGAGTGGGCGTTAAACCCATTTCTCTCTCTCGCTTTCTCCCTCTCTCTCACACTTCAATTTCTAATTAGTCCATATCAAAAATCGTCAATTTCTATTATTTATACCCATAATTTATACTCTTTGATGAAAATGGGAGGGTATTCACCGATACACGGCCACTTCGCCCCGCAGCCTCACTGAAAAAAGAGACGGTGTATCAACCCATACACCTTGAAAACAAGGTATATTACTTTTTTAATTTAATTGTATTTTACATTAAGTATATTGTTGTAAATCTGACCCAGACAGAGAAAAATGACATTGTTCAACTGACGAAAAAGGCTTTTAAAGACATCGGAAGCCATACTGCTGATAACTAATAAATCATTGGATATACTTACTAACAATTTATCCAGTAATCAATTAAGGTACATCTGGTTTACTCAATGATGTTATTAGATTTAACCTTATAATTTACATTGGAAGCCATTTACGTAAGACCAGATTTATATTCGCTGCTCATTAAATACGATGCCTTAATACTTTCTATATATCACTGTAAGTGCTAATGGTATCTTTTCAATTTTTGTATTCAGTTGTACTTTCTCATTTGTACATTTAGTTATCTAAGATTAACGTTATCGGAACTTACTGTCTGGTTTAAACATGATCGGGAGGAAGTTCGTCTACAGGTCAATTGATCTTAATCTATTATCATGGAAGATAGACAATATTACAGTTACTACTAGATGAAAGAAACACGTTCTAAAAACGGTAGAAAAGATCGACCCGGAAATGAAATGGATGTGAAGACATTATTTACAAGAAGTAAAAAGCGCCTCATGTGAAAAAAACAAGCCCATTGAAGAACCGTAATTATATAAACAATCGGTCACATTTACGGCGTATTGGAAGAGAGGGAGAAATGGCGAACATCTTAGAAGAGTGATTTGAAACTGTAATGTAATAATAGTGATATGCTGTCCGTGGGCGGGGGAGGGGGTGTTTAAGTCCGCTCCCATCTGGGATGATATTACAGGCGAATGTGTTTGAAGAAACTGGCCAGTAAGAACCAGTCTAAGAGATATGCTTTTCGTGGGCGGGGGAGTACGTGTTTAAGTCCGCTTCCATCTGGGATGATATTGAAGACGACCGTGTTTGAAGAAACTGGCCAGTAAGAACCAGTCTAAGTGATATGCTTTCCGTGTGCGGGGCTGGTAACTTCCACTTCCATCTTGGTTGGTAATGCAGTAAGAGCCAGTCCAAATTCAAAGCAAGCAAAATGAATTGATCACCCAGATTTCAAGGACCATCCGAGAATAACAGAGTAAAATATTATTGGTGACCACATTGTCATGTCTTATAAAGATTTGGTTTAAACATTATTAAAAAATCACGAGGGCTAATATTAATTTGTTTTAGGGTGGATATTTTTCATAATTACACTTGTACTATTTTAGTTAAATGGACATAGTATATAAACAGAATATTTCTAACCCGTTTCAGAATTCTTGTCATTGGTTTTAAGTTTAATTTATTACGTCTCTTGTCTCGAATATTAGCATCATTATAACAGGGAATATCACTAGCTGCCTGTTTTCACAATTTTTAATTTAAGTATTCCTTGGTGTCTCTGATATCAGAATCTAAACGTTTAGACTTCTAGAAGGAAGACTTGTACAGTGACATTCGTCGTGGGGGTCGTTCTACAGACTAATTAGCCACAATGGACCTTACAAATTGCATGTCTTGCTTTAGGCTTTAAATGTTATCTTTATTATTAATTAGACATTAATTAACTTATCCAGACCATAATCAACTCTTGATACCACCGTTAGCCTGTGATATTTAGTGGATTTGAATACGGTTTATGATGGATGATTTTAGGTAAAAAAAAGGATCAGAACAGTAGGACGTTAAACCCCATTTCATTTCAGGCCTGCAGCCGTTTTTATAAATACCCTTTATGAAAATTCGTGTTCAAAACAATACAATGCATGGACTATTTCCGTAGTTATAACTCTGGTTGATACTGAAGAGTTGCCCGTTAAAACTCATTTCTATGTCATCTCCAATACAATGACATTCTCGCCGTTCCGCTTCCTGACACTGCATGGAATATTTCCGTAGTAATAACCTTGATAATACTGAAGAGTTACACGTTAAATCCAATACAATGGATTCCCCGTGCGCATGTACCACAAACAGCACAATTTACCTGAACTCAAACAAATCCCCCCAAATCCACAATAATTTTGTAATAATTCAACTCAAATCACATCTAACTCTAATCATATATTGTGATTTGAACGTTTCCGGTATTTATTTTTCATAAGGAATTATAGTCACAACACAACCTTGTTAAGGTCAAAGAGAAAGAGAGAGAAATTTGGTATAATGTCCACTCGACACAAACTAGGTATTTTGGGACTAACATATGGCTCAATTTTATTTCATATTATAATAGTTTTTTTCCCTGCACAATTAAACTTTGGAATAATTTACCGGAAGATATTAAAACCACACAAACACTTAGTAAATTTAAATTGGGCCTCTCAAGTGTGTATCCTATAATTAAACCACCACTTTATTATAATACTGGACATAGAAAAGAAAATATTATCCATTGCCAATTAAGAAACAAAACTAGTAACTTAAATAACCACTTATTCTACCACTTTATTAGTGAAACAAAAGTATGCCCTATGTGTAATTCTGTGGATGAAGATAATAACCATTATTTTTTCATATGTCCAGCATACTCTGTTCCAAGAACAATTCTCAAAAACAGTCTATACTACCTTAAACAAAATGTTACAATTGACCTAATTCTATATGGCAACCCTACTCTTCCAGACAATACTAACTCTAACATTTTTGAAATAGTCCAAAAATACATTAAAGACAGCAAGAGATTTTGACACTAATATTTAAAACTTATAATTACACTCCAAGAATTGTATATATGTTTGTTACTCACTGCCTGTCCAACATTGTTTTGTGAACATAAGATTTAATTATTTTATATGTTTGGAGAGAACTTATATAGGCCTTTGCCTGTTGTTCAATCCAATTCATCTTATTGAATACAATATTATTTAAATATTGTTTAAACTAACTTTATTTCAATAGTTCGCTTGCGCGCAGGGGTCTTTAGCAGTGAAAGTAAACCCACAAGGTTGGACAGGCAACCATATTCCTTGTCACGTACAGCCGGGGAAAGAACCGCGCAAGTTGACTCAATGACAAGCTTTATGGTGCAAAAAGACAGGAAACGGTTATTTTAGTTACGGCATGGTTTATTAAGACGGGTCGACCGCAAAAGGCTTCAATATTTAATTGTAGGGTTTCGTCAATAATACAAGTATTCTGTACACAGACAACTCGCTTCTCCGAGAATAGATCCCTGCCTTAAATTGCCACCATATCCAAACAGTAGTATACGACTACGTTATACAATTTTGTAATGTTTTTCTACTCCGTTTCATATCTACCATACACACACAGGTTAAATATATCTTTACAATGTTATTAAATTGAAGCGGAATTGAGTTATCGACTAAAATCTTCGATTAAAGAGTTAAAATGTCGGTCAACTAGCTTCGTGTATTTTCTGTATTTTAGACAGAAAGTGTAAGTTTCGTGTGTAATATAAGAAGATGGTTTGTGATGTTCTGTGAAGTCTTATGAATAGTTACAATAATAATACAATAATACAAGACAAAAATATCAGGAGAAATCGAACAACTTCTCGAATATCGTCTACTACCTTGACCGAGAAACCATGTGCTGTTTTTTTCACCCACACACGAACACGTAATTCTATGTCAGCCATCGCTGTTATGTTATGATTGCAATGTTGTTTCATCTTGTCATTACGCCATTGACGCCTATCTCAAAATCTGCCGTAGGTGGTTTGACTCGCACAGGTCTAGGGTTTGGTAGTTTGTATACCAGCATCAAGAAACCGCGTGACAATTTAGTATGTACAATAACAACAGTCTCTACGGCCAGTCTGTGACCTTGTACGGTACTGAACACATGCGAATGACACACACAGGTTTGTGATCTAGGTTTATAAACCCTTCCAGACAAAGGAATCTTATTAGACATCTGACTAAGGTATCATGTATCATATCAGGTTTCAACATTTATGACAATTCATATATCATATCAGCTTTTACATTCAGTACAATTTTTTAGACAAAGAAAGTTAGATACATGTCAACAACAAATTAAAGTTAGATAATAATTACATAAGAATGCCACCAGGCCCACAGCCGGGTGTCGATAACAACATGTTGGTATTAAAAACACTTTCACGTGTCAAGATATCAGGAAGTTTCTATAACATATATTTCAAGATCTGACCTTGATTGTCTGTGATCATCCCTAATCACATACAGTAACAACTCGGGTTATCGGGACTCTTGTGCAATTAAGCATGGTGTTATTGTTTTCCCAACAACCAAATGAGAAAACAGGTAGCCAGAGATTGAACTAATGAACCGTGATGACAAGTTTATTCAACCATGTTTTAATATGGATTTTGAAATGAGTGGTAAAAACATGAGCCGGGATGTTATGATTTATATCGAGTGGTAGTTATTGATGGTATGAGTGTAGTGTGTGTTATAAAAACAAGAGTGGATGTCGGGATGTTAAAAGGTTTACTATTAAACATCACTAGATAATTATTCAAGCGTTAGATTGTTCTGTTCTGGTTTCAACCTCCTGTTTACAGATTGATGGATGGAATACCAGTAACAACTTATCATACCTAAAAAACAAAAGATTTGTGGTGAAAATTTCAGATTTTATACCAACTCTTGAATAGAATCATGGTTTTGGTCGGTTAAGTTTTGAGATTCTTCTTCTTCTTCTTCCTCTATAGTGCCTGACTCTAGTAGAGTGTAAATATGCACTGGTGCATCTCGAAAGACAGCTAAAAAAACAACTGGCTTGTATGTACAATTAAAATCGGTTAAAAACAGGGCAGTTCACTTCTTACATTGGGGGTCAGCAGTGCAGCTGGGATCTGCGCTCTGAACTCCTAGATATTGGTGGCTTGTGTAACTGCATTCTGTTCCAATCTGTGATGGTCCTTGGAAAGAAAGAGTACTTGTACACGTCTCTGTGGGTTGGTGGTTGACGGTACTTGTTGGTTCCTCTAGTTCTGCCATCGCCTGGTGTTAGGTAGTCTAGCGGTGGGATCTCTATCAGCTCATGTGTGATCTTGTAGAACATGGCTAGTCTAGACCTGACTCGGCGTGTTTCTAATGACTCCAACTGTAGGTGTTGCAGCATGGCTGTTACGCTGCCTGGAGTCCTATCAGTGTAATTGCCTGTTGCGAATCTAGCTACTCTCCATTGCACGCTCTCTAGTGACTTGATGTTTTTCCGTTGGTATGGATCCCATATCGACGAGGCATATTCCAGTGTGGGTCTCGCTAAGGTGGTATATGCGATGGCCTTCACTGGTTGTTTACAGCCCTTCAGGTTGCGGTTGATAAAACCGAAAGTCCTGCTGGCTTTGGAACGTATGTTGCCGATGTGTTCGTCCCACTTTAGGTTCTGGCTGATGGTGACTCCCAGGTATTTGCTGTTGGTAACTGACTCTAGGGTGTGGCCATGCAGGTTGTATCGGTACTTAGTGATGGTTCTCTTGTTGGTGACATGTATTCCCGTGCATTTCTGGGGGTGAAATTCCATTTGCCATTCACGCTCCCATCTGGCAAGTGATGATAGGTCCTTCTGTAGTGCCTGGGCGTCATCTTCACTGTGAATGTGTCTATACATGAGGGCATCATCAGCGAACAGTCTGACATCTGAGGTGGTGTATTCGGGTAGGTCATTGATGAACATAAGGAACAGAAGGGGTCCCATCACCGTGCCCTGGGGGACTCCAGATATGACGTCTGCGTAGGAGGAAAAACACCCATCAAGGTTAACTCGCTGTGTCCTCCTGACAAGGAAGTCTCTTACCCCATAAAACTGGAGCTTCTGGAGGAGTCGGTGGTGAGGGACCTTGTCGAAGGCCTTTGCAAAATCAAGTAGTATCACATCGACCTGTTCCCCTCTGGCGAGTGATTTAGCAAGGGCATCGATGGTAATAATTAGTTCAGATTTACACGACCTCTTGGATCTAAAGCCATGTTGCTTGTCAGTTAAAATGCTGTTGATGTCACAATGCTTCATTATATGGCTGTGTACGATATGCTCCAGCACCTTGCAAGTCACCGATGTTAACGAGACGGGCCTGTAGTTGGAAGGCTGATGTCTGTCTCCCTTTTTAAAGATCGCGACTATTGCCGCTTCCCTCCAGTCATCAGGTATTGTGCCACTGCCTAGGGAAGTCTGGAAGATGGTGGTGAGGATCGGTGCTAATTCATCAGGGTAGTCGCGCAAAAGCCGTGCTGGTATTTTGTCAGCTCCACTGGCCTTGTGTGGTTTTAGGCCCTTGAGTAGTTTGTGGACCCCACGATTATCCACGGTGATGTGATCCATGGTTGGATGAGGACTGGGGCCTTTCTCTGGAATGCTTGTCATGTTCTCCTTGGTATAGACAGAGTGGAATCGTCTGTTCAGGATTTCAACTTTGATGTCTGATTCGCTGTATAGTAGACCGTCGTTGTTCTTAAGGGGAGCTACTCCGTTCGAGTCTTGCTTCGTGTGCTTTATATAAGCCCAGAATCGTTTTGAGTTGTGTCTCATATCTCCACTGATGATATCTTGAAGGTAGGAGTCGTGTGCTCGTCGGATATCTCTTTGGGTTTTTTCCTTAAGGGTGTTGTACCGTATCCATTCCCTAGTTGAGTTGTTTTTTCTGGCTCTATTGTACGCTCGTTTTTTGCGTCTGGTTAATCGGTTGAGATTTCTGTTCATCCATGGATGCGATTGTTTGGTAGCCGTCATCTTGGATGGTACATGAGCCGAGATTAGCTGTTCAATTTTTGATCTGAAGCTTGACCACATACGGTGTACGTCCATCTCTCTGTGTTGCGAGTCAAACTCTATGCTGAAATTCTGTAGTTTCTCCTTGATGCTCTCCACGTCCGCATTCTTCCACAGGACCACCTTCCTCTGTTGGCTCTTGGATCTTGTAGGCTTGATGTCAGTATCACAGAGGACGATATCATGATCACTCTTCCCTATTGGTGGTAATGGTTTAATCTTCTCCACCAATGAGGGGTGTGTTGTTAACAGTAAGTCAAGCGTGTTGTCACCTCGTGTCGGGCACTGTACCATTTGCTCCAGTCCTAGGTCGTCGCTGCCCCCTATGATTTCATCACTGTACTTGTGTGGGTAGGAATTGCCGTTGATGATTACATCTGGTCACTGTGTGTCTGGGAGATTATAATCATCTCCAATATAGAAGATGGCATTATGATGTTTTGTTCGTAGTTCCCTGATGTCGGAAATGTAATTGGAAATGTATTGCTCATCTGATCTTGGTGGTCTGTAAAATGACGACACAATGAGAGATCTTTTATTCGGCAGATCAATCTTAACTCCCAGTAACTCCACGGTCTTGCTGTTGTGGATCTTGGTTGAGGTTAGCGTGTTGGTAACTGCTACCAAAACGCCTCCAAAGTTATATGTGCCTCTGTCTCTACGATACACCAGGTAATTTGGTGGAAAAAATTCTGATGAGAGCATGTCTTTGTTAGTCCAGGTCTCTGTGCCTATTATGATGTCTGGCTTTGATGTCTCAATCCGTACACTTAGTACTGGGGCTTTACTTCGAATACTTTGGAAGTTCGCTTTAAGCATACGTATCCCTTTTTTGGGGTGGTTTACCTGCTTTGGTGGTGTTGGCTTGGGAGAGGATGCTGCTACAGGGCTGCCTATGGAGATTGATGATGTGTCAATTACACTGGCTGAATCTGTTGATAGGATGGAGAATTGATTAGATAATGAACTACTCTCGGTAAGATCATACAGAATGGTTGAATGGTTTGGGCTGTTGCAGGTTGTACAGTACCATGACACCGATGTATTAGCCAGTTGGTCAAACATGGAGTTAGAAATGCCCAAACACTTGGTGTGGTACCATTGATCACATTCGTCGCATGCTAGCGCCTTTTGATTCCATCTGCATGCTTTTGTACACGTGCCACATGGGTATTTTGTGGGGCCAGGGTTAAGTTCGATTCCACCAAGGACTAGGAGCATGAATCTTGCCCGGTTCCATGTTACACCAGGAAGTGCCCTATGTTGACCCATGTAGACACTTTCAAACCAGTATACTATGGCAGTGGCGTTATTCACAGCTATGTCATTGATCATCAAAATAGGATAAATAGATGTTGGATAGGACTCACTATGGCTGATATATACATCACCAAACATCTGGTGATATGTGAGCTTGCATGTTAGTACGAGAATGACGGATGAAATCCACAGGGATTGCATTGTTTACAATACATTCTTCGGCATACTGTGATACATATCCGAATCGGGTTAAAGGCGGACTGGCTCGGCTACGGTCAAGGACTTCCATTTTAAAAGGACCCCAAAAATAGTTCTGGAAACATTATTAACCATGAATAGCCCCCCCTCCCCCATACACACCGATTTATTGTTGATGAATTCAGCCCTGAAATCCTTATTTCAACTGTCAAGTCCTCGTTTTACGGAAACTATTAGTTTGTCATCACCAATAGCGCCAATAAACTGGAAACTAGTTTGAAAAATATATCTTGTAGTTCCCACATGTTGATGTTTAATTGCCATTGACGGTAATCTGTCATCCGTACAAAACACGTCATTAGTCAACTATTATAGTCTCGCGGAATGTTAGACAGTTAACAGATTTGCGTGTTAATCGGGGCTACTGTAATTAACCTAGACTACTACAATTAATCGACCATTAAACCGTTTGACACCTGGAATCAATCAAAAACACAGCAACCGATAGTAACACGTAGCTATCTGAAAACTTACACAATGACTAAACGAATGAAAACATTGAGGTCGCAGTTACTGGAAAACTTACATAGTAACGTGAATGGGCGACTGGTTCGCTAAAAATGAGGTCCCAGATTAGAACCCGGTTTCGACCAAAATGAATGAATGAAATGGGGTTTAACGTCCTACGCTTAAGCACCTAACCTGGGCTTATTGAAGACGGGCATACGCCATACAGTGTGCTATGAGGGAAATTTTTGCCAGTGCAGCGGCGCTACGGCCTACTCTTAGGGATCTTTTACGTGCACTCCAATGTGTACACGGGACCCCGTTTTTTTTGTCCCATCCGAACAACTAGGCCGCTGTCCTTGTCAGGCGCTCCATCTGCATCACTGACAAGGGGAAATCACGCCGGAAAATCAAGATGAACTTTCTCGGCCTATGCAGGGATCGAACACTCGACCCCCAGGCTAGCGAACCAGCGCCTTATCCACTTAGTCACCGTGATCTCGGTTTTGACCAAAAGAGATTCTTGATCGTTAAAGAAACTGGGGTGGGGGGGTGTCTTCAGTGGTTTAACGAGTGAGCGTGAAATCATAGCGTCTGTCAGGTATAGTGTGCGTTACCTGGTATAGTGTAGCTTGTCAAACCTCGTGGGTTTTCGCCGGATGTTCTTGGAGCCTATTACCAATTTGAAAGGCTAACAGCTAGAAACCCACAGGATCAAATGGAACATAATCAGAACGTTCAAATCAATTCAGATAATTAGGCCAGTATACTTGCAGACGTTTTTCTGGAATTCATTATGTTGAAGAACGCCATTTCTCAGAATTGTGTCAATAAAGAGCCAATAATTAACCAGAGTAGATGCACTGTGAGACTAAAGATTGTTCTATATAGGGTAGATGTACTATTAAAACTAGGACGTGGTGTGGCTTGTTTTTCTATACTGATGTCCAACATTGAGTTATTACGTTTCGCCTTTTGGCGGTAGATTTGTTTTCTATATGGTAGATGCACTATTAAAACTAGGACGTGGTGTGGCTCGTTTTTCTATATATTTTGTCTCTTCTAGACTTGGGGTTGGATTACTGAATGGTTAGCACGTGTGCGCTATATCATAAAACCTGCCATTGAGTCAACTGGCGTTGATTCGAATCCACAGTTGTACGTGACAAGGAGTAGGGTCGCCTGTCCAACCTGGTCGGTTTTCTCCGGGTCCTCCGATTTCCTCCCACTGCTAAAGATCCCTACGCACAAACGAATTATTAAAAAAAAACTGGGTGATGTGTTTTTTTGTTTTCAGTGGGTGTCGTTGGTTGTTTTGTTTTGTGTGGGTGTTGTGTTTTTTGTTTAGTAATACTAAATTAGTATGGAGGTTTTGTTTTTGTAATTTTGTATTTTGATGTAGTTTTTTAATCAGAAATCTTTCAGCTCAAACGAGCTGTTCCTATAAATAGATTTTAATTACTGTAACTTAATTGAAGTGTTAAACATTCCCAGTTTGGTTATATAGTTTTTGCTGTTGTCTAATTATATTTTTTTATCTTCGGCTTCGTTCTTCTGTAACTACATTGGAAGGTTCTCACTGCATTAGTGTTGCTGGACTATGACTGGGGAGTTGATAAGAAACCTTGTAGCTGTATAAACTAATTCACACATCCTTTGTCTATCATCAGCGTGGGTTTTCACCGGGTTCTCTGGGAGCATAATTTTAGAAAAGGCTGACAGCTAGAACCCAACAACAGAACTGATTTTAATCAACCCAAGAATTAATACACGTTTAGATTAAATGATCCACTAAAACAGATCACTACGTTCAAATCAATTCAGATAATTTGGAAAGTATACTTCTCGCAGATGCATTACCTATGTCTCGCGCTCGTGCATCGAATCCATACAGACTACTTATGTCGTGCAGCGGCAATACATCAGTTATGCCTCGCGCACCAACATACTATTTACTGTCCGGATCTCGACATTTAACCAAACATTAAAATTGTACAATATGGCGTTTTCGTCATTTCAATAATTATTGGCCATTGTTGAAGATTAAATTTAAATCCTACATGATGAAACTCATTAGAAGAACATCGTTATCTTATTGAACTAATTCTCCGTCGTGTTATTATCATCGAGTTGGTAATCTACATTGATACACAACCTAAAACACCAAACATCATTTAATACATCTCTTCTTATAGAAACAAGTAGTGAACAAACATAGATATAATGTAGTCTGCGTCCAGGTGGTAGAGAGCTAATCCATGTTAAATAAATGCCACGTGGTGTCGTTGATGGATATTGCTGATGTAATTTATGATACGATCTACTCCTGGTGGTGAGGGCTAGATGACATACATATTGACATAGAGTGTCCCGTGCACTCTACAGAAAGTTGGTCTCGACACGGCTGATGTGACATAGTACAAAACAAAACAATGCTTGGAGATCAACATAGAGCTGATAATTTAAAATGACATTGTGTAGATGAGACCGGAAATAGTAACAGAATGTCGGCTAGGTTATTTTGATTTAAAGATTGATAAGTCCACTTCAAGATAAATCCATCTACAAGAATATAATAGATTAATGAAATATATTTCATTTTCTTTACTCCTCCACGGTCTAATTGTAATCAATTAAATTTTGTATAGACAGGAAATATATTTAGTTGTTAGAGATAGTCCGATTGTCATACATCATTGTAAGCCTTAACTTGGAAATATAGTCTACCTAACGATTTTTGATGAATTCTTTATTGCAACGAATAATTTGGTGGGGATATTTTGTTTGTGAAAAGAAAAGCTCATTTACCTGCTGTGAAAGCATGTTTATGACAAGATTAGAATACATTGTGTATGAACATCCATACTTTGAAGCAAATGAAAAGATATCACAAAGAGTTCTAAAATAAGCATCTAGAAAGACTTGGACATGAAACAAAAGCATGTCATAAAATATAATTATCTCATTACAATGTTTAATCTTGTTCCTTCTTTGTTTCTGGTCTGTGTTGCTTTTTTTGGTTTTGTTTTTCTTGTTCACACAAAAGTTTCCTCATAGTACACTGACATGACACACTGTCTTTTTTTAAAACCCGTTCGGAGGAGATCAGTAGGACATTAACCCCCATTTCATATCTTACGTTTTGGCGCAATTTGGCCCGGTTGGTGCTGACGTGCCATAAAACAATATTTCATGTCATATCTTACGTACTACATGTATATTAACCATGAGAACTGACATCATGTAAAACTATGTCACAGTGGACGAACCCATAAAAATCGTAGATGCTATTTAGAAGACATTGAACGAAAACATAAAAATCATGCATACTAACCCGCATGAGTGTTTGTGTGGGTTTTTACTAATAATTATTAAAATATAAACACCAACCTGCAAGAAAAAAACGTGTATACCAAACCACATAGAAAACACTGAGACCTTGTCTGGTTTTATCTCGTGCACTTTCCTGATCATATTCAATAATAATGGAAGACGGCCACCCCCTCCACTACCATTTCGCTTCCCCAAGTTATTATTCTCAACTAAAATGAAATACAGACTTTTACGCTATGCACAAAAACAGTAGCCTTACCAAAAAAAAAACCTGACACAAAAGTCATATAGTTGAATAACATTTAATGGCACCATCTTAAAGTACACCAGTATTTTCTTTCTTCTACTACCACAACCAGAGGTTCACATACCCTTTCCGTGCTATGAACATCCGATAATCATTTCGCTAACCACACTACATTTCTATTACATTACGTACTTTAACTGATTTATACTGTATCCAATATACCGTTTTAATTAATTAAATGAGAGTAAACCCATTCATCTTGTAATTTTATACCAATTTGTCATTTATGATTACAATCTTATACAATGTATTTATACTTTATCGTAAATAATTTATATAAGCTCCGGATTGTGTTCAGATCCCACAATCATATGGTGTACTTTTATAAAAGGTAAATAGTTTGTGTAATGTCGCAATTTTCTATGAAACTGAAAGAAAATGGTTTAAAAAATAACCGAATTATGTATTAATGTAACAAAAAAAATTCATATATTTTACATTTAAATAGCTTCATTGACAAGAAATATGTTTTTCTCACGCACTTCGTCATTTAATTATGTGAGTTAAATAGGAATTTCTTGGAAGATTAATATCGCAATTCTTTAAACCCGCCAGTCTTCATCTGGAAATGGAGACCGGCGTTCCAAGCTGTGTTATGCGGTGTATCGATAAAACCAGCTTTTTATTTTGTAAAAATAATGTGTAGGGGAAATGTATTTTAGTTGTCAAGTACAGCACATTGGTCATTTATTGTATATACCTCTAAAAGAACGGGAATCGATTATCATGTCACCGAACGAAAACATTGACCGAAATCTTAAAAGGGTGTCGTGTCCGGATAAGCACTTTTGACATTCACGTCCAAATAACTCAATATTTTGAGCTGAAATTTTGAGACAAAGTTATACACCATTCCTCCATATGTTGTCGATTAAATTTCGTACGAACTTAAGACTTTTTTTTGAGACTCAGTTCAAATAGGGATAGTCCCTTTAAACCATTTGTCGAAAACCATAAAGAACGCCTACATACAATAAGTAACATGGAACTAACACGGTTTACTGATCAACAATTCCAAGTTGTTGAAAAGCAGGTTATCATTTAATCACGCCACCTTCTTGATTTGTTATGACCTAAAAAACAATAAGAATATATGTCTGCGATATCACCCGAGGTGGAGGCGGACGTTAAAACCTACGAACGAAAGAGTGACAGAGAAGAAACAGAAGAATTGAGTTTAACATCCACTCGACACAAACTAGGTCATTTCGAGAATAACATATAGAGATCGTTCATCAACCATTAATCTTAGTCGTCTAAAGGTAGGGAGAGATCGTTCAACCGCCAACCGAGGCTTTCCTGCAGTAACAACAGAGACAGTTCCACGATCCACCGTGAATGTCGAGCGCTAACAACATAGATCGTTCCACGATCCACCGTGAATGTCGAGCGCTAACAACAGAGATCGTTCTACGATCCACCGTGAATGTCGAGCGGTAACAACAGAGATCATTCTACGATCCACCGTGAATGTCGAGCGGTAACGACATAGATCGTTCTACGACTCACCGTGAATGTCGAGCGGTAACAACATAGATCGTTCCACGATCCACCGTGAATGTCGAGCGCTAACAACAGAGATCGTTCTACGATCCACCGTGAATGTCGAGCGGTAACAACAGAGATCATTCTACGACCCACCGTGAATGTCGAGCGGTAACGACAGTGATCGTTCTACGATCCACCGTGAATGTCGAGCGGTAACGACAGTGATCGTTCGACCATCAACTGTGGCTAGCCAGTTATAAGGCAGTGATCATTCTACCGTCAACCGTGGGCGTAGAGCTGTAAGGACATCAATCGCTTTATAATAAGAATCCGCGCATCATATCACAAACCTGACCATGAAGAGTCTTTTGGATATTTCACGAATGTTCCCTGATTTTTACCGGAATCGCGCCAACGTGTAGCAATATAGTCGTGGTGACATTGCTTTCAAGATTATAGACAATGAATGGGGGATAAGATAGCTGTATTTTTCACACATATTATTAGCATAATATTTAGTGTCTACTGAGCCATAACATAACTGGTCCTATGTCAACAACATGTTAACAGATATTTCATGAGAATATTCTTCAGTAAAATTCCACAAGGGTGGGTTATCGACGTCATTGGGCTCAATTGACTAATCTCTATTCTAATTAACGTCATATTTGTCCAATTAGATAATTAAATGTCCAAAACCAGTTTATACAAAATTCGGATACTAATGAGAATTCATCAGACTTCGATTAGATTCCAGAGGGGTACGATCTTGGTTTGAAAAGGGCTGACTAAAGTATTGACTATGTTATAATATGCACTATGCTTGTATGTTTACCTATGATACATAAAAGGTGAAAACGCACTATTGCATTGTTATAACTGAAGAAGACAAACGTCTTAAGAAACAGGTAGAAGAAAATACACAACGTGAAGACGAAGCAAAGACAGCTAGCGCCAAGTTCTAGACGATCACAAGGCTAACAGATATGTAGCAACACACAATATGCATGGGTTATGTAAGATGTGGCGACTCTGCTCTCCGTGTCAGACAAAAAGACCCATGGTGCTACAAACGTTGCTGATAATTATAGAGTTCCATGAACCTTCCGACTAGACGGAATCTCGTATAATATTTTATATTCTATTGCTTATTCCAGTTCTCGTCGATCTGATTCTGATTAAAATACAGGTCTATGATTCGTTCCGGTCTTCCTTTGTATACTTACTTTGTGTAGCGCAATGTTGTGAATACAAATAACACGAAATCTTCAACTATACCATCTAACCGGATTAATACACCGGCTTTACGCAGTGAACTATAAAAACGAAACGAAAAGTGTCAGTGTTTTAATGACATGCACGTATAAAAATACCTTGGCAGTTGGAATTATAAATAAGAGTAGGCCCTAGTGCCAATGTCAGGGCAAAGTGTCCCCCAAAGCGCAATGTATGCCCGTGTTCATTCCCCCTGTAAGACGTTAAACCACATTTCATTTCATTTCATTTCATTTTTCTACCGTTATGTCTACAATCTGCCTACTCTTTCCATGTCAGACCAGCAGACGAAAATGTCACAGAAAAAAGAGAATGGAGTGAACAAATAGTGTGGGATGATAATTACATGACGGGAAAGGGAACAAATAGAGAAAACGATAAGAGAAACAAACAGGAAACAAGTTTAAACATGAAACAAATGGAGCTATAAGGAGTAATCGTATTCTTGCATGACAATTATGTCATTGTGCCAGCTGACAAAGCGTCCAATAACATAGTGTTTATTTGTAAACGACATTATTTTGACTGTCTGTTCAAAGAACTTAATTTCGGGAAACCAATCGACAGTGCTACATATAAACGATCTACTTTTAGTAAGGATGAAATTATATCCAATCACAAATCTGTACTTACTTCATTTGGTACTCCATGTGGAAATACCTATACAGATTTGCCCTTGTTGTATTGGATACCTAAATTACATAAAAATCCTTACAAGCAGCGTTTTATAGCAGGTTCATCCCGTTGTTCCACGAAACCACTTTCAAAGGTATTGACATCTATACTAACAGCTGTTAAAGAGGGTATTCAAAAATACTGTGACAAAGTATACTCTCGAAGTGGTATAAATCAAATGTGGATATTAATAAATTCCAAAGAATTACTTGATGGTCTGCAATCTAGATCCCTTGCTTCAGTCTCATCTATTCAAACGTTTGACTTTTCTACTTTGTACACTAAGATTCCCCATAGTAAATTAAAAGCCCGATTGAAAGACATTATTCACAGTGTCTTTTCGTCTAAATCGGGTACTGCTCGTTATCAATATTTAGTTGTAAATTATAATTCTACATATTTCGTTAAGTATCACAGTGATTCAAAAAACAAATACACAGCCATCAAGATAATTCAGATGTTGGATTTTTTAATTGATAACATCTTTGTTGAATTTGGAGGGGAAATATATCAGCAATTGGTTGGCATCCCGATGGGCACCAACTGTGCACCTTTGCTTGCTGATCTGTTTCTCTATTCGTACGAAGCCGAGTACATACAGATGCTCGTAAAAACAAACAAACGATCAGTCAGACTTTTTAATTTCACTTATCGATATATTGATGATGTTTTAGCCCTTAATAATCCTAAATTTAGTGATTATGTAGACTTCATATATCCTGATGAGCTCGAAATTAAAAATACCACTGACAGTGACAATTACGCTTCCTACTTGGATCTGCGTCTCGAATATGACAATTGCCATAAACTGAGTGTTAAATTGTACGATAAACGGGATGACTTTGACTTTCCGATTGTTAACTTTCCATTTATCAGTAGTAACATTCCAATATCACCAGCTTATGGAGTGTTTGTGTCTCAGCTAAATCGTTACACGAGAGCTTGTTCCTTTTATTCTGATGTTTTAAGTAGATCGAGGCATTTGTCATCTAAGCTTCTACTACAAGGATACTTGCACACTAAACTTATTAAGGCCTTTAAAAAGTTTTATGGCCGTCATATTGATTTGATTGGTAAATATAACGTGTCTCTCTCGGCTATTATTCTAGATATTTTTAATTGACACGTATACTGTTACTATCACCCTGTTAATGTCTACAACATCGTTAAGACAGTTCATCACGTGCATTTTGCATACTATAGTTCATTGGCCAATCACGCTATTTGACTGACATTTCGCCTAATAGATTGGATGCAGCTATGGCGGGTGTGGCGCCAGGCAGGGTGAGCTTACTCTTCCGGACACCTGTTACCACTGCTTGTCGTGTATTTTTGTACACGAGGAGCAGTCCATTTGCTGATTACACTATTTTGCTTGAATACACTATTTTGCCTATAACGTTTTTAGGACTTCGAATTCTGTCTTTTGATTTGGATTGTTCGTACTTGGTTTTTATTTTATTTAATGAAAGAGGTTTAACTCCTACGCATATGCCAATTCACACCGGAAAAGAGTTGAGAAGTAATTATATCGACACATGTCATTGTATAACTCAGTCGCTTGTAACTCAATAAGTATTGATTTATCGAGTAATACACATGCAATAACAATTATTATCATCACTTCCTTTTGACATGTATAATAATTATATAATACATCGTTCTTAATTTACAAGTTCAGCCGATTCGGGTCACAATTGAAGCGTGCAGGGATTTCGGATTAATGTTGTGATAGAAATGTGCACACGAGAAGAGAACAGCAACAGGAGCTCATGCGATGCTAGCAAAACACTTTTGCCAGCGGTTTTTGTTTCGATCTAATTTTACTGAAGTTTACATTGGTTGCAATTATTCGTCTCAGCTAATGTAATATATATATAGGTCCTCCTTCTGAACAAAAACTAAACCATACGTAAGCCACGAAATGACATAGTTTGGGTCGAGTGGACGTTAAACCCCATTTCTCTCTCTGTCCTTCTGAACAATCTAGTCCTGCTATATACGGTCAGTCAAGTCCTGCTTTTCAGTCAATCCATACATGCCATCTGTACAATCCAGTCCTGATTTAACATGTCAGCTTTGAGAATAAATTAGTACCGAACTAAGCTTGTTTGTGTCGAGTGGGCGTTAAATTCCATTCCCTCTTTCTATCACCAGAATGTCGTAAAAGGAAATAACTCTACACGTATGACGTCATTGATATTAAGGATAATAATTGCACAATAAATTTAGTTTGAGTTGGTAGTTTTAAAAACAATTGTGACTCATTTTGTTCTAAGCGTCCATTATTCAAAACCATTTAGTTCAAGGCTCCATTTTTTTAGTTTATATTAATACCCAATACAATAGAATACATAAATCACAAAGTTACATATATGTAACATAAGTAAACTTTCCCCTTTAAATGTATATAACTAGTTGATAATCTCTCTCTTTCTATATGAATTGTTGCTAATGTCTTCAAGATTTCTAACATCATTATAGTTTACATCTCTATATGTAATAAAGTCTCTGATTGTATTTCCAGCTAAACGTAGTTATCAATAATTGGACATGAGATGGCTTTAGCAATTTAAGGTAATGTAAAGGGGCATTATGTAAGATATAGATAAGAACTAGCGATTCTTGCTATAATAGTTCGAAAGTAGATGATGTAAATTTCATTCAAATTACTCTATTACAAGCGAAGATATTGGCCTTTGAAGGTTTGACAGACGTGTGCAATAATTTCAACTACGGTCCTGATTGATCGAAGCTAAATCTCGGCCCGTCTGGGTCCGCCATATTGATTAAATCAAAGTATCGCTGAACCGTTTAAATCTGTTTAATATGGGAGAAATCTGATACCACCCATAGTTGATTAAGGCCTGGATCGGTTAATTAATGTCTAATTAATACTTTAAAAACCATTTCAGGCCCAAAGAAAGACCTGCAATAGGCAGATACTATATCGGACAAACAACGAGTTCACCCCCATCACATTATGTTTTCCTATATACGCATTGGCGTGTACATAAAATAACCCCTGGCAATTTGAATTTAGTATTTAGTATTCGTAGTGCCCTGTTCGAATTCTCCCATAACATACTACATGATGTATGTCCATGCGTGATCAGAAAGTTAAACTCCATTCCATTCCATGTGAAGCGAGACCGGCTATCTGATTCATGTTATTTATAACCACAGGCTGATTAAACCTGTAACGATCTGAAGGACCAGGATTCCTATTGGATGCCTTGGGACAGGAGCAATACTTTCATTGATAACGTTCAATTTACGAGTTGTACAAATCAAATTGTTAATGGATTTTAAAGGGACTATGACTCTAAATTAATGTATGTGTAGTCTGGCAACACGAGCATATGAAATATAATCGACCGGTATATATATTGAGCAGAGTCAATCCAAATTAAATTTTTTGGATGTGACAGTTAAGCTACACGCAAACGGCTCTATTGAAACTGATGTGTATTACAAAAAAACTGATACACATCAATATCTAAATTTTAATTCTTGTCACCCACCTCATACGAAACGAAACATCCCATATACTTTAGCTAGACGAATTTGTACAATTGTGTCCAATCAAGATGTCAAAGTTCAGAGACTGCGGGAACTAAAAGGTTTCTTATTAAAACAAAAATATCCAGGTAAATTAATAGACGATGCTAACCAAAGAGCATTGAGTCTGGATCAAAGCCTGTTAAGAAAACCTAAAGTTCCTGTAGTCTCTGATAAACGGAACGTTGCTTTAGTTACAGCTATATCATTTTATATTTAAATTACACCTCAATGCTTCCAAAGAACCGTTTGGTCTTACTCAAAACTATATGCCGCGGATCTTAATAATCACCTTTCAAGTTACAACTGGGACAATCTGTTTTAGCTACTTTACTATCCTCATACACTTGCAGATAATAATATATCAAAAACAATTTGTTCTACCAAATTAAACTGTTTCAAGTAGATAAAATGGCCCTAAAAGGATAAGTGGGAAAATCAGACTTCTCATTCGCAAACGAAATCGAAATTCATAAAAAAGCCAAAAAATCTAATTTACACTTAGATTGACAGAATTTTCGAAAATTCCTTATAGACCAACGCCGACTTATTATCGACACATTGGACGACCATTACAGGAATACTAATTCACTTTTGTTTGGGATTGACAATCTTTCTAAAAATAAAAGTATGTCTGACTCTCAGTCGATCACCAATATATAGATACTAATTCGTATTGTATTACATTGCCAGCCAATCTTATAAAACATAAAATCACCCTTTTCTGGAAGCAGTTTTATATACGCGTTAAGATGCTCGTTACTGTATCCAAGTTATTCATATTATTCTCTTCATATAAGAATTCTGAATAAATACATTTTAAATCATACCAATATTGCCACTATTCCGTACCTTGACTTTATCTATACGGTATGTCAATATCGCCACTATTCCGTACGGAGACTTAATCTCTCCGGTATACTATTCGGTACGGTGGGGTGAACTGTTTAGCCACTGCCACTAAACATTCTACTGGTTTTACTCTTAAGTTGTACAAATATAGTCATTTAAGACCTGACTTAAAATGTTATATAAACGATTATTCAGACATTTATTAAAATGGCAAGCCTATAATTAACTCTCTAGATCATCGGATATCCGCATTGGAAATGGACACCAGCGAGATTTAAAGAAAAACAACAAAACGATTGATAATAAGCGATAAACAGTTTTAACTTCGCCAGGACAACGACTAATGTTAATGAACTTTTCAATATTTTACATTATCTATTTTTAACCAAATATAGCAATACCGACCGGTTCCTTATCTTACTATTAGATAATGCATCTTTAATCGGAAGAGCAATACAAATGTTACTTGAATTATAGATCTGTATCTGTAGCATGCCAAATAAAAACATAGATGTAATTTGACCTGACAAGAAGATGGGAAATATCTAGTCTTTGGAGAATAAAAAATAAAAAACGAGTTCTTAGCATGTTGACGTTAACGTAAAATAATTCTCAACAGATATATCTCGAAATAAGAGTAGACCGTAGCGCCAGAGTTGAGCTCAAGTTTCAACAGAGCACATAGATTGAATATTGATGTATTCCTGTCTTCAGTAGACTGAACAGGTCAGGAAAGTAGGACAATTACATTAATACTCGTGTGAAAGTTTCTTATTTCTCTCTACGGACACGTGTCGCACTGAAATTACTAGATCCAGTTACATATGAATACGACACAAACGATAGTCTAGAAAAGGTCATTCAATTAATAAAATAAAAACCAAGTACGAACAACCCAAACCATTAGACAAAATTCGAAGTCTTAAACAAACGGTATAGGCAAAATAGTGTAATCTGGCAAAATAATTTCATCAGCATATGGACTGTTCACCGTGTACAAAATACACGACAAATAGTGGTAACAGGTGTCTTTTAATTACAATCCACGTGGGGTTTAGTTTCATTATTTTTTGAAATAACATGTTCTATTTCTGTATATTCTTTTTGGGATTTCCTTATTGGGTTACGCGAAAAAGGGAGTTAATTCTAGAAATGGGCTAGGACTATATACACCTCAAATGTTCTTGCTGTTTGAACAAATCTGTGGTTATCTAATAAACAAACATATATGCAATTGCCCTGTCCAAAGAGTATGGAAATCCATGCATTTCCAGATGAGCAGTGCAGCATTCTACAATCACTATAATACATTAGAAAACTGCGGAAATTCAGATAGAAGATTGAAAGCACATAAGCACAACCGTCAACACAACACACACGCCATTTATGTTATCTTCCAATATGAGAGGCCATGATGAACACATGGGTGACCTTTTCGGGCTCGGAAATAAAGTCATCACCAAAAAGCAAGGTTTACAGAGGCCCTCGACTGGAACCCAAACTGAACTCGATTCGCCCTCCACTCCCACCACAGGTGTCATAGAGATCAGGGATGAAATTGACATGCATCATCGTTCTACTCAAGCCAGTCCATGAAGTCCTCAGGCTTTGAGATGTGACCTGAAATGTTAAATTTGGATGAGAGTGAGAATTCTAGGGAGAATAATATCTAGGCAAATGGATCATTGACATCCAGAAAATGGCCAAAATGTGGAATGCTGGCATTCAGTTACAAGCCAAGAGGATTAGAAAGGCCTGCGCAGTACCAAATTTTCCGCCCGTTAGTGAGCAAAGGTGAGGATCAAGTTGCGTGTACTTCGTAAAGTGTTTGAAATGCACATTTATCTTACCTGTTCTGATTCTTTTTTTAAATACTTCTGTTTGTTGAGGGTTTTGGGCACATGATTTTTTGACAAGATTGTGGGTTGGGGCTAGGGTCAGGAGTAGCTGTTTTGACATAGGCCTACGGCAAACGCTTGTTGACGAGATAGTGGGTTAGGGTTAGGGCCAGGACTACGTCTTGGGTTAGGTTTAAGCACTGGCCTAGGGTGATGAAAAATTAGTTCGTGATATTTCCGAGTTAAATTTAAAATACATATAATACATTATGTTTATATACATAGGTAATTAACCAGTTTGTGGTGCTAGTGGCGATAATGGTCTTACTTTGACGGTGCTTATGGTGTTCTGGTTTTTGTTCCTGAAAAGAAAGGAATAATACAGGCCTGACTCCTTTGTGAGATAGCAAATTTCATTGATAAATATATTAAAGAGCAACGGTCCTAGAATGGAGCCATGTGTCACACCCTTGATAATTTCTAGAAAAGCACTTCTGTGGTTTCCAATCTGGACATATTGCTTACGGTTTATAAGTAGGTGGATAATAATTACACCGCATCGTCCGTCAACCAATATGCCCCCAGCTTCCCAATAATCAAAGCATGGGGGGGGCAGTCAAAGGACTTAGAAACGTCCGTAAGGGTTTCCCCAATATAGGGGGATCATGGTGGCTAAGTGGATAAGGCGCTGGTTCGCTAGCCTGGAGGTCGGGTGTTCGATCCCTGCATTGGCCGAGAAAGTTCATGTCGATTTTCCGACGTGATTTGCCCTTGTCAGTGATACAGAAGGAGGGCATGACAAGCTGCCTAGTCGTTCGGATGGGACGAAAAACCGAGGTCCCGTGTACACATTGGAGTGCACGTAAAATATCCCTTGGCAGTTGGAATTCGATATAAGAGTAGGCCGTAGCGCCGCTGCCCGGGCAAAAATTTCCCTCATAGCACACTGTATGACGTATGCCCGTCTTCAATTAGCTCAGGTTAAGTGCATAACAGTAGGACGTTAAACTCCATTTTATTATATACCCCAATATAACTGTTCTCTTCCGTGAGCGCTATCACAGCCGATTGACAACGGTAGACTGATCGGAAGACTGAGAGATACGGATTGAAGTCATCAGTGAAATGATTATTCAACAGCGTGCTCATATACCTTTAAAATAAGTTCGAGACAACTGTTAGGATACTAACTTGTCAAAGGTTGCCTGGTCATGTATCTTATGCACAGGCGTTACCCTGGCTAACTTGAGCTGCTGTGGAAAGTGCATTTGATAAACACAGTGTTTCTCAACTCTGTAATATGAGGACAGATTCAGTTTTCTTTAATATTTTTATCGCGATGACGCCACTCTGTTTTAGAAAAACCGTGACATGGTTCATCAACTATCAATCTTAGTCAACCGTAAAACGAGGTTGTCCTGCAGTAAGGACAGTGTTCGTTCAACCGCCTATCAGACCAGCAGAAGAAACTGTCTCAGAAAATAGAGAATGGAGCGAAAAAATAGTGTGGGGTGATAATTACATGACGAACAAACGTGACATTTTAAAAAAAATAAGAAAAATAGCTGTAAACAGGAAACAAGTTTAAACATAAAACAAATGTAAGCTGTTTTTAATTCAATAACACCAGAGTGATAAGTGGTGATTTCCTTAACATACCATGAGAAGTAATTATATCAATTATATCAATACTTGTCGTTGTATTATGTGTGTATAGCCGTTAGTAATTCAATTATTACTGATTTGTAGTTTCAGATCTGGTCTAGGGAAGAGTATGTTCTTAGTGTTGAATGGCATGTTGTTGGTCTTCATTGTTCTCAGTAGTCCCCTTCTCTCCTCCTTGTAAACCTCGCAGTCTACCAGGACATGGTTGGTGGTACACTCTTCTCCACACTCACAGACGATGACTTGGTGTTTGTAGTCTCGCAGCCGTTCTTTCACACTAAGTTTCGATATGAGTCTGCATATATCTCGTCTAGGGTGATTGGTCGCTGTCTTGGTGTAGATCTCGTCATCCAGCCGAAATCTGTATGTGTCAAGTTTAACGCGATTTAATTGACCTGTCTTCTGACCATACTGTAGATTTCCGTGGTGCTGTAGTCTATGAGGCGGGATGTAGCTGTGTCCATGAGACCCTCGTTGGCGAGTCGATCTGCCTCCTCGTTTCCTCTAATGTTGACATGTGATGGAATCCACACGAGCTCTAATTTGCGTCCCTTCTCTAGGACCCTCTGCTATAGCTGCCTGATTTTCAAAATAACTTCTGATCTGATCCAAACCCAATTTCTAAACAAATGTCAAAATCGTTAACTTTCTTATTAACGACCTATTGTTGACCCGCTGAGAGGGGATTCGATTTAGTCGTTGTGTATATTGTAAGGGAAGTCAATAACACAGGTTAGGGAATTATCCTGGAATAGGGTGAATATGTAGTGTTCGTGCAATTTATAGCGCAGTACTTACTAACATTGCGCCTGTGTCGTCTGAATTTATACACCTACCCCGTAAAAAGTTGCTTCATGTGGGATACCAATATGTATGCAATATGCATTGATATCAGCTACTCTTACGTCGAGTAATCAGGTAGTCCATGATTTAAAAAAAAAATGACGTTCAATTGATGTAAAGGCCGTTGACGTATATTCATCTTTTATTTATATACCGTATTTCCTCGAATACAACCCGGGCCTCGATTACAACCCGGGCCTCGAATACAACCTGGGGGTAAGGGGGTGTTGAGATAAATACAACCCGGGTCTCTTATATAACCCGGGTCTAACGTAAAAACTGAATACTCCCTGTCAAAATATAAATTAATTGATGATCCCTGCACAGGAAGTAGAATCGTCTCATGTCACGCACAGAGAGTTTAGCCTCCGTATTTGCAAGACCGACCCTGTCTGCTTGTTTTACTTGTCCAAAATGTCACTCCTATAGAAGATTTTGAAGCATTATTTGGGTCTGAAAAAATACAACCCGGTCTCGATTATAACCCGGGCCTCGAATAGAACCCGGGGGTCGGGGGGTGCTGAACGAAATAGAACCCCGGGGGTGTATTCGAGGAAATACGGTATTCCAAACTTTGTTTTGTAATTGTTGTCATAAAGCAAAGGTTGACGTCAGGGACTTTCTCCTAGATACTTTAATCTGTAGATTGAAACGTAATATATCGGTCGAATATATACTGCAGGATATTAATCAGCTGTTATTATTTGAATATAAAGCATAGTAATCCAAATAATTGGTTATACATGTAAAGCTCATTATATTTTTTTCATTTCTTGACTAAACCATCCAAATTATTCGTTATTAATTTAATATAAAGAACATTATAAAATTGATAACGGTGAATTTAAATTTTGCGAGTGTGATTGGTTAAAACAAACAGGCCTGGAGCAAGAATTCCTTAGAGGTTGTTGTCACCTTCAGTAAGCTTGAAAACGTGTTTTGATGAGTAGAGAATATTTAAGGAACAATATTTACCATTATAACAAAAGAATATGTTTTGATGAGTAGAGAATATCTTAGGAACAATATTTACCATACTAACATATAAATAACTAAAATATTCTCTTTGTTCAATTCACATTCAAGCCTCATGTTCATGTCAATAATAATAAATAATGACCTTGTGGGTTGTTCATTAAAACTTAAATTGTGTGATTTCTCCTCGTTATTTGTTTTAATAACTTCCAGGTAAGAAATAAGAGGAATTAATCTAGCGGCAGCAAATATCGGTCGATTATGGCATAAGGATATAATTAACTTCCATTCAATGAAGAATGAAGCGACAATACTATATACCGGTACACAACCAGAAAACATCATGTTATACTGAATACCGGAAATACAATAAATAGGTAATTCGGGGTCTGGCACCCTGAGCAGGTACCTAGAGTCTGGCACCCTGAATAAGTAACAGGAAGCCTGGTCCTCTGTGTGCCTGGGTTAGGGTTATTTTTCGGTTTAAAGTATAACCCGGCTCCGGGTTACCTATTTGGCGTGTTTCCGGTATTGAATATGTTTTCCGTTATTTAGTGTTTTTTCCGGTTGTTTGTCGGTGTTTTCGGATATATAGTATAGCCCGAATAGATCGTTGTCCAATATGGTAGAAATATCCAAACATTAATACAATATTTTGTAATACGGCCCTACGTATGTTACACAAAATGATCAAAAAGATTAGTCAGGATTATTCGGGTTTTTTTTTTGATATACGCGCTGTAGCATGTGCGCGCTGTATCATAAGGTCTGTCATTGAGGCAACTGGCGTGGTTTCGTAACAAGATTATCGTCGTCTGTCAAATCTGCTATAGTCTTGCTAGGGAATGATTAAAATCAAAAAAAAAAATTTGTTACACCCCCCCCCCCACACACACACGCCTTTCTCTCCTTTTCTCAACGTTCTCAAAAAAACTTAAGCCATATTACTTTTTTTACTGTCAGGTTTTTGTGAGTATCCACACGATTTTCAGTTTTAGACAGAACACACAAGTAACATGCTGTCAACTGTAACATTGTGTTACCTGTAACATGCTGTCAAATGTAACATGTAGTTTGGGGTTGGATGGTCGAATGGTCATTATGAAGCCTGTCATTGAGGACCCAGAGAACACTAACGAGGTCGTACTACTTGTCACGTACAACCTGGGAATCGAAAACACACCAGTTAGCTCAATGACAGACTTTATAACACAACGCGCACGCGTTACCTCAACCCCCGCACCCATCTTTAATGTTAACAAAGGCCTGACAGTCATGGATTATTCCTGTTAATAGAAAAACGTATGGACAAGAGCATGTTTACATTTTTAATCTGAATTAGGAATCTTTAATAAATATTTACAATAAACCAACCAACAAACAATGAAACAAATTTTAACATATATTTACATATAACAGAATAATATATTGTTTTTAAAATAACTTTTATAGAAAATAGTAAACAATTGTTATCAAGGGGTAACCATCCTGCTAACAGCCATCGGAGGCACAACGTTGGTCCGTAACAGTCCATAGTTGAGTCATAGTTGACTCAATTATCAAGACAGGCCGATTCAACCGCTTTGGGGTCTTGAGATAGAAATGAGATGTTTAATCCTTCAATTCCTCGATATGAAATTAGGTGAATGCACAGACAAAATCGGGGTTACACATTTCGTAATATCACATACAAAGGTAATATCTGCTCCATAAAGTGGACCAACGTCCACGGTGAGGACGTTACATATTACTGTATATTTCTTAATCATAAAATCTAAAACTAATCAATTTGAAACTGCCTATTTGCAGGTTATGAAACCGCTACGATAATTACAGCAATAATAATATTTCAATTAAGGTATATAGCAATATTTTCTAAATCTATATAACGTTTTTTTTTTTAATTTAAATACTTTTGGTGGCCTACACTCCACTGACTTGGGGGTATGGAGGTGCGAGGTGGGGACACCGTCAGTACGACTAAAATACCCCTGCTTAATCCGTAATGTCAAAGAGAACATGGACGGGATAAAGATGCCTACCCGTCACTTGTTACTATGGAAACAATTTGAGATATTTAATCATTCAATACCTCGATATGAAATTAGGTGAATGCACAGACAAAATTGGGTTTACACATTTCGTAATATCACACACAAAGGTAATGTCTGCTCCATAAAGTGGACCCACGTCCACGGTGAGGACGTTACATATTACTGTATATTTCTTAATCATAAAATTTTAAACTATTCAATTTAAAACTGTCTATTTGCTGGTTATGAAACCGCTACGATAATTACAGCAATAATAATATTTTAATTAAGGTAATATGTTCTAAATCTATAAATCGTTTCGTTGTTTTATTCATATAATATTGGTGGCCTACACTCCACTAAGATGGGGGAACCCTCAATTCGACTAAAATACCCCTGCTTAATCCGTTATGTCAAAGAGAACATGATTTATTTTAAAAAATACGATGATTGATAATGAGGCGGATATTACGTCAGTTATTTATGACGTGATCAATACGGGTTTCAGCACGAGAATAAACACAGTTTGAGATCCAGGGATATTTTGAGTGACACGAATGTCTGGAAACAATTTGAGTTAATACGTGGGCAATTTTTAAACAAAATGCTTATCGCCATAATATTAATCATGTATTTTTTAAATAACCCATGTTCTCTTTGATATTACGAATTGAACAACACCCAACCCGTCGTCCACCCACTCAACAACAAAGAGTCAGGTTTATATGAATCAGGAAATCCTAGTTTTAAAAATATAGCCTTTTTACATAAAATGCGCCCACATTACAGTCGTGTAACTTTTTTATGTATAAAAATCAGTCGCATTACTGTCATCTTTTAGACAGGATTGATTTAAAATATTTGTTTTTATTGCATTGAATATACTCTTGCCAATTGACTGTAATGCAAGAAAAAAATATTTGAAGCTATGTTTTCAAGAACAAAAAGGCACATCATTTGAAAACAACATTTTCAAGCCTACATTGTGTAAAACTAAAAGCTTTCAAGTTTGACTTTTTGTAAGATGAAAAGAGTTCGATACCAAATATGTCTATTTTAGCAATATAGACCTAACAAGTTGTACAGTGCATGACAGATAATGATTAATGAAATCATATGCCGGAATAAAAGTTTAAGTGGGTCCCTGATCTTCCCAGAATAGAGATAATGGAATTTGATAAATTAGGGATAATGCTTTTTAGATTAGAAAAGACGTTTTATTAAATGATAGCCTTCACTACCAGATATACATTGTTATATTATATTCATATCTCGACTTCCACGTGTTATAGACATTGTTATATTATATTAATATCTCGACTCCCACATGTTATAGACATTGTTATATTATACTAATATCTCGACTTCCACGTGTTATAGACATTGTTATATTATATTAATATCTCGACTTCCACGTGTTATAGACATTGTTATATTATATTAATATCTCGACTTCCACGTGTTATAGACATTGTTATATTATATTAATATCTCGACTTCCACGTGTTATAGACATTGTTATATTATATTAATATCTCAACTTCCACGTGTTCTCGACATTGTTATATTATATTAATATCTCGATTTCCACGTGTTAGTGTGTAGCCGGAATTAGAACCATGAGCTAGTTTTCATGACTGGACGTATATATCGTACAGCCTTGACAATACTTTAATTTCAGAACTTGCCGAACTAAATGTTGAATCACTTCAATCAAAACGCATTTGCCTTCTAAAAACCTTTGAAGCAAACTACGAGCCCTCAACAAACCATAAATCAAATTACTCTTTCCCGATAGCAACCCGCCTTCATATTTCTTAAAATATTGTCGACCATAACAAAATAGATATACATTGACTGGCAATTTCACAGCCCCCCCCCCTCGAACACTTCCCGCCCCCTCGTTGCTGTGAGCTGGTTACGACCTTGCCTACTTTCTGTTACGAGTAGCTCTAACGTTACGACTCAATCTTGATTAACCAGTATGCACACGGTGACGTTAAAGAGTATTACACGTATAATCAAACTAAATCCCAGGAAAAGCAATATTTCACTTTTCGCAATGATTGTTTTATCTAGGAAATCTAGACAGATGTCGTTATAATTTTATTAAAACGAGATTGAAACGCAACAGGGCGAATATAGACAATACAACCCCTCCCTATCATTGACGTCAAACATGGAACATGTCAAAATCAGATGATCAGTAACTTGATTAGAAGAATACCTCAAAAGAAACCTGCAATATTTTGATTAATAAACAAGACAATAATTTTGATAAAATATGGAATTAATACGCCTTTACAGAAAATAAATTAAATTTACGAGCAGCAGGTCGTAAAGCTTGAAATTAGCGAGACGATACATTGCAACATCAAAGATATGAATCATCATTACAGGCTGTTGTACGTCTATATATTAACCAGTCCGCATCGGTAAAATATGGAAAATAAAATGGGACAAAAGAGGACCCGTATGTGCACTGACAGATTGACTTACAGGTAAAATATATCTTGGCAGTTGGAATTTGATATAAGCGAAGGCCATAGTGTCGCTTCCCGGGCAAAAATGTCCCTCGTAGCACACTATATGCGTATTCCCGTCGGCATTAGCCAAGTAGGAGCAGAACAATTGGACGTTAAACCCAATGCAATTGCGCTATTTTGATCACACATGTTGCGTTGTTCGCTACATTGAAGTATTTAAACAACTAACATTTTATTATAATACAATATTTTACCGACGGGCACCTGTTTTAGGATCAGGGAAACTATTATTTTAACCCAATAAATACCTTCATTAACTACTAATTAAAACAGCTCGATCAACAAAATAAGTCTTAACAAAATCGATGTATATAGACTCGAACAATTCCTACATACACGTATATAGACTCGAACAATTCCCACATAACGAGAATCACATTTAACCATTCATTCAAATTATGTTAAAGATTCTTTGTTTTGTTTTCGCACTTTAGCTGGAATTACATGATAGCTGGAACCCCCTCAAATCTTTCAGCATGGTTGTGTTTAGAATTAACAAAGATATATTTATCATGGTATATTCATCCATGTGTTTAATATACTTTAAAGATACTTATAGTTAAAGATACATTATATAGGCCTAATAGTTAAAGATACATCATGGGTGATTGATAAACACCGGAAAGTTCTCACTATATAGGTCTAATAGTTAAAGATACATTATGGATGATTTATAAAGAACTGGCAGTTCTCACTATAATACTTACAATACTTGATAATGTAAAGGGAATTTGCTGAAAATTTTAGTCAAAAAATGCCCCACTATGAACAAAGAATTTAGCGATTTAGTTTTAGGTCTAGCGTCGATCATCATTAATAGTTACAAAACTAGATAATGTAAAGGGAGTTTGCTGAAATTGTTAGTCCAGCGTCGATCATCATTAAAGTCGGTTCGATAAGAAACATCATGAATGAAAGTCAAGCAGCAAATTTGATCCTAGTTCAGTAAATATGGGGTGTAGACTGTACATTTTACTTAGATCGTTTGTGAGACTGACATTACTGTCTCTCTATCTCTCTTATTTACTTCGTCTCTCAAACACACGATAAATTAGTTTAACATAATATTAACTACACGTGCAGAATATAAACCGATCCTTCACACAATTATTTTATGACATCAAAAAAAGGCAATAAATTATGTTTATAGCTAAACTATTTATATTTGAATCGTTATGTGCTTATTTAGAATCCTTGAACTTAACAGAGGGTGTTCTATATAACAGCCAACCATTTAATGGGAGCATGTTTATATCGTTATATATTAGTGTCTTTATTTTAAAATCCTTGAGCTTAACGCTAGGTGATCTCGATAGTAGACAGTTCGTTAATGTAAAAAAAACATGCTTGATGTAGACAGTACTTAGTAGATACACAATTTAAATTAATAAGAATAAGGGAGTTGGGTGGCCGAATGGTTAGCACATGCGCGCTGTATGATAAGGTCTATCAGTAAGTCAATGGAATTGAGTGGTTTCGATTTTTCGATTGTACGTGACAAAGAGTATGGTCGCCTGTCCAACCTCGAGAGTTTTACTCCGGGCCCCCCTTTATTGAAATAAAATTGAACCATATTTTAGTCCCGATACCATCAAGGTCGCAGTTGAAGTTGACAGTTACGTGAAATATTTGTGGTGATGTCGTAATGTTAATAAGGCATTTTTCACATGATAAATAATCAACTCTCTAGAAATGTAATAATTAAACATTAAAATGAAAGATCCAGAATTTGTTCATTATCGTCGCAATGGTACAAGATAATCAAACAGTCTAACTTCAAACAGAACGGCCAGTTCTGTAAACTAAATCCTACACTACGCAACTTTAACAAAAAACGAAACGTAGGCAGTACACCAGCTTCGCGTGTAACCTTTGTCAATGAACTGGTGAATATGTGAGGAAAAGTTTTATATGGAAACTTCTGTACTTTTACACTAGATTGAGTTGTTTATGTCTGAATGTATTTGAACATTGACAGTTTTTCCCGGGCTTCCTACGAAAGCAGCCACTTTACGACTAATAAATAAATGTCTTCCGGAATACATCAACATCCGTGACTATTTTAGCGAGTAAATAAAAGTTTTCTACACTAGATTAAGTTGTGTATGTCTGAATGTATTTGAAAATTGACAGGATTATGACTATTTTAAGGATCATCCATTGTAATAAATGTCTATCAGAATAATTTTTTATATCAACTATATTAACATCCAAGGCTTTAAATAGTACAGATGCCAGTCATGCCACACACTGTTTACATAATCGAGATTACTTGGAACGAATAGGTTAATCGTTTTAAAAGTGATATATATTAAATTTAACTTTCGTAAGTTTCAATTTTGTCAATTTTAATTTTTTAAATCCTAATTTCGTTAGTTTTAATTTTGTTAAATATAATTATAATTGTGTTAATCTTAACTTCGAACGTCACTCGAATGACGTGACATGCCACTGCAATCGGAAAAACCTTCAGGTAGTAGTGGCTACCGATAGTAGTATACAAAGATAGTAAGTTGACACAGCCAGGCAGGATACGCCCACATTTTCGAGAGATGGATAGAGAACAAGCAATACAGAAAGTGTTTTTCCTACTATTAAAGGCCATAATTCATTAAGTTACAATTTAATATGCGCAAATATCGAAAAGAATCAAGATCTTCAGGTTAAAAACCTGCATTTCAAGTTTAATCAAAATCGAATAAAAATTCTGACCTCTACAGGGTCCACAACTTGGTTGTACCATATTTTGACAATATTCGCGTATAAACGGCAGCCATTTTGTATTGCAATTTTGGTCCGATTTTCCCGAAATTTGAACTCAAACCGCCTTAGGTTGTAACGGTGATATAATCAAACGATTTGTTTTAAATCGGATAATAATTGTGACCTACAGAGGGACCACAAGCTAAAATAGGCGATTTTTCGGACAATCAGGGGCCATAATTCAGAAAATTACGTTCCGATAGGCGCAAATATCGAGAGGAACCAAGGTCTTCGGGTTATAAACATGCATGTCAAAATCGGTTTAAAATTGTGACCTATATAGGGTCCACAGTCTGAAAACGTGATTTTTCGTACAATCAGGGGCCATAATCCATGAAGTTTTGACCCGATACATGCCAATATCGAAAGCAGCCGAGGTCTTTTGGGGATAAACCTATATGCCAAGTTTCGTCCAAATCGGGTAAGAATTGTGACCTGTAGAGAGTCTACAAACAAATGTGGGCGTAAAAAAACGAAACGAAATATTATTCAGATTGGTTATGATATCTACACCAGACACAATTCAATGGAATACGACCACGTCCATTCGATCATTGGCATATTAATTCTAAAGTTAGGTCTCCTTCAAACGAAGCATGTCCGGTAAATTTTGTCCGGACAGCTGCCTGTGCTTATGTCTAACTCCAACTGTCAAGGGTTCTGTTACGTGCACCTCAATGTGTAAACGAGATCTCGGTTTTCAGCCCTTTCTGCACAATTACACGCTGTCCATTGCCAGGACCTCTGTTCTGCATCACTGACAAGGGATAACCGTGTTGGAAAACCCCGATGGACCTACCTGGTGGCACGCCGACAACTTACTCACTAAGACTCCACGGCCCCATAACCAGTGGATGGGTTAGCATTAATGTGAGAAGTCTAGTCAAAAGTCGAATCATGACATAATAATAAAAGTAGTGGTATTCCATGGAATTGTGTCCTATATTAAATTAAATTACTTAATACCATGGTAACACAATATTATACATGTAGATTTATAGAGTCAAATGTTGGAATGGTAGCTGAACAGCCAGCTTCGCATCTGCATGCAACCCCCATTGGTCAACCCTAATAAGATATCGCCACCGCGCCACAAAGCAGTCCCTATTGGTCACCGCCATGTTTGAACCACCCAGCTTGCCATCATGCACCTCCTATTGGTCACCGCCATGTTTGTGCTCCCCAGCTCGTCATCATGCACCTCCTATTTGTTACCGCCATGTTTGAACTCCCCAACTTGTCCCTATGCAGGCCCCAGAGTTAAACATTAAAAAAAAAACAATATGATCAATCGACACAAACACTATTTTTAAATCCAACAGTTCAGTTTCCATGTTTTTGTAACGTCTGTCTCGGATTGTCACCCAGATCTGGCGGGTTTCACACTAAATTAGACTTCACGAAAAGACAATTTTTCTGTTTTAATAAGAGTCCTTTCTTCATTAACACAGTCGGAGCTGAACCGTAGAGTTAAACACCATTTCATTTTATTTAATTTAATGAGATCCACTTATTCATGTTTCACGGCAATTATTCCTGGATTTCGTAATTTTAAACAATTTGCCACGGCGACACTTATAATATACACAATACACGATTTGACACGCCCACACATTTATAAATGTATAATATCATACCCAATACAGAACATATCTAAACAAGTTGTACAGTTTAAAACATCTTATAAATTGTTTAATTATGTCTGTCACGAGTCACATTATTCAGTCATCGTTTCTCTACATTACTTCACATTCCACATATCGACAACGATCTTTATTTCAACCACTTTCAACTACGTCATTCGTGTGACTGACGTCAATTCTGCTGTCGGCCGTTTTAATATTTAACTTTCCAATAGTGAGAGGTGTCGTGCTGTCAGCCATTTTAATATCTAACCTTCCAGCCATCGCCCAATAGTGAGAGGTGTCGTACACGGAGGAGGGAATGATTTCCTCCTTCTCCAGAACAACAGATGCCAACTACGATATATTTTATATATTGAGTTTATATTATAATAATGTACTAGAACTGAAAAATATTTACTGATATATATTTCGCGAGGTTTGTTTATAACGGAATTGAACCGTAGTAAGACGATCGTACTTGGTGATAAGTTATCTAAAACATATTTCTATTCACACCCACTTGATTAGCCACCACAGAACCAATTTACAAACTCAACTTACACTTTTAACAGTAATTAAATTACAGTTCACACACAGGATATCAAAACAAAATGTAAATTGATCGTTCGTTCGTTTGTAGGGCTTTAAGTCCGCTTCAATCGATGGCGAAATCGCGGATAAATTTGTTTCTTGGTATCACGTGAACTATGTCTTCGAGTTTGGATACTGGTCTACACAGAAGTAGCGTCCGAATTATTAACACAGTGCGCTTACACAGTGATGATATGGCAGACAAATTCTTTCACATTGCGATCAGACCACTTATTTAACCAGACTTTCATGATTTATTAATATCGTTTTAATCTAAATTGAATTTGATGGTATGAGACAAGTCTTTAATTACCCGTATTTTGTGATTTTTTAATAACGTGTTTAATCTAAAATGCGATCAGACCACTTAATTTAATTAGACTTTGGTGATCGTATTAACAACGTTAATTGGAGATGATGATACGAGACGAGTCTTTAATTAGCCCAGATGGGGAAGAATAGTAGGACGTTCAACTCTGTTGTATTCCAAGTTTTAATGAAAGTTTTCATGAAGAGCAGACAATGCCGTTAACCTCTAATTAGAAAAATGTCTGAGAACTGTCTAAGTAAAGAACTAATCAATCACTTCATTATATCGAACAAACTATATCAAGTGTTAAATTAAACACTTATTGTGGGTTATTAACAAGCTCTACAAAGATTACTCTAAGGTCAATTTATATAGGAACCATATAGTGTTTACATTAATTCCTTGATTTATTTTTTAAATGAATCAAAGTTATATTGTTTTCGAATATTTAGGGTTACATATACGTGATATATGATCGTTATTAAAGATACGTTATTTGGGATAATTAATCGGCCTTACGTAATGAGCAAACGCGAGTCACTGGTTGTAAATAAATTTTGCGTTTCTCATTCAATGTTTATCAATTGGCTGCAATCTGATTAAAACACAGATCTGTCATTCGTTTGAATGAATAATGTAATTTAGGTTAAGATACCGGTTAATGTAATAATTCTATTTTGATAGAATTAGTTATTCGTTCATGATTAAAGGGTATGATTACTTTCTCGAGAACACCTGATACCATTTCTCGTTTTCAGGGTTAGTTCACACAGCCGAAGAGTTTTGAGTTTATTTATAATAGTCCAATAAGTGTTGTGTTGTAGACGAGCGAAACAAGGAACTAGGTATGATGTAGAGAAGCGAAACGAGGCACTGATACCATTATCGTTTTCAGGGTTGGTTCACACAGCCGAAGAGTTTTGAGTTCATTGATAATAGTCCAATAAGTTTTGTGTTGTAGACGAGCAATACGAGGAACTAGGTATGATGCAGAGGAGCGTAGCGAGGAACTTTGTGTTATCGATGAGCGAAACATGAACTAGTTAAGTTGTAGTTATGCCTTTTCGTGTATTTGGATAATAGTACATTAAGTTTTGTGTTGTAGACGAGTGGAGGTCATTTCGTCTTTTCGTATTTTTGGAGTATCCGGGCGGTTCTCATAGATCTGTCTTTTCTGTTTTACAAGATTTATAAGATGACGAATAGTTGTTCTTTCGAGTTCACACAGTACATAATCTGGTCAGAAACCATATTGCCATTCATTTACCGTTATAGATCCTGCCCAACACGACTCCTGGTATATTTTCGCTATAGTACATCGACTCATAAAGGTCCCTTAATTGACTTGATAACAAAACAAAGCATATTTTCTCTCTATAACAAGGTATACTTTTGCTCTATAATATCGATACATGACGTTCCATTCATTTATAAACGGTTCTATTTAAGACCTACATAGCCACGGCCATCGACCGTAGAACAACTTCGTCTCCAGTTCAATCAATTAAGACCTAACAGCATTTAACACATTCTAAATTAAGGTGCATTTGTTATTGTCCTTTCTTCATTTGAGAAGACTTTGAACATCCAGAGAAGGTAACACATAGACACTAGCATCGATCGCAGAACAACTTCGTTCTCGGTTCTTTCAATTAAGACCTAACAACATTTAACACATTCTAAATTAAGGTACGATTTTTATTGTCCTTTCTTTATTGGAGAAGATTTTGAACATCCGGAGAAGGTAACATGCATGTTTTTCTCAATAACTGTATTGATTCCCAATTTATTATTGATCTGTTTTGGCTGACCCTAATTAAAACAAATTATGACGTTGTGTTAAAGCTTTTAATCACAAGCTTTCATAGCTACTAATTTAATTACACATCTTAAACCCAGGTGCATGTTTGGTGGAATGTTTATGGCCTTTTGTTCTCGGCATTACCAGAATGTTGTTCTTCCAGCTATTAAACGAGTAAACAACTCCAATATGGTCTCCATGTTGAACTAATTATATGCACTTGAAGTCTGAGCAAAATCGTAGAGAATTGACACTGATAAATTGTTGTTCGCAGTAATGAACAGCTAAATATATGCGTGAGCAGTTATTTAATTGAGCAGTGATAGATTACGAAGGACTACATGCGCTATGTGTGCGGAGTGTAGAAATTGAGCAGTGAGAGTTTACATACGACTACAAAATAATATATGGATCACCTTTCACGCTACATTTAACACATCAGATAAGCACCAATACAATAAGTGTCGATTTTTCAGAAATCTCTCTGCTAATTTCCAAAGAATTCAAAACATAAAACATTCGTTTCTTTTCGCTTCTTATGAAAATAAATATCTCAATATGTTTCGTTCATCTGTATCCTCTATCATCCTAAAAAAAAACATTAAGTTTTCTTTTACAAGTCATTCAACGGCAAAAACATGTTAAATTTATGACAGATTGATTTCAAGCAATTAGACTTGTTGCAACTTCGTTGCTAAACATCATTAGAAATTAAAATGATATACGCACAAAATAATGTTTAATTGTTTATGAATTTGTATAACCAGTCGTGGTGTCTAGCAATTATTGGGCTAAACCTCATTGGCATTTAAAAGTCATTCAACCGCAACAACATTTTTAATTCCTATATGACAAATTGACTTCAAGCAATTATACATGTTGTAATTTTGTTGCTAAACCCCAAGCGCAATTATAAAGGTTGTTTTTTTATGAATTTAATCAATGGTGATCTCAAGCAATTAAAGATGTCGCAATTTGTGGGTTAAACCTCATAAGCATTTAAAATGGTGTACGCACAAATAACTGTTGCATTTTATGAAAAACAAACGATAAAATTGATGTTATCAACAGAATAATATTTACATAACTTCAAGCTCTTTTAGCTAGGAATTTTCTGTGGAATTTAAATTTGATGGTTTGTTGAAGGATTATATTGCAGCTAATTTAGATGACAAGGATAATGTCTATGAATCGCCGTTAACGTGAATAACATCGTCAAAGATTTATCGTTTATTTGAATAACATCGTCTAAGTTTTATCGTTTTGAACACAGTTGAGAAACGTTGATGTAAAGTTTTAAAATGCATAAAAAGGCTATAATATATTACAAGCTAGGCTGAATTATCATGAGACAAAATAAGAACCACTTACACTGATCTAAATTAATTAGAAAACTTATAATTTTGTTTTCATATATTCGCTCTCCGTATGAAGATGTTCCGAGTGGCAGTTCATGTGATTAAGTAGCAAATCCTTCTTAGATTGATGTTTAGGTTGATCATCACAGATTGAAGACCATGTTTGTAGCGCCTGCTTATGGCAAACTATCTTCAAGACTTGTTGTCGGAACGTTCGACCCGTCGCACAATACAGAAAAAAGTTCATGGAATGATTGACGTACATTAATAGTTCGGTGATGGTTTTCACCAGATGAAATTTAGCCGTGTTTTCTAATTCCCGGTCTTCTTTGTTCCAGAAATACGTCACAATTAAAGTTATATTCATGGGCAATGTGGTCAACAGAAATGTAAATGAAATCGTTAGTAGCATCGCTGTTAACTTCGAAGTAACTTCGCTCATTTGTCGACGTGTTTCCAACACTCTCCGATCTCCGAAATTTTGTAGTCTTTCGCGGCTGCCGTGAGCCTTGAGTACCTGTCGAATAATTAAGATATTAAGAACGGTGATGGTAACAAAGGGTACGAAGGAATAAATAATAGCATCGACCCACGGCCATGCTTGATCAACTAACACAGGGAACGGTGCAGCGGCTTCACAATTCACAATATTTTTACCGTCCACCGGTGTGGTGACTAACTCCACAGTAAATAGAAAATGTAGATTAATTGAAAACATTATAACAATTAGAAGAACGATGACTTTCCGAGCGCGACTAACATTACACATCCCATTGGCTTGAAACGGAAAACACACGACTATAAACCTTTCCACGGTCACCGCTATGATCAACCATACGGAGAAGTCGCTAGAAAAATATCCAAAAACACAAGTCAATTTACACAGCCAGTCCGTTAAATCCATAGCATCAATCCCCGTTAATTCGTTAATCCAGATCCGCAGCAAGCCGATATACAATACCAGACTATCAGCGATAGCCAATGATGCGAGATAAAAATATGTCGACACTTTTAACATCGGTCTTCTACGTAAAATTATGAATGAAAATAAGTTACCAAACGTTCCCAGAATAATTAAGATCGGCGGCACATATAACAATAGTAATTTACTTATCCGATATTCCGTATACTGCATCATCGGCCGTTCATAACTTTTAACATGCATCTTGCACCGTTGAAGTATAGTATCCTAATGTCTGTTCATCTATACCGGCTGCTGCTAAAACCTTGTGTCTATTACTTGGCGTTAGTTGGTTTATTAAGATCCATATAGCTGTTGCATTCAGCGAGCCGCCGTTTGAGTCTGCGCTGATCGTGCCCATCATGGTGCTGTAAATCAACATAGAGACAATTAGAATTTAATAAACGGTGAATTATTATAATAGTTATATAATATGGGGATAGGAAAATACACAGGTGAAAGGCAATTGATTGGGTTTGTTTTTTTAAAAAAAAGTTTTTTAAAAACTCAAAATAATAAATTTTCTTAAAATGGTGTTTTGTAGTGGGGTATTAACATTCTAACTTTTACCAACAATACCAAGTGGAGAAGTTTACACTTCCTTGTAACACAAAATCCAAACTGATCATATAATAAATACACAAGAATTGATATCAAAGTCATCTATAAAGATATAGTTTTGTTACAAACGTACATTATTTAAATCATACAGTAAAATATGTATAATTTTCTGTAGTTATATCAAAAACAGTATATTAAAGTAGCTACGTTTCTAATCAATAGCATCAACAAATAGAGTCACACAGATAATTTTCCGACCATCACATGGCAAACTGTAGCTGACCTACAAATTATATTTTGTGTTGTGGCATGATATGATTCATTAGTATGGTTTATTACATCGTGTATAATAAACGTTTCCAAAACTAGCTGAGGTAGGGGGGAGGGGTTGAATGGTTAACAAGTACACGCTGTATCATGGGGGTGTTTTTGTTTTTTTTATTTTTGTTTTTATTTTTTTATTACTGTAATATTGGAATAGGAAATAAAAAGGTAAAGGGCAATTTCTTGTGTGATTGTTTTGTTTTTCATTTGTAATTTTCTTTTAACTTAAAATGATAAATTTGCTCAAATGGTGTTTTTTAGTCGGAGATTAACAATACCAAGTTGAGAAGCTTACACTCTCTTGCAGTACCTCGTGCTTTTAGAATAAAACCAGTGAATGTGTCCCATAAAAGTTGTGTACTGTCAATGTGTGCGTGTTTACCAATCTCTAAACGCCACTTTAAGATTATATTAAACGTCTGTTATGTAATTTTCTTTACAGCACTTTATTGTATTTAAAGGGGGATTGGATTGCCGAATGGTTAGCACGCGTGTTCTGTGTCATAAAGCCTGTCACTAATACCCCGTTCAGACGCTTATTTTTAAACCAGCAAAAAATCGCTGGGGTTTTTAAGCCAGCATTGTGTTGCGTTCACACGTACTATAAGCCAAACTGGTTTAACTATTCTGACCTCTTTGGTTGGAGGTTAGAGTTAATTGCGCATGGGTAGTGTCGTATTCTTTATTCGGTTCTCACATCGTTTCGATAACGTTAGCACTATCTGACCCCGATATTTTCACAGGAATGTAACTTACCGCGTACTGCGCATGTTCAAAGCAAGCTGGAGCTGGGTTTTTTAAGCCAACCCGTCCAGACGGCCAAGATGAACCAGTTTAAAATAAAAAGCCTTCTCGAACACAGGTCGCGAGCTGGGGTTTTTAAACTGGTTTATTTGCCCCACATGTGCGTTCAGGCGCTTAAGTTAAACTGGTTTAACGATCGCTGGCGTTTTTAAGCTAGTTCAACTTAAGCGTCTGAACGGGCTATTAGTCAACTGGCGTGATATCGAATCTCCGGCTGTACGTGACAAAGACGCCTACGTGCAAGCGAATAATTGAAATAAAATTAAACCATATGTTAACCCCATATCTCTCTCTTTCTCTCTCTCTCTCTCTCACACTCTCTTTCTCTTTGTTTTATTTAAAACCTAATTATATTTCAAAATATTTTATCAAAACATATTACGTGCATTTTCTGCAGTTTAAGTGCTGTTTTAAGGTAATTATGATATTGTCTGCGTTATCGCTTCGGTGGATGTGGTCAAATACAGCTGTTTTACTCATTATAATATATTTTGTATTATAACATTATAATATAAATTCAGTATTTACATCACTGCAAAATACAGAGCGTACGTCACACTCCTGGCGAAACGGGAGGCCTGATGCACATACCCCAACTAGGCCAGGCATTATAACATAAGTGCGGGCAGTTGCTGCAATAGAAATGCCAACCACGGTTTATGGTAGGTCTAGACGTATATTATCACCCAAAAAAAGTCCCAGTCCGAAATCCGTGCCCAAATGGGTCAAATTGGCCAAAATCCAAAATGGCCGCCAGTTTTGGAGGTAAAAATCTAATTTTCACCAATTATCATAATGTGATCGAGTTTGGTATCAAAATATATTTTTTCGGGGTTGCTGAATCCATTTCCATAACAAATTTCGTGATAAGTGATACCCATTAGTCTATATGACAAAAATTTCAAGATGGCGGCCAGTTTGAGTGGAAAAATTCGATTTTTATAAAAGGATCAAGTTCGGTGTCGATATATACCTTTTCGGGGAAGCTGAATCCACTACATCACATATTCATGGATTGGGACGACCCACACTGTTGTACGAACAAAATAAACTCTATAACATTCATCAAAAGGGTTACAAATACAGCACCACTTTAAGTCCGGTAGCCAAACCCAATTTTTCGAGTGAACCTGGAAATTATATACAAAGATTTTTTTGTGATTGATTTTAGTAGCCTAGGGTGTCCTCTTTCAGAATCTGTTGGGTGAACCTCGGTCACCCTTGAGCGTTTTGAGAAATTCAAGATGGCGTCCAATGTACGTGGCCACTACATCTAATAATCCCATATAGCTTCCATAGTATTTATTCTAGGATGATAATATGTCCCTTTCACTTATTAGTGGCTGTTAGGGGCATCTATTTCACCAAACCAAACTATATCTAGAGACAAATTATATATTTCTTGATAAAGAAGCGTATGAGTGATAGGATAACACCACATACATCCCTATCAGGGGCTTCAGGTCCACATGGGTCGGTCCTGAAAAAGGAGGCACAAACTGATTGTTGATAACTTAAAAGAGCAACTTCTACCCGCAAAACAGGAACATAACCTTAACAAAACTAGGTAATATCCATGTTTAATCCTTTAGTCATGTTTCTTGCCGCAACATGTGACAGCACAAGCGCAAAATACCGTATATTCTAATAGTTAATGCAGGGGGGGACTGCCCCACATATGATTTACATAAAGGACAACTAAAACAAAACATCATTCTCCGAAACAACAAATAAACAATTCAAAAAAGAGAAAAGAGAGTTCACCTAGTGCAGCTAAAAGCACAAGTACCACATAGGCTGTCACTATTGGATCCACGTCTGATGAGCCACATGACAGACCCTGGAGAAAGTTGGCCGGTTGCAATGTTCTCAATTTGGTATCCTTCTCCCAGCAATACTATTCCAGTTCAAGTTCCGGTGGATTCTGTTCTTCCAATGAGCGCAAATCGATGATTGAAACATGCTGAAAGGTATAGGCATCCAAAACTGGAAATGTATCGACATCATCCCCACATATATAGTTTGTCTCTAGATTTAGTTTGGTTTGGTGAAACAGTAAAATTAAACATGCCAGACAATGTGGCCCTTTACTCGTTAGCGGCGGTTGGAGAATTATTTCACCTAACCAAACTAAATCTAGAGACAACCCATATATTTCTGGACAAATGAGCGCATGAGTAACAGGATAACACCACATACATCGCTATCAGTGGCTTCGGGGCCATATGGGTCGGTCCTGAAAAGGGAGGCACAAAACGATTGTTGATAATTTAAAAGAACAAATTCTACCCGCAAAACAGGAACATAGCCTTCACAAAACTAGGTAATATCCAGTTTAATCCTTTATTCGTGTTTCTGGCCACAACCTCTGCCATCACAAGCGCAGAATACCGTATATTCTAAGTCATCCCTAGTGCTGCTACAAGCACAAGTACCACATGAGCTGTCACTATTGCATCCACGTCTGATGAGCCACATGACAGACTCCGGAGCAAGTTGGCCGGTTGTAATATTCTCAATTTGGTATCCTTATCCCAGCATTATTATTCTAGTTTCAAGTTCCGAGTGAAAGGACCATATTGTCTGGCATGATTAATTTTACTATTTCACAGAATCAAACTTAATCTGGAGACAAACTATATAGGTGGGGATGATGTCAATATATTTCCAGTTTTGGATGCCTATACCTTCCAGGCGGTTGGGGCGATTATTTCACCGAACCAAACTAAATCTAGAGATGAAGTCGATACATTTCCAGTTTTGGATGCCTTTACCTTCCAGTGTGTTTCAGTCATCGATTTGCGAGAGCTCTTTCCAAAACAAGCTTACAATCAAACACAGATCACTGTATTTGTGGTAGCTTGTTATGGACAGTGTTTTAAAAATCCTTAAACACGCTGGAGGGCGTGGACATCTAAAACTGGAAATGTATCGCCATTATTCCCCACCCGAACCATGTAATCTTGCTCAACCAATGATACATTTGCAAAGAATATAAAAAGAGCTCACCACCAAGCTATTGTGTGGCGTTCACTGGAAGATTGGAATCTATCTGAACTTGAACTGGAATAGTGTTGCTGAGAGAAGGATACCAAATTGAAAATATTACAACCGGCAAAATTGTTCCGGAGTCTGTCATGTGGCTCATCAGACGTGGATGCAATAGTGGCAGCTCATATGTGGTAACTGTGCTTGTAGCAGCACTAGGGCGGACTTAGAATATACGGTACTTTGCGCTTGTGATGTCACAGGTTGCGGCCAGAAACACGACTAAAGGATTAAACTGGATATTACCTAGTTTTGTGGAGGTTATGTTCCTGTTTTGCGGGTAGAATTTGTTTTTGTAAATTATCAACAATCAGTTTGTGCCTCCTTTTTAAGGACCGATCCATGTGGCCCTGAAGCACCTGATAGGGATGTATGTGGTGCTATCCTATCACTCATACGCTCCCTCGTCCAGAAATATATAGTTTGTCTCTAGATATAGTTTAGTTCGGTGAAATAGATGCCCCCCCCCCACAGTCACTAATTAGTTAAAGGGCCATATTGTCTGGCATGTTTGATTTTACTATCATCTAATCATCTCACAATCATCTATCATACGATAAATGAGTTCAGTGTATTCCTTGTCCCCACAAACATACGGTTAGACATCCAAATTATCATCCTAGAATAAATACTATAGAAGCTATATGAGATTTTTTGATGTGGCAACCATCTTGTACGCCATCTTGAATTTCTCAAAACGCTTAAGAGTGACCAAGGTTCACCCGGCAGATTCTGAACGAGGAGACACCCTAGGCTACTAAAATCAATCACAAAAATAACTTTGTATATTATGTTTTCCAGGTCCACTCGAAAAATTTGGTTTGGCTACCGCACTTAAAGTGGTGCTGTATTTGTGACCCTTTTGATGAATGTTAAATAGTTTATTTTGTTCGTATAACGGTGTGGGTCATCCCAATCCATGAATATGTGATGTAGTGGATTCAGCTTCCCCGAAAACGTATATATCGACACCAAACCTGATCCTTTTATAAAATTTAAATTTTCCCACTCAAACTGACCGCCATCTTGAATTTGTTTTGTCATATAATCTCATGGGTATCACCAATCATCAAATTGGTTATGTAAATGGATTCAGCAACCCCGAAAACATATATTTTGATACCAAACTCGATCATATTATGATAATTGGGGAAAATTAGACTTTTACCTCCAAAACTGGCGGCCATTTTGGATTTTGGCCAATTTGACCCCTTTGGGCACGGATTTCGGACTGGGACTTTTTTTTGGTGGTTATATACTTCTTGACGAGCAATAAACCGTGGTCGACATTTCTATTGCAGCAACTGCCCGATATGGTGCAAAATTGAGCTAAAATGCCTGGCCTAAACCCCCGGGGAAAAACAGCGCTTCACTTTCCAGGATACACCTGTGTATGGACCGATTGAAACCATGGGCGAACCTGCTAAACAATTTGCATTCGTATAATTCTATTTGCCTGGAGGTATTTACTTGCACGTTAACGTTCACATGCATTTCCGTCCAAACAACTAACAAGGGGGAAGAGAAACATCTGCCTATAGAGCGCAAGGCCAATATTTAACGACCACCATGACACCGTACGAGAGAAGATAAGTCGCAATGTTTGAGTGCACGAATCCCGTGACATTTTTTGTTTATTGCGTTTTAGGATTCGGATACAGGCAAAACCTATATAATCTTTCTCCCCATAACAATATTACAAAACAATCATAAAAATAATAAGATGTAAATTAAAGTCTCTCGCATTAGTTGCACAGAAACATTAATAGAAATACTGCTCTCGACCTTTAAAACTGGCGTCGCTATTAGAATTATATATTTCTAAATGCATGGTTGTGAGATTTAAACTTGACAGAATCATTCAAACAGGCGTCGCTTTCAAAATTATAGATGCACGAGGTTGTTTTAAACTTGACAGAATAATTCCAATCATTAAAACAGGCGTCACTATCAAAATTATACAGTTTTAGATGCACAAGGTTGATTTAAACTTGACCGATTAATCAGAGGTTATTACAGATCTGACATTATGATAGAGATGCTACCATCAACATCATAACATTACAAACATAACGGGGAGGGCTACTATTCTGCATCGACTGGGCTATACCAGACGCTGTCAGGTCCCCTCCGTCCGGTACCACACCCAATAAGCATCCTTACTGTGGTGCCACGGCGACGTAATATGGTCTCAGAGCGCGGCAAGATCGCCATAAGCATGATGGAAGCGCCATAAATCGTGCTGTGATCTCCATTGTCGCCAATGAACGTTGAGTCCAGGCGTTTGTTTATTAAGGTAAAGACATAACGATATATAGTGCATTTAATTAAAACATCATATGAATTGCCTCTTTTAGCTCCGAGTACCTCTTTTAACGGCATTCACTCGAGCAGAAAATTATAACGCTAGATTTTGAAATTGCATTTACCTAGCTTGTATTCTTGATCTAGTTTCTCATTATTGGAAATTATATCTTGGGTATATACTTGTGGTTGAATGTGTCTTTGTTTATCATATCCACGGATTATTTCTCTTGCATCTACTAGAGGGAGTTGGATGGCCAAATAGTTAGCAAATGTGCAATCTGTATCATAGTATTGTTATTTAATCAACCGGCTTGGTTTAAAAACCCCAGAATATAACCCGAGAGAGAGATAGCTTAACTGCAGTTGAGGACATCCAAGGACCAACCCATGAGGTTGGACAGGTAACCCTACTCCTTATCACCTACAAATAGTAGGACGTTAAACCCCATTTCATTTCTTATCACTTAAACCGTTGGAATTGAAACCACGCCAAAATACGGACCAGAAAGTATGTTAAAATAAGAGATATATCATATTAAATTGTCGTGGTTTATTTTATCTGTTAAGTAGGAAATTAAGGAAAACTAATTATTTTCTCTGTACAACTATCAGATACAAATACCACGAGTTGAATATATAGTCTAGTTATTATAAGAACACTTATCTTTTATCTGTACTAATATATGAATAATAAATCGTGTAACAGACTAATCACTGGTTATTGTAATGACAGTTGATGATCTTATCATTTCACATGATTAATATTCACTCCGAGAAACTCGTCTTCTAGTCGGAGCAACTTATTTATGGATCTTTGTCAGATAGATTAGTTTACAACAGATCATAAGGGTTGTTGTGTATGGGATCGCCTGTCAAACCTCGTGGGATTACACGCAGTCAATGGGCTCGATGAGACAAATGCTACAATTGAGAAATGTACTATTGAAAGTTCCTGGCCTCATACGTCTAGAAACAGAAAGAGGTCGATTGAGAAAATGTCTGTTAACAGAAAGCCATGACAAGTGTCTTGTGAACCAGGATTTGTTGAATCATGACGACGACCAGACAATTAATCTGATGGTTTTGACATGTTGGACTATTTAAGGTGTATTATGTCAAGATAACAGACTGTTAGCTTCTTTCAAGATATAATCAATTATCAATTACATGAACACCAGGTCAATATGACAAGATTTATCAGGTTAAATTTCATCTTTGGTATATAATTGCTGTTGTATGTATCTTTGTTTATCATATCTGCGGGTTTTTCTCTTTCATTTAATAGAGGGGGTAGATGGCCTAATAGTTAACAAATCTGCATTTCGTAAGGTATGCTTTTGAGTCAGTTAGCGTGGTTTCGATTCCCCCGTTGTACGTAACAAGGAGTAGGATCGCCTGTTCAACCTCGTAGGTTTTCTCCGAGTCCTCCGATTTCCTCCCACTGCTACTGACACCTGCGCGCAAGCAAATTATTGAAATAAAAATTAACCATGAGTGGCGTGGACGTTAACCCTCAAGTTCAACTTGGAAATTTATTTTATTTTAGCGATGTACCCAGATCTTTGCATATTTATGAAGCGTAACAATGGCCGGGTTAACGAGACTGTCACAAACATATAACACTTCACACATTACAGTTGCATTCAATGGCGCTTCATTAGGTCTTACACCCACATTAAATAAATGGTTTACGAAATAAGTATGCTATAATTTTTCTTTTAAAATCTGTAAAAGTTTTGAATTGTTTTACACTTAACGATCTGTCTGCAAATGTTGTATTTTTCGTATTTTTGTTGGCGAGTTTTATTGTGTTTTAACTCCAAAGTGAATATTGCAAAAACAAAAACTTAGCACTCTCAACGAGCTGTCTGCAAATGTTTTATTCTTTGTCTTGTGTAAAAATAACATCTTTTTGGATGAGTTTTACTGTGTTTTAACACTATAGTGAAAACTGAAGGACAATTGCAAAAATCTTATTTTAAAAACATTTGCTTTGTAGAAATCGATTACTAAACGATGTATCGTTCGACTTTACAATCAAATCGATAACCTTCAATGACAATAAAACCAATCATATCTTTGTAGATCGATCACTAGGTTACTGGGATAGAATGAGATCGACTTCCGATTAGCTGAGCTTCATCAAAGATATAATAATTACAGTCTATCGAGGCGTGACTAGGTTGATTTACGCCTCCCTACGGGGCGTATATCATACATTTCCCTTTACTCATTTAATAAATTTAATAACTGTTTAACTAATACCAAAACTAATTACGTCATTTATATTAATCATGTTAGAGTTAACTCCCCTGTGTTGCGACCGGAACAACGTATACGTGAAGAGTATTTTGAATCTGTATTTATTTGGTATGCTTAATGGACATTCCTTGCTACATGACATTACAACATGTAGCGTGTCGACATACTTCAATAAAGTATTTATAACTTACGTGTATTTCACACAACTAAATTCAGTTTGTATAGAATGATATTTGTTTTAATTAATGTACATTGTAAAACTTCAATTACTTTGTTGTATTTTTACAGAATACCGTGTTCAGAGTAGTTTATACAAAAATTGTTGGCGTAAAACTTGTAACTTGGTGACATACTGATTGTTATCGCATATCTGATTAAAAGACTAATCCTATTTCGTTTCGTTTCCTATGGTTCAAAATTTTGTTTAATTTGTCTTTACTGCACTATGATCTGGAAAAGTTGTTATTTAACCCGCGTTCTTGATCATGTGAGGGATAGCAAATGAAACGGGCTGTTAACAATTCGACCATCCAAAACCAAAGACGGCTTTGGGTTTCCATATATATGTACAAGTTTAATGAACTGCACTTCTTAATGTACGCAATAACAAAATCGACTTCTGAAGGTGGTGTGGAGTGGAGGCTGGATAGGAGGAAATGATAACAAAACCCAGTAATTCAATCTGGTAACCCGGGAATGATGAGTGTGCTCAGTCAATTAACCCACATACACGTTGATTAACCGTATTGCTTCGTTTGGGTCAAAGCGGTCAGAACGGCGGGATTTTAAAACCCGTTTAATTTCATTTCACAACTTCAAAACTTCAAAAATAGACTAAACAACCGACAGGCGGATTCGAACGTAATGCCTGCCGTGGGGGTATACCATATTATGTTGAGACATTAATCTAAAATCGCCTTTATTAATAAGACATAAAAACTATTAATTTCCTTCCAGCTGAATATTACACTCTAAACACTGATTACATTTTCATAAAAATTGGAGAGAAAAGCCTTAAAGATGTTAGCCTTAATGGACTGGGCTTGTTTATATATTTAGTGTACATAATATTCCATGGAAATACTTCGCTATGAAAGAGATAATTCCAGGTACTTACTGGCTGGTTATCATGTATTTATACCTCCGAGTATGTAACTGCTATAGCGACAAGTGTTAGCGCTTTATTTAAATCTTACATTATGTGTTTCAATAGTGGAGGGTCTGATAAAGACAGCTGTCTAGTCGTTCTGATGGGACGAAAAACCGAGGTCTCGTGTATACATTGTCGTGAACGTAAGGAAATCCCTTGGCAGTTTGAATTCGATATAAGAGTAAACCAATAGTGCCGCTGCCAGGGTAAAATGTTCCGCATAATAATAATAATAATAATGTGAATATTTGTAATGCGCTATATCCAGAAACCAAGTTTATGCTCAAAGCGCTACACAATTACCCCTGTTCGTATATTTTGTACATAGTGAACAACGCATTTGCTTATTTCACTATTTTGCCTATATCGTTTTGTTTATTGATTTGGATTGTTCGTACTACGCGTCTTGGGTCCTAATGATCTCAGGACATGTCTATTGGACAATAACACCCCTCTAAATGCAAAAAACGAAGTGTTTATCACCTAATTGAAGCATGTTACCCACTCTGATTAAAACAAAGATCTATTGTTTCTCTTTTAAGAAATGTTGAAGGATAATTTCTCGAATGGGTGACTTAATAACACTTGTAGCGTTTCGTGAACTTTTTATGTGCTTCTCCAGTTGTTGTTGGGTGTTTTTTGCCGTATTTTTTGTGGCTATCTACAACATAACAGATGTTGGTGACTTAATAACACCTAAAGCGCTTCGTGAACTTTTTATTTGCATGCCAGTTGTTGTTGGTTTTTTTTGCGGTATTTCTTTCATGGTTATCTGCAACATAACTGATGTTTTCACACCGTTATAGCTTCCCCTTTGGTTTTGGAAAAAAAGTTGAGATTTCCATTAACGTATCGTCGCATTCACTGAAGTTAATCGATATTCACTGATATTTGAACCCATACAATTTCTCACCAGAAAATAATATTATCTAATAAATTGGAATGTTTCGAGAAACCAGAAACCATAACCTATTTCCACAACCATCTCACCAAAAGTACAAAAAATAAACCCATAATGGCTGTACAAGATTAATAAATGACTCCGGTACCGTAATTTAGACGAATAACAAGATTATTGACGTAACTATTTGTTTTCTTTCAATTTTGTATTAACAGTGTTCAATGGATGTCCACCGAATGTTGAATTGATAATAATAAACATGATTAATTCTCAATTCAGCCGTAATGGAAAACAGATATTGTCGATTGAGGTTACATTAAGAAATACATATTGAAATGAGTAAAATTTGGCCAGTTTTGTATCTAAATCTTACACAATGCTATCTTTAACTACAATACAGAAGAGGTGATCGGGGCCGTAGTCAACTCGTTAAATATAGAGGGGATATGGAATTATTCAGAGGGGCTGAGGATTTGACCGGTTAATCCGGTCATCGAAAAGTGGAGAAGGTGTGAGACAGGAAGGCGGGTCTTGGGACTTTTGCCAGAAGAGTTTAAAAATGTGGTGTTCTCTTCTCGCATCTGAGTGCATTCTTGGGCCTCTTAGGCTTATATATACTCGTATTTTTTCTCCTATGGATTTACTTTACATCGGAAGAAGGGGAGGAGGTCGAATTGTATGTGAAAGGGCTAGACGGTTTAGCGAACGATAGGTTAATCCTGAAATTAGTCTCTAGGGTTAGGGTTGGGTTAAGTCTCTCTCTTTCTCTGAAGTCGAATGTGCGATCGACACCAGAACACATGGTGATAAATGTTGATGTGTTTCAAGCTGTACAAGTGTTATTGATGATGATGACGACCTTAAACAGAAGGTAATCATAATAATTCACGAACTCTTCACCTCTGGGTTTATTCTAATTACAAGACCAGTTCATCTTCCGGAAATCTTTCGTTATTTTACTGACAGTAAATGTTGTTTATATTGTTCTACCATCTTGATCTAAAAACTGTAGTTCCTGTCTTATTGTTCCACTGGATCTGTTGTAAAGTAACCATCCATTACCAAGAACACCGTGTTTTAGAGCATATGTTTGTAATATTAGATATTGTCGTAATGTTCCACTGGATCTGTAAGGTAACCATTGTAACATTTTGGTCCTTGAGACAATTTTGGTTCTTTACAAAAAATGTTGTTCACTTTTTCTAAAGAGTCAAATCTCACGTACTTAGTGAAAAGGATGTATACATAAAAAAAACCGTGATATTTTGGTGAAATCGTAAACATAGTCAAAATATCCATCCGATAACGGTTGTTTATTGACCTATGGTTGGTAGACTAGCCCAGGTAAGGTGCAGAAGCGCAGGACGTTAAATCCCATTTCATTAATTGGTAGACCAAATAAGGTAGTGTCTATCCCTTTTAGTCGTGTGAAATAAGGAGGTTTATTCTATATTTGGAATGGAAAGTTACCGAATACCTGCGGGAATTAGACAGGTAGTAATTAGAAGCTATTATATATTGAGAACGAGGAACCTGCAAAGTTAATCCAGCTTACCAATAAAGTTGTAAAACCATGGATGCTGTAGTGTTATTATGACCACAAAAAAAAACCACAACACTGAAAGAAGTCTTTACTACATCATCTATTACCAAAAATCAAAAACGCCAGACATCTCCAAGTAATGTTGAATGAAACCCATGAGGTTGGACAGGCGACCATATTCCTTTCCACGTACAACCGGGGAATCGAAAACACGCAAGTTGACTCAACGACAGAACTTGTGATACAGAGATTAGACCACGGTTATTTAAGTTACGGCATAATTTATCAAGCAAGCTACATTTCAGCACCATGAAGATGGGACCACCAGAAGCTTCCATATTTAATTGCTTGGGTTCGTCAATAATACAAGCAGTATGCACACAGAAAACTAACTTCTTCGAGAATAGACATCTACCTTAAATGACCACCATATCCAAACAGTAGTATACTATTTTTTAATGTTGTTCTACTCCGTTTCATATCTGCCATATAGACACAGAGATTAAATAATTCTTTACAATGTTATTTAATTGAATCGGGATAGAGTTGTCCACTAAACTTGTCGATTAAAGAATTAAAATGTCGGTCAACTAGCTTCGTGTATTTTCTGTATTGTTGACAGAAAGTGTAAGTTTAGTGTGTAATATAAGAAGATGGTTGTGTGATGTTTTGTGAAGTCTTATGAATAGTTACAATTATAATAAAATAATACTAGACAAAATAAAATATCAGAAGTAAACCTAATAATACTAGACACCGATATCAGGAACTTCTCCAATATCGTCTAGTTCCTCGAATTAATGGTAATGACCGAGAAACCATTTGTTGTTTTTGTCACCCATTTTACATCAACCTACACACAAACACGTGTAAAAATGGAAACTTGTTTGTCAGGTTACACTGTTGTTTCATCTTGCCATTACGCCATTAACGCCATCTCACAACCCGTCGTTAGTGGTTTGACACGCGAGGGTCTAGGGTGTTGTATCTTGTATACCAGCAGCAAGAAACCGCGTGAACATTTAGTATGTTCAATAACAAAAGTCTGTGATCTTGTACGGTGCTGAACACAAATAAATGACACCCACGGGTTTGTGATCTGGGTTTATAAACCCTTCCAGACAAAAGACCAAATAGACACCTGGCTAATGTATCATGTATCATATCAGGTTTAATATTTAGTACAGTTTATCAGACAAAGAAAGTCATGCAAACAGCAAGTTAAAATTACATAATACCAAGGCCGGATGCTGATAGCAACAGATTGGTATTAAAATCACTTTCACGTGTCAAGATGGCAGGAGGCTTCTATGACATCTTTCGTATTATTTTCAAGATGGCGACCCTGTCTGTCTGTGATCACCCCTAATCACACACAATAACCAACCGTCTTATTAAGACAATTGTGCAAGTAAACATGGTGTTATTGTCTTCCAAGAACCAGATGAGAAAACCGGTAGCCAGAGATTTGTTTTTAAAATCATCTGTCGCCACCCACCACCACTCCACCTCCACCTTCAAGCTACTTAATTTGTACAAAACCATAAAGCAACCGGACACATTCCATCTTCCCCACATTTGTCGATTCGTTGTCTTTGTGTGTTTGTGTTTTCAGTGGGTGTTGTTGGTTGTTTTGTTTTGTGTGGGTGCTGTGTGTCTTTGTTTAGTATAGGGGTTGTTTTGGGTTTTTTTTGTATTTTGATGTAGTTTTGTAATCAGAAATCATTTGGTTCCAACGACCTGTTCTCATTAATAGATTTCAATTACTGTAACTTAATTGAAGTGTCAAACATTCTCAGTTTGGTTATATAAGTTTTGCTTTTGTCTGATTAGATTTTCTTATCTCCGGATTCTTTCCTCTGTAATTACATCGGATGTGTTCTCACTGCATTAGTGTTGCTGGACTATTCCTGGGGGATGGACGTTGGTTTGGAGACATTTGTTAAGAAGCTCTCGGGAGTTGATTAGAAACCTTGTAGTTGTATTAACTAATTCACACATTCTGTGTCTATTATCGGTGTGGGTTTTCACTGGGCACTCTGGTTTTAAAAAAAGGCTGACAACTAAAACCTCACAACAGAACAGATTTTAGTCAACCCAAGAAGTAATACATGTTTAGATTCAATGATCCAATGAAACAGGTCGCAACGTTCAAATCACATCAGATAATTTGGAAAGTATATTATTCATTATGTTGTAGAACGTCATTTCTCCGAATCTTATCAATAAACAGCCAATAATTACGACGAGTAGATGAACTGTAAGAATAAATATCGAATGTATTTGTTCTCTATTAGGACATGGGGTGTCTTGCTTCTCTATATATACTAATGTCCAAAATAAAGTTTACGCATTTTGTGCTGCATCAACCAAACACGTTTTCTTTCATTCTTTGAGGTATTTGGGTACGATTTCAATTTGTTTCACCTTTCATTGTGCTTAAAAAATGTTGAGTTTGGACACAGGAGATAAGCTCAGTTATGTTTTAACACATTGTTTTAATCTTAACAAAACTTTTTAGTGTGTATACTTTCTTTCTTTTGAACATTGGTATAATTGGTCTCATCCACATTGGAAACATGTTTGTAACCTCGTCTATTTGGTCTTTTGTTGTAGTTATTTTACATTACGAGTTTATTATAAACATACATTATGCATAAGCTAAATCTGTCTATTGTAGACTTTTCGTTAAGCTTGTAATGTTACCTAAATTAATAATTAGACATTAAATATCTTATCTATACCATAATCAACTCTCGATGTCATCGCTAGCCGGCGTGGACCATGTAATGGATTATTGCCATAGCTTCTCGCAGATGCATTACACATGTATTGCTCTCATGCATCGAATCCATACATACTACTTATGTCGTGCAGCAGCAGTACATAACTTATCGCTCGTACACCAATATAATATTTACTGTCCGGATCTCGACATTTAACCAAAAATTAAAATTGTACAATGTGACGTTTTCTTCATTTTTATAATTATTGCCCATTGTTGAAGATTAAATTAATTTAACTCCTTCACGATGAAACTCATTAGATGAACATGTCGTTATATGATTGTAGTAGTTCTCCGTCGTGTGATTATCATCGAGTTGGTCATCTACATTGATATACAACCTAAAACATCAAATATCATTTAATACATCTCTTAATATAGAAACAAGTAGTGAGCAAGCATAGATATATTTAGGCTGCGTCCAGGAGGAAGAGAGATATTCCATGTTAAATAAATCCCACGTGGCGTTGTTGACGGATATTACTGATGTAATTTATGATACGATTTATTCCTGGTGGCGAGTGCTAGATGACATACATACTGACATAGTTACAGTGACCCGTGCACTCTACATAAAGTTGGTCTCGACACGGCTGATGTGACATAGGACGAAATAAAACAATGCTTGAAGATCAACACAGAGCTGATAATTTAAAATGACATTGTGTAGATGAGACCGGAAATAGTAGCATAATACAGGCTAGGTTATTTTGATTTAAATATTGATAAGTCTACTTAAAGATAAATCAATCCACACGAAAATAATAGTTCAATAAAGTACATTTCATTTCCTTTACTCCTCCATGCTCAATTGTAATCAATTCAATTTTCTATAGACATGAAATATATTTAGTTGTTAGAGATAGTCCGATTGTCATACATCATTGTAAGCCTTAACGTGGAAAAATAGTCCACCTAACGATTTTTGATGAATTCTTTATTGCAACGAATAATTTGGTGGGGATATTTTGTTTGTGAAAAGAAAAGCTCACTTACCTGCTGTGAAAGCATGTTTATGACAAGATTAGAATACATTGTGTATGTACATCCATAATTTGAAGCAAATGAAAAGATATCACAAAGAGTTCTAAAATAAGATATGCATCTAGAAAGACTTGGACACGAAACAGAAGCATGTCATAAAATATCATTATCTCATTACAACGTTTAATCTTGTTCGTTCATTGTGTCTGGTCTGTATTGCTTTTTTTGGTTTTGTTTTCCTTGTCGATTTAAAAGGAGGTTGTAGCGCCGCTGTCCAGACAAAAGTTTTCTCATAGCACACTGTCTTTATTAACCTAGTTCGGAGCAGATCAGGAGCACATCAAACCCAGTTTAATATCTTATGTAATACATGTATACATTATGTAAAACTATGTCACAGTGAACGAAACCATAAAAACCGTACATGCTTTTTAGGAGACAATGGGCAAAACCATACAAATCGTATTTAGAAGGTATTGAACGAAACCAATAACAAAAACGTGCACACTAGCCAGCAGACACTGGTGAGTGTTTGGTGTGGGTTTTTACTAATAATTATTAAAATACCTGCAAGAAAACACATGTTTACCAAACGACATAGAAAATACTGCGACCTTGTCTGATTTTATCTCTTGCACTTTCCTGGTCATATTCAATAATAATGGAAGAAGGCCACACCTCCCCTACCATTCCGCCTCCCCAAGTTATTCTACTCAACTAAAAGGAAATACAGACTTTTACGCCATGCACAAAAACAGTAACCTTAACAGTAGCCTTGAAAAAACTGACACACAAGCCATATAGTAGGATAACATTTAATAAAAACAGCAGCCATAACAAAACGAAAACTGACACAACAACCATATAGTTGGATAACGTTTAATGGCACCATTTTAAAGTACACCAACATTTTCTTTCTCCTACTACCACAACCAGAGGCTCGCATGCCCTTTCCGTGCTATGAACATCGGATAATCGTTTCGCTAACTACACTACATTTCTACTACATTACGTACTTTAACTGATTTATACTGTATCCAATATAACGTTTTGATTAATTAAACAAGAGTAAACCCATTTATCTTGTAACTTTATACCAGTTTGTTATTTATGATTACAATCTTATACAACGTATTTATATTTTATTGTAAATAATTTATATAAGCCCCGGATTGTTTTTAGATCCCACAATCATATAGTGTACTTTTATTAAAGGTAAATAGTTATTGAATAAATATTGACAGAAAAAAATGTGTTTGCCCTTTCTCTCCTATTAAGATAAGGTTTATTGGCCTTTAAGTGAATTGTTTGTGTAATGTCGGAATTTTCTATGAAATGGTTTACAAATTGACTGAAATATGGAATTGTAACAAAAACAAATCATATATTTTATATTTAAATAGCTTTGTTGTTTGTCTCGTGTACTTCAACATTTAACTAAGTGCGTTAAACAAAAAACCTATATATATTTTTATATTGACATGAAGAATTTTTTCTCACGCACTTTAACTTTTAACTAAGTGCGTTAAATGGAAATTTCTTGGAAAATTAATATCACAATTTGATTCAATTTGTTGATAAATAAAACATTATTTGTTAAAACATTTATCGGAAACCAATGTAATTTTGCATTCTGATGTACTTGTGTATAATCAGAAATCTTTCAGCTCCAACGACCTGTTCTTATTAGATTCCAATTACTGTAACTTAATTGAAATGTCAAACATTCTAAGTTTGATTTTTTAGTTTGTGCTGTTATCTGATTAGATGTTGTCATCTTCGGCTTCGTTCGTCTGTACCTACATTGGAAGTGTTCGCACTGCACTAGTCAAAGTGCTCCGTAGTCCGGGTTAAAATTGAGGTAGGTGCCACCTGGAGAGGTATAAATTATCATGTGGTTTTTCTAGACCAGTTTTTTTTAATCTGAACAAGAATATATGAGGTAAACAGGCCAAATCCTGAGCCATTTTACATTAGGGCACTTTATTTTCAAAATGGACGCCAAAATCTCATATACATAGTGACTATATTGGTTTAGTAGGTAACAATGATGCATGTTTAACCACTTTTTGCATTAGTTAGTATTAAAGTTTTTCCAAAAAAAGCTGCAATTGTAGTCCAGACTCTTAAAAGTGATGAAAAAGGGTCCACAAGCTAAAAACGTGATTTTTCGTACAATCAGGGGCCATAATCCATGAAGTTTCGATCCGATACATGCCTATATCAACAGCCCACAAACAATTGTGAACAGACGTCCGGGCATCCGGAGGGACAGGGGCGACGACATAATATAATAAAACAAGCTTACCAGATTAACTGCCTGTCGCCAAATCACTGGTATATCCGACCAGGGAGGGAAGTGATAAACCAACGGAGTGAGTGATTCAAATTGAATGAATATTTTCGCCACAATATTTTATTAAATAAACTGCCGGAAATGCAGTCTGGCAGTATTTCAGATACTGGTCGTCGAGATGAATATGAGGTGTCAAACGAACGGATGGAGTGTATCAACTGAATGCATATTCACGCTGCATAGAACCTTTCCCCAAACAACCTTGAGGATCGTAAAAAGCACTTTTCAAGTGATTCACATGTAATTGTTTAGAGTTTGTGATACGTTTCGGTAATCAATACCTTCTACGGTGATTAAATCTCACATGTCGACTCAGTCAGGGAGGGATTTCTAACAAGCCTATTCTGAAACCTACTATAATTATTTTTAAAACTGTTTTCTTTAATTACTGGGGGGGGGGGGAGGGCAGACCAGATTTATTCCCCCCCCCCCCTTGGCGCCACCACTGGATTATAGCAAAAATCACTTTCAATATTACTTGTTCTCTATCCATCTTTCGAAAATTTGGGCGTATCCTGCCTGACAGTGCCAGGTTAATATTTTTCAGAATTGTAAGTGCATTTACGTTGCCCTCGGTCAACCACCTTATGTTATGTCCGATTAGTCATGCAGGATGTTTTTCCTCGTCCTCTGCATCCATTAAAAGTGAGAGATCTATAATTCTATGCTATACAAGATTAATCATCTGTCATTGATTGACATGAAGAGTCTTTTGTTTCCATGTAAAATAATTAGAAAATGCCACTTTAAGCCGTGTTAGATTTGTCCTACCTTGACACGTTAAAAAGTGGGCTATCGATTACATTGGATAATTTATTGAGTGTAGCCACGTTTAGGTCGCAGTGTCCTGCAACACTAACCCGTGAACAAAAACGTTGAATTCATTTAGAGAGTTATTAATGTGATAAAAAACACAGATCCAATTTCGTTATAAATATCATTTCGCTTTATTGCAATGATCTGGAAGAGTTGTTGCATAATTCAGGTTGATGGTAATTATCCAATGAAGTGATCGGTTGTGGCGAGTTCTTGGTGTGCGAAGCACGGAACTGTCCTTGGACATCCCACTAGAAATATCATCGCTGATTTGTGAATTAAATGTCAGACGCCATTGGGTCAAAAGGGCTAGTATGTCACCTAACACGAGCTTTCACTACAACCGTGGATATCTTTATGGAATGGAGGCCAATGGAAGTATAAACAAACGGAACGAAGTAAAGAATAATCTTATCTATTATACATTTTATTTTTGGCCCGCGTTCAGATCGTTTGACCAAGTTTCCATCTATCATATTGTCACCTATTAAGCGCACAGACTTCAGACAAGCGTACCTGAACAGGCTAAACATGATAATAACTGTAATCAAATATAAATGACATACAATTATGGGGTTTATCGTCCTGCTGTTGTTTCCCGACCGCAATAATTGAGACGGACATACTCCATGTAGTTGGCTGTCAGGACAATTACGCTGTAATACGGCCTTATCTCTTTTTGAATTGAACTACCAAGGGATATTTTACGTGCACGCCAAAGTTTACACAGGACCTCGAACGAATAAACACTATTATTTATCAATACGCCATGTTCTACATCGCTGACAAGGGGAAAACCACGCCGGCAAAACCAGGAGATTTCTCGGTCTACGGCTGGATTCAATCCGAGACCACTTGGTTAGCGAACAAGCGTCTTACTCACAGTTAGTCTGGAGGTATCGTGTTCGATCCCTGTATTGGCCTTTTGCGTTCATCGGGATTATCAGACGAGTTCCCCCCTTTTCAGTGATGCAGGACGGGGGAGGGGGGCTGACAAGGACGGATCTGTCTAGTCGTTCGAGTGGGTCGAAAATACGAGGTCCCGTTTATATATTTGCATGCACGTAAAAGATTTCTTGGAAGCTAGAATTCGATATAAGATTATGTTATAGTGCCGCTGCCCGGGCTAAGTTTTCCGCCACAGGAAACCGTATGGCATATGCCCGTCTTCATTAGCACACTTCGGGGCAGAACAGTAAATCCCATTTAATTTCATTTCCAGGGGCCCCCCAAAATCAAATATACCCTAAGCAACTGGACCAAGTAAACATCCCAACCCTGACCGACAAGACTTTGATGGATATGTCATGAATGTTCCCTGCTTTTTACAGGAAGCGCCAAAGGGGCCAATAATTATAATGTTCCATAAAAGATCGGACAAGACGGAATCACATATAATCTTTAATATTCCGTCGCTTTTTCCAGTTCAATACCTTATTCGCATAATATCTGATTTGATTAACATACAAATCTATAAATCGTTCCTGTTTTATTGTTAGCCAAAGTAAAACGAAATCTTTGAACTAAACCATTGAAGCGGATTCGTACCCCGGCTTTAAGCATTAAAAGCGGAACCAAGAGTAACGGTGTTTTAATGAAAGAGGTTTAATCGTTTCACATCGGAGGAGTGTTTAGAAGTAATTATATCAATACATGCCAATGTATGATGTGTTTATAACATAACTCAGTCGGTTGTAATTCAATAATTATTGCTTTATCTAACATACTGAATAAACATGCACATACATTTACCGTTATCAATAAAATATCAATAATTATAATCGTCACTTCCTATTGACATGTATAATAACTTTATTTTACTATGTAATACATCGTGCTTGATTTCATCCTAGCTTCGTCAAGTTCAGTCTCGAACTGCTGATTCGGGTTACAACAACTGAAGCGTCGCCAAGCTGCATCCACAGATCTCTGATTTCTGCTGCGATAGGACTGTACACAACAGAAGAGAATACGGCCAGCAATTCTAGCTCATGTGATGCTAGCAAAGTAGTTTCACCAGCGTTTTTTCTTTCGATATAATTGACTGAAGTTTACATTGGTTGCAATTATACGTCTCAGTTAATGTATTATTGATGTTCCTTCTGAACAATCCAGCCCTGCCTTGCGCCCAATCCAGTCCTGTCTTCTGAACAATCCAGTCCTGCCTTACGGTCAATCCAGTCCTGCCCTACACCCAGTCCAGTCCTGCCGTACGCTCAATCAGTCATGCCTTACGGAGAATTCAGTTCTGTCTTACGGCCAATCCAGTCTGCCTTGTGGTCAGCTCAGTTCTGCCTTACAACCAATTGACCGATCGTGAGTGCAGTCGTAGCCACGCCCCTTACAATGAAGGGAGATAACCCAATTTAAGCCCGTCACCAAGCCAAACAATAATGGCGGCAGTATTGAGTTTAAGCGATGTACCCAGCGATTTTTCCTCGAGGTATTTGCCGTACATACCGTCGCTACGACAGAAACAGCGAGCTACAGCTTTTACCAGGGGGTCATACTTCAAATCTATGTCCCTAACGGCTGGTATTGATGTAAACTCCATTCATGTTTTCGCTCGAATTTATCGAAGCATGAACAAATCCGACGAACCACACCAGACGTCAATAGATGTCAACATTGAAGACCGGACTATAACAGAGGCTCACTGTAGCTGTAAAGCAGGGTAAATAACAGCTTTTTTAAAAAATATCATTGATTCATTACAGTTTTTCTAAAATGGTAGTTTTTTCTTTTTAATCTTTACGTACGTCAAACAGTCGCCTGGTTTTTATCCTTCTTACACTCACCACAGTTGACAGTCAGCCATATTACATAGGCCTAGATCTAGGCCCTACCCTGCATTATTTTTGTTTTTATTATTTCTATTGTGCTTTTTTTCAGTTTAACTTGATTTCTGTTTCCCTGTTCAGTTTCTTTTTTTACATTTTTTATACTGTAAGTATATCCCAGCTACTTTTGTGTGGTTGGTAAATTACCTGCTTATATATTTGTAGATCATCAAATAAAAAATATTCAGGTGTGAATTTTGGGGATAATTGAATTGCATTGACTGAATTATTTATTTTTATTTTTCACTAATATAGTTATATAGTAAACTTCAAAATTATTAATCAATTTGTCTATGATCTAAAATATCACTAATATCAGCCCTTTTAACCAATAAAAATAATTTTATTTTTAGAATGGGAGGAAGGTGTGCTCATGTGTTGGCAATTATAATGATGATAGAAGAATGGAAGATTGCAGGATACAAAGATGTCCCTTCTCAACCATCTTCAACAAGTTTACCACAGCAGTGGGATAAGCCAAGGGGGTCGAAAATTGAACCAGACCCCGTGTCACAGATAATTATTTCAAGACCTGGGAATGTAAAAAGGAAAAGAAAGCCTGTGATGGCAAATTTTAACGACAACAGGTACGTAAGTGTTCAGGTGACATAGGCAACCACCCCAATAATAATAATAATAATAATAATGACTTTATTTGAGAAGGGTTGAAGATTTCTATAAATATGCTTGTTCTTTCTTTTTCAGAAAAATTCAAGTATCAGATACAACTATTTTACATCTCCAAAGCTTAAAAGACAGTCCAATCTCATACTTGGTGAGCAACACAGCAGACTCCATTACAACACCCATTGGCCCGCAACTTATTGGATCCCCCCACTTGCATATCATGTACGTAATAATGAATCTTAAACAATATCAATAGTTACCCCCCTCTGTTTTCAGTACCATAACAAAAATGCACTGCAGTATTTTATATTTCACTTTTATTTGATTTAAACAATATTTTATTAATTGTAAAGTAAAATAGGTAAATATACAAAGAATACAAGGATACGATAACAAGCTAAGCTTATAAACACCGCTTCCTGAAAGGATAGTGTAAGAATATGTAAGGTACGTGGTGGGTATATACAAGGCGAGTCATCAATACTGGAAACGAACATAACTGAGAAATAGAGTTACTAGTTAAAATAAACATTTGATTTTGATTAGCAATGGCAATATAGCGTTTGAAAAGGTTTATTTCTCAATAAGGAAGGGCATAAAATTTGTTAAAAGACAACAAACAAGCCATATTTGATTAATACAGCTGAACAAGCTCAGGCTAACTTTATTGGTTAGGAGTTTAAACTGTTTAACCCGACATATAGCTCTTTCAACATGTACCCTATGTTTAGCTATTTTAATTGTCTCTGTAACGGCTGGGGCATTCATTTGGGAGGCAGATGATGGCACAAATGGGGGAATATTTAAGCATAACCCGCAATTATTGATTTCTTTTTCTATCGTAAACCCTTTATCGGCCATAACTCCATCACCTTCTTGAAGTTTACCACTTTGTAACAATGATTGTAAAGTGTCTAAAAACCCACTTCTGTGCGTTATTACTTTGTCTGAGATTGATCCAGAAAATAACATAGATGCAAACACAATAGATCCCCTTGGGTCGACACCAACAAGACCCTTCAGTGTGGTACAGGATTTATAGTCTGAATAACATTGACTCTGTCTATGGAGGGAACTTGGTCTCTGAATTTTTATTTCTGTTCCATCAATTATGACCATTGTGTTGGGATAATCAGTTTTAAATTGTTCTGGCATATTTTCAATAATAATGTCTCTGTGTGGCCATATAACAAGAGAGCCAAGTCTGTAAAACATATAATTGATCCAATTTGTAAATAAACAACTACAATCTTGAGAAGAAATTCCAAACATATCTGATATGTGTTTAAAATCAAAATCTTGTCTTAATTTTATTAATACTAATAGAAGCTGATTATCTAAAGAAACACTGACTAAGCTGCTAATATTCTTAGAAAATTCAAAGGGTAAATCATCTGCTGGTACAAAAAACTTATATACATTATAAAAACGGTCATATGAAAAGCCAGTATAATATTGAAATGAATCTTTTTTTAAAGTTGAACAACTAAAACATTGAGTAGATAGGTCGATACTGGTTCCTTTGTCTACTTGTTGAACTTGACTGCGTTTAAGGTTTTCATTTTCAAGAATTATCTTTGCATATTCTTCCTTGATTTTTGTATTTTCTGCAGCAAGAGCCAATATGTCCATCGGTTGAAATTCTGAAAAATATGAACAGTAAATAGATTATAATATGTATTTCAGGCATCCCTTATGCAAGTGACAACACATCTAAGAGAAGAGAACTCGGATAAATGTGGTGAAATAGCTTTTCCAAAACCAGTTGCTGTACATTTAGATTTAGAACAGATAGAAAAGATGAAAGTTGAGTGGAAAGATATAGATGTAAATCAAGATGAAGCCATAAGAATAGAGAGATCGACAAGAAATAATAATAACACCTGGATGAACCAAAGAAAGTGTCGTGTTACTGCCTCAAATTTTGGAGCTGTTATGAAAAGAAAGAAAGAAATAAACGATTCATTTTTAAAAAACACATTTGACAAAAGTAATTTTTATTCTGTTCCCACTTCTTATGGGCAAGCAAATGAAACCATTGCTAAACAAATGTATATAAAACAGACCGGAAATCATATTCATGACATTGGACTTGTAATAAATCCTGCTTTTCCATTTTTAGGTGCTACACCAGATGCAATTGTTTGTGATAAAGGCAAGACCGGGCTCATTGAAATTAAATGTCCTTTTTCAGCTCGAGATATGACACTTACAGACGCATGCAATGCACTGAAAGATTTCTTTTTAGTGCAAAATGATGCTGAATATAAATTGTCTCGAAACCATATTCACTGGTTTCAGGTTCAGGGACAACTTCTCACAACTGGGGCCCAATTTTGCGACTTTGTCACTTTTACGAGACAGGATTTCTGCATAGAGAGAATATATCCCGAAAAAGAAACCATGCAGAAGCTTCTTTCAAAATTATCATGTTTTTATGTTGAACATTTAAAGCCATTTCTTATTAAAAATTCTATATGTCTATAAAATAAATTTAACTAACCTGTGGCAGCATCAACTACATTCTCTGTCTGTACCATTTTATTATTCAAATCTTTAATCTCACAGTTTTCATACACAATATTATTATTCGACTTTATAGAAACTCTGTAAATTCATAATTATATAAAATTTGTACATAAATAAAAAAATCGACATAATATAAAATTTGTACATAAATAATAATCAGTATTTTTATACCAGAGAATAATTTTTTAAATAGTAAAATATATTCTTGTTTGCTGCTAAAACCTGGCATCTGATATTAATAAATATAATAATAAATAATTAGACTAGTCATTAATAAAAAAATGCAGCATTAACACAACTTTATTTTAATTTTATGCTATTATTACCATAGCTTAGCCTACATCTATGCATTTGAATGTGTGTACTGTATACCAGTATCAAAATGAACTATATATCTAAAACGATATACCGGTACATGTACATGTATACAGAAGTAAGAGAGAGAGAAATGGATTTTAACGTCTATATGGCACAAACTTAGTGTGAGCACAGGAAATAATTATTCTATTTAAGCTGATATTGATAAACCCTTGTTACCTTAAAACCTTTGATTCAACCACTGCAGTTTTCTCAATATAATTATTTCTGGGTTTTGGTGGTGGTCTTGGTTGAGTAATATGATCATCATAGTGCAATGCAGCGATGGGATCTGGCTGACCATTTACAAAGTGCTAAAAAAAAATAAAAAGAATATTATTATTATGTATGATTATAATCTGACTATGTACAGACTAGGTCCTATGTTACCAATGTAAACAATGGCTAATGTAGTGTACAGCTTTCTATTTTTTTCTCATTTTTATTCAAACTTGAAATTGAGGGCCATGTCTGAACTATTCAGCCTGCAGGCTGCAGGCCTTTACTCTGTTCTGTACTATAGTTATACAGACTCAAACAAGAAACAATTCAAATTGAAATAAGAACAAGTTGATTATAAAAAAGATTGTTTCTACACTGCATGTCACTTCTGCCCTGGTGCATTACCTAACGAAATAAATTTAGAAAAATGTTTGTGCCGACATTCTAATGTCAGTGAATGTCCCGTTGTAAAAACAGAACAGCCACATTCATGATTTAGCCTATGACTACTTATATCATTATATGGGGCCTATAGGCCTACTGATGGAACACTCATTTTGTTTGAAATAAAAAAAATATAGCAGTCCCAGGTAAGATTAAAGAAAGCCTACAGGCCTAAAAGTATAACAAAATAATAACCTTAGTGCACACAAACAGATGTTTTGCCTTTCTCCGCTCACCCAGTATCTCTTCGTTCAACTGCTCGAAAGGTCGTCCACATAAACGTATCCATCGTCTGGCTTTATCGCGTGTTCTTCCAAGCTTTGGGAAAGGAATAAAGGTTATTCCTCCTGTCAGTCTCTCCGGGTATCTACTATCAGAATTACACGTACCCCAAGCACATCTCTTTACCATTTTGACGGGTTGGTTGTTGACGTCTGCTGGAAATACCTTTATTTACATCTGGCGGAAGTTGACGGGCATAATGTCGGACAAAATATAGCTGGCTCGCGCAGAAGCGGGGACGTGTTTTGATTGGTTGATTTATTATTTTGATTGACAGCTGCGATCGGTCAATTGAGTCCTGTAAAACGATCAGTTATTGGAACGTTACCATGTCAGCTTTGACACGTGATTCATCTAATATCAGATACATCATCTGACGATGTTTTCCAGACGTCAACGCTTGGCTAACACTTGTTACTCATTCGGAGCATAGACCACCCTCGACTGAAGACTACATATGGGGTTAAAACCCGTTATCTGAACACTTGTCGATAGTTAAGACCCGAATGACCTTAATGAAGAAGTGAAAACTGTATATTAAATGTTTGGCACAATAAAATGGCTATGTGAAACTGACTATGTCTTTAAGATATAATACGCCTGTCTTGCCGTTTTGTTAATATAGGATCAGATTTATCAGAGATGAATTAAAGCTGGCTGTGTCTTGAAGATCTAATACTGTTACACTGGTCTTGTGGTGAATTCAGTCGTGGTTGTTTTGTGATACTAAGATAAAGCCAAGTCAATATATGGATTATACAGCTAGCGCTTTTGGTTCCACAGGAACATCTGCAGGCCTTCAATAATAATAATAAAAATAGTCTATTTATAATGCGTTTTTTCCATGACTAACCATGCTCAAGGCGCAGTCCAAAAAGGGAGTCACACTGTCACATGGTAAATGTTTTTGTGAAAAAGTATGTTTTGAGTCTAGGTCTAAATACTTCTAAAGAAGGTGAGTTCTTAACATCCATTGGTAATTCATTCCATTCTTTTGGAGCAACATGTGAGAAACACTTCTGACGACCGAAAGGAACTGTTTTTGTTTGTAGCACAAGAAGAAGATTTGTGTCCTGGAATCTGAGTGTTATTGATGAAGTGCACGGTTCCAGTAGGTCCGAAATATACTTTGGAGCACTGGCGGTCATGCTGCAAAAGTTAAAGCACAAAAAGTAAAGCACAAAAGTGTACACTTTATCCTGAAATGTACTGGTGGCTAAAGCAAAAAGTGAGTGACACTACCCTTGCTGCATTTTATTTTTGGATAAACCGAAGACGACTCAGCAGAGTAGATGGTAGACCAGCTAGTAGGCGGTTACATTAGTCTAATCTAAAAAGTATTAAAGGTGAACCACAATTTTGGCGGAACTGTAGTAAAGAATTTTCTAATAAATGCAATATTTCCTATTAATAAGTAACACACTTTAGATATATGATTAATGTGAATCTTCATTGATAATTCAAAATCAAACATTACTCCCAGGTTTTTAGCACTTGCAGAACAGGGAATAGAAGTTACACTAACAGTTTTGTCTTGAATACCACAACTGTATCATCTTGTCTTCGGACCCAAGATAAATACTTCATTTTTTTTGTCGTTGAATTTGGGTTTGTTTGATGTCAGTTGGATATCTGAGACTGTACTGAAATGGCTGAAGCAGGGGTTGGATCAAATATTGTCATGACTTGTTGGCCGTTCCCTTAAAAGAGTCTAAGAAGCTAACGATGATCAATTATCCTCCCGAGATTTTGGGTGTATAGGTAAATAATACCGGGTCCAATACCGAGCCCTGTAGAACCCAACACGTGAGATCAACAGGATCAGAAATGTCGTCTCCAATGATTACACTTTGCGATCTGTTTTCCAAATATGAATGGAACCAGTCTATTACGGTATCAGACATTCTTGAAAGGCGGCTGCTGTGATCAATCATATCTAAAGCTGCACTGAGGTCATTCAGTACCATCAAAACAGCTTTCAACCATCTTGTCCCATTCTTAAGGTCATTTGCGATTCTTGAGAAGAGCAAATTCGGTACTGTTACATGGACGGTATGTTGATAGAAATGTTCATGGAGTTTGTGATGAGCCAGATGTCCAGACAAACGTAGACAATCGGCACATTCTATAATTTTAGAGATGAATGGAAGATCTGATACTAGACGATAATTCTTTAATTGGTCTGAGTCTAGACCAGGTTCCGTATTCAAAGGTTTTCCAAAAGTTGCGTAAAAAAAGTTAATTGATAACGTTCAATTACGAGTTGTACAACTTGTTAATGGATTTTAAAGGGACTATGACTCTAACTGAATGTAAGTGTATTCTGGCAACACGAGCATGTACAATATAGTCGACCGGTACATTGATATATACATGTATATATATTTATTTGCAAATATTGCCATGTTTATTGTTAGTATACATATCTACATAGTAACACTGTTGTTTAATTGGCTATAGTTACCATTGTCTATGGTTACATAGTGTATCGTTAAATAATATAAAACATGTACACACGTATGTTAATCTGTAGTATATGGGTTCAATTTAGGAACAATGAGTGGGTGATATAGATTTAAGAAAAAATAATGAAACTTATCGCCAAGTGTTACTTATTGGCTATTAAGTCGAGAAAAGTATTTTTTAATAAAGTGATTTTCCATTAATTTCCTTTTCGTGGTGTCATCGACTTTCATTTTATAAAAAGGGAAAATTTGAAATTGTATTTGTAGGTGTTTCGAACATGTAACTGTTGCTATATTTATTGCTGTTATTAATCACTTTTGTTTAATTTATCCAGTCTGTAAATTGCTAGTACTAACATTTTTAGAAACCTTGCTTGACGATTCCATTCCTCTATCTGATTTATATACATTAGTAGTTACCATCCTCCTGTATTGAAAAATCGCGAATATGGTAGGGGTGGCGGAGTAGCTGCATACGTTAACAATAACCTAACATTCAAACCACTCACTGAATTGATTATTACAAACTAAGAAGTTGTCTGGGTAGAAGTTTAGTTTAATTTTAAATATATTCTTATTGGATCTTTTTACAGGTCGCCTTCCAGTAAAATAAAATATTGGAAGTTAATTAAAGACAGTTTTTCAACAGTTTGTAATTTTCCAAATTTTCATGTTATTGTTTTATGTGTCTTTAATATAGGTGTCTTAGCCAACCCGCATATTACCATCTTCCCGATATCTTTAAGCCTTGGCCATAACTAGTTGTCCGACTTCGTAAATGAAGTAAGCGTTTCTGATTCTTGCTTTAGTGACCACATCCATATGATTTTATATTTAAATTACACCTCAATGCTTTCAAAGAACTGTTTGGTCTTACACGAAACTAATGACGCGGATCTTAATAATCACTTCTCAAGTTACAATTGGGACAATCCTTTTCAGCTACATTACGATCCCCATACACTTGCATACGATATCTCCAAAACAATTTTTTTCTGAACTAAAGAATTTCATACCAAATAAAACCGTTACAATAAAATAAAACGAACAATGCAAACCATCAGACAAAATTAGATAAAATGGCCCTAAATGGATAAGTAGAAAAATCAGACTTCTCATTCGGAAAACAAATAGAATTCATAACAAAGCGAACAAATCTTATTTACAGTTTAGATTGTCAGAATTCCAGAAAATTCCTTAAAGACTAAGGTAGACTTATTATCAGTACATTTAACGATCATTACAGGACTATTAATTCACTTTTGTTTGGGATTGACAATCTTTCTAAAACTAAAAGAAGTATGTCTGACCCTCAGTCGTTCACCAATATATAGATACTAATTCTTATTGTATTACATTGCCAGCTGACCTTATAAAACATAAAATCACCCTTTTCTGGAAGCAGTATTATATACGCGTTAAGTTGCTCGTTACTGTACCCATGTTATTCATATTATTTTAAATCATACCAATAATGCCACTATTCCGTACCTTGATTTTATGTATACAGTATGCCAATATCGCTACTTTTCCGTACGGTGACCTCATTTCTCCGGTATGTCAATATCGCCTTTATTCGATGGCTTTATCTCTCCGTTATGCCAATATCGCATCTATTTCGTAACTTGAATTTATCTCCCTGTATACTATTCGGTACATGACCTTAGCTCTCCGATAAACTAATATTCAGTACGGTGGGATGAACTGTTTAGCCACTGTCACTCAATACTCTACTGGTACTGCTCTATGCCGTACAAATATAGTCATTTAAAGAGAAGAATATGCATATTCCCGATTTATATTCTGACTTAAAATATAAACGATTATTTAGACATTAAAATATAAACCATTCATTAACATGGCAAGCATATAATCAGCTCTCTAGATCATCGGATATACGAATTTTTAATGGCAATTATTTTGCATTATCTATTTTCAACCAAATAAAGCAATAATGACCGGTTCTTTATCTTACTATTAGATAATGCATCTTTAATCGGAAGAGCAATACAAATGTTACTTGAATTATAGATCTGTATCTGTAGCATGCGAGATAAAAACATAGATGTAATTTGATCTGATAAAACGCCCTTAGAAGAGATAGGGAAATGGGAAATATCTAGTGTTTGGAGAATAACAAATAAAAAACGAGTTCTTAGCATGTTGACGTTAACGTTAAAAAATTCTCAACAGATATATTTCGAAATAAGAGTAAACCGTAGCGCTACAGTTGAGCTCAAGTTTCAACAGAGCACATCGATTGAATATTGATGTATTCATGTCTTCAGTAGACTGAATAGGTCAGGAAAGTAGGATTAAGACAGTAATACTGGTGTGAATATTTTTTATTGCTCTCCACGGGCACGTGTCACATTGAACTTAAGGGATCCAGTAACATATGAACACGACACAAACGTTAGTATTGAAAAGGTCATTCAATTATTCCCCTCATTACAACCAACGTTGGGTTTGGTTTCATCATTTTTTTAAATGACATGTTCTATTCCTGTATATAATATTCTTTTTGGGATTTCCGCATTGGGTTACGCGAAAAAGGGGAGTTCATTCTAGAAATAGGTTAGGACGAACACGTGTCTTTTTTCGTTCAAGATACGGCGTATCTGGAAGAAATGTGACCAATGGCAGGTGGCGTCGGTTTAATATGGCGATAGCGATAGTCTCAATATTTGTCTTTAGCCGTACATGTACAGTAAAGAAGGTCAATATGGAACGGACGATATCATTCCGTTGGCTCTAAACGACAAGACTGTGTTGATTTGCATAGTTCTGAAGCAATGGTCCAAGTGATCTATTTCTGCCCATTGGTGGTTTGGCTTTTGATACTTGAGCTTTTGAGGGAGTGTGTTTGTATTCCTCCTATTCAATTAAATCTATCCCAAGCACAGCAACATGCCAGTTCGTCGATTAATCTGAGGATCTTTCCTAAAACTTTGAACATTTATTTAAAGCATTTTTATCTTCTTGCATTGGAAAAGTAGTTAGATTGAATCTAGTGGCGGGGTTTCAATCTCAAACCTTTACGTGTCTGTCTAAACTCCTCGGGTTCTAGGGGAAGGATTACTTTATCGTACCCTACTGTATCGTAATATTCAATTAAAACCGAAAAAGGAATTGACTGGTGTGAAAAGGGCAGACGTGTCCCGTGGCTATTATGGTTTATTAACTAAGGCCGTTCTTACAGCATAAGTCCGATACGTGACTTTAGACAGTTCCGCTATTTAGACGAGATATCATCTTAATTACCACCCATACAGGGAGTTATTTAATTTATTACATTCCATCCAATAAGACACGACCTATTGTTGACCCACTGAGAGGGGATTCGGTACAGTCGTTATGTATAGTGTAAAGGAAGCCAATAGGACAAGGTAGGGTGTTACCCTGGAATATGTTGAATCTGTGATGGTGCAGCGAGACAGGTTCAAAACTCCCCTGTGTTGACGATTACTGGCCCTTCTAACAGTCGTCGTCCGAATTTGTACAGACCCCGTAACAAGTTGTTGCATATGGGATACTTGTCGCACGGTACACTTAACGTAAGGTTTACATAATGGCTGCGTTGATATGCACCAGTCTTACGTCGGAAATTCAGGTGGTCTATGATTTGATGTTCAATTGGTGTAAAAGTTGTTGAACTTTTTAACCAGACATATATTCATTTTTTATTTATATATGCCAAACATTTTGTTTTTTAATTGTTGTCATTAACAACAAAGCTTGACATCATTGAATTTCTCCTATATACTTTAATATGTAGATGGAAACGTGATATTTTGGTCGAATATACATGTATGCCGCACATTAACTTGTCCCAGTAGGACAATAAATCACAGCTTCCGGCTCAACACGTGCTGTCCATAAGAGGATTATTTTTAAATTTCTTGAGAAAACCAAATAATTGGTTATTATAAAGCACATTATATAATTGATAAGATTAAGAAATACAAGTTTTAATTTCCGAGTTTGGTTAAAACGAATACGCCTGGAGAAAGAAGTCGTTATTTCGAGGTCGTTGTCACCTTCAGAGAACATATCCCCAGTAAGCATGAAAACATGTTTTTATAAGTAGAGAATATGTAAGGTATAATAATTGCCATTGCAACAAAATGATATGTGTTGATGAGTAGAGAATATTTAAGGAATAATATTTACCATTACCACAAAAAAATAGCTAAAAGATCCTCTTTGTTTAAATCACATTCCAGCCTCATGTTCATGTCAATAATATTAATAAATAATGACCTTGGGGTTTTCTTCATTAAAACTTAAACTGTGTGATTTCTCCTCGTTATTTGTTTTAATAGCTTCCAGGTAAGAAATTAGAGGAAATAATCTAGTCCCAGCAAATATCGGGCCACTATGACATAAGGATATAATTTTAAAACTCCATTCTGCACAGAGAGAACTTGACACAGAGGTGTTCGACCAGCTAGAGGTCGAAGGGCGGCACTCTTGACCACTAGACCACCCCACCCCCAGCAAATATGGACCCATTATGTTATAAGGATATAATTAACTCCCATTCAACACACAGAATACAAGCAACAAGACTTTGAGAATGAAGCGACAATACTATATACCGGATCACAACCGGACAATCACTAAAAACCGGAAAATACCGGAAAACACTAAATACCGGAAAATACACCCAATACTCTAAATAGGTAACCAGGAGATCGGTCCTCTGTGTGCCTGGGTTAGGGTTAGTTTTTGGTTTATAGTATATTCCGGCTCCGGTTTAACTAGTTAGGGTGTTTTCCGATATTTAATGTGTTTTCCGGTATTAAGTGCTTGTTCCGGTGTGTTCCACGTTTTTTGTTTTCGGTATAAAGTATAGCCGGAATAGATCGCTGTACCATATAGTCTGCCATTGAGTCAACTGGCGTGATTTCGTACCAAGAGTATGGTCGTCTGTCAAATCTGCTAAAGTCCCCGACTATCTAGGGAATGATTGAAATATAATAAAACCATTTGTTACTCCCGAAATGACCTAGTTTGTGTCTAGTGGGCGTTACCCCCCCCCCCCCCCCCACACACACCTCTCTCTCTATTTTCCAACGTTCTCAAAAAAAACCTTAAGCCATATTAATTCATTTTCTGTCAGGTTTTGGTGAATATCCACACCATTGTCAGTTTTAGACAGCACACACAAGTAACATGCTGTCAACTGTAACATATTGTTGGGGGTTGGATGGTCGAATGGTCAGCACGTGTGTGCTATATTATGAAGCCTGTCATTGAGGACCCGGAGAACAGTACTTGTAACTTACAACTGGGGAATCAAAATCACACCAGTTCACTCAATGACAGACTTTATAAAACAATTCGCACGCGCTACCCCAACCCCCGCACCCATCCTTTATGTTAATAAAGGCTTGACAGTCATGGATTCTTCCTGTTTAAAGAAAACATGTGGACAAGAAACTGTTTTATTTGTTTAATCTGAATGAAGAATCTTTAATAAATATTTACAATAAACCAATCAACAAACAATGAAACAAGTTTTAACATATATTTAGATATAACATAATATATTGTATTGAAAATAACTTTTATAGAAAATAGTCAACAATTGTTATCAAGAGGTAACGATCCTGCTACCAGCCATCTGAGGAACAACTTTGGTCCGTAACAGTCCAGTTCTACCGGGTCCCGGTTTCACAAAGCATTCTGGGTTAAACAATATTTTTTTCATAAGATATCATATATTACATTACAATTTTGATAGTAACGATACAAAAAACAAGCAAAAGGCTTATATACATTTGCTTAGTATACAAAGCATTCCCAGACTTAAGTCTTAATTGAAATGGACCCGGTTTCGCAAAGCATTCTCAGACCGCAGTTAAGAATTACTCACCTCTTTTAAAACTAAAACTTAAGGCTGAGGATAGTTTGTGAAACTGGTGCCAGTGAGATTCCAATGCACCGTTGTGTTGTCAGCGTTGTTCAGCTCCGACGTCAAAGAACACCATACCTCATAGTTGACTAGTTTATCAAGACACACCGGTTTGACCGTTTGGGGTGTTGGTATAGAAATGACATTTTTACATATCGTTAATCCTCCAGGATCTCGATATGAAATAAGGTGCAGTAACTGACAAAATGCGGTTTATACATTTCGTGATATCGCACAACAAGGTAATATCAGCTTCATAAAGTGGACAACCGTTGACTCGGCGAGGCAGTTACATATTCCTGTATATTTCTGAATCATAAAATCTAAAACTATTATTTAAAACTGCCTATTTGCTGGTCACTAAACAGCTACGATAATTACAGCAATACTAACATTTTAATTAAGGTAATATGTTCTAAATCTCTATATCGTTTCGTTTTTGTATTTATATAATTTTGGTGGCTTACACTCCACTGAGATGGGGGAAACCTCAGCTCGACTAAGATACCCCTGCCTAATCCGTAATGTCAAAAAGAGCATGATTTATTTAAAAATATGATAATTGATAATGAGGCGGATATTACGTCACTTACCTATGGCGTAATTAATACGGGTTTCAGCACGAGAATAAACACAGTGTGAGATCCAGGGATATTTTGAGTGACACGAATGTCTAGGAACAAGAAATTTGAGTTTATACGTGGGCAATTTTAAAAAAATACTTATCGCCATAATATCAATCATCGTATTTTTCAATAATCTATGTTCTGTTTGATATTACGGATTAAGCAACGCTTGTGCGTAGGGTCTTTAGCAGTGGGAGGAAACCCACGACTTTTGACAGGCAACTCGATGTCACGAACAGCCCGGCAATCGAAATCAAGCAAATTGACTCAATGACATACCTTATGATACAGCTCACACGTGTTAACCATTCGCCCCTCCCTCTTGTCGTCACGTACAAACAGGGTATTGAAACACAACTATTGGCTTAGTGGTACACATTATATTCCAAATCAAAGCGCCTGCGTTAGTTATAAGATTGCTAGATTCAAAATTTTAATAAAACTCGATTTTTGTCAATACTTAATGGAAGAAAGTCCCATTAAGGTGAAACCACGCCGGAAAAAAGAGATGAACTTTCTCGGTTAATGCAGGGATCGATCACCCGACCTCCAGGCTAGCGGGTCTTGCCCACTTAGCCACGTCATCCCACAATTATTCTAACATATCGGCGAGACTGTATATTATTATGTAGATAAATCAGATAATTAATTCAATATATAACATGTCTCGTATTCAGATTAGTTATATATTATATGATCATAGATACGGATAAAGACGCTAAGAAAAGTATCGTATGAAAGGAATTCAAAAACTTATTTTAAAAAAGAATTATATATAATGAGTAGATAATGAAATGTAAGTAATGGTGATGGACCCGCTAGGGAATTAAATAATGACGTTTTATTACGAGATATTCTTTACTGCCAGATACACATCGCTATATTATATTAATACCTCGACTTCCACGTGATATAGACATTGTTATATTATATTAATATCTCGACTTCCACGTGTTACAATTACTTTAATTTCAGAAGTTGCCGAACCAGATGTTTAATCACTTCAATCAAAACGCATTTGCCTTCTAAAAATCCTTCAAGCAAACTACGAACCCTCAACAAACCATAAATCAAATTACTCTTCCCCGATATCAATCCGCCTTCATATTTCTTAAAATATTGTCGACCATAAAAAAATAGATATACATTGTCCGGCAATTTCACAGCACCCCTGCGAACACTTCCCGCCCCCTCGTTGCTGTGAGCTAGTTACGAACCTGCTTACTTCCTGTTACGAGTAACTCTAACGTTACGACTCCATCTTGATTAAACAGTATGCACACGGTGACGTTAAGGAGTATTACACGTATAATTAAACTAAACCCCAGGCAAAGCAATATTGTACTTTTCGCAATGATTGTTTTATCTAGGAAATCTAGACAGTTGTCGATATAGTTTATTAAAACGAGGTTGAAACGCAACAGGGCGAACATGGACAATACACCCCCTCCCTAGCATTGACGTCAAACATGGAACATGTCAATCTCAGATGATCAGTAAATTGATTACAAAAATACCCCAAAAGAAACCTGCAATTATTTTGATTAATAAACCAGACAATAATTTTGATAAAATATGGAATTAATACGCCTTTACAGAAAATAAATTAAATTTACGAGCAGCAGGACGTAAATTATTAGATAAGTGAGACGATACATTGCAACATCAAAGATATGAACCATCATTACAGGCTGCTGTACGTCTATATATTAACCAGCCCACATCGGAAAAATATGGAAAATAAAATGGGACAAAACCGAGGACATACAGGTAAATAATATCTTGGCAGTTGGAATTCCATAGAATTCCATATAAGCGTAGGACATAGTGTTAGTTTTTTAAATCATCTCTGTACTGAAAATTATGTGCGTGATATATATAAACTGTCTTCACACATTCGGTTTATAATTAGCGATACACAGGTACAGTGGCAAGTGTTATACTTCACAAACTAATACCTTAAAAGTACCTCCGCGCGAAATCCCAGATTTTGGTACATGTAAAAGAAAAAGAAATAGTGCCCGTGCGCGTGCCAGTAATAGAAAATCTAAGAGTTCGCGTATAAAAATGCACGAACGTACCAGGCGCATGATCATCTAGATTATAAATCCGAATAAATCACTTTAACATAATAATAACTACACGTGCAAAACATAAACCTATCCCTCACACAATTATTTTATGACATCAAAAAAAGAGGCAATATATTATGTTTATAGCTAAAAAATATATATCTGAATAGTTATGTGCTTATTTTGAATCCTTGAACTTAACAGGGGGTGTTCCATATAAAAGCCAACCATTTAATGTGAGCATGTTTAAATCGTTATATATTAGTGTCTGTATTTTAAAAACCTTGAACTCAACGCCAGGTGGTTGCGATAGTAATGTAAAGAACACGCTCGATGTAGACAGTACTATGTGGGTAAACAATTTGAATCAATAAGAAGGTGGGTTGAATGGCCGAATGGTTAGCACGTGCGCGCTATATCATAAGGTATGTCACTGAGTTACCTGGTCTGGTTTCGATTTCTCGGTTTTACGTGACAGGGTATAGGGTAGCCTGTCCAACGTCGAAGATTCTCCGGTTCCCTCCCACTGCTAAAGACTCCTTAATCGAAACATATGTTAGTCCCGATATCACAAAGGTCGCAGTTGAAGTTGACAGTAACGTGAAATATTTGTCGTGATGTCGTAATGGTACATTAAGTATAATGCTAAATCATGTTATTGCAGGTCTTTTTGTTGGCTTTAAACTTTATATGAATTATAAATTAAACATTTATTCATATGACAAGTCCATAATCAACTCTCTAGACCATCGTATAACCAACAAACTGTATGGATTCATATTTGAAACTAAATAGTTCTTCGGTTTCTTCCTGCAGTAATGATCGAAATCATTCGCACGTTCTGTGCCAAGGGCGAAATTGGAAAAAGGCCCCAGGATTAATTTGCTACCCTTGTAAAATGACGCGATTATAATTATTATTATCATTATTATTATTAAAATGAATGATCGAGGCTTTTTTTATTATCGTCGCAATGGTACCAGATAATCAAACGCTCATACCTTCTAACACCCTATTATCTATTTGTGAAGACTATCTAAAAAGAACGGCCAGTTCTGTAAATTAAATTCTGAACTCTACGCAACGTTAAAGGGTCAATCCCGATAATGTTTTTGAGGATACAACTGCTTAATTTTGTGTTAAAATCCATTAAGATCCCCTACCTTAGGGCCCAGCAACTAACTCAATATATGTGATACGTTTTCATACAACTTAAACCCACCAGTTTTCATCTTGAAATGGAGTCCGTTGTCCCAAACTTTATTATGCGGTGATTTGATAAAACCAGACCTTTATTTTATATTAATAATGTGTCGGTGAAATTTACCTTTTGTTATCAAGTGCAGAACATGGACCATTCACCATGTAGACCTCTAAAGGAACTGGAATCGATTATTGGGTCACCCTACGAAAGAATTGACCCGAAATCTTAAAAGGGTTACGTGTCCGGATAAACTGTTTTAACGCTCACGTCCAAACGACTCAATATTTTGAGCTGAAATTTTGAGTCATGGTATATACACCATTCTTCTATAGTTTTGCGTTTAAATTTTATGCGCACTCAGACTTTTTTTAAGGCTCTGTTCGATTCGGGTCAGTCCCTTTAACAACAAACGCAACGTAGGCAGTTTCCCCCGTGTTGCCTAAGAAAGCAGCCACTTTACGACTAATAAATAAATGTCTTCCGAAATACATCAACATCCGTGACTAATTTAGCGAGTAAATAAAAGTTTTCTTCACTAGATTGAGTTGTTTATGTCTGCATGTATTTGAAAATTGACAGGATTACGACTATTTTAGGGATCATCGATTGTAATAAATGTCTATCGAAATATCAACTATATCAACATCCGAGACTCTAAATAGTACAGATGCCAGTCATGGCACACCCTGTTTACATAATCGGAATTACTTGGAACGAATAGGTTTAACTTTTAAAAAGAGATAGATATTAAATTTAAATTTCGTAAGTTTCAAGTTTGTCAATTATAATTTTTTAAATCCTAATTTCGTTAGTTTTAATTTTGTGAATTATAATTATACTTTTGTAATCTTAATTTCGAACGTCATTCAAATGACGTGACCTCCCACTATAATCGGAAAGACCTTCGGGTAGTAGAGGCCACCGATAACCAATAGTATACAAAAACGAAACGAAATATCATTCAGATTGGTTATGGTACCTACACCAGACGCAATTCAATGGAATACAACCACGTCTATTTCATCATTCGCATATTTCTATAAATGAATTTGATCCATTTTATCATTGGCATATTAATTCTAAAGTTATGCCTCCTTCAAATGAAGCATGCGTAATAAGGTACATTTTGTCCGGACAGCTGCTCACGCTTATTTCGAACTCCAACTGTAAAGGGTTTTGTTACGTTGACCTCAATGTGTAAAAGGGACTTGGTTTTCAGTCCCATCTGCACGATGATACGTTGTCCATTGCCAGGTCCTCTGTTCTGCATCACTGACAAGGGATAACCTTGTTGGAAAACCCCGAGGAACCTCCCTGATAGCACGCCGACATCTTACTAACTAAGACTCCACGGCTCCCATAACCAGTGTATGGGTTAGCATTAATATCAAATACGCGAAGTCTAGTCGAAACATAACTTAATAACAAATGTAGTTGGATTTCATGTATTGGTTATCATTAATACGCGAAGTCTAGTCGAAACATAACTTAATAATAAAAGTAGTTGTATTCCATGGAATTATGTCCTATATTAAATTAAATTACTTAATACCATGGTAACACAATATTACACATGTAGATTTATAGAGTCAAATGTTGGAATGGTAGCTGGACAGCCAGCTTCGCATTCTGCATGCAGCCCCCATTGGTCAATCCTAATAAGATCTCGCCACCGAGCAGTCCCTATTGGTCACCGCCATGTTTGAACATCCCAGTCGGTCATCATACACCCCCTATTTGTCACCGCTATATTTAAACTCACCAATGGTCATTATGCAGGCCTCATAAGTCACACAGGGTTAAACATTCTTTAAAACAAACAAAAACAATCCAATCAGTCCAATTTTTTTATGTTTTTGTAACGGTTGTTAAGTTACCCGGACACTGTCAACCAGATATGGCGGGTTTCACACTAAATTGAAATTCATGAATGAGACACTTCTGTTTAAATATAATCCGTTCTCCATTAGCACGACTGGAGCTGAACAATCAGAAAGTTAAACACCATTTCGTTTTATTTTATTTAATGAGATCCAATAACACTTATTTAGATTTAACGGCAATTATTCGTGGATTTCGTAATTTTAACCGATTTGCCACGTCCACACTTATAACATCCACAATACACGATTAGACACGCCCACATATTTATAAATGTATAATACCATACCGAATACAGAACAAAACTAAACAAGTTGTACAGTTATAAACATCTTCTAAACTGTTTATGTCTGTCACGAGTCACATTATTCAGGCATCGTTTTTGTACATTACTTCACATTTCAAATACCGACAACGATCTTTATTTCAACTACGGCATTCGTGTGACTGACGCCAATTCTACAGTCGGTCATTCTAATATCTTACTTTCCAATTGTGCGAGTTGTCCTGTTGTCAGCCATTTTAATATTCAACTTTCCAGCCATCGCCCAAAAGTGAGAGTTGTCGTACACGGTGCAGGGAATTATTTCCTTCTCCAGAACAACTGATTTTGTTCGCCATATATTTCAGATACAGAGTTTCGATTGTAATAGTTTACTAGAACTGATACATATTTACTGATATTCCACGAGATCTGTTTATAACGGAATTAAACTGTAGTAAGACGATGGACTTGGCGATAAGTTATCTAAAACATGTTTCTATTCACACCAACTTGATTAGCCATCACAGCTCTCATTAACAAACTGAACTTACTCTTTTAACAGTAATTAAATTACTGTTCACACACAGGTCAACAAAAACAAAATGTAAAGTGCGGTTTTAATGTTTCGCTCGTTTGTAGGGCTTTAAGTCCGCTTTGGCCGATGGCAGAGGTGCGGGTAAATTTGTTTTATGGTATTACTTGAACTGTGTGTTTCAGTAGAGTACTGACCAAGACGGAGAAATGTCGGAATCATTCAAACGGTCCGCTTACACTGACAAATTCCTTCACATTGCGATTAGACCTCTTAGACACTGGTGATATGTAAGACAAATTCCTTCACATTGCGATCAGACTAGTGTTGTGCGGTTTTTAAATTTTCTTTCGGTTTCGGTTTTCGGTTTTTCTGGGGCAAAAAAACTCGGTTTCGGTTTCGGTTTTCGGTTTTTTTATTTATTTAAAAACTGTATTATAAATGTACTGATTTATAGTTATCTTATATATATAGCCTACTTGGAAGCCAGAAAAGATATCAAACATATTTTTACTGTTAAGATGACTTTAATTATGACTCGTTACTGTAAAAAAAAAGATTTGACAAACTTAATTTAGGTGCACCTTCAAGTTGGATGTGTTTCCGAATTCAGCAGAAATATGTTTTTCACAAAGATTGCATTATATTTAGTACTGTCCATAGAAATGTACTGGCATCCAATCTTTCGTAGTGAGAAAGCCATGGACTTGGAAGACATTTTACTTCTTGAGGAAGCCATCGTGCCTAACTATTGACAACCGGCTAAGGGTTGCATAAAATTTTGGATTATAAACCTAACCGAATTGAGAAAATAAATAGTCTAGGCAGTCCAGACTTATTAAACTATTAAACACTCTATACATAGGGGGCCTGGTTGATCTAAAATCAAAACGAAAGTGGTGGTTACATTAAAATTTTGGAATTTCTAAAACATTTCCGGAACGAAAACCGCGGTTATTCGGTTAAACCGAAAAACCGCACATCACTAGATCAGACCACTTAATTTAATCATACTTTGGTGATCTTATAACGGTCGTTTTTAATCTAAATTGGATTTGATGATATAAGACGAGTCTTTAATTATCCCGGTACCATTAACCCAGTAGGGACAGAATAGTGGGACGTTCAACTCTGTTGTATTCCACGCGTTAATCAAAGGTTTCTTTAAGAGCAGACAATGCCATTAACCTCTAATTAGTAGACGTCTGAAAACTGTCTAAGAAAAGAAATTATCAATCACTTCATTATATCGAACAAACTATATCAAGTGTTAAATTATACTCTTATTTTGGGTTATTAACAAGCTCTACAAAGATTACTCTAAGGTTAATTTATATAGAAACCATATGGTGTTTACAGAAATTCCTTGATTTATTTTGGCATTTAAATGAATCAAAGTTATATTGTTTTCAAATATTTAGGGTTACATATACGTGATATATGATCGTAATTAAAGATACGTTATTTGGGATAATTAATCGGCCTTACGCAATGAACCGTCGCGAGTCACTGGTTGTAAATAAATTTTGTGTTTCTTATTTAATGTTTATCAGTTGACTGCAATATGATTAAAATACAGATCTGTGTTTCGTGCGAATGAATAGTTTATAATTTGTTTAATGCAATTTAAGATAAGACATCGGTTAATGTAATGATTCTATTTTGACAGAATTCGTTCATGATTAAAGGGACTGATTACTTTCTATAGAACACCTGATATCATTTCTCGTTTTCAGGGTTCGTTCACACAGCCGAAGAATTTTGAGTTCATTGATAATAGTCCAATAAGTTGTGTGTTGTAGACGAGCGTAGCGAGGGACTTTGTGTTATCGATGAGCGAAACAACTAGTTATGTTGTAGTTACATGTATGTCTTTTCGTATTTTTGGATAATAGTCCAATAAGTTGTGTGTTGTAGACGAGCGAATGTCATTTCGTCTTTTCGTTTTTTTAGAATATCCGGGCGGTTCGCATAGATCTGTCTTTTCTGTTTTACAAGATTTAGGGGATGACGAATATTTGTCATTCCGAGAGTTCACACAGTACATAATCTGGTCAGAAACCATATTGTTATTCATTTACCGTTATAGATCCCAACCAACACGACTCTAAACACTTCAGACCACTCCTAATTTACTTGATAACAAAACAAGGTCTCCTAGTTTACTTGATAACAAAGCAAGATATATTTTCGCTCTATAATTTCGATACATGACGATCCATTCATTTATAAACGGTTCTATTTAAGAACTACATAGCCACTAGCATCGGTCGTAGAACAACTTCGTTCTCGGTTCTTTCAATTAAGACCTAACAACATTTAACACATTCTAAATTAAGGTGCATTTGTTATTGTCCTTTCTTCATTTGAGAAGACTTTGAACATCCAGAGAAGGTAACACATAGACACTAGCATCGATCGCAGAACAACTTCGTTCTCGGTTCTTTCAATTAAGACCTAACAACATTTAACACATTCTAAATTAAGGTACATTTGTTATTGTCCTTTCTTTATTAGAGAAGATTTTGAACATCCGGAGAAGGTACCATGCATGTTTTTCTCAATAACTGTATTGATTCCCAATTTATTATTGATTTGTTTTGGCTGACTCTAATTAAAACAAATCAAACTTCAACAAAACACGGACTCATTCAAATTATGACGTTGTGTTAAAGCTTTTAATCACCAGCTTTCATAGCTACTAATTTAATTACACATCTTAAACACAGGTGCATGTTTGGTGGAATGTTTATGGCCTTTTGTTCTCGGCATTCCCAGAATGTTGTTCCTCCAGCTATTAAACTGATTGAACTAATTATATGCACTTTAAGTCGGAGCAAAATCGTAGAGAATTGACACTGATAAATTGTTGTTCGCAGTAATGGACAGCTAAATATATGCGTGAGCAGTTATTTAATTGAGCAGTGATAGATTACGAAGGACTACATGCGCTATGTGTGCGGAGTGTAGAAATTGAGCAGTGAGAGTTTACATACGACTACAAAATATATGGATCACCTTTCACGCTACATTTAACACCTCAGATAAGCACCAATAAAATAAGTGTCGATTTCACAGAAATCTCTCTGCTAATATCCAAAGAATTCAAAACATAAAACATTCGTTTCTTTTCGCTTCTTATGAAAATAAATATCTCAATATGTTTCGTTCATCTGTATCCTCTATCCTCCTAAAAAAAACATTAAGTTTTCTTTTACAAGTCATTCAACGGCAAAAACATGTTTAATTTATGACAGATTGATTTCAAGCAATTAGACCTGTTGCAACTTCGTTGCTAAACATCATTAGAAATTAAAATGATATACGCACAAAATAATGTTTAATTGTTTATGAATTTGATGTAACCAGTAGTGGTGTCTAGCAATTATTGGGCTAAACCTCATTGACATTTAAAAGTCATTCAACCGCAACAACATTTTTAATTTCTATATGACAAATTGACTTCAAGCAATTATACAAGTTGTAATTTTGTTACTAAACCCCAAGCCCATTTAAAAAGGTTGTTTTTTTGTGAATGTAATCAATGGTGATCTCAGGCAACTAAAGATGTCGCAATTTGTGGGTTAAACCGCATAAGCATTTAAAATGGTGTACGCACAAATAACTGTTGTATTTTATGAAAAAAAATAATAAATTTGATGTTATCACTAGGATAATATTTACATAACTTCAAGCTCTGTTAGCTTGGAATTTTCTCTGGAATTTAAATTTAATGGTTTGTTGAAGGATTATATTGCAGCTAATTTAGATGCCAAGAATAATGTCTATGAATCGCCATTAACTTGAATAACATCGTCAAAGTTTGTCGTTTAAAAGACATTTGGGAAGCGTTAATGTAAATTTAAAAAGTTTTAAAATGCACAAAAAGGCTATATATTACAAGCAAGGCTGAATTTTAATTTAATGGTTTGTTGAATATTACAGCTAATTTAGATGAATAACATCGTCTGAAGACACTTGAGAAGCGTTAATGTAAATGAAAAACACGTTTTAAAATGCATAAAAGGTTTTAGATATACTAGTATTACAAGCTAGGATGCTTTCTCGGGATGATATTTGATTTAGAATAGAATAAAAAAAAGACGAACCGGTCACACACATCTAAATTAGAAAACTCATAATTGTGTCTTCATATATTCGCTCTCCGTATGAAGATGTTCAGAGTGGCAGTTCATGTGATTAAGTAGCAAATTGTTCTTAGATTGATGTTTAGGTTGATCATCACAGATTGAAGACCATGTTTGTAGCGCCTGCTTATGGCAAACTATCTTCAAGACTTGTTGTCGGAACGTTCGACCCGTCGCACAATACAGAAAAAAGTTCATAGAATGATTGACGTACATTAATAGTTCGGTGATGGTTTTCACCAGATGAAATTTAGCCGTGTTTTCTAATTCCCGGTCTTCTTTGTTCCAGAAATACGTCACAATTAAAGTTATATTCATGGGTAATGTGGTCAACAGAAATGTAAATGAAATCGTTAGTAGCATCGCTGTTAACTTCGAAGTAACTTCGCTCATTTGTCGACGTGTTTCCAACACTCTCCGATCTCCGAAATTTTGTAGTCTTTCGCGGCTGCCGTGAGCCTTGAGTACCTGTCGAATAATTAAGATATTAAGAACGGTGATGGTAATGAAAGGTACGAAGGAATAAATAATAGCATCGACCCACGGCCATGCTTGATCAACTAACACATGGAACGGTGCAGCGGCTTCACAATTCACAATATTTTTACCGTCTACCGGTGTGGTGACTAACTCCACAGTAAATAGAAAATGTAGATTAATTGAAAACATTATAACAATTAGAAGAACGATGACTTTCCGAGCGCGACTAACATTACACATCCCATTGGCTTGAAACGGAAAACACACGACTATAAACCTTTCCACGGTCACCGCTATGATCAACCATACGGAGAAGTCGCTAGAAAAATATCCAAAAACACAAGTCAATTTACACAGCCAGTCCGTTAAATCCATAGCATCAATCCCCGTTAATTCGTTAATCCAGACCCGCAGCAAGCCGATATACAATACCAGACTATCAGCGATAGCCAATGATGCGAGATAAAAATATGTCGACACTTTTAACATCGGTCTTCTACGTAAAATTATGAATGAAAATAAGTTACCAAACGTTCCCAGAATAATTATGATCGGCGGCACATATAACAATAGTATTTTACTTATCCGATATTCCGTATACTGCATCATCGGCCGTTCATAACTTTTAACATGCATCTTGCCCCGTTGAAGTATAGTATCCTAATGTCTGTTCATCTATACCGGCTGCTGCTAGAACCTTGTGTCTATTACTTGGCGATAGTTGGTTTATCAAGATCCATATAGCTGTGGCATTCATCGAGTCGCCGTTTGAGTCTGCGCTGATCGTGCCCATTATGATGCTGTAAATAAACATAGAGACCATTAGAAATTAATAAACGGTGGATTATTATAATAGTTATATAATACGGCAATAGACAAATAAACAGGTGAAAGGCCATTGATTGGATTTTTAAAAAAAAAAATGTTTTTAGAAACTCAAAAAAATAAATTTTCTTAAAATGGTGTTTTGTAGTGGGGTATTAACATTCTAACTTTTACCAACAATACCAAGTAGAGAAGTTTACACTCCCTTGTAATACAAAACCAAAACTGATTATATAATAAATACACAAGAATTGATAGTCTTCTATAAAAATAATTTTTTGTTAGAAACGTACATTATTTAAATCATACAGTAAAAAATGTATACTTTTCTGCAGTTTTATTTAAAAAAAAGTATATTAAAGTAGCTACGTTTCTAACTCAATAGCATCAACAAAAAGAGTCAAACAGATAATGTTCCGACCATCACATGGCAAACTAAATTCTGAGATAATAATTGAACTTATGTATGGAACATTTCACATGATTCAACGAGGGAGTAACATAATCGAATTACATGGGTCGGTAACATATTGTTGTGTTTATTTAACAAATTACATGTAAATCGTGTAAAACTTTATATTAAATTCAGTTGTATATTTCCAAAAAATCAATAAATCCAATTTCATTTCCGTACGCGTGGAGATAAGTAGCATTGATATCAATTAATGTAACACAGACATATTATTATGAATTCTTCTCCCAACCTTTCAAACACATTGATATATTTTTAAATGCATGGTTTTAATCCAAATCATTTAACAGATGTACGCGTCACATCTTCAAAACAAACACCAAGGTTCTGAGATATGACCTGGAAAGCTGTGATAAATAAAATAAAACCATGTACGAACGAGAATTGGCAGCATAAACCAACCATTACAAACCGTTCATTTTACAATAAAATAAAATAAAACCAAGTACGAAAAAATCCCAAACCATTAGACAAAATTCGAAGTCCTAAAAAAACGTTATATTATTATGCAAAATAGTGTAATGTGGCAAAATAGTGTAATCAGCATACGGACTGTTCACCGTGTACAAAGTAATAACAGGTGTCTGGAAGAGTAAGCTTACCCTGCTGGCATGCCACATCCGCCATAACCACGCCCAATCTATTAGGCGAAATCTCGGTAAAATAGCGTGTTTGGCCAATGAACAATCGGTATGCAAAGCTTTCCATTTTGAAAATTCGGAGAACATTTCCTCGCGTTGTATTCACGTTTGTCGGCGACCTTGTTCATTCGCTGTTTGTCGTATGGTGGCAGTAGCGCAGTAAAGACGCCAACGCGGTTTGGTGGGAACATAAAGATAGATGTACGCGAAGTAGTGCACTGCGATCTACTCTTCGATTTCCAATGGCTACCAATGGTATACATATCTGGGGTTGTAGACCCATCTAAGCGAGTAGATGTATTTCCCCACACGACCCTGTCCGATCTGAGCCCAGTGACCGACCATGTCCGAGTCCACCGACAAGGGAATATCTGGAGATAATGGGGGGGGGGGTATTTTGAAACAGCCATTAAATAGTATACGGTGAGGTGTACCTTTATACCAAGGTTTACCTTAACGGTATATAGTGCATTTAGGTATAACATCCCAGAACAACTTCACAAATGTATGATTTATAATAAGTCGTGTAACACAAACTTCCATAAATTTTTAAACATATCTTTTATTTTCTTATCTGCACATTGCCAATTGACATAGTCAAGAGGGAATTACTGTTCTTAAATATTGATTTTTGTACTGGAATCATGTGAATTGTCTTTTTTAGCTCCGAGTTTCTCTGAAACGGCATGCACTCGAGCAGAAAATTATAACGTTAGAGTTTGAAAAGTACAATAACCTAACTTATATTCTTGATCTAGTTTCTCATTATTGGAAATTATATCTTGGGTATATAATTGTGGTTGTATGTGTCTTTGTTTATCATATCCACGGATAATTTCTCTTGCATCTACTAGAGGGAGTTGGATGGCCAAATAGTTAGCAAATGTGCAATCTGTATCATAGTATTGTTATTTAATCAACCGGCTTGGTTTAAAAACCCCAGAATATAACCCGAGAGAGAGATAGCTTAACTGCAGTTGAGGACATCGAAGGACCAACCCATGAGGTTGGACAGGTAACCCTACTCCTTATCACCTACAAATAGAAGGACGTTAAACCCCATTTCATTTCTTATCACTTAAACCGTTGGAATTGAAACCACGCCAAAATACGGACCAGAAAGTATGTTAAAATAAGAGATATATAATATTAAATTGCCGTGGTTTATTTTATCTGTTAAGTAGGAAATTAAGGAAAACTAATTATTTTCTCTGTACAACTATCAGATACAAATACCACGAGTTGAATATATAGTCTAGTTATTATAAGAACACTTATCTTTTATCTGTACTAATATATGAATAATAAATCGTGTAACAGACTAATCACAGGATATTGTAATGACAGTTGATGATCTTATCATTTCACATGATTAATATTAACTCAGAGAAACTCGTCTTCTAGTCGGAGCCACTTATTTATGGATCTTTGTCAGATAGATTAGTTTACTATAGATCATAAGGGTTGTTGTGTATGGGATCGCCTGTCAAACCTCGTGGGATTACACGCAGTCAATGGGCTCGATGAGACAAATGCTACAATTGAGAAATGTACTATTGAAAGTTCCTGGCCTCATACGTCTAGAAACTGTCCCGTCTTCAATTAGCTCAGGTTAAGTGCATAACAGTAGGACGTTAAACCCCATTTCATTCATTCATTCTAGAAACAGAAAGAGGTCGATTGAGAAAATGTCTGTTACCAGAAAGCCATGACAAGTGTCTTGTGAACCAGGATTTGTTGAATCATGACGACGACCAGACAATTAATCTGACAAAGTTTTGACATGTTGGACTATTTAAGGTGTATTATGTCAAGATGACAGACTGTTAGCTTCTTTCGAGATATAATCAATTACCAATTACATGAACACCAGGTCAATATGACAAGATTTCTCAGGTTAAATTTCATCTTTGGTATATAATTGCTGTTGTATGTATCTTTGTTTATCATATCTGCGGATTATTTCTCTTTCATTTAATAGAGGGGGTAGATGGCCTAATAGTTAACAAATCTGTATTTCGTAAGGTATGCTTTTGAGTCAGTTAGCGTGGTTTCGATTCCCCCGTTGTACGTAACAAGGAGTAGGATCGCCTGTTCAACCTCGTAGGTTTTCTCCGAGTCCTCCGGTTTCCCCCCACTGCTACAGACACCTGCGCGCAAGCAAATTATTGAAATAAAATTTAACCATGTGTCGCGTGGACGTTAACCCTCAAGTTCAACTTGGAAATTTATTTAATTTAGCGATGTACCTAGATCTTTGCATATTTATGTAACGTAACAATGGCCCGGTTAACGAGACTGTCACAAACATATTACACTTAACACATTACAGTTGCATTCAATGGCGCTTCATTAAGTCTTACACCCACATTAAATAAATGGTTCACGAAATAAGTGTGCTGTTATTTTCCTTTTAAAATCTGTTAAAGTTTTGCATTGTTTTACACTTAACGGTCTGTCTGCAAATGTTTTTTTTTCGTATTTTTGTTGCCGAGTTTTATTGTGTTTTAACTCCAAAGTGAATATTGCAAAAACAAAAACTTAGCACTCTCAACGAGCTGTCTGCAAATGTTTTATTCTTTGTCTTGTGTAAAAGTAACATCTTTTTGGGTGAGTTTTACTGTGTTTTAACACTATAGTGAAAATTGACGGACAATTGCAAAAACCTTATTTTAAAAACATTTGCTTTGTAGAAATTGATTACTAAACGATGTATCGTTCGACTTTACAATCAAATCGATAACCGTCAATGACAATAAAACCAATCATGACATTTTAGATCGATCACTAGGTTACTGGAATAGAATGAGATCGATATGAATCGTAAATAGCTCAACTAACAATCAACTTCCGATTAGCTGAGCTTCATCAAAGATATAATAATTACTGTGTATCGAGGCGTGACTAGGTTGATTTACGCGTCCCTACGGGGCGTATATCATACATTTCCCTTTACTCATTTAATACATTTAATAACTGTTTAACTAATACTAAAAATAATTACGTCATTTATTTTAATCATGTTAGAGTTAACTCCCCTGTGTTGCGATCGGAACAACGTATACGTGAAGAGTATTTTGAATCTGTATTTATTTGGTATGCTTAATGGACATTCCTTGCTACTTGACATTACAACATGTATTATTATTATTATTATTTATAAGTGTTTATATAGCGCCATTTCCACAAAAGTGCTCAATGACGCTTTATTATACAATAAAGACAATATAATATTTTTAAAAAATGACAAAACAAATATAAGATTAAAACATAAAAAAGTAATCATATACATAAAAATTGAGTAAAAGGAAGTAATGGATAAAACATAGACAAAACAAATATACTGAATAAGATTAGACATAAATTTTGAGTAAAAAGGAAAAAATGCTTAAAATATAAATATAATTATCACAGCGTTGATTAATTAAAAGCCCTATTAAACAAGTGAGTTTTTAGAGAAATCTTAAATGATGACAGAGAAGTACAAGACCTAATGGAATGAGGAAGTTTATTCCATAGTTTGGGGGCAGCAACCTCAAAAGCCTTCTCGCCGAAACTGACAAGATTTGCATTTTTCTCTATAAGCAGAAGATTGTCACCGGAAGATCGTAATTGTCGACGAGGTTCATAAAAACATAAAAGATTACTAAGATAAATAAGTGCCATGTTATTTATACATTTAAAAACTAAAAATGATAGGAAGCCAATGTTCTGTTCTTGACCTGGACATCAATATCATTAACAATAGATTTAATGTTGGTATTTTCGACAAAACGGACAAATTCGGTTTTGAAGTAGTAAAATATCCGTCAATTTATAGCAACATACCAGATACAACACTATATAATGTTTTCTATTCACAGGCATTACGATTTTTGACCGTATGTAACAACAAAGAACTGTTTCTTTCCCGAATAAAATCCCTGTTTTTTAAATGCACTGCCAAAGGTGGTACACAGTTACGCATATTTAAAGAAATTTTGAAACTTCCGTTTCATCAATATACCAAGTTTAACATTTCTTATAAGTATATAACCGAGTACATATTGGATAATTATCCAATTTAATTTAGTTTAATTTGTATATTTACGTAGCCATGTTTGGATTATCGCCCTTATTGTTATTATTTTATTACTTCATAAATACACTTACATTGTATGCTTTCTTCTACATTCCTGTTTTGCATTGCTTGTATAGGGTATTTAGTATTATGTTTTGTGCAATTATACAACTTAAAAATTCAAATTGGTTGTTTAAACTCATAGCTTTTAGCATTATTAAATCTTGATTATCGCCCTTTTTGTTAAGAAATTCTATTGACGTCATTGATAACATTACGACGTATTTACGTCACACCATTCAGTTAGCAGACGACTGCCTCCCGAGGCGGTCTACATTTTCTTTGCTTCATTGTGTTGGGCTGTTTGTGCGTTTTCTTGTACGAGTCAATATGTTCAATCTTGAGTGAAGTCTGAGTTACTTCAGACCCGGGACTGTACAGCGCAGTGGACGCTTACGGCTAGCCCCCGGATCCATTCACTCTTTTTTGAATTGTTGTTTTATTGTTTGTTTCGTTTGCTGTTTCGGAGTATGATGTATTGTCGTTATATTTATCCTTTATGTAAATCATATGTGGCGCAGTCCCCCTGCACTAACTAATAGAATAGGTGTAATATGATCCCTATATACTGTTCCAGAAATAAGGCGAGCAGCTGAGTTTTGTAATTTTTAGAGTTTATCAAGATGCTTGAGGGGTACACCGTACAGTACAGAATTAAATGAATCAATACGCGAAGTAACTAATGAATTTATAAGTGTTTTTGTGGCATCAACTGACAGATATTTACGTATTTTAGCTATGTTTCTTAAATTAAAATAACCTATTTTGCATATGTTGTTTATGTGATTTTCCAAAGAAAAATTTGAGTTAGAAATTACACCAATATTTCGGGCTGATTGAGAAGGGACAATACCGCTATCTCCTGCTAGTATTGACAGATCGAAGTTCAACTTTTTTCTGTTTAAAGACGACCCAATAACCAAATATTCAGTCTTATCTGCATTAAGTTTCAGAAAATTGTTGTTCATCCAGATTTTAATGTCCGCAATACAAGTTTCAATTATCAGTTTGGAAATGTCGAAGTCACGTTTGGTAGGTTTAAACGAAATGTACAACTGTGTATCGTCCGCATATAGATGAAATAATAATCCATGCCGTCTTACTATGAGGCCAAGTGGTTTAGTGTATAAACTAAACAAGATCGGTCCGAGGACGGAACCTTGTGGTACACCAGAAGCCAGAACAGAAGGGCTGGAAGATATTCCGTCCACTACAACACTTTGTGAGCGGTTGGTAACATAAGAGCGTAACAGACTCAGAGCGTTTTCAGTAACACCAAAATCAGATGGTAGCCTTTAAAGCAAGATATCGTGGTCTACAGTGTCAAAAGCCGCGGATAAATCTAAGAGAACTAGAAGCACACATTCACGGCGATCTAAACTCATAATAATATCATTGTGTACCCGAACAATAGCAGTCTCGGTGCTATGACACTTCCTGTAAGCACTCTGAAACTCTTCCATTAGATTATTGTCACTGATATGGGATGTGAGTTGGCTTGCTATAACGCGGATTAATACATGTAGCTGAAGTAACAACTGAATCATTACGGTTCGTAATGATGCACTCGATGTGACGATGTTTTCTTTTTCGCCAAGTAGGTTTGTTCATTAAAATATACTTATCCGTGTCCTTTAAATCTTTATAAATTCTTTTGCTGACATCGTGTGGGACCCTGTCTTTAAACTGTAGTAGTTGAGATAGTGTATACTGAATAAGATGAGAGGATCTCACACTGATAGTCATTGTCAAGATCACACTTAAGAAAACAAACAGTTCACCGATTGTTGATACAGTCACTGTCATGCTTCATTAGCCACTATTGAATATCAATACAATCTTAAATCTTAAATTCACAATTATAAAGCTACAATATTCCAATTTTTAAAAGTACTTATCACTATATGATCACCATATCTTGATGTATCCACAAGTAAAATCACCATATCTTGATGTATCCACAAGTAAAATCACATTAGATTTGGACACTGATTTAAATGAGAAAATAAAAGAACAACAGAGAGATACTGAAGAGCAGCCTACACGCTCAACTCTCAACTCAAATGTAGCGTGTAGCGTGTCGACACTTTTTAAATAAAGTATTTGTAACCTACGTGTATTTCACACAACTAAATTCAGTTTGTATAGAATGGTATTTGTTATAATTAATGTACATTGTAAACTTCAATTACTTTGTTGTATTTTTACAGAATACCGTGTTCAGATTAGTTTATACAAATATTGTTGGCGTAAAACTTGCAACTTGGTGACATACTGATTGTTATCGCATATCTGATTAAAAGACTAATCCTATTTCGTTTCGTTTCCTATGGTTCAAAATTTCGTTTCCTATGGTTCAAAATTTCGTTTAATTTGTCTTTACTGCACTATGATCTGGAATAGTTGTTATTTAACCCGCGTTCTTGATCATGTGAGGGATAGCAAATGAAACGGGCTGTTAACAATTCGGCCATCCAAAACCAAAGTCGGCTTTGGCTTTCCATATATATGTACAAGTTTAATGAACTGCACTTCTTAATGTACGCAATAACAAAATCGACTTCTGAAGGTGGTGTGGAGTGGGGGCTGGATAGGAGGAAATGATAACAAAATCCAGTAATTCAATCCGACGGGCAGATGTTCTTCGATTTTATGTTTTTGTTCCGCATTAAATCGTTGGATGAAAGATCACAGCTCGGTTGACTTCATCTTTGATGACGCCATTAAAATCAAATCTACCATCGACATTCTGATGTGTACCTTGATAAAACGGTTTCGTTAATCATACCCGACATTTGTTTAATGATGCGAGCAGGACAGAACGGGGGAATAATCGCTAATATACGTTATGTCTTGTAGAATTGATATCATCAAGAGTATTCGACCAGAAAGATTAAACGTCACTACTTCACATCGGCGCACCCAAGCACAACATTGCAATTTAAAATCTGTTTAGCATAAAACTTGTTAATTCTGAGTAAATGAACTAAAATCAAATTGCGTTTTTGGTAAATGAAAAACAAAGTAGGCCGTCATCCTGTATTTATTAGCGTGTTTGTGTAGAATACTAGGACGTTAAACTCAATTGCATTTTATTTCTCCGGCGTTCGTCCGGAATGAGGGCTGAGCCTCAGTACGTCCGAGGCAGTTCCCCGATAATTAGGAATGTGAATCAGACCGTTTGCTGTCGTTACCCGGGAATGGGGAGTGTAAATAAGACAGTCCGTGGTTGAGTGAGAAATGAGTCAATCAGCCAAAAGACACGTTGATTAACCGTATTGCTACGTTCCATTAAACAAGCCAAACCATTTCTTAGCTATAAACAACTGTAGATGTATAAATCGATACCTTCGGTTATAAAATAGAAACAATTTTATCTACATGCAATTTTCACCCACTGACATTTAACGGTTTCTGGTCACATTCCGCGATATTGATATTTTGGAGACTTGTAGCCAGATACAGCTATAGTTTGGACACGTCTAGTCACGTTTTTGAGAATTGAAGTCAAATTCTATGATCTTACGGAGAATTGTAGCCAAATTATGGTATAGTTTGGACATCTTGTGGCTAATTTGAGAATCACGAGACCTGTTAAAACAGTTTAATTAACTCTAATTATAGCGGTAATTAAAGGCTTTATCAACGCAGCTTCCGTGTTGTCTGGTTTATCTAAAGGATCGTTTTGTCGTTATGATCACGCAACTTGGTCGTTTATTGCCATCAAAATATTAACTCTGTCATGGAGTGTCATCACGAACAAACACTTGCAAATCTCGCTGTTAATAGTTGTGTAACAAGAAAGTGTGTTGAATTTGAAATGCGGTAAGTTCTGTAAGCTGTTCTACGCTGAAGCTGTTCTATACATATATATAAAGTACGGGTGTTATAGAATATCATCCTTTGTTACCCATACATCAGTCTAGATGGAATGCGGGGGCGGGGGCGGTTAGCATACCCATACATCATGGCTAACACAGTCTAAATAGAATAGGTAGGGGGGTATAGCATCACGGTTAAAACAGGTAGGGGGAGCACGTGTGCATTGTGACATAAGGTCTGTCATTGAGTCAACAATGGTTTGATTTCGATTTCCAGGGCCACTGTATTACAGAAGTATGGCTCCTGGCTGATATATTATCAACACATAGGACATTATTCTAGCTTCAAGGTATTAAACAAAAAATATTGTAATTATTACTGGTTATTTTATGAACAGTTTCATAATCAAATTTGGTGGTGATAATTACAGAATATAATTGAAAATGGCACCAACGGGAAAAGAATGGCGATTTATTTTATTTGGTTATCAGAATTTAATGGTGGAATGCCGTTTTGATTAAAGGTCGTTCACTTAGGGGGCGTTATTAACTATCTGTTTCAAAGAATGTATGTACTTTATTGAACAGGCGAACGAAATGGATAGAGTTTGAGATCGTAGTGTCACAGGTTTTGGTTGGTAGAGTTGGAGATCGTACTGTCACTAGGCTTGGTTGGTAGAGTTAGGGATCGTAGTGTTACAGGTCTGGTGGGTAGAGTTGGGGATCGTAGTGTTAGAGGTCTTGGTGGGTATAGTTGGGGATCGTTGTGTTACAGGTCTGGTGGGTAGGGTTGGGGATCGTAGTGTTACAGGTCTGCGTGGGTAGAGTTGGGAATCGTTGTGCTACAGGTCTTGTTGGGTAGAGTTGGGAATCGTAGTGTTACAGGTCTTGGTGGGTATAGTTGGAGATTGTAGTGTTACTAGGCTGGGTTGGTACAGTTGGGGATCGTAGTGTTACAGATCTGGTGGGTATAGTTGGGGATCGTAGTGTTAGAGGTCTGGTGGGTAGAGTTGGGGATCGTTGTGTTACAGGTTTTGGTGGTTAGAGTTGGGAATCGTAGTGTTACAGGTCTTGGTGGGTAGAGTTGGGAATCGTAGTGTATAAAACGGAAAATAATTTTTTAAGATTTCATTATCTACGTAGGTCCTCCGCTTTCGTCCCATCTCTAAAGAACCATAGGAGGGAGAGACAGAGGGGGGGGAGAAAAAGAGAGATAGATAGAGAGAGAGAGAAAACCCATGACATTGGACAAGTACAGAACACTTGTTATCTAACATGCACGTGTTAAATACTCGATAACCAGTGTCATCAAGTTTTCTTTCAAATAGTTTATTAATAATGACAAGGGCTGTCGATCGGAAAGAATCAGGCATCTTTGTAGATAATACTTTCAGCAGATTGAGATGTTAAACCATAGAACTAAATACACTGGAACGCCAACGAGCCAGTTCGAGCGAATTATGCTCGTCCTGACATGCGCGAAGATAAACATGCCGTGTTTACTTCCGGTAGGCCAAGTAACACTAGTGACTTGGATTTCGACGTATTTATTGATGTCATTTTAGACGTCTTGTGTATTGAATGAAACTTTTGAAAATATAATTATTATTTTTGACCCGGTTACTTATTAGTTCTTGTGCATTTACACCCGCGAAAGCTATTCTTGAACTACACACAGACAAATCAATGTCGACAATTGTCAATCGAATGAAGCGTTCGCGGCACACCAATTACTTTCGTTTTAAAAAGAAAATAAGAAATGCCCCGAAATGGTAGTTTGTTTATCAAGGTATGTAAATCAATTTCTTAAAAACATTTATTCCAATAAAATATTTCATATTATTACTCCCGAAATAGTTAGTCTTTGTTTTACAGTTTTAGCCCTTTGCTAGCCTATACATAGGCTATTGCCTAGGTTAACTCGTTGTAACGGCCCGGTCGGCCGCGAGTAAGATTTGTTTACAACTTCAAATTACAACCTACACAATTTTAAAACTACAAACCCCATTGTCATTACTGCCAATACTGGGACACATTATTTCTCCGCCTGTACATTTGTTGCTTAGTGAAATTCAAATTGAATCATTGTCTTGATGGCTATAAGAATTATATTAGAATATGTGTTATAATTCCAAGTACCAATATGGAAAATAGGCTATACTATGCTATAGAGTATTTTTAGTACACTGTGTAGACTATGTTTTTTTTAAATGATAAAAAAAGCCCTTTCAACCAGTCAAAACCTTACCATGTCACGCATGTGTTTTATTTTAACAGTGTTTGATGGGGACATATTCAAGTTTTTAACGCACAGAGGATGGTCTAAAAACAGCCGTAGCACACAAAGGTGTTCTGATTTGATGAGTAGGTAATTATGATATAGCCCCTAATATAGGCCTACCTATTTCTAAAAACAGCGATCAACTGTCAAAAAAAGTCACAATTAATATGCAGGTAGAATTCTCTGGGCATTTTTATGAAGATTTATAAAATTAAAATAATACTAGGCCTTGTAATATAGGCATACATATTTCTAAATGTGATCAGGACAACAGGCTAAGGGCTAAGGAGGGGGGCCTGGGGGGGCCTACCTATCAGCCGGGTTGCCCCTCTGTGATCAGCTGTCCCCCCTGACAAAAAGTTGTCGACCATATGGCCACCTATCAGACGGGTTGCCCCTCCGCCAGCAAGCTGGCTAGGGGCCTGGCTGTCAAAAAGTTGTGATGTGCAGGCAGAATATCACTGCGTTTTGTGAAGATTTGTAAAGTTAAAATAATATAAAACTACTAGGCCTCATTTATTAGCCCCGTCTCTTTTTAAAATAGTGATCAGCTGTCAAAAAAAAGTCACAATATGCTGGCAGAATTCTCTGAGCATTTTATGAAGATTTTTAAAAATAGGCCGACATATTTCTAAAAAAAAAGAAACGTTGATCAGCTGGCAAAAAAAGTCATGATAAGCAGACTGAATATATCTTACTGCATTTTGTGAAGATTTGCAAAATTAAAATAATATAGGAATAGTACAAGCTAAAATGATCAGCTGTCAAAAAAAAGTCGAAACATGCAGGCAAAATTTTCTGATCATGTTATGAAGATTTGTAAAATTTATATACTACCAGGCCTCATGATATAGGCCTACATATCTAATAAAAGGTGATGTCAGCTCTCAAAACGTCATGCGTTATATTAATTGCTATTTACAGGGAGGAAGGCGTTTGCTCACTAGTTAACAAGGAGATTTAGATTTCAAATTTCGATTAAAAAATTGTTTTTAAGAAAATTTCCTAGTTTCCCCCTTTGTCAGTGGTGTGGGATGGAGGTTCTGGCTAGGAATTATTTAATTTCAAATTTTTACATTTCAGGTAGCATTGCATGCCTATGGAAGCATTAAGGAGTACATGAACTATGAAGACTAAGTTTGGATTGGCACAAAGTACTGTGAATCAGAGTGAAATAACTTTTTTTTAAAAATGGAAATAATAAATTTGAAATATGAAATGTTGTGGATTTGAATGTTTTTATGTGTATTTGCAACATAATAGAGACTCACAAAATCCAAAGACATTACTATTCTTCCGAACTATCCTTATAAGCTATAGTAGTGACGTGAAAGGAATGTTTTACACATTTGATCAGAGAGAAACGTCACCAGATCTATGCCGGAAACAATGCAAGACATATTTTCATTCACTCTATTGTAAATTGTGATCTGTTTGTAAAAGTTACAATAAATGGTTTTATGCAATCAGTGGCCTTGATATTTAAATCTAACCGGGGTATTACATGCGTTTTGAGGGCCGACCATTTTGTGAGTTCAATTTTCAGGAAATATATTGTAACGCCTTTTAAATCGGATAAATATTGTAACCTGTACAAGCTAAAACGCGATTTTTCGTACAATCAGGGACTATAATCCAGAAAGTTACAATATAGAAAGGATGACAATTGTGACCTCTAGAGTGTCCGCAAGTTAAAACATGAGTTTTCGTACAATCTGAGATCATAATCAATATGGTGTGATTTATGCCAATATTTAAGTAACAAACCTAAGATTTTTGGGAGATAAAACTATATTTCGTCAATATCGGATAAATTATTATTATTATTATAAAAATTGTGACCTGATATAGTTGAATGTTTTTTTACAATCAAATATAAAACTGTTACTACTACAAGGTCCACAAACTAAAATGTGATAATTTGTACAAACAGGGGTCATAATCAAGGAAGTGACACCCCTAGATGCGGCAATATAGAAAGGAACCTAGACCCCTGGCTTGCGGCTGTGGTTGCGAGCGAGCCCTTGTGTAAGCGTATTTGGCATGGAGATAGGGGCGCCTTCTCAACCTCGTGGGTTTCCTCCGGGCACTTCGGTTTCTTCCCACTGCTAAAGACCCCTACACGCAAGCGATTTATTGAAATAAAATTAAAAACCATATTATGTTAGTCCCGAAATGACCCCATTTCTCTCTCTCTCTTTTTTGGCAAGTTCAGCATCACAGGATTAAACCACCATCGACTGTGTTTTTATGGTAAGGGAGTTAAAAAAAGAAATAAGATTTCACATCATTGCCAAGGATTCAGTTGTATTAGTAAAAATCACCTAGAAAGCAACTTCGACGATCTAGACCCCCGCCGGCCCTGACACACAAGAGCTGCACATTTTATGAATGAAATAGAAATGTACTTTACCCAAATTAAGGCGAATTCATAACTTCATTAAGGGGACTAGATAGATAGTCTCTATCCCTAGTACATTTATAGAATAATAGCAATTCTTCACAACAATCCAATGATTTCATTCATTATATTTACTGAAACTATTTTTAAAAAGTGTTTAATGTGTATTCCAATTCTTCACAACAAATATGTTTTCAGGCACTAGCACAACAGCCTGTTTTACATTCAGTGCAACAATTGTTTTACGGAGTTAAATCGCTAACATTTGGAAACTAGAAATTCACAAAAGTGGGTCGCAATTCATATAACACTGTAATATGAATGTATATAAACTGATTTACATTCAATGGTTTCCGTTTTCAAATTAGTTATGTTCGGCAGTCTCAATAGAGGGCAAATTTCTAGCATCTAGTTATTTTAGTCTGCATTATGCCGTTGATTTGGTCCAATGTGTCTAGCCTCGTCCCTTGAGTCTCTTATTACAACTGGGGCTGAAGCGCATTATGGTATACAATTCGTGTACCAATGTTAAATTTTTTTTTTTATCTGAAATATCGGATATCAGAAGCTAATCTTTTCCCAGTAAGTTTACATCACCAATGTTGATTTAAATTGACCAATAATTTTTGTTTTTGATGTCGAAGATTTGGGAGGATTTGAGTTACGGACATTTTAAAGTTAGGATTTAGGGATGAATCAACACTCAGTGTTGGTGGTTTTTAGGCATTATATTTTATTGTCCTTCTTTCATTTCCCTCATGCACACTGTATGGCGTATGCCCGTCTTCAATTAGCCCAGGTTAGGTGCTTAAGCGTAGGACGTTAAACCCCATTTCATTCATTCATTCCATGTTAGAAATTCCTTGTGCACATCAAATGAAAGTTCTTCATAAAATTAAATACCATGGCTTTTGTATTATTGGTCTGAAAAAAAATACATTAATTATTATTATTAGTTGTACATGTATGTTTGATTGAACATAAAATAGAGTTTTTTCAGGGATTTCTGTCTCTACAAATTTTTACAGTTGAATAAAGAGAAATGCTGTTCAAATCAGACGGAATACCAAGAAATCACGACCCAGTTCGTAATGGGGATTGGCACAAGAAAGACTTTCTTCAAGTTCAACCAGCATTATTCACTTGATAGCTCTTTTTATTTTACTCAAACAAGGCCTTAATTTATATACAAATCCACTCCTTCAATGACACAAATCTGATATCCACTTCTTCGCGATTACCATGTGAATTTTCTCACAAAGAAATAATATTCAAAAGGAAAATTCCACAGAGTGATATTCTGCTTAGTTGTACATTTTTCTTGAATTAGATCAAATAATTTAAATTTAAAAACAAAATACCAGTATTCATTAGGCCTATTTATATTTTTATTTTATTAGCTCCAGCCCCAATATTATTAACTTAGAAGTACGGCCTATAGTTGTGCTCACTGAAATATATTAAATAAACAACTTTTTGAAGTTCATTAACTTCACTCACATTCGTGCCATTGTTTTGCGAATAAGGCCTACATTGTATATAGGCCTATGGCATGGCTATACACTATAGGGTCCCCGGCTTAAATCATTTATTATTATTTTGTAAATCGCTTTATTTATGTTTTCTCAAATAAACGATGACTTGATTGTATGAATTATAGATAGGCCTAATGAATTTTAAACATACCTGTTAAAGATAGAGCGCAGTTTACGTAGGATACTACTAAGTCCTACTCGTACTGGCGGCAATGAATGATTGAATGGGCGAATGCTGGCAGTCAAGCAGTTGTCGCTTCTTCGTCATTTTACAACTCTCCGCGTTGCATTATTGCTTATATAAATAATAAATGATGAGCAAAGATCACAAAATTTGTTTTTAAAGTGAGGCACAAATGAATAAATATTTAATCCGATTCACTCGCTTGCTTTCAACATTATCAGGCTAACAATATTACGTGATAATAAACATACCGGAAGTAAAGTTGGCATGTTTACGAATTACGTCACAGAGCCACAAATTTTACCGGAAGTGGACGCTCGTTGGCGTTCCAGTGTATTTAGTTCTATGGTTAAACAAAGTAAGCGATGTCTGGAGAACTAATCATCTGTTAATAGATTACATTGATGGGAATAAAACCACTCAAAACTCGAATGGAGTACATCTAGTACAACTTATAGCGTACGTACTGGTCACTCTAGTGCTGGCGACCTTCAGGTCCGGGTTGGTATGTCATGAGAGGCACAGTGGTTAAGTAGGTAAGATGCTTGATCGCTAGCCGGGAGGTCGGGTGTGCAATCCCCGCATTAGCTGAGACAGTTCATCCATATTTCTCGTGTGGTTCCCCCTTGTCAGTGGTTCAGGATGGATAGCTTGACAAGGATATGTGTGTAGTCGTTCGAATAGGACGAAATATCGGGGTCAAGTGTATACATGTTCATGAACGTAAAAGATCCCTTGGCAGTAGGAGTTCAATATAAGAGTAGGCCATACTGCACCTGCCCGGACAAAACTGCCACTCATAGTACACTGTATGGCGTATGCCCGTCTTCGTTAGCCCAGTCAGAGCAGACAAAATAGGATGTTACACCCTATTTCATTTCATTTCATTTTTGTAGCAACTGTAACAATATTCAATAAGTATACGAACGTCAGCAATAAGATGACAAAAACACGAATATAGGGAAAAATTGCACTGTTAACATGGTGAATGCCAATAAACTAAAAAAAAATCCTTTCAGCGTTATTAAATAGAGATTTCAAGTATTAAACCTCAAATGTGACGTCAATTTATTCGACATACAATTTTATACACTCGGGAATTTGTTTACGTGAAAAGAAAAAAATATCCAAGGCCAAAACATGAATAGAAGTATAGTATTAGGATTATCTGTCAACAAACTAGCTCTGCTGGTTTACTTCAATGGAACAATTGTAAAAATGGTGCACAGATATGTTAGTTTTTATTAAATCAATAACCATAATGGAAACAGGAAAGTGTTTTACAATGCGTCTTATATTTATTATGTCCAAGAAATTTTGGTTAAACATACATTATTCAAAAACTAAATCTGCCTATTACGTGTGCTATGGGGGTATTTGGGTCAGAAAGGCGGGACGTTAAAACCCGTTTTATTTCATTTCACGACATCAAAACTCCAATGATAGACTAAGGAACAGCTTAGGGGTATACCATATTATATGTTGAGACATTAATCTAAAATCGTTTATATTAACAAGACATCTAAACTATTAATTTCCTTCTAGCCGAATATATCACCCTAAACACTAATTAGATTTTTATAAAAATTGGAGAGAAAAGCCATGAAGATGTTAGACTTAATGAACTGGGTTTGTTAATATATTTAATGTACATAATATTCCATGGAAATACGTCGCCATGAAAGAGGTACTTATTGGCTGGTTATTATGTAGTTTTAGTTCCGAGTATGTAACTACTATAGCGATAAGTGTTAGCGCTTTATCTGTGTCTCTATAACGGAGAGATAGAGAGAAATGAGATTTAACGTCCACTCAACACAACTAGGTCAATTCGGGACTTGCATATGGTTTAATTTTAATTTTATTTCAATAATTCTCTTGCGCATAGGGGTCTTTAGCAGTGGGAGGAAACCGGCGTGCCCGGAGGAAACCCACGCCCTGGATTAAATTGAATCCCTAAGCAACCGTGATCTCACGTAACATATAATTCACATATACACAGCAAGGGTACTTTCCATGCTTCTTTTTCTCCTTTAATAAAGAAAACTTGAAGGATGATTCTTTAAGACATATAGCCGTTTCAGAAAACTTGTATTTGTCTCTCCGGTTGTTTTTTTTTTGCTGTATTTCTGTTTTGGCCATCTGCAACATAACAAATGTTTTCTCAGCGATATAGCTTCACCTTTCACTGAAGTTAATCGATATTTGAACCCATAAAATTCTTCACCAGAAAATAATATTATCTTTAAATGACAAATAAATTGGGATGTTTCGTGAAACTAGAAACCGTAACCTATTTTATACGTGGTGATTATTTCATCCTGGATAGATAAATTTTCACAACCATCTCGACTAAAGTACAAAAAATAAACCCATAATGGCTGTACAAGAGGAATAAATGACTCCGGTATGGTAATTTAGAATAATAACAAGATTATTGACGTACTATTAGTTTCGTTCAATTTGCAATTTGGTTACAAAATTGTTTAAAAATGATTGACCGCCAATTTGGTTACAAAATTATTTAAGAATGATTGACCGCCGAATGTAGGATTGAAAAAAATGGACATGGGTAATTCTCGATTCAGTCGTAATGGAAAATAGATATTGTCGATTGAGGTTACATTATTAAATAACTATTGAAATGGGTAAAATTTGGTCAGTTCTGTAACTAAATCTTACATAATGCTATCTTTAACTACAATACAGAAGAGGTGATCGGAGCCGTAGTCAGCTCGTAAAATTTAGTGGGGCTATAGAATTTTTAGAGGGGCTGAGGATGTGACAGGTTAAGATGTAAGGAGAGATTATTATTTGTGATGTAAAGTAGTACCCCAAAAATTTTAAAGGATGCCCCGGAAGTTCGGGAGAGATTTTATGAATATTTCTCAAGAGAAATTGAGCACGCGCTTAAAGTAGAAACGAATGTGAAGTTTTGTTTTATGTCTTGCTCGAAACTTAAATAGACAAACCGTTATTAATTGTGCTTAATGTTTTCAATTATAAACATGGAAATGAAAAATGTAAATATCGATAAATTGTTATCTAAAGTCTGTCTGTTCCACTTGCTAATTTGATTAAGTATTAACTAAATTCACTCCATGATATGATAAACAGATGATAAAACTTGGAGAGAGAGAGAGAGAGAAGCGGGTTTAACGTCCATGCGACACAAACTATGTCATTTTGGGATTAACGTATAATTTTTAATTTCTATTTCAATAATTCGCCTGCGCGTAGGGGTCTGTAGCAGTGGGAGGTAACCGAGTGCCCAGAGGAAACCCACGAGGTTGAGAAGGCGCCCCTATCTCCATGTCACATACGCTCACACTGGGGCTCGAAATCACAGCCGCTAGAGGTAAAAGCGTGGCACTCTAGACTACTGGGCCATTCCAACCCCGATAAAACTTGGACACGAGTGACAGTTATAATACTCCTCAACGCACAAGTCATATTGCACCATTCAGGCCAATGCGATATGGAAAAGATAAGACGATCGACAACAGTAATGGTGGCAAACAAGGCCAATAGTGGAGCTACAGAAGGAAAACACTGACCCCTCGTCATTACGGAAATCTTATACGAAGAAGTAGACGACGGAATAAACGAAAAACAAAATGAATTTGTGTCTCCCTACAGTTGACCACATGGACGATGTTTGTGTATATGTGTCCATTTATATTTAATTTTGTAACTGTCTTGAAAAAATTATTTCATATAATTTATAACTTTATTCAAAAAAGAGGGGAGGTATGTTACATAATGACTGATGTTATGCTTCTTGCCATCTTGACACAAGCAGGTGACTTTAATATCAACATACTTTTGTCAACCTGTCCGAACCCTGGAGATCCTGGTAGCACTCCTTATGTCATTATGCAAGTTGTCTGATAAACTGTACTGAATGTTAAACCTGGTATGATACATTAGCCAGGTGGCAAATAAGATCTCCTGTTTGTGGAACGAGTTTATAAACCCAGATGAGAAACTGCATAGTCAGACAGGTACGACCAGAACAGAGCGGAGGCCATAGAGTCCTTTCTACGAGCGGAGACGGAACCGCAGAGAGCGTCTGGGAGTTGGCACAATGTGCCAAAAGCTAGAACATGGCTCACTCAACACAAGCTAGTCATGGAGTCTTAAACTTTGTACATAATATGTTATAATAAAAAAAAGTATTATAGGATGTTAAACTAGTCTTGTCGCCTGAACGTTATTAAAGACCAATTACTGTAACACTGTTCGAACACTCTGTGTCCGGACGGCCAAAGATTCTGTGTCACGCTGTCGTGTCTCCAAGTAGGACTTGACGTTGTGTTTTTAAATAAGACTTCTAGAGTTATCTTTACAATACCGGTAATATATTCTACAACATCGACACAGCTATTGTTAATTAGGTATGTTAAACGTTAACCACGATTAAAACCTGTCATGTCAACCCTGGCTATTTCGCACAACCGTCTCCCGGGAAAACATGCTCGTCTAATTTATATAAAAAGGCGAGGGGTCTCAACTATCAGGGCGGATGCTACAGAGAGCACACCGTTACGTCACTCGTAATTTTATGAAATTGGGCAAATATGTACTGTACCAAAGGTGCGGCGGCCCCTGACATGATGTCTGATCATTAATGTAAAAGGATATTATTTTTAACTAACCGTGACGCAACAGTAGCCCTCTTCCAGAAATTACTGGTAGCAGGAAGCATGAGTCAGGTCTAAGACAGATGAAGGAATCTTGCAAGCGTAGCCGCCTGCATAGTGTCACATTTAGTGTCGTCCCAAACGAAGGAAATTAGTTGGAATGGATGTCTAGAGCTAGATTGCTTACCAACACACCGTGGTTAACACGCAAACAACATGGACAGACTTTGATTAAATTGTGTAATCTCAAGCCACACAATCAAAATGCTATTCCTGTCCCCCGGTTAATAAGGCGAACAATTTTTTCCGAACCAAAATGTAAATTGGTTGTAACGCTTTACATTTTAATCAAACATTGCTATACGACATGCGGGAGGGTTGGATGTCCCAATTGGTTAGGGCATGTACGCTGTAATATAAGGTCTATCATTGAGCCAGGCAGGGTAAACTTACTCTTCCGGACACCTGTTACCACTGTTTGTCGTGTATTTTGTACACGGTGAACAGTTCATATGCTGATTACACTATTTTCCCTGATTACACTATTTTGCCTATACCGTTTTTTATTTGAAACACAGCCAGTGTAGGCTTTTATTGATAGCCCATTGGCCAATCACGCTATTTTACCAGATTTCATCTAATAGTTTGGTACAGATATGGCCGGTGTGGCGCGCCAGCAGGGTAAGCTTACTCTTCCGGACATCTGTTACCACTGTTTGTCGTGTATTTTGTACACTATGAACAGTCAATATGCTGATTACACTATTTTACCCGATAACACTATTTTGTCTATACCGTTTGTTTTTGGAACACAACCAGTGTAGACTTTTATTGATAGTCCATTGGCCAATCACGCTATTTTACCAGATTTCATCTAATAGTTTGGATGCAGCTATGGCCGGTGTGGCGCGCCAGCAGGGTAAGCTTACTCTTCCGGAAATCTGTTACTACTGTTTGTCGTGTTTTTTGTACACGGTGAACAGTCCAAATGCCGATTACACTATTTTCCCTGATTACACTATTTCACCTGATAACACTATTGTGTCTATACCGTTATTTTTTGGGAACACAACCAGTGTAGGCTTTTATTAATAGTCCATTGGCCAATCACGCTTTTTTAACAGATTTCGGCTAATAGTTTGGATGCAGATTACACTATTTTGTCTATACCGCTTTTTGTTTTTTTTAGGGCTCCGAATTGTGTCTAATGGTTTGGATTGTTCGTACTTGGTTTTATTTTATGTTTATAATGACATATAGAATTCTACCAAGATCTCCAGGGGTTGGACAGGTTGCTACATGTATGTTGAATTGTTGATATTAAAATCGCTATCTCGTGTTAAGATGGCAGGAAGCATGACGTCTGTCATTATGAAACACCGGGAAATCAGGAAATAACCCTGAACGACTTTCTAGAATCGAGTCATAAAGAAACACGGAAGACTGGCAGGTGTTTTTTTCGATCTCTCTATGGCAGTTTCACGTATCTTTATACGCATTTGAAACTGAAATTAGGTTAAATGTCCTATTGTCCTGCTCCAAACTGGGCTTCTGTGGGCGGGCATACGTCATACTGAGTGTCATGGAGGAAATTCTGCCCGGATATCGGCGCTACGACCTACTCTTATATTGAATTCCGACTGTCAAGAGATCTTTTACGTGCACGCCAATATATACACGCGACCTCGATTTAAGTTGCATCCTAACGACTACCTGGAAAAAACATGTGATTGTAGGTCAGTGGTCCTTCTCCTGGTCATGCATGGGGTATTTAGCAGGGGCAAGAAACGTACTACCAGGGATTCGAAGTCACGCCCGTTGACTCAATGACAGGCTATATAATGCAGCGCATCTTAGAAAACATGTTCTTGTTAAATGTACCGCTACCCCAACCGCTTCTAGCATGTCGTTGTAAATGTAGCCCTTCCCTTAACCCCTGATACCATATTATTGTATATGTTCCCCTAATTTATCCATTGTCTAATGTTAATGCTGTACCACAACCTCTGGCAACGTGCTGTTTGTCCCTGGCATATTCAACAACATGTTCTTGTAAAATGTACCCCTACCCCAACCCCCGACAACATATTGTACTTGTAAAATGTACCCCTACCCCAACCCCTGACAACATATTGTACTTGTAAAATGTACCTCTACCCCAACCACTGACAACATATTGTACTTGTAAAATGTACCTCTTCGCCATCCACTGGCAACATATTATGTACCTCTAGCCCATACCCTGACAACATATTTTCTGTAAAATATAGCTCTTCGCCATCCCCTGGCAACATATTGTTCTTGTAAAATATAGCTCTTCGCCATCCCCTGGCAACATATTGATATAAAATGCACCCCCCCCCCAACGATGGTGACAAGGACAGTTGCCTAGTCGTTGGGATGGGACGAAAAAAACGAGGTCCGTCTACACATTGGCGTGCACGTAAAAGATCCCTTGGCTGTTGGAATTCAGTTGCTGCCCGGGCAAAATTTCCATCATATTATATGGCGTATGCCCGTCTTCAATTAGCGTAGGTTAGGTGCAGAAGCGTAGGACGTTAAATCCCATTTCATTCATTCATTCCCCAACCTTGGAACAACCTTTGAATATTACAGAGTTAGGGTTGTCGAACACACAGCAAGGTTTAAGCTGTGTGAAAGGATTTAAAGGACATTTCAATATGTGATGAGTAAACTTTACATATTTAGATACACCCATATTTAATCCCCCCCACCCCCCCGAAATTTTGTCTTTGTATTTTAAACCCGTTGTGATCATATTGATTTATCTATAAATTTAATGGTTCCCCCGGTTGGTCTTTGTATTCATCCCAGACGTATTATTATCGGTTTTAAATCCGCTGTGATCCTACTGAGCTTTCAATAAGCAGACCTTTGTTAAAATTAAGATGAATCTGCGTCCCCAGTCTCCCTCTTGGTGAATAATATTTGTGCTATTATATTGTGTTTAGCTGCGTAGGCGATAGACGAAGAAAATCTTTGAAATATAAAACAAAAAAAAGGTTTATTTTCATTGAGGAAATGTGGATAGGGAATTATGTACAATCATTGCTATACTTAAATGTACAAAATACATGTTGGCTAGTTAATTTAAAGTGCATTCCAAGATGACATAATTTAAAGTGCATTTCAAATTGATCTGACATCTGCGGTAAGTCATCCACATCAGATTAAAAAGTAAAAAACAAATTATCAAAAAAAATAAAACCAAAAAACAGAATTCTAAGTCCTAAAAAACGTTATAGTGCAATCTTATTATTGTAGTTCTCTGTGTTGGCTTTCAAATGTTATAAATTTTGCTCCGGCTTCCATCTTCCATTAGCCCAGGTTAGGTACAGAACAATAGGATGTTAAATCCCATTTCGTTCAATTTCATTTATATAACTTTGCTCAGAATAAAGTAAGTGATCTGAACAAAGATAATATAAGTAAGATTCCTAATACTTTAAAAACTACAGATTATAAAGAAAGAAATGTACAATTTATAAATATAAAAGGTCTTTTAAAAGTACAATTCATCAATAACAAAAATAGTTATGAAAAGTGTAATTTATAAAGAAGAAAGAGACCTTTAAAGCCGTACAATCTATAAAAAAGTTGGGCTTTTAAATTACGCGAACAATATGTTACTAAATGGAGGGTCATGGAGTAAGGAAACGCATTGAATTCTAACAATTATCCCAAATATCTCTTATATGGATAACAGACAACATATTAGACTTAATATAATATATCAACTTACATCACAGTTAACATATTATAAATGTATGATGTATCAACTTACATCACAGTTAACATATTATAAATGTATGATGTATCAACTTATATCACAGTTAATATATTATATAGGCATGGTATATCAACTTATATCACAGTTAATATATTATATAGATATGGTATATCAACTTATATCACAGTTAACATATTATACAGGCATGATATATCAACTTATATCACAGTTAACATATACAGATATGATATATTTAAATATTAAATAATTAACAGTTATAAAATAAATGAACTATTTCTTTCCATAACCGAAATTATTAAAACCAAAATTTAAAAATGGATTGACTCCAACATTTAAAAATGGATTGTATCCAAAATTGTTAAGAGGAAGACCGCCATAGAAGTTGTCATCGTCGAATCCATATACGTCATCAAAATCACCATAGCCATCATATACATCGTCGTAGACATCATTACCATAGAAATCACCTGAAACAGATAAAAGACTGGAAGTTAACGACTCGGTATACTCGATTAACCAAGATGGCAGTATACTGTCAACTATAGGATGTTACAATACAGATGTGACGTCATCCTTTGATTTCAAAAAATGTTACGGGCTATATGTGTCAAGCGCACACTATTTATGCCAGTTAAAAGTTTGGACCCGTGTGACGTATTTCATTTTAAAGAATGTGCTAGTGTCTGTATTTTAAGTTTTTTAATGGTATCTAGCTTAAGACATATCGTAATTGGTGAGCTGTGTCCATGGCGTATAATTACTTACTATCCAGTCGTTCTTGTCCGACTAGAACGTGTCCTCGTTTTCATGAATGTAAAACCTTCAAGAACCCAACAACGAGTAGTGGAATACTTAACGGCATAGTACGGATAGAACGAAAAAACAAGGTCCCGTGTAAACATTGGCGTGCATGTAAAAGATCCGTTGACAGTTCGATAAAAAATAGGCCGTTGTGTCGTTGCCCGGGCAAAATTTCTTTCATAGCACGCTGTCTTTGCCAGTCTGCATTAGCCCAGTTGAAGCAGGACGTTGAATTCTTGTTTTTCATTCCATTTATATCTAGGAAGTTAGACACGCTTTCACGACCAGCCAAGGACATCAAAATGAACCATTTAGTTCTTGAATAAAATTAACAAACCTTTTATAACCAAGACAACAGCCAGAACGACAAATAAGGTCAGAATATTCCGAAGAGCAGCCATCTTTAATTTTCTGAAATGAAAAGCTAGTATTAAAAAGCGGAATGAAAGATTCGTTGCCGGTGAAGCCGTGTTTTACCAATCGTATTAGCTTATTCTGAATAACGGATAAATTCCTGGCCGTATGCCCGGGCTGTAAAATTCTCAATAGCAGGATTTTTCGTTTTTAGCCACAAGGGAGTAGCTCCCACATGATTTCGATTCCGGACACTGCGTACAGAATACAATACTGTCTGTGTAAGAGCAGATCAAAATAAGTTTTGACTATTAAACCATCTAGAACCCCAAACATTTCCGTCGAGAAGTGCTCAAAGGCAAGAAGTCGAGGACGGGAACAAGACGGACCGCGAAATCGAGGGACGAGGGAGCGGAAAGTCGAGGTAAAAATAAATCACGTCTTCTCGGGACGAGATCCTCGTATTCTGACACTTTCACCCTCGACTTCTCACTCTTTCGAATTAACGCCCTTTACCCTTTACCTCTTGCCCACTGTCGGTCACTGGTTCTAAGACGCTATTGACCCCAAAAGGGAGTCTGTCAATACCTTGTTCCTGTAGCCCGCTTTGTAATATCACTGGTCTAACTTGAAAGTGAGATAGTTGGAGGGACTAACATATGGTTGAACTTGTTCTAAGTAACCATGCAATTTGATTTAATGAAAGACCTTATGATGCAACGCACAGGCCTTAACCATTGGGCCACCCAATCCCTAAGTGATTACACGCTCAACAAAAACGACTAAATTAGAAGAACATTGATAACTTCTCTTGATTATCAGAATTATCTTTGTTTCAACAACGAAGTGTAGGGTCGCTTGTCCAACCTCGTGAGTTTTCTACGGGTCCTCCGGTTTTCTCCCACTGCTAAAGATGGTGTTAAGGGGACGTTAAACCCATCTCTCTCCCTCTCGCTCTCTCTCTCTCTGAACACCGAAGAAGTAACTGCTGTTTCGTACAGATAGTAAATGGTAAAATAATAAACAGGTAAACTTACTTGAGGTAGATTCTGTTGACGACATCCGATGTTGAATGAAATTTAGAGAATATTCTTAATATTTATACTGACTTGAAAATTTGTTTACAAATAAACAAAGTTCAATAGGTCTTGAATATTTATTTGTTTGTTTGTTTGTTTGTTTTGTCGACGAATAAATAAATATATATTTTGTTTTGATATGAATTAATTGCTACATGAATTGCATGTTGAATGCACTGAAGCGACTAATTTTAATACACAGTCCTCTGTATCTGTTTACAAATCAACAGAGTTCAATATGGCGTCTTGTTTCGGTTGATGTTTGTGTATTAATTATAATATTTATTGATATGTTTATTTACTGATTGATAATTAGAAATAAAGCACGGCATATAATATCATAAAATATAGATTTCTATATCGATGTGGGGAGGGGGGGACACGGTGGCTAAGGATAATTATAAATAAAGCACGGTATATATCATAAAATGTAGATTTCTATATCGATGTAATTATGTTTTTAAGAATAAAGGTGGTCAAATTGCTAAATGTGGGGAGAGAAGCACGGTGGATAAGGTGTTACGATGCGGGCTCGGTAGCCTGGCGGTCGCATGTTCGATCCCTGCATTGGCCGAAAAAGTTCATCCGTATTCCCCGGCGTGGTTCCCCCTTGACAGGGATGCAGTACGGAGGATCTGACAAGGACAGCTGTATAGTCGTTCAAATGTGAATAAAGCGCATTGGGTGTGCACGTAAAAGAACCCTTGACAGATGGAAGTCGATATAAGAGTAGGCCGTAGTGCCGTTGTCCGGGCAAAATTATCCCATTTCGAAGCACGATATTAAACTCCATTTTATTTCATTTTGTTCCAATAAGACGTTATTGCGTTGGAATTAAATAATTGGAGTGGGGGGGGGGGCAGTAAGCAAGGAAGCAAGAACTCTTAACAGGGTTAATTTTCCCAGTAGATCAAAGCATGATTTTCAAAAGAAAGGCTGGACGATCATTTGTTTTAATTTTTGCTATTTAAAATTTTCCTGAAATAACTAAAAGAAACCTAGTGAAATGTTTCAAGGTCTGTCATTGAGTCAAGTGGCCTGGTTTTCTTGAAATAACCAAAAAAAACTCGTAAAATGTTTGTACGTAAGACGTTATTGCATTGGAATTAAATAATTGGAGTGGCGAACAGTTTGCAGACTATGAAATTAATCGATGACAACAGAGCTTATGGTTCCGCTGTCACACAAATCCCCTCTGTAACGTGCAGGGTGTTTAGAATATATACCTTCTCCTACCTCTATGTCAAACTTCTTGTCAACACACGAGACTAGCAACCAAATTGGGTCTGGTTATTGCGTTGTGTCGACATCACTGTTCGTTAAAAAATGTGCTCAAATTTGACAGTTTCGTTAAGATTTAAATTAGCAGCTGGAGGCTTTCTTTTGTGATGAAACAAGTGTCGCACCGATGGAGTAATTACACGACATAATGTCCATTTTAAATCGAGAATAGACGGGTTATTGTGTCGTCTAAAAGGTCGTTATAAAATTACACCGTTTAACCAACTGGCTAGACATCGCAATATTAGACTGGTATTCTGTTTCTTCCACATGAGAGCAAAACACAAAAAAATAGACACACAGCAGCCTCAACAGAAACGTATTTCTGGAACAGAACGTTCGAGAATACTGAAAATCAACTAGAATTACCCCCTCCAACAGGCGGTGTGAAGTTAGCTCGATTTTCGTTTTTCGTTATTCGACATTGGTGAATATCGAAAAACGAGCTACTCGTTTTTCGATATTGGCGAATAACGAAAAACAACTAGCTCGTTTTTCGATATTGGCGAATGTCGAAAACGAGCTACTCGTTTTTCGTTATTCAAATTTGAATATCAAAAAAGCAGATTTGATGGATGTATTTCTACATAATGTCTCCAAAACACATTTGATTAAATCAGTTATCTAAAATGAACTAAAGATATCATAAATGAGGATGCCTGAGCAGTGGATTCACAAAAAAAATGTTCTTTCTCGTTGTTTTTATATTGGCGAATCTCGAAAAACAAGCTACTCGTTTTTAGTCATTCAAACTTGAATATCAAAAAAGCAGATTTGATGGATGTATATCTGCAGAATGTCTCCAAAACACATTTTATGCAATCAGTTTTGTAAAACGAACTAAATATGTCATAAATCAGGATGCCTGAGCATTGGATTAACATAAAAACTGTTCATTCTCGTTGTTTTTTGATATTGGCGAATCTCGAAAAACTTGAATATCAAAAAAGGAGATTTGATGGATGTATATCTACATAATGTCTCCAAAACACATTTTATGCAATCAGTTTAGTAAAACGAACTAAATATGTCATAAATCAGGATGCCTGAGCAGTGGATTAACATAAAAACTGTTCATTCTCGTTGTTTTTTTATATTGGCGAATCTCGAAAATCGAGCTACTCGTTTTTCGTTATTCAAACTTGAATATTAAAAAAGGAGATTTAATGGATGTATATCTACATAATGTCTCCAAAACATATTTGATTAAATCAGTTTTGTAAAACGAACTAAAGATATCAGAAATGAGGATGCCTGAGCAGTGGATTCACATTTGATGGATGTATATCTACATAATGTCTCCAAAACACATTTGGTTAAATCATTTTTGAAAAATGAACTACAGATATCATAAATTATGATGCCTGAGCAGTGGGTTCAAATAAAAACTGCTATTTCTCGTTGTTTTTTTATATTGGCGAATGTCGAAAAACGAGCTACTCGTGTTTCGTTATTCAAACTTGATTATCAAAAAAGCAGATTTGATGGATGTATATCTACATATTGTCTCCAAAACACATTTGAATTAACCAGTTATCTAAAATTAACTAAATATATCAGAAATGAGGATGTCTGAGCAGTGGATTCACATAAAAACTGTTCTTTCTCGTTGTTTTTTGATATTGGCGAATCTCGAAAAACGAGCTACTCGTTTTTCGTTATTCAAACTTGAATATCGGCGAAGTTTTTTGATATTGGCGAATCTCGAAAAACGAGCTACTCGTTTTTCGTTATTCAAACTTGAATATCAAAAAAGCAGATTTGATGGATTTATATCTGCAGAATGTCCCCAAAACACATTTTATTACATCAGTTTTGTAAAACAAACTAAAGATATCAGAAATGAGGATGCCTGAGCAGTGGATTCACATAAAAACTGTTCTTCTCGTTGTTTTTTGATATTGGCGAATCTCGAAAAACGAGCTACTCGTTTTTCGTTATTCAAACTTGAATATCAAAAAAGCAGATTTGATGGATTTATATCTGCAGAATGTTTCCAAAACACATAATATTAAATCAGTTTTGTAAAACGAACTAAAGATATCATAAATGATGATGCCTGAGCAGTGGGTTCAAATAAAAACTGCTATTTCTCCTTGTTTTTTTGATATTGGCGAATGTCGAAAAACGAGCTACTGGTTTTTCGTTATTCAAACTTGAATATCAAAACACATTTGAATAAATCAGTTATCTAAAATTAACTAAATATATCAGAAATTTCTCGTTGTTTTTTGATATTGGCGAATCTCGAAAAACGAGCTACGATCGTTTTTCGTTATTCAAACTTGAATATCAAAAAAGCAGATTTGATGGATGTATATCTACATAATGTCTCCAAGACACATTTAAATAAATAAAATTTGTAAAACGAACTAAATATGTCATAAATCAGGATGCCTGAGCAGTGGATTAACATAAAAACTGTTCATTCTCGTTGTTTTTTGATATTGGCGAATCTCGAAAATCGAGCTACTCGTTTTTCGTTATTCAAACTTGAATATCAAAAAGGAGATTTGATGGATGTATATCTACATAATGTCTCCAAAACATATTTGATTAAATCAGTTTTGTAAAACGAACTAAAGATATCAGAAATGAGGATGCCTGAGCAGTGGATTCACATAAAAACTGTTCATTCTCGTTGTTTTTTGATATTGGCGAATCTCGAAAATCGAGCTACTCGTTTTTCGTTATTCAAACTTGAATATCAAAAAAGGAGATTTGATGGATGTATATCTACATAATGTCTCCAAAACATATTTGATTAAATCCGTTTTGTAAAACGAACTAAAGATATCAGAAATGAGGATGCCTGAGCAGTGGATTCACATAAAAACTGTTCTTTCTCGTTGTTTTTGGATATTGGCGAATCTCGAAAAACGAGCTACTCGTTTTTCGTTATTCAAACTTGAATATCAAAAAAGCAGATTTTATGGATTTATATCTGCAGAATGTCTCCAAAACACATTTTATTAAATCAGTTTTGTAAAACGAACTAAATATGTCATAAATCAGGATGCCTGAGCAGTGGATTAACATAAAAACTGTTTATTCTCGTTGTTTTTTTGATATTGGCGAATCTCGAAAAACGAGCTTTGAATGTCAAAAAAGTAGATTTGATGGGATGTGTGGGCAATGGATGAAAATAAAAACTGTTCTTTCCCCTTCGATTATCAATTCTTGAAAACAAACAAATGATATATTACATGATGATGCTCGTTTTATTTATACTTTGTTTGTTTGTTTTGATATTGGCGAATGACGTAATACGAATGTATATTGACACGTTTAAGATCCCGACTGTCGTTCGCATGGCACGAAAAACGGAGGTCCCGTGTATACGTTAGTGTACACGTAAAAAATCCCCTGGCAGTTGGTCATAGTGTCGCTGCACGACCAAAACATCCCTCATTAGCCCATTCAGGGCGTTAAACCCTTTTTTATTTTTAAGATCCAGGAGCATTTGAATTTCGATAAGATGTCAACCGGGTTGCATAGCTTACCTTGCTATACACAATAAATAGACTTGTAATTTTCACGGTATTAGCCTCCCCGTATTGCGTGGACACCCCATATCTTTTAATTAATATATGTTCTACCGTGTGTTGTGTGTTGTAATTACCGTGCTTCTGGATGTCATTTAAAGAACCCTTTTTTATTTTTAAGATCCAGGAGCATTTGAATTTCGATAAGATGTCAACCGGGTTGCATAGCTTACCTTGCTATACACAATAAATAGACTTGTAATTTTCACGGTATTAGCCTCCCCGTATTGCGTGGACACCCCATATCTTTTAATTAATATATATTCTACCGTGTGTTGTGTGTTGTAATTACCGTGCTTCTAGATGTCATTTAAAGAATCGAAAAACTTGGTCTAATAAATTCAAAGCTTGGGTGGCGATCCCCGCCCTTCAGCCACCGGACTAATATGGATTCAAACTATCAGTGTATGGCCATACTAGGCCACCGTACTTTTGATCAAAAAAACATGAAAAACTTTTCCACCGCGGAGAAAATATTTACACTGCGGAGAAAATATTTGCACCGCGGAGAAAATATTGCACCACGGAGAAAATATTTGAACCGCGGAGAAAATATTTACACCGCGGTGGAAAGGTTTTTCATGTTTTTTTTATTTATCACAGTTTTCACTGCGATTTCTCATATGAGGTGAATTTAAAAAAAAACTACAAAATAGTGTATGGCCCTAAAAGGCCACCGTAATATTCAACTAAATCAAATATAAAGCAGTTCTTGGTGAATATAATCCAAACCCACACTGTAAAGGTGTATATATACCGTTAATATCCTCGTTACAACAACAAAGAAATCATCAAAGAAAACCCGTCAAGAGTAATCGTGCGCATTCGTCGGAAGGAAAAATCTGCTTCACGTTCTGCACGAGGGATTACAAATTCGTATTTTATGTAAACTTTCAACAATCACATTATCTCTTTCATAAATTCAATACATAACATTGATATCATCACGGTAACTTAAAAATGAGTAATAGCGTCCCTTCGGACGAAAATACTAAAGAAGATTTTAGTTCAGATTCAGGGACTGCAATTGATGGAATAACAGAAGCCTCTGCACAGGAATTCTCGGAACCCGAAATAGCTTGTGATGAGACTAATACATGTGCTGATCAAGAAGAAAAATCTGATGAAACTTTTGGAATTTTCCTTAAAGATGAAGACAAATCTTTTAAATTTTATTTGTCTGCCGAAGAATGGATAAATGTTGGTGTCGTAGAGGCAACCCGAAGAAATCGTCGCCTTGGAACTAAATGATCTCATCTGTTTAATTCTAAAATACAAGAGACCAACCCATACTGCCCTTTGACATTTGCTGCCAATCACGTAAAGAAAAGGGGATCAAGAAAATTATCTTGTAACTTTTTTAATGGTAAAGCTGAATGTAAGCATACTAATTGCATTAAGTACCGAATGTTTATTAAGAAAAAACCTAAAAAGGGTAGAAGAGTTAAAGTATATGTCATCGTAAATAATGATGTAAACCAAATTAAACATTGGGTACCGGTATCACAAAAGGGAGGCAAATCAGAGGAGAACATCGAAAAGAAGTTTCTAACCTAATACAAAAAGATGGCCCCTCTGAGACTTTTTATAGTCGACTTGGAAACGTTCAAGCCAAGGTTTTAAATGTTGGCAACAGATCTTCGTTTGGCACTAAAGATGTTATGCGCAAAATAGGATCAGAAGCAAATTTTTCAGAAAGATTACATAAAGATATATTTTTAGAGGTTTCTTTAATGAAGGAAATTTTTGATCAAAACTTTGAAGGTGAAAACATCAAGGGTTTAATACAAACGTTATAACTGTATCCCTTCAAAGTGCATCTATACTCGGAGCAACAGTTAGAAATATTTCATAAACACTGTTTAAAGGGCAACGGTGTTCTTTATTTCGATGCAACGGGTGAGGTGGTTGGAAAAATTCCTGATCAACAGAAAAGGGTTTATTACTATCCCCTCCTAATCAAACCAAGTGCAGGTTATCCAGCTCTTCCGATAGCCGAAATGTTATCAAATAGCCACTCAACTGTCGACATAACTTATTTTTTTATGCAGTTAAAAAGGGACGTCTCCATTTTACATTCAAATACTCCAAACCCAAAGCGAATCGTGATTGACTTTTCTTGGGCCTTCATACATTCAATTACTCTTGCGCTTAACCAAGAATCTTTAGGAGCCTACATAGATCGTGCTTGGAATCACATTGTACATGGTAAAGAATGGGGATCTAAAACCAGAATATTCATATGCGCAGCGCATATTTTGCACAAAGTAAGTGAACACATTTCTAACCTGGTATCAGATAAAGACTTAAAACGCTTTGTTTTGTACGTTGTTGCAATGATGATTAATGCAACCTCTCTCGCAGAATTGGATAATGCATTCAAGGATTTGTGTATAGTTTTACTGTCTAGAGATCCAAAAGACCATCCTAACTTTGAAGAAGCTAAAGAAACTCTGAATAAAAGGATATAGGACTTAAAGATATTCAAACAGATTCTTCGGTGGGGAAGCTACCGGGCGTTGATGATGAAGAAGCTTTGTCGTCCAAACTTAGCCAGTCTGTATTTTCTCGCCATTATACTGACATCTATGATAACGTTATGCTTTACTTAAGTCCAAACATTGAAGCTACGAATCCATATCATTGTACGGCTATAATATCTTATTTACTGCGAACGTATATGCCATTAGTCGCACTCTGGTCAGCTGTTGTGGTTGAAAACTCCTGTCGTGATACGAATTCCCCAGCTGAAAATTGGTCTAAGATTACCAAAAGAGACATTTTACGAAATAAACTCAGACTCAGACCAGGACGATTTATTATGGCAATGCACGAATCTTTGAAAGGACGTGTAAAAGAATATGAACATCACACAGATTATATTAATACAGATACAAGAGCATCCGCAAAATCGCCATTTGCAGAAAAAGAAACACGGGGAAGCAAAGGGAAGAAGAAAAAGGGTTCATATTTCAGACCACCTTCAGAGGCTCCCGTGCCCAAAAAGCCATATTGAGAACAACACCGCAACAAGCTAAACACAATTCTTTGCATTGGGGAGGACAAATTAGACTAGAGGATGATGTTATGTATGTGTCCAATACATGTCCGGTAGACAATATGTTAGTCATGATTCATGAGCTGCTGCATCGACCGGATATTTTGCAATGGTTTACATTTAATAACTAGTTGGATGTTTGCTGCACTATTCTTGAAATCCATAGCCTTTTCTTAGCGAAACAATGGGTAGAAGGTAGACCATTATGGCTTACAAAGTATTTAAGCAGACCTGATGGAAATAATTGGAATCTTTGGGGTAATGAAACAGAAAAGTTTGTTCAACATTTTGCGCCTATTCAAGAAACAGCTGTAACATATGTTTGCTCTAAAAGCTGTATCTAGAATAGTTTTTCAATATTTAAACAAATCCTTATCCTAACATGGTTGTCGCAATGTTTGTATTTAAATATTATCAAAACATACTTTAATTGACATTATCTTAAACTTATTTATAACTCTTATTATATACAATAGATATGCGACAAGATAACCAGTGTCAGTACCAATGATTTGTTTATCTTTCATTCAGCAGAGAGAGAGAGAGAGAGAAGGATAGAGAGAGGGGGGGTAACGTCTATTCGACACAAATTAGGTCATTTCGGACTAACATATGGTTTTGAATTTATTTCAATAATTCGCTTGCGCGTAGTAGTCTTAAGCAGTGGGAGGAAACCGAAGGACCCGGAGAAAATCCACGATGTTGAACAGGCGACCCTACTCCTTGTCACGTACAACCGGGGATTCAAAACCACGCCAGTTGCCTCAATGACAGGCTTCGTGAAACAGCTCGCATGTGCTAACCATTCTCCCCCACCCCCACCCCCCCTGCTGAGCATACAACTTATGGTCGAGTCCGGCTAAAATTCACCACGATTATCGAGGTATCCGACGGGATTCGAACCCTTGATTCTAGTGTTGGCGGCATAGCGAACATATTACAGGATCTCCACGTCTCTCAGTATATGAATAAATGAATTCAACACTTTTTCTATTCCATTATTCAAAATAAGTATTGTTCTTTTCAGAGAATACGATTCTTCAAGTGGGAGTTCCTTACAGCTTGCCATTAATCTTTGGGAAAATGGCATAAAACTGAAGTGTGGCAGTACTGGTAAGTTTATTGACTAGCATATTTAATTAATCTTGAGAGTTAAACGATTGCCTGTGTTTGTAAAAATATCTAAATTTTGATAATAATACTGAGTTGTTAAGTTTAAGATAATACATTTATATTTTCGTTTAATACGTATTAATAGGTCCAAGTAATCGAACATGTAAAGGTGAACTCAAACTGATTTCCCGGTATTTTGTTTACGACTCACCTCCTGTATTGATTGTATCAGTTTCCATATTAACTCAACACCACGGAATGACCCCCAAAGACTTGCCAAACACTGTGGATATATGCGGCCAAAAGTGAGTAGTATACTTATAATTTTAATCTTAATAATGTGGGGGTTTTAGTATAAACTTCCAGTCTGTGACACCACGGAAACAATTGGCTTAAGGCTATTAGAAGAAAGAGTTCATGCGAATCTACAATAAGAGAGAGAGAGAAGAGGGGTTTAACGTCCACTCGACGCAAACTAGGTAATTTCGGGATTAACATTATTTTTCAATTGTATTCCAATGATTCGCTTGCGCGTAGGGGTCTTTTGGACTGTTACAAAGGCAAATCATCTGTGGGTCTTTTAGATTTTAGAATTTTTGTTATGTAGTATAACGTTTATTTTCTTTATAACTAAAACTACTAGCATAAAAACCAGAAGAAATATTAAAGAAGGTTCTAATTTTTGAAAGTAAAGTGTTATTATTATTTGACTGACAAATCTTTTAATGTATGTCTCTTTAGATATGATATATTTGGTTATACGGTGTGTTGTGGCGGCCATTTTTCGGCTAACTTTAAAAGAGGGAATATATGGCTACATTACAATGGCCTTGAAACTCCTGAAGATAAATTTGATCAGGTTACAAACCAATAACTAAATGTTTATGAGAATGGCCATTTAATAGTTTAATATAAAACTGGATATGGAAATCAAACAATGCTATTATTCAATTAGTCAATATATTCTCTTTTTGTGTTATCTATTGTTAAACTATTAAAGTGCGAACTGTCAGTTCTTTCATTACATATTACATACTCAATCTCTAATTTTGTAAATATTCATTGATTGTTTTGAATGCCGATTATAATTACGAAACATTAAAGAAGTTTAAATTCTTGTTTTTATTTATCTTATATTGATGGATCAGTTAACAGATGCTATTATATGTGCATGCAACACTGCATTACACATACAGAAACAATACACGATGATCTATTGTGTCATATTCCACTACTGATTGTATTTTCGGAGTATTTTTGTTTCTTTTCGAAATATATTATAGCATAGCATTATGGCAAAATAATATGGGTTAGTGAATCAGCTGGTAAAATTGTGCGAATGGATATGTGGTAAAACAGTAATTATGCAACTACAATTCATAAGAGAGGTTTACTAACAGAGGCATTACAAATTGGAATTAAAAGTCAAAACATCAAGGAAAGAAATGAAATGAATTGGCATTTAACGTGCTATTTTCGGTACTTAGTTGGCCAATTACGACGGGCGTACATGCCATGAATTATATTTTGCCCTGTCAGGCCCCCTTTCCCGTTGCACTGACAACTGAAACCCGCACCGGGAAATACCTAGGAGCTTTCACTGCCAGTACCGAGGTCATATCCCTGACATCTGGGATAACGGCCAAACGCATATCGACGGCCGGACTCTCCGTCGGGAACCCCTGATAAGGGAATCCTGCGGAATTTACTCGGATTAAGAAGGGAAGAACGATCCAAGGACATCCAGAATTTCGAGCCAGTGCAAACTCACTTAGTCATCGCGGCATAAACAAGTAGAAAGAGCAGATATATGTGAATCGACTGATCGTTTTTCGTGATTCGTGAATATCAAAAAAAAAACACCCACAACAAGAAGATAAAGTTTTTTTAAAAATATAATCTACTGCACAGGCATCCTCATTTATGATATCTTATTTTATTTTAGAAAACGTATTTAATCGATTGTGTTTTAGGGACATTCTGTGGATATACATCCAACTAATCTGCTTTTTTGAGATTCAAGTTTGAATATCGAAAAATGAGACGTTCCTTTTTTCGACATTCGCCAATATAAAAAAAAACAAAGAAAAAATCAGTTTTTATTTACATTCACTGCTCAGGCATGCTCATTTATGTTAGAAAACGGAATTAATCAAATGTATTTTGGAAACATTCCGTAGATATACATCCATCAATTCAACTTTTTTGAGAAGCCTAAAAGTCGAAAATCGAGTAGCTCGTTTTTGAATCCATAGCTCAAGGATACTCATTTATGATATCTTTAGCTCATTTTACAAAACGGATTTAATCACATGTGTTTGGAGACATTTCGTAGATATACATTCATAAATCTACTTTTTTGAGATTCTATCCTGAATATGAAAAAACGAGGAGCTCGTTTTTCGAGATTCGCCAATATCGAAAAAACAAAGAGAAGTAACAGTTTTTTTGTGATTCAACTGCTCAGGTAAATGTGTTTTGGAGACATTATATAGATATACTTCCATTCAAGTTTGAATAACGAAAAACAAGTAGCTCGTTTTTCGAGATTAGCCAATATCGAAAAAAACAATGAGAAGTAACAGTTTTTTGTGAATCCACTAAGGCATCCTCATTTATGATAACTTTAGTTCATTTTAGATAACTGATTTAATCAAATTATTTTTGGAGACATTATATAGATATACATCCATCAAATCTGCTTTTTTGATATTCAAGTTTGAATAACGAAAAACGAGTAGCTCGTTTTTCGAGATTCGCCAATATCAAAAAAAAAACCCAGAAATAGCAGTTTTCATTTGAATCCACTGCTCAGGTATCATCATTTATGATATCTTTACTTCCTTTTACAAAACCGATTTAATAAAATGTGTTTTGAAGTCATTCTGCAGATATACATCCATTAAATCTGCTTTTTTGATATTCAAGTTAGAATAACGAAAACGAGATTCGCCAATATCAAAAAAGAACTAGAAATGGCAGGTTTTTTTTAATCCACTGCTCAGGCATCATCATTTATGATATCTTTAGTTCGTTTTACAAAACCCATTTAATAAAATGTGTTTTGGAGTCACTTCCGCCCAGGACTTTTCGAAATAAAGGGCATGCTTAAATGTAAACTATATAGCAAAACTGACAATGAAATAGCAATGAAATATGTGCGATACAGTTGATTGGTGTGATGATAGAATACAATCTGCTTATCAGTCACTATGCATAAATAGTTCGATCACTCACATTTGATGGAATCATATCCCATAGCCTGGGAAATCGATTCCCAGACATTGGGCACCAGATGTGCATCTTAATGTTCTGCACAGCTTGCATCATACAGGCATCGATGGCCACTTTATAAGTCCTTTCTTTCGATTTTCATCTTTTCTGTTTCTGATTCCATGAACACGTGTCCAGGAAAGGGCGAAAATTGGAATTTCCCTACCTATTTTTAGCTTTTTGTCGTGTGGGTCACCGAAACTGTGTTTCCATATGTGCGTTTACGGACACGGTTCCCCATGCGTTTCGTAAAACTGTACCGGGCCGCACACAGAACCTTATCTGCACCCACACATAAGGAAACACTCTTACTAAAATTATATGAAAGTGATTTTTTTTCCGCAACCGGACCGGATCTGTACTAAAGGAAATGCAGCCTTCTTCCTATATTTATCGCTGCGGGTTGTCCGGCAGCATGCCGGTCGTTCTTTAATGAAGAGGGGTGTCGTGTGGTCGGTCTTCAGGCGCTTTTGGTCCTGACAGTGATCATATCCTGGACTCAAAGTTTCAGCTAGTTTCAACAGTTCAACCCTGTTCCGCTCTACAAGAGTCAGTTAATATTCCTTGACGAAAAGCTGACCACTTTATAATGTAACACTGTGGGAGTCCTGCAGCTTAAGCATGACAAAACATTAAAACTAGAAATCGTTGAAATATCGTACAATAATCATTAACATAACAATTAAACCCATTTATCTCTCAATTTGCCTGAACTTTCTCGACAGGGGCGGGTGCAGATATATTTTAATAAATAGAATTGCATTAATTCGGGATGTGAAAGTAAAGAAACCGTGTATCCTAGTCTGATAAATTGTCGAAAATTATCAACTGTCAGTTTTCTTTGTGCCATAAGTCCTCAAAATCCACGCTACCGTAACTGGAAAATGAGTAAACAAGATTAGTATGTACAGAACGAATGAAAGACAGCTAATTAAATCTTTTGTCTCTTATTCAGACAGTTAAATTGCTGATTAAAATATTATGCCTATACCATTAGTATCTAATGATTTGGATTGTTCGTACTTGGTTTTATTTTTGACCACTGGGGCAACAATCGTTAAGCCAACTAACATATCGGCAGCTGAAAATGATCCTCCCGGTTGTCTCAACAAGTTGCAGTCACTAATAGTAATTACAGGGGGACTGCATCACATATGATTTACACAAAAGACAAACATAGCGACAAGACACCATACTCAAAAAAACAACAACAACAAACAAACAATTCAAAAAAAGCGAATGGATCTGGGGGCTAGCCGTAAGCGTCCACTGCGCTGTACAGTCCCGGGCCTGTGGTGACACAGACTTCACTCAATTTGAAAACAACTGGGAATGCAACCCAAAGAAATAATTATATAGTGTCAGCATGAGTCATGATCTATTATATGTTGTAAGAATTACGAATGTAAGTATATTGTTGTATAAATTCCGCTACACAAGTAACCACATAGTTAAATGTATCAGAAGTAGGCCTAGTTCAAATCAATAAAAGGTTTGAAGTATATTAAATGCATTTAGGACACACATTACAACCGTCACAGAAACAAAAACAAAACTGATTACAAGAAGCAAAGGAATAGACTATCTAGGGAGACAGCCAAGCCGTCTGCTGACTGAGTGGCGTGACGTGAATCTGCCGTAATAGTTGTTATGACGTCGTGGTTTAGAAGGTGCAAGTAATAGTTGTTATGACGTCGTGGTTTAGAAGGTGCAATTTCCCGATAAAAAAGGGCGATAATCTAGATAAAATAGCGTTGAAATATAAAAACTATTAGTTTTTAAGACCATGCAATTGTACAAACCATAGTATAATTATTATATAATGTCCCACGTAAGAAATGCAAAACAGGAATGCTAAAGAAGTCGTAAGTTATTAGTGTAATCCTAAAGGCATAAAAATAAGGGCAATAATCCAGACAGGACTAGACATCTAGAAGCAATTTATATAGAATCATTATCCAATATGTAGTCAGTAATATCGTTATAAGAAATGTCAAACTTATTATATTGAAGAAATGGAAGTTTTGAAATTTCTTTCAAAATGCGTAATTGTGTACCACCTTTGGCCGTGCACTTAGAATTAAGAGTTTTTATTCGGGAAAGAAATAGTTCTTTATTGTTGCATATTTTTAAAAATCGTAATGCCTGTGAATAGAAAACATTGTATAGTGTCGTATCTGGTATGTTACTATGAGCTGACGGGTATTTTACTACTTCAAAACCAAATTTGTCTGTTTTATCGAATAAACCGACATTAAATTTGTTATTAATTATATTGATGTCCAAGTCAAGGACAGATGCATTTATAGTGCCCGAATTTTCTTTATTTAATATAAGTTCAGGAGGATATATTTCATCTTTGTATTTATTGAAATTACCATTATCATTGATTGGTGTTATGTCATCACTGTAACGGAAGGTATAATTTAGACTTTTTGCTACCTTGTAATCTGTTTTTCTTTTATGGTCTTGAAAGTCGAATTCGTATTTATATAAATGTGCATCTCTAACTTTCTCTAACTTCTCTGACAAGTGGCAACTATTTGACTTACTGTTTGCTATACTGTTTGGATGGCATTTAGTAATTGGGCACATTAAAAATAAACACAAGTCAAGTTATATGGATAACAACTACTATATTTCTATTAAAGCTACGTTTCATGTGACCAGAGAATATCATGTAAAATGTAAATTGACGCTAACGAAGGAAATCGATTGTTTACGTTTTGATGATAATGTAATAATAGAATTTTAGCAAGACAGGCCATATCTTCAGGATATATCTTCTAAAACATTCCCCATGTTGTTAGTCACTGGATATATCTTTTAAAACATCCCCCGTGTTGTTAATCACTGGATACGTAAATTAACAGTGAAAGTTAACAACTACATTCTCTATCGCGTTCACGTTTTCGGTAAAGATGGAGCGGCAATACCCTGGAACGGGAAATCACGGTGCACTGAATATCGATAGTGTGCGTCCTCTCATGACCACAATACTTCACGTTGGTGGAAAAGGGGCATAACCCTGGTACAACGAAATCGCAGAACGTTCAATATCAACAGAATTCGACCCATCAGGACCAATATGCTTCACTCTAAAATTCTTAAACATCCATCAAACACTGTAACTGATATGTCCTTTACAAGCCAATTGTTCACGGGACGACGGACAACGGGACAACATAATACCCAAACTAAAATTCGGAGGTTTAAACATTAATGTAGTTTGTTATGTGGTTCACCTCCGTGTCGACGGGTTTTGTCTATAATTTGTTTTAATAAACGGCTTGTTCTTAGATCGAGTGTCGAACTTTGAGATAAATTGCAAAAAAACAAGTACTACATGAAACAAAGATTAAATTAACAATTATACTCTATTGTGAAATACTTTATGTCAGACAAATTGATTATGATTATTGAAACAATTGGTGTTGCTTTATTAGACACATTCCTTTTGTTAAAATCAATGAACACATCCTTTCATTAAAAATAAGCCTGCACGACATATTCTAGGATAGAAATTCAAGAAAAATAATTAATAAAAATTAGCACTCGTATTAAAATGTCAGAAGTAACAATATAAAAATTAGCACTCGTATTAAAATGTCGGAAGGAACAATATAAAGAAAAGAAATTAAATGGGGTTAATCATTTTACTTTCTGCATCGAGTGAATAAGTATGTTATGTATTTAAAGAACAATGAAATGTTGTTTATGGCATGTCAGCTCTAACCGTGCTATAATGCGCCAAACATATGGTGATTATTTCCCGACAAGCTAAATTATATCACAGAACTAATTACATGTACAACTAAAACCAATATCACAGTAAACAACAGTAAAAATAAAATACAACTTTTATGCATATGACTATATAAAATACAAAATGAACTGATATATACAGTTAAAATTTATAATAAAAACCTGTCTCTTTTAAAAAGTCTAACGCTGTACCATATCAACCCGGTTTGGCAAACATGTGATGCAATTGTAATATCTTTGTGATGCTTGCACTCAATCAAAATGTGCTTAAGGGAACATGACAGTGTTCATATTCTGGTTGATGTCCTCGCTTTAATATGAAAATGTGAGTTAAAAAAGTATGACCTATTCGAGGGCGACACACGACAACTTCACCCCTCCTGTTTGTTCTATAGGAGCTTGATAAGTCTGCAAGATCCCAAGACCGTTACCAGCGGCCACAAATGAAACTATTTATAATACATTTAAAATATTTGTATAAGGTGTTAGAAATCAGATATGGAAAGAACTAAAGCAGACTTGGCAGCCGAGTCTGTTTGATTATTCCCTTTAATAAAATAAAAACCAAGTACGAACTAGTGTAATAAGCAAATGGACTGCTCCTCGTGTACAAAAATACACGACAAGCAGTGGTAACAGTTGTCCAGAAGAGTAAGCTTGCCCTGCCTGGCGCCACACCCGCCATAGCTGCATCCAAACTATTAGGCGAAATATCGGTAAAATAGCGTGATTGGCCAATGAACTATCGGCATGCAAAATGCACGCAATGAACTGTTTTACGATTTAGTAGACATTATCTTGGATATAGTAATAGTATAGGTGTCAATTAAATATATCTAGAATAATAGAAGAGAGGGACACGTTATATTTACCAATCAAATCAATATGACGGCCATAAAACTTTTTAAAGGTTTTGATAAGTTTTGTACGTAAGTATCCTTATAGTTTAAGCTTAGATGACAAATGCATCGATCTTTTTAAAAAAATCAGAATAAAAGGAAGAGGCTCTCGCGTAACGAGTTAGCTGAGACACAAACACTCCATAAGCTAGTGATATTGGAATGTTACTACTAATAAATGAAAAGTTAACAATCGGAAAGTCAAAGTCATCCCGTTTATCGTACAATGTAACACTCAGTTTATGGCAATTGTCAAAATTGAGACGCAGATCCAAGTAGGAAGCGTAAATGTCACTGTCAGTGGTATTTTTACTTTCGAGCCCATCAGGATATATGAATTCTACATAATAACTAAATTTAGGATTATTAAGGGCTAAAACGTCATCGATATATCGATAAGTGAAATTAAAAAGTCTGACTGATCGTTTGTTTGTTTTTACGAGCATATTCGCATGACTGGGGAGCCAGCAAAGGTCAATGTCATTGCCGATGAACTCGTATGATAGTAGCAGACGACGCTTATCTGCTGCTAATGGGTGGTCAAGCGGTGTGTTGCTAGGACAAAGAATAAAAAAAACACACCAAAACTATCTCTTTTTTCGTTTCACTTCACCATGATTTTAATCTTGGTGACAATGGCGACGTTTTCTATTCTAATTTACCTCGTTGCTGTGGTTGAGAGCAGGGAAGTCATGTACAGCCGGGTGGATTTAAATGGGTCTGCCAATATGGAGTATTCCGTCTCAGTAACGGCTGTTTCTGCTAGCGAATGTTGGCAGCTATGTACATCTAAATCTGGGTGTAAATTGTTCTACTATAAATCCAGAAATTGTTATATTCTAAATTCGCCTGGCACATCGTCCTTTAATATTACAACATTTTATGGATCAGAGAACTGGAGAGGTAAGATCTGAAGAGTTTAGCTATCCTGATGAACCAATCAACTTTTGTTGTTTTGTTTACTTCTTAAAGATGCATACTGTAAGGTTAAGATAAAGAGCTGGTCGTTTTTGCCATAATAGTTCAACTTAACTGACCAAATTGTTAGCATGTGCGCTGTATTATAAGGTCTGGCATTGAGTCAGCTGGCGTGGTTTTGATCCCACAGTTTGTGTCGAGTGGACATTCACCTACCCACCCAACCCCTCTCTCTCCCTCTCTCCATCTCTCTCTCTCTCCCGTTGCTGGAGAAGCTGTTTATTTTCATTAGTACATGATACACGGTATTGCTAGAGCTAATCAAACGTACAACTTTTACCAGCTGATAACAACTGGTCGCGTAGAACTACATGTGATCTGGGGGTTCCGTGTCCAATCCCAGTGTTGACCGAGAAACTTCATCGGATTTCTGCGTCCTGGTCCCCGTGTATCAGTGCCCTGGCAAGGGACAATGTATAAGTGTTCAGATATTACTAAAACCAGACGTCCGGTGAACACACTTGATCGAAGGAGATGAACAGTTGAATGATAGTAGATTATAAAAGTTTAACGTTTGGAAGTTAAAACATCAAAACCGGATTAAGAATCGACAATACGCATTGGGGACCATTATATCAATAAAAACGTAAACGAAGATGTGGATACTTGAAAGTTATCATCTGGTACAGGAACAAGTATTTAATTAATACTAATATTGAATAACGACAATACCAATTGATTCGATATTCGTTATTCGTAAATAGCGAATAAAGATGATACAAATTGATTCGTTATTCGTAAGTACTGAATAAAACGTATTTATTATTTTCAATTATATATCATTTTTGATTTAATTTTTTCAATAGAAAGCTGCACTATGATAGACTATCCTCTTTTTGGTGGAAAGTATTGTATGAAAACATTCGATGTAGAAGTTGACTGGACTACTGCCAACACCACTTGTTCTCAAGATGGAGGTCAACTTCTCACAATGAAGTCAGATGATTTCTTTTTGAAGAAAGAAGTGTTGAAAACGACAGGTGGAGGTTAGTGTCAGTCATTCACAAATTATTCGAACCACTGCTGACGAGGATAAAACCGAGCTGTCATATATTAAAGTAGCTAACTTCACAAATTATTCGAACCACCGCTGTAATATTAAACAAAATTGGAAAATGAAATGTCCTGGTGATGACTGGCATACAGTGTGCTATAGGACCTACTCTTATACGAACGTTTTCGGCCAATACATGGATCGAACACGAGACCTCGAGATTAGAGAACTAACGTCCTACTCACTGAGTCACTGTAACACAACTAAAAAGAGAATTCAAGTTGGTATCCCTACCCAAAACGTTGAGCAAGGGGACTGCTTGAAAGACCGGAACGTGGTGTGCAAAATTCTTAATGTAATGCCAGCGATGGCATCTGTAAGGAAATTGGGGTTCAATTTTAGATCTTGTGTCAGACTCTCTCCGTTCTGCATCATTGACATGGGGAAGCCAGACTCTCTGTCCTGTACCATTGACATGGGGAAGCCAGACTCTCTGTCCTGTACCATTGACACGGGGAAGCCTGGCCCTGTGCTCTCCATCATTGGCATGGGGAAGCCTGGCTCTGTGCTCTCCATCATTGACATGGGGAAGCCAGACTCTCTGTCCTGTACCATTGACATGGGGAAGCCAGACTCTCTGCCCTGTACCATTGACATGGGGAAGCCTGGCTCTGTGCTCTCCATCATTGACATGGGGAAGCCTGGCTCTGTGCTCTCCATCATTGACATGGGGATGGCATACTCTCTCTTCTGCACCACTGACATGAGAAAGCCAGACTCTCTCTTCTGCACCACTGACATGAGAAAGCCAGGCTCTCTCTTCTGCACCACTGACGTGGAAAAGCCGGGCTATCTGTTCTGCACCACTGACATGGGAAAGTCGGGCTATCTGTTCTGCATCACTGACATTTGGAAAGCCCGGTTCTCTGTCCTTCACCACTGACAAGAGACAATACGGGTTGACCTTCTGGTTAGTGAGCCAGTGCCATATATAACACTATTAGTGATAACAGAATATAACACATCTACATACCAAACAATACAGGAACTTAAACTAATGTAAGGCATATAACTATATTAAAAATATCATCCCGCCCCTCTGCTAAGAAAACGGCTGAACTCGTTTGCACCTCGTCTCCGCTCTAGTCTTGTCGTCCCTAGTCTTCTGTCTAACTTTCAGCAAACTCCTGATTATATAGCGTCCGACAAACAGGGATAATAGATAGGACTCATGATCATATTATATTGTCTGCTTTATCATGTCATGGTATGATCACTGACCAGTGCGTATTTAAAGCCACGAAGAGTGTGTTCACAGATCATATGTAGTTTGTAAATGACGCGTGGTATTAATTATATGTTTATTAGACCATAGCCAGTTCCTGACTTAACATAAGTTTATACAGAGTCCAGCCAGCGCATAACAGTATGGATTATGTCTGTCATTACACCTAGTTTCATCTCATCAATGATAGTTTCTACTCTGATTCTTTATTTCAGGATATAAATATTGGCTTGATGGTAGTGATTTAAGAACAGAGGGTGACTGGAGGTGGGGTGACGGATCTAAAATAGAAACTGACCAATGGCTACCGGGTAATCCAAACAATAATAACGAGCACTGCCTGATACTGAGGTCCAATATACTATTCAATGACGCCAAATGTTTAGCTACTCAGCGATATATCTGTGAAAAAAAGAAATTGTAAACAAATCAGATGGCATCTCTCCATCTGTGACTGTTAAAGAGTGAATTTCTAGAATTCTTTGATTGCTTATTTTTTTATTTATTACAACTAAGTACAACACATAGGACGTTTACTGTCAGAATGTCACCATTCGAGAAGCGACCACCGTCAATATCCATCATATGGTTTCTATCTTGTAAATCGGGTAAAAAAATGGGATTTCATCATAAATATTGTTGGTATATAATTATATATGAATAAAAGATTTAATTCAGTTCACTGTGTTATTGTTTTAATTGATGCAAATATTTGTTTCTGTGATATGATTTAGCCTGTCTATCAATAATCACCGTATGCTTGGGGCAATACAGCGGCCATTTTTTATTTAATAAGCTATGACCATTTAACCATCGATAAATAATACATTGAAAAATGATTCCGAATGTCGTCCATAACGTAACCTTGTTTTGAAATTAGTCTCGCTTAACCAGTCTACCGATCATTCTGTCTGATTGACAGGCCGGGATAACCAAGACTACGAAACATTACAGAAAGCTGGAACAAGAAATTGAATTTAGAAATAAAAAATGAAATGAAATGGGGTTTAACGTTTAATGAAGACGGGCATACGCCATACAGTGTGCTATGAGGAAAATTTTGCCTACTCTTGCATCGAATTCCAACTGCCAAGGGATCTTTTACGTGCACGCCAATGTGTACACGGAACCTCGGGTTTTTATTTCATCCGAACAACTAGACAGCTGTCCCGCATCACTGACAAGGAAAACCAATCTGAAAAATCGGGATGAACATTCTCGGCCAATGCAGGGATAGTCTCGGTCACCCAGAACCTCCTATCGGGGGGGGGGGGGTCTTGGACCGTTGTCAATATTTGACGTAAAGTCCATTGCCCATGCGTAACCCGGAGTTTGGTTTTGTGGTTGATTATCCAGTCTCTATAGCCAAGTCAAGTAAGAGTTGCTCCCATTCCCTCAATAAATCCCATAATTCTTACATTAATATAAACAAACATGAATGGTGACGACGAATTAGGATTGATTTTAAAAGCATAGATGTGGCCTATGAAGAGGGAAATTTTACAATAAAAAATTCAGAGTGTTAGATATCGAACTGGCTTGCAATCAAATGTATTATTTGAAATGACATTCTTAAATTATGGACGTAAACATCTTGTTTTAAGATGGGTTACATCCCTTAGATTTTGTTTATTATAATGTAAAAGACTGGATTATCCAGTCATTTTTTCTCAAATATTGACAACGCACCCAGACTAATATTCGTAGAATGCAGGGATCGAACACCCGACCTCCAGGCTAGCGAGCTAGCGTCTTACACACTTAGCCACGTGATCCCCCAGAAATAAGAAAGAGGGAGAGAGTGAGAGAGAGGGATGAATGGGGTTTAACGTCCACTCGACACAAACATAGGTCATTTCGGGACTAACTTATGTTTTTTTTAAATTTTATTTCAATAATTCGATCGCACGTAAGAGTCTTTAGCAGTGGAAGGGAACCGAAGGACCCGTGGAAACCTTAGGAGGTTGGACAGGCGACCCTACTCCTTGTCATGTATAGCCGTGCTAAGAAATAAGAAAGGTGGTCAACTCCACTAATGTTTTAATAACCTTATAGGAGTTTATTGAAAGAGAGGTAGAATGGGGTTTAACGTCCACTCGACACAAACTAGTTGGTTTGGGGACTAATGTATGATTTTCAATTTTTATTTATACAATTCGCTTGCGCATAGGGGTCTTTAGCAGTTAGAGGAAACCTTAGTGCCCGGAGGAAACCCACGAGGTTGTTAAGGCGCCCCTATCTCCATGTCACATACTCCCACACAAGGGCTCGAAACCACAACGGCAAGCTAGAGGTGACCGGCCAGTTAGAGGTCGAAGCGCGGCACTCTAGACCACTAGGCCATCCCAAAAGTTTATAGAAACTACCGCTAGTATATATGTCCCTGTCCAACCCGAGTTATTCAGAGATATTATTTGTAGTAAACCAATCGATGACGCTCCTAATGGTAAGTTTAAAGCAATTTAATAAAAATGAAACGAGCGTAATTTCCAAAACTGCTGTAATAATCAAGCAGGTTTATATTATTGCTATTTAGAATCGCTAACAATAGATTTTTTTACGGCTGTAATAGTTCATAGATGTGTTGATATTTTCACGTGCGATGGCTATTTATAGACTCAAGGAGGGTCCGGGGTAGCCAGAAATCGCTTTGAGACACGCAACTGAAGCGTTCACGTACACCGTGTCGAGTGCCACTTTAAGTAGGTGAAATCAACCGTACATGGGAGGCAAATGTCCATATTTTCTAAATGAATATTATATATTATTGAAACAATAGGGTGTTGAAAATACAGTTAAATTACCTGTATTATTTGGACGGTTTTAAATTCAGAGTTAAGTCTAGAGGTAATATTATCACATACTGGGAATGTTGTACATTTGTATTAATTTGTATGTTATTAAATTTCTGGAAATGGTATAATATTGGAATCCATATTATATGTAATTTTTTACATGTAATCTTTTTTAGTACTTTTTAAATCATTTTGTTGAAGTGTCGCAAACTTGTTACAGACTTTACTTTAAACACCCTTTGATTAATTAATCACGGCCTGGTGGACCTAGACTGTAAACAACAGATGAAAGGAAAGTGACGTGTCTCCCTCTCATTCTGTGATTTGTTAAAGGAAAGTGACGTGTCTCTCTCTCATTCTGTGATTTGTTAAAGGAAAGTGACGTGTCTCCCTCTCATTCTGTGATTTGTTAAAGGAAAGTTACGTGTCTCCCTCTCATTCTGTGATTTGTTAAAGGAAAGTGACGTGTCTTCCTCTCATTCTGTGATTTGTTAAAGGAAAGTGACGTGTCTTCCTCTCATTCTGTGATTTGTTAAAGGAAAGTGACGTGTCTTCCTCTCATTCTGTGATTTGTTAAAGGAAAGTGACGTGTCTTCCTCTCATTCTGTGATTTGTTAAAGGAAAGTGACGTGTCTCTCTCTCAATGTGTGATTTGTTTAAGAAATGTTACACACTGGATCCTTTGTTCTGACTCGGGTGTTTAAGTTACTGATCAACCTGTAATGTGTTGTTTTAGCACATGCACAGGTGATCATTTGAGGAAAAGTGGGTGTTAATATAAATGAACACCCCGACATATTAACCTGGTGATTGTCAAAACAGACAACGCATTTTCGTGCGTTCACTGTATTATAAATAACAAGAAACGCCGTGTTAATTAAAAAAGATAAATACATGCAGTAAAAACAATAAATTTATATAATTTCAATGTAGATTGTGAAATAGTATCATTAGCTAGAAAACGCGTCCAATAGTACAAGGAACAAATACACAAAACGTAGCGAACTGCATACATTTCTGTTTGGCCATGTTTTAGAAAATTTGTTATCTCGTAAAATACCTTTCCTACATCATCGCACATGCTATTTTTTCGCACATGGTTAGTTTGTTCTGTATAACAATCCCAATTTCTTACAATTTTATTTAATAAGCATTGTACATGGTCTGATCTGTGGGTATGGTATATACACACGTATAAACTTGCTATGCGAGGGCTATGAGAGAGAGAGAGGGGGAGAGGGAGAGAGAGAGAGAGAGAGAGAGAGAGAGAGAGAGAGAGAGAGAGAAATTGGGTTAAGCGTTCACTCACCACAAACTAGGTCATTTCGGGACTAACATATGGTTTAATTTTATTTCAATAATTCGCTTGAGCGTAGGGGTCTTAAGCAGTGGGGGGGGACTAGAGGACCCGGAGAGAACACACGAGTCTGGACAGGCGATCCTACCCCTTCTCCGTACAACCGGGAATTCTGAAAATGTAAACAGAGAAAGGGGGAGGGGTAACGTCCACTCGACACAAACTAGGTCATTTCGGGACTTGCATATGGTTTAATTGTATTCCAATAATTCGCTTGAGCTTAGGGGTCTTTATAATTAGCAGTGACGGGAAACCGGAGGACCCGGAGAAAACACACGAGGTTGGACAGGCGATCCTACTTCTTGTTACGTACAACCGGGGATTAATATGTAAACAAAATGACATGATGTATAAGTAAATGTATGTATACCTGTTATAGGTGAATCGATAAAGCGATTTGGGGTTATACATAATATCATCGCCTTCTGTTTCTTTTTCATATAGATCTAGGGTCTGTGATAAAATGTCGTCTGTTAAATATCCGTCCATTTTCTTACACAAAAAAGAATCTAGTGTGTAAGCTAGTTATCGACCTTCGACCCTCGGGGTTCAAGTAAGATAAACACCTGATTTGGTCGATAACCCTTACTGAGTTGTCTCCCTCTCAATGTGTGATTTGTTAAAGGAAAGTTCTAGAATTATTTGATTGCTTATTATTTACTTTATAAAACAACGTAAAAGATTTGGTTTGATATTTGTTGATTTTTGCGATGTCTACGTAGTTTCACATGTCTGCAAATTTGTCATGTCGGATTTTGTTTGGCATGTAATTGTGCCGCCCACCCGTCCTTGTATAAGTCTTAACCACGAATATCTACATCTTATTTCCATGATTTTATTTATTCTGTTGACTGAATACCGAACTAGTTATCAATACGAAACTACACTTTCGTATTAACAGCTGACTTCCTAAACCTTTCTTCATCTGTACTAGTCAGTTGTCACGATCGCTCCTCAAAATAACGTCAGGTCCCACATTTATAGCAATTCTCTCCCTTTCTCTTTTCTCCCACTTTGCATGGACATTTTTGTTGATTTGTTGGTCTAGAATGGAAGAAGAGGGTTTGAATTAATATTTTCTGTCAGGTTTTGGTAAATATTCATGATTTTCAGGCGGAAGGATAACTGAGTTATCAGGTTGGCTACGGTGATATGTACGGCAACTAGTTTTGGGTATGATTCTTCAAGTTGGTGTATCTCAAAACTTTGGTGGTCAAGCTCATACAAATTTTAGTGCAAAGATATGGTCATTTGTTCTTCGGTCTATAGTGAAAGGCATTCAGCCCAACGAAAATTTTGGGAAAAGATGGAGGTGGGCAAAGAGGCCAGAATTAACATTGAAATCAATGGGAAAATTAATGGTGGTCTGCCTCCATCATATTAAATTGTGTTATCTCCCTTTAACCGCATTGCTTGTATTTGCCAGTTCTCGCACGACTCTTACCAGGTTGGTACATAATATCCGTCAAACTGATCCCGAAGCGAATATTCACTGTGGGATGAGTTTGATTGTCCCTTTGAAGGATAACGGTTGATTGTGCTATCCAGTAGTTTAACACGTCAAGTAAAATCATAATGTCTGTGATTGAGTCGAATGGAATCCACAAGGAGTCTGATCGGCTTCAAACCTCGCATGGGATTACTTTGTGTCCCCCTGTTTCATCCCACTGTTACACACTTGCTTCCACAATGAGTCTGATCGGCTTCGTGGGATTTCTTTGTGTCCTCCTGTTTCCTCATACTGCTAAATTCCCAACACACGAGTAAATTTAACTGAACCCTATCCTTAGTCCCGAAATGGCCTACTTCGCGTCTGCGTCCAGTGGACGTTCATCCTCCCCCATCCGCACTCCCCCTCTCTTTCTCTCTCTCTCTCTCTCTCTCTCTTTGGAATTTTTCATGTCTGGCTTTAGCCTTTAAGAGAAAATTAAATTAACAATCAGAAGCAATTAAAGAATTTTGTTGCATGATCGGAATTGTAATCCCTTATTCTCTTTAAACTGTAGAATTGTTGGAATCCATGGATTTGTACAGGTAGATGGGGGATAAAAATGCGATGTCAAAGCCTCCATAATAATATTATAGAATTGTAATATGGCACCAAGTGTCATCACCAATTAAGTTCTGGTGCGTATATTACAAACAAAACTCTTTATTGTATTCCTATTTTATTTAAGGGGGATCACGGTGGCTAAGTGGATAAGGCGCTGGTTCGCTAACCTGGAGGTTGAGTGTTCGATCCCTGCATTGGCCGAGAAAGTTCATCTCGATTTTCCGGCGTGATTTCCCCTTGTCAGTGATGCAGAAGGAGGGCCTGACAAGGACAGCTGCCTAGTCGTTCGTATGGTACGAAAAACCGAGGTCCCGTGTACAAATTGGAGTGCACGTAAAAGATCCCTTGGCAGTTGGAATTCGATATAAGAGTAGGCCGTAGCGCCGCTGCCCGGGCAAAATTTCCCTCATTGCACACTGTGGCGTATGCCCGTCTTCAATTAGCCCAGGTACGGTGCTTAAGCGTAGGACGTTAAACCCCATTTCATTCATTTCATTCATTATTTTATTTAAATTGTAGAAAATACATGTTAAGTAAATATCATAATCAGTTCTTTCTATCGACAAGTAAATACAATAGAAATCAATCTCGATTCATCTTACCAAGTGGTCTAAAACAATATGCTGTGCGAATTCAAATAATTATAACAACATATATATGACGTCATGTTTTATATGACGTGGCGAAGAAGATGATTTATAAATAAATAAGATATATTATAAATATACTATTCAAAAAAAGTAGGGCATATTATTTGATTTTTGGGGCATAATACTAAAATATGCAAATGACTACGAAAAAAGTCACTATAGAACCTAACAGAAGAAACATTTCTTGTTACAAGTGACGCCCAATTACACCAATAGCTACCGCATGGAATGCAGGTGATGCTTGGGATCATCATGGGGGTCCAACCCAAGATTTGCACGACTCTGACTTTGAATGTTAGTCATTGTGGCATTGAATTCCAGGTTTTTAGTGACCAGAAAACAAATTTTAATATGCGCCGGCTTACCCAAAATGAAGGGTTAAGTGCCCTTGGCATGCTACAGATCGGCACAACACAGGCGGTTGTGGCGCGGACGATGAATGTTTCTCAGTCTGTCATAAGCAGGCCACGGTCCAGATACCGTGATACACAATCTGTACAGGACAGACCACAGGAAACAACTCAAGCCCAGGGTCGATTTATCCGTACCTTGGCCTTGAGAAATCGTGTCATCACAGCAAATCAGATCAGCGCTCGTCTTCAAACAGACACTGGTGTGAGATTGAGTGGCCAGACCATTCGGAATCGACTGCATAGGGGTCACCTTCGCGCCCGACGTCCTCGCGTGATCCCTTGTTTTAGAGATCATCACATTCAGGCAAGACGTCGTTGGTGTAGGGATCGCCAACACTGGGATAATCGACGCTGGAGCAATGTGATGTTTTCAGATTAGTCAAGGTTCACTGTTGATTGTTTGGACAGACGTAGGAGGGTGTGGCGTCGTCGAAACGAGCGCTTCCAAGACGTTAACGTCATCAGACATGATCGATTTGGGGGTGGTTCTGTTATGGTGTTGGGAGGCATCACTGTTGCTGGAAGGACGGCTTTACATGTTGTTGCAGGGCGTGTTACAGGCCAGTACTACCGGCACAACATCTTTGCAGTCCATGTTGTGCCGTTGGCGCGACGTTATGGCCGCCGTTTCATCTTCCAGGATGACAACGCAAGATGTCACAGGGCCAGGATCGTTACAGGTTACCTCCAACAACAGAACATCACCACATTACCTTGGCAAGCACTGAGTCCCGACCTCTCCCCCATCGAGCATGTCTGGGACATGCTTGGACAGAGGTTACGTCAACGTCAACAACGTCCTGCCAATGTTCAAGAACTTGCTGCTGCGTTGCAACAGGAATTGGACAATCTGGACCAAAATGACGTTAGACGTCTCATTAGGAGTATGCCACGTCGGATCAATGCTTGTTTGGCAAACAGAGGAGGATTTACCCGTTACTGACTTTGTTGTGATGCTGTGGTAACTTTGCTGTTTGACCCCGCGTATCATTTTACCCTTATAATGGTCAGTCTGTGCCTTACTTAGTCTAACGATCATTTGGAATAAATCGATAAATGTGAACTTCATTTCATTTTGTCATTTGTTTCTTCGTCAGTTTCATTAGGTGACTTTTATAGCACTTAAAAATCAAATATCCCCTACTTTATTTGAATAGTATATAATCTGATAATTGAACAATAATATAAACAGTGATAAATTAAGTATGTATTATGTAAGAGCTAAAATCGGCCTATTGCAGGTCTTTCTTTTGGCTTCAGTTGTTATATAAACAATTAATTAAACATTTAAAAACATGACAAGCTACAAATCAACTCTCTAGACCATCGGGTGGCAGAGCTTTATAAACATCCGCAAGATTTAAAAATTTAACGGCTTAATCTCGTGTGACCAGTACCATTGCTACGGTAAGAAAAATTTGCAATACCGATATCTTCTTTCAGAATAAAGTAATTTGAATGAATGTAATTTGCGATATATGCATTTTGAATTATCCAATTTTGAACTTAACATGTCGGAACAGTCAGGTCTTTATCTAAAACCGTTTCCATTAGCTCAGTCGGGGCAGAATAGTTAGACATTAAACTCCATTTCATTTTATTTCTATAACTTTACAAATGAATTTAAAGAAAGGCATGAAGCTAACAAATCAAATAGTAAATGCTCGAGAGCCGTATCACACAAAAATGAAAAGCGAAAATGGAAACTTGTGAACAAGACGCACTGCACCAATATACAACAAAGGGGGTGTCAATTCAAGGAAAGGAACCCGAAAGGGGGGGGTGAAAGCATCCATTGTTTTTTACCGCCCCGGTACTGTGGTGATTCAAGATCCACTAAGTCTACAGAACAAATATTCAATTATGATGTCGATAGACCAATTACCCAGAGTCTTTACACCAATTTTCCAGAGTCGTTAGACCAATTATCCAGTTGCCAAGTCTATACACCAATTATCCAATTGTTATGTCGATAGATCAATTGTCCAGCTTTCATGTAAATGCACCAATTGTCCAGTTGTTTTAACTATTCAGATAGTCAAAAGATCAACTATCCGCTTTTGCTATAGAACAATTATCCAGTAAATGCCTATAGATCAATTATCCAGTAGCTAATACATATCCATTAAACCCATCCTTTTGATTGGTGAACCATCACCAACTGTATTCTGTAGATAAATCAACATACTCCTGAATTCATCAATATTAATATAGGTCCCCTGTAATATAAACAGTACCGGTATATGAACAATAAACCTCTATATAACAAAAAACAATGTATACCCCCCCCCCCCCATCCGCCTCACCACCTGTAATATAATTGGTGGACGGATAGGGTTTGTTACATAATTCACATCTGTCGGCTTTTCGGGTAGAAATCATGGAATAAGCTTTATTTTGTACGTTTTGATGTTTGATGACAAAAAACCAATGTTGACATTTTTGTCCGTGTTTATACTATTAGAATCTCTAATTTGAACAATAGAAAGCTGATTGGTAACGACTAATTGACCGGGATTTCACAGATTTATTACCACGTTTATGTAAACAATACATTTGAGTCCCTGTCTCTATATTACCACGTTTATATAAACGAGACATGTGTGTCCCTGTCCCTTTTAACCCCGTGTTATGCAGACTAATTATATAACATAAATTGATTAAGGATTGTGTGAATATATCGTACATGTGGAGATATGAGTTGGTGAAGTTTACCTGAAGGTGACGTAATCCACCATTAGAAACGTATGCAGCTCTACCGTGCAGCGCCCGTCTGTTCTGGAAGGTTATCATGTCACCGGGCTGAAGTCGAGCTCTATACTATAAAATAAAAAAAAATAAATAGAATTCTATGTAATGGAAATATAATTAAAATAAATAAAATAAAATTAAAAAAATAAATAGAATACTATGTAATGGAAAAATAAATAAATAAATAAAAATAAATAAATAAATAAAATAAATAAATAAATAAATAAATAAATAGATAAAATAAAATAAAATAAAATAAAATAAAATAAAATAAAATAAAATAAAATAAAATAAAAAAATAAAATAAAATAAAATAAAATAAAATAAAATAAAATAAAAATAAAATAAAAATAAAAATAAAAATAAAAAAAAAATAAAATAAAATAAAATAAAATAAAAATAAAAAAAAAATAAAAAAAAAATAAAATAAAATAAAATAAAATAAAATAAAATAAAATAAAATAAAATAAAATAAAATAAAATAAAATAAAATAAAATAATAAAAAATAAAAATATAAAATATAATTAAAATAAAATTAAAATAAAAATCAAATAAAAATCAAATAGAAATCAAATCAAATCAAAAAAAAAATTTAAAAAAATAAAATAAGTTTATATAATAAATAGTAAAATATTTCCATTTACCTTAAAAGGCCATGCGTGTACGGCTTGAACCAACTTCTGGTATGCTTTATAAAATGGCTCCACGTCATTCTGGAAGTGAAATAAATAAACATACGTCAAATCCATGCACCAACGAATAGTAACACATACATTCTTTTTTATTTGATCGAGTTTCAAGGGAAGGGGTCTTTTCGATGTGTATTGCATATATTGTTACTTTACTTTATTTTGATGCAACCTCTATTGCACTCAGGAAACCTCGGCGGATCCCGGTACCCTACATCTAGCCCCGGCTGTATAACAGTAAGTGATATGTTCCGACGTCTATACGATTGTGATGCGGCGCCGGTTAACTTATTTGGAAAACTTGCCACTTTTTAAGAGAAGTTTTCACACCTGCGTAGTTCGAAGAGTGTGTAGAGTTTTTAGTGCAAACCTGTCCTTGTCCAAAGAAAATCGGATACTCGTGAAAGAAAAATAGCTTCAGACTTTGAAATCTTTGCATGATAAAACATTCTTCAAATTCGTCGTCATGGGCAACGCCTCTAGTAATCTAGGAACTTGAAAGTAGTCCCGATGACATACAGCCGGGGCTAGATGTAGGGTACTGGAATCTGCCGAGTTTTGCCAAGTGCCTCTATTGTTGAAGAAGTATTATATATACGGTTTCTTAAAACAATGAATCCAATGTGATGCTAATATGTTTTAGACCGAAAACACTGGACGTTATGTCAAAGAGAAGGGGTAAGAGTGATACTAATAGCAATTATAGTAGCATTCAATTCGTTAGTAATATGATCAGGCGCGGATCGGGGGGGGGGGGGAGCAGGGGGCCGTGCCCTCCCCCGCCCCCAGCCCCAGCAAGACTGGTGTATCTGCTTTTTAATTGATGATATAAACATGATTTTCGCATTGTCTATGCCCAGGCAATGCGTGAAGGCTCTGGGGATTACACCAAACCACTAATGTATGCGGCACTATAATGATTACCATTTGATACAATGTATTGGCCTCCCCCCCCCCCCCAAAAAATCCTGGATCCGGGCCTGATGATCATAATTAGAAATACTATATCAGTCACAAAACAATAATGATGTAAGAAAAAAACACACCTCATCAACTTGTAAAGGACCGGTGATGTTTTCATGGTAGGCAACGGCAACAACCTAATAAACAGACGAATATAGAACTCCATAAAAACACTGTTCAATACCATCTACACACAGTAAACAGAAACACTGTCGCATAATTTAGAAACGCACTCGAATCTAGTCCAGGGCCGTATTAAGCGGGGGTGAAGAGGGTACATTGCACCCCAGAAAAATAAGGCGCCCCCCCCCCCTCCAAAATAATTTGACAATCTTTCAATTATAAAATAGTACAGTTGATTATGATCACACAGTAATGCTCTTAAGGCACTGATCAGTCGGTCGATTTTCAGCGCGCCCTTCAGTTACATGGAGGCTATGGCGCCCCACATCTCTGCTGCACCCCCCCCCCCAATTTTATAATCCTACATTCGGACCTGATCTAGTCAAAACAAAAACTCCAGTTCACTAATAATAGTAGATTGATCAGGTGAATATTGACTCGCGAATTCAAAAGGTAAATGTGAGGTAAATCCATTGTTATTCCAAAATGGCATGACCTGGAATGGAATGGGGTTACGTCCAACTATGCTTTACCAACTGGGTGTTATAGTATTGTTATAGTTAAAATTTGAGGGAACTATGTCATAAAGCCTGTCATTGAGTCAACTGGCGTAGTTTCGAATCCACGGTTGTACGTGACAAGAAGAAGGTTCGTCTGTCTATCCTCGTGGGTTTCCCCGGTACCTCCGGCTTCCTCCCACTGCTAAAGACCCCTACGCGCAAGCGAATTATTGAAATAAAATTAAACCGTATGTGTCGAGGCGACGTTAAACTCCATTTCCCCCTCATTCTCTCTCTTTCTCTCTCACTCTTGTCCGTTTCCCCACTCACCCATCCCTGGGAAATTGACACATAATCCACCCGCACCTTCTCGCCCAACAACAAGTATCGTACACGAGATCTGCAAGTTAGTGGGCCAACGTTATATTCACCCCCACCCCACCCCACGTAACAGATCCCTTGGTAGCTGGAACTCGATATAAGAGTAGGTCGTAGCGCCGCGGCCCGGGCAAAATTGCCGTCATAGCACAATGTATGAAGTATGCCCGTCGTTATTAGCCCAGTTGAGGAGCAGAACAGTAGGACGCTAAACCCCATTTCATTCGTACAGTAATTATAAGAACAAACCCACGACGTCCCCAATTGGTAACCGGTATAAAGCCGTAGATATTTACCCCGGAAAGTTTTTTTAATTTAAACTTTATATACAATAAAATTTAAAAAAACACAGCACAGTTTATATGGAATAAAAATCACTGATTTATAAGCATAGCACGACGTTTCGACAAGTATTCTCTTGTCGTAAAGCACTAGTCCCGAAATGACCTAGTTTGTGTCATTTGTGGACGTTAAAGCCCATTTCTCTTTCTCTATTAGGCACAAATGTGAATACTTGTCGAAACGTCGTGCTATACCTATAAAAGGTGTTGTGATTTTTTGATTTGTTCAATGCTAAATGCCACTCAAGGTTTATAATAATATGATAAAACTCACATGTCCATAATTATTGAGGCTTATACTTGGTCGTCTAATCTGAAGGTGAACAGGAAGTTCCCTAAAATAAAATCGAGAATCGAGAATAGAAACGACTGTGAACATTTGTTAACCATTAAAGGGGTATGGGCAGTTAAATAGTGTATTGTGAGTAATAGAGTTTATTGCAGATGGTGGTGGGGTTGGGATGGCCTAGTTGTCTAGAGTACCGCGCTTCGACCTCTAGCTGGCCGGCCACCTCTGGCTTGCGGCTGTGGTTTCCAGCACTGGTGTGAGCGTATGTGGCATGGAGATAGGGGCGCCTTCTCAACCTCGTGGGTTTCCTTAGGGCACTCCGGTTTCCTCTCACTCCTAAAGCCACCCAACCGCAAGCAAATTATTGAAATAAATAAAACAAAATAAAAAATTAAATCATATGTTAGTCCCGAAATGACCTAGTTGTGTTGAGTGGACGTTATCCCCCCCCCTCTCTCTTTCTCTCTATATATATATCTAAATGATTAAGTTAATAAACCTGCTGGGGTGTTTGATCAAGTATAGACAATTAAGTAAACGTGCCGGGGTGTATGATCAATTCTAGATGATTAACTAGCTGGGGTGTGTGGTCAATTCTAGATGATTAACTAACATAAACTTGCTGGGGTGTATGGTCAATTCTAGATGATTAAGTTAATAAACTTGCTATGGTATGTGGTCAATTCTAGATGATTAACTAGCTGGGGTGTGTGGTCAATTCTAGATGATTAACTAACATAAACTTGCTGGGGTGTATGGTCAATTCTAGATGATTAAGTTAATAAACTTGCTGTGGTGTGTGGTCAATTCTAGATGATTAACTAACATAAACTTGCTGGGGTGTGTGGTCAATTCTAGATGATTAAGTTAATAAACTTGCTGTGGTATGTGGTCAATTCTAGATGATTAACTAACATAAACTTGCTGGGGTGTGTGGTCAATTCTAGATGATTAAGTTAATAAACTTGCTGTGGTATGTGGTCAATTCTAGATGATTAACTAACATAAACTTGGTGGGGTGTATGGTCAATTCTAGATGATTAAGTTAATACACTTGCTGTGGTATGTGGTCAATTCTAGATGATTAACTAACGTAAACTTGCTGTGGTGTGTGGTCAATTCTAGATGATTAAGTTAATAAACTTGCTGGGGGGTGTGGTCAATTCTAGATGATTAAGTTAATAAACTTGGTGGGGTGTGTGGTCAATTCTAGATGATTAACTAACATAAACTTGGTGGGGTGTGTGGTCAATTCTAGATGATTAACTAACATAAACTTGGTGGGGTGTGTGGTCAATTCTAGACGATAAACTAACATAAACTTGCTGTGGTGTGTGGTCAATTCTAGATGATTAACTAACATAAACTTGGTGGGGTGTGTGGTCAATTCTAGATGATTAGGTTAACAACTGAATTATTGAACAAACCTGCCGGCAGCATCTTCATAACCAAGAGTTTCGAACGTAACAGGCACCCGACATAAGGTTTTAAATTCGTCTGGATGTTCCTGTCTGAATACGTCTACAATATGATGGATATCAGCGAATACACTGTCTCCACCAACAATTTTATCATCAAATCTATAATATATATATTGATATCATACAGGGTGGATAACCGCGGTGACCCAATCAGTGCAATCTGATCATCAAATCTATAATATATATATATTGATATCATACAGGGTGGATAACCGCGGTGACCCAATCAGTGCAATCTGATCATCAAAATCTATAATATATATATGTACAAGCTAAATAACAATAATAATGATTTGTTAGAAGCCAAAGAGGCATATTTTATTGACAAATATCGGCCAGCTTTAAATGCAAAATTATAGTATAGTTTCATTGCATATAGGCCGAGTTTTGTTGTCTGATTTGATATTTTATTTATGTCCCCTTTTTTGTACTACTGTGTAACTATGGCGCTATGACGTCATAGTCATTGTTGTATTAACAAGATGTAGATTATCTGAAGAGCTTAATAAAATAAGCGAAAGTACTAATAATCGACAAATAATGTAGTTCTTTTTTCGAAAACTTTTATATTTTTGTGTATATATATATATATATAGATTATCTGAAGAGCTTAATATAATAAGCGAAAGTGCTAATAATCGACAAATAATGTAGTTCTTTTTTCGAAAACTTTTATATTTTTGTGTATTTAATACCTAAGAGTAGTTATCTTTAACTTTCCATATATATATGTATGTATATATATATATATCGATAAAACATACAGGATGGCAATCTCCCAATCACTGTCTCCACCAACAGAGTTGTCTTCTCTTGCAGCTAACACTATTGCTAGCTAGCGAGACTTGTGTGGAGGGAGAATGACTGGATGGATAACCGCGGTGGCTCAATGGACCAGAGGAAGAAGGGGGGGGGGGGCATTGTCATACGAGTGGGGGCAAAATCTGAGTTAACTTTCCGGTAGGAAATACGTCAGGTGAGGGGGCGTTTCCGAGATAATCGAGGTCGAAGGTCACGGAATGGCCAAATAACGAAAGAAACGTATATTATTCAAAATATGTTCAGGATAGGGCCGGAAATCATTGATATCAGCAACCTCGTGGGTTTTCTCCGGGTCCTCCGCCCCCTCCCAATACCAAAAGACCCCTACGTGCAAGCGACTTATTGAAAAAAATTAAACCATATGTTAGTCCCGAAATGACCTAGTTTGTGTCGAGTGGACGTTTAACCCCATCTCTCTCTCAAGTCTGTCTTATCGGTTATGTTTACGTGTATTGCGGCCGTCCCGGGCTTACTATTAAACTATGAACAGTTCCTACCTTAAAGAGTGAGGCATCTGTATTCCTGCCTTAAAGAGTGAGGCATCTGTATTCCTACCTTAAAGAGTGAGGCATCTGTATTCCTACCTTAAAGAGTGAGGCATCTGTATTCCTACCTTAAAGAGTGAGGCATCTGTATTCCTACCTTAAGCAGCGAAGCATCTGTATTCCTGCCTTAAAGAGTGTGGCATCTGTATTCCTACCTTAAGCAGCGAAGCATCTGTAACTATTCCTACCTTAAACAATGAAGCATCTGTATTCCTGGTGGTGATTCATAGGTTGGTTGGTCCATGTGTAGATTTAAAGCGATGTTTCTGTAAGCAGCATTACTAGCTTTCGGTTGATCTTTCACAGCAAACGTCTAATAATAGGATGCAAAAACAATAAAACAACAACCATTACATGAATTCATTCATATTTTATAGGGAGATAGGGGTCTATTTTTAAAGGTAAGATTCCAAAATGAAATAATTTTATGAATCGACCTTTTGCGGGGTAGGGACATGTTCCTGAAGCGACGATTGTGTGAGTTTTACAACATCTGGACGTTGCTAGATTACTTCCCAATTCCTGTGAAAGCCTTGATCAGTTGTACGTTGTTAAAGCGAGATCCCGCCTTCTATTTAAGATGCGGGCTGGGGTGATTTACAATTAGTATATAGTGGAGATTACTTTATATATGAGGGGGGTTGGGATGGCCTAGTGGTCTTGGGTGCTGGCCGGTCACCACTCGCTTGCGGCTGTAGTTTCGAGCCCTAGTGTGAGTGTATGTGACATGGAGATAGGGGCGCCTTCTCAATCTCATGGGATTCTTCCGGCCACTCCGGTTTCCTCCCACTGCCCAAGACCCGTACGCGCAAGCGAATTATTGAAATAAAAATTGAAAACCATACGTTAGTCACGAAATGACTTAGTTTGTGTCGAGTGGACATTAAACCCCATTTCTCTCTCTCTCTCTCTCTCTCTCTCTCTCTCTCTCTCTCTCTCTCTTTATATACGAGTAGTGCGATAACGATCCAATTATATATAGCTTAAAATATACTATCGAGGCCATTTACGAAATTATGATTTACTGTATTAAACTTCATAAATAACATTACGATATACTATTAATTAATAAACTTACATCTCCATATATGGTATGATGCGGTAAAGCCACTCTTCTTAATACCTGTAATATTAAAATATTAAATCATATCTCACATGCTGCAGTATTGAACACCTAAAGACAGACATCTCCGCCACCCAAACACACAGGAACATACACCCCACATATACGCCATCATACACAGACATCCAAACCACCCCATAAAGAGATAAGCCCCACCACATAGACAGACACCCCATCACCCCACGCACAGGGACACACCCACAGACGCACGCACAGAGACAACCCCACGCATATCCACAGAGGCACACCCACGCGCATCCACAGAGGCACGCCAACACGCATCCGCAGAGGCACACCAACACGCATTCACAGAGGCACACCCACGCGCATCCACAGAGACACACCCACAGACCCATGCACAGAGACACACGCACGCACATATACACACGGACCCACACACGCATGCACAGAGACACACCCACACACGCATCCACAGAGACACACCCACACACGCATCCACAGAGGCACACCCACACGCATCCACAGAGGCACACCCACACGCATCCACAGAGACACACCCACAGACCCATGCACAGAGACACACCCACACACGCACGCACATAGACACACGGACCCATACACGCATGCACATAGACACACGGACCCACACACGCATGCACATAGACACACGGACCCACACACGCATGCACAGAGACACACCCACAGACGCATCCACAGAAACACACCCACACACGCATCCACAGAGGCACACCTACACACATATCCACAGAGACACACCCACAGAAGCATTCACAGAGACACACCCACACACATCCACAGAGACACACCCACACGCACACACAGAAACCCACGCATACACCTTACACACACACGTTCATAGTGTAATAATTGTGTGCTAAACACAAAATATATTCACATTTTGTACGCATTGTAGACAAACAATAAACACATGGAACGAAGGGGTGTGGGAAAATGGGAAAAGGGAATCTAGACTTTACTGGCCTACACTACCTTTAGAAATGTATGTAATCTCCATGAGATGAGAATGGGAAGAACGAGAAAAACGCAGGAGAAGATACAGTCCTAAAGTGCGGAGAAAGGGGACGATATACGCAAAGATTAATAGAATAACCAGCTCTACACGAATTGACACTAGAAAATAACTAGACTACCTTCAATAAATGATCTTCTTCCGTTGGAACATTTCTTATCATACATAATCCTCGATCACCTAGGATACGTAACCAACTGAAATAACAAATGTCACATGGATGTTATAAAGGAGTCTCACTTATCAATTCACAGTCTACAGATCTGGACAGCCAGGTGCTACATAATACAAGAGACAGGTGATACCTAATACATCGTATACAATTGGTGTTCTACAAGAGACGGTGGTGCTCTCCGATTGACACAATTACAGCAAATGATTACATTTTTCCATAGCATTTATATAGAGAGAGAACGAAAATGGGGTTAAACATCCACGCGACACAAGCCAGGTCAATTCGGGGGTAACATAGTGTTCAATTTTATTTCAATCATTCGTTTGAGCGTAAGATTTTTTAGCAGTAGGGTGAAACCGGAGGGCATGGCGCAAACCCACGAGGTTGGACAGACGTCTAGTATCCTTATCACACATAAGCGGGGAATCAAAACCACCCCACTTGACTCGGTGACAGACCTCATGATATAACGCACGCGCAATAACCATTCGGCTTCCAAACCCTCTTTTTTCAGAATATAGCGGGGGTGTCTAACATTACACATTGCTATATCCTGTCAAACTAACATTTGACGTAGAACAAATTGCAACAAAAGTTTTATTTGATTTCTATTAAGGAAATTAAGGAAAATAAATTTGACCAAAATCGCAGCCTAACTAAGGAAAGGGGGTGGGGGGGTCAAATCCAAAATGTCGGCAATCAAATCGCGAGAATCACTCTTAAGCATCTTACAATGGTTGATGAAGAAGATAGAGAAGGGGGCTAAAAGTATATATAAATACTTCTATATTGTCGATAGGTGATACTATTACACGGATTCATTTCAATTGTTCACAAAAACAGCCTACGTCAATTAAGAAGAAATGAACTGAAATGGAAATAAACTGCCCTGCTCCGACTGGGCTCCTTGATACGATTGTTGCCTTGCAGAGGGCAAAGCCTATTCTTATATCAAATTCCAACTTTAAGTGTTCTTTTAATGTTGAAGTGAATTAAAACTTGATATGTCAAGTCAGAACAGTGAAGAAAGTAAATTGAACAAACTTAACATTTACCTAACACGAGGGAGGGAGAGAGAGAGAGAGAGAGAGAGAGAGAGAGAGGGGGGGGAGAGAGAGAGAATGAGAGAGGGGAGAGAGAGAGAGAAAAATGGGTTTAACGTCCACTCGACTCAAACTAAGTCATTCATTTCGGGACTAACATATGGTTTTTTAATTTTATTTCAATAATTCGCTTGCAGTGGGAGACCGACGAGGTTGGACAGGCGACCCTATTCCCTGCCACGTACAACCGAGGATTCGAAACCACGCCAGTTGATTCAATGACAGGCTTTATGATGCAGCACGCACCTGCTAACCATTCGGCCACCCAACCCCCCGTGTTAGTTTTAGATTTGATTTCTCGAAATACTCACTGATATAACCCTGTCTGTGTTGCCATGACATCTTTATATTCAATTTCAGGAATTTTGGTCTAAAATAAACAAACAACCGAAAAACAAGGATTACTATTTTATTAATAGGTGTAGTTTTCAACCAGCCCAGCCCCTCCCTATTGTCAAAAGGGGAATAAAACATGGATTTTATATATAGATCAAGAAATAAAAAAGCATTACATGGTAAAAGAAAAAAAGTATATTGAAACGGAAATGGGCAGAGATTTTTTACTTTTTATTTTGTAGGCTATTTTAAGTTTGGTTGTTTCTATGGATATAGAAAAAAAATCTTGGTTTTTTAATATTATTTTTGGTAGGCTATTTTAAGTTTGGTTGTTTCTATGGCTACATAAAATGTAATAAAAAGTTAAACCAACAAACTCATTAACCTCTCGAAGCTGACCTTCACTCTAAATCTTGACAAGGTCAAAGGTCAAAGTCAGAAAATGAAATCAAAACTGCTGAAAAAAATATAGTAATGAAAACAAACAAAATGAATTTAAAAAATGATGAAATACAGGCAAAACATTTGGAGCACATTTTAATTTTCAGTATTCATCAAATACAGGATCTCCTACGAGTCATTTTTCATATCCAAAAATATCAACACAAGTTGATAATGAAAAAACAAGGCTCTGTAGGAGATTTCATTTATCACCCAATCCCTTCTTACATACAGAAATAAATAAATATAATTCTTTGCTATAGATTTCACTTTTACTAAACCTGAATAAGGAAGAAGTCACTTTTAATAAAAAAGAAATGAATTGCTTTTTGAAAATAAAAAAAAGTAGTTCCTTTTTTGATTGACCAATGAAATTCATGTAAAGCGATATCTCCTAAGGAGATTATAAAATTGATCACACAAGCGATATCTACTGTAGAATGTATTATTGGGTGATAAACTAGTTTATACACGAATAAAGATACATTAGTTAAGATTTTAATAAAGAGTTGGCTATTCTTGATACCGGTATAACAGTCTAAAATAGATGTAAGTAGGTGGATTTAGAACATCTCAGTCAAATTACTTATTCTGAATAAAGTTATCACTGTTGAAAGTTTGGACTTGATGTAGGCATTAATTGTCTTCACGCCGTCTCCGAGAATTGCCGATCGTTTAATTGACAGACGGTAAATCGACCCACACATACTCGATTATCAAGTAACATTCTCACTGTCTACGGTACCCTCGATTATCAATCCTTTCATCGGCAGTTTCCGGGAGTGACGTCAGTGATTAACGGCAAATGTTAGCCTTGTCAGCAATTTAATGATTTAATTATTAAATGGACGACAGTTTAAATCCAAGTCTTGTCCAAGCCATCCGAGGGTCGATAGGGTTTATTTTTTGGCTTGTTATGTAACTGAAAGTCTAATTAATAATTTCTATAACATCTGAAGCTTATAAAATGCTCTTAACTAATGTATCTTTAAGAAGGATGGTTTGGATACCAATCATTCGGCAAACCTCGACAGATTCCTGTACCCTCCGTAACCCTACATCTAGACTCGGATGTATGACAGTAAGTGATATGAACCTACGACCATACATTTGCGATGCGGCTAGTCGACTACCGATTTACTTTAACAGGAAAACGTGCCGCTTTTACAAAAAAGTCCCAAAACGGCAGCCATTTTTTAGTTTGTTGATATAATTTCGATGGGGCAGCCTTTTTTTTATCCGGGTCCTTTAAAATAGTTCCCAAATGGCGGAATTCGTCATACATCCGAGTCTAGATGTAGGGTTACGGAGGGTATCGGAATCTGTCGAGAGTTGGTTGGTTGTTTTCCGACATGAAACGATGACATATTATCTTTGACTGTATTAACTGGGTTATAAATGATAACGACTCTTTAACCGAGGTTGAAATGATAATGCCTCTTTAACTCGACTAAACTGTAATGTTTAACCTAGGTTTAAAATGATAAGGCCACTCTGGACTGAACTGTAATGTAAATACTGTGTTTTGACGGATTGAGGGAAAGATTCGAAACATGGTCGTCCTCCTGTTCTAATTTCACTCAACCTTAACCCTAACCCAACCACAATACTCCACCCAACCACACTACGCCACCCAACTACCTAACCATCCAATCATCCATCAATACTAAGAAAGAACATCTAGTCTGAAAGCGGCATATAACAAAAGGTTAGATTTTTTCAAATTCTTTTCCCCTTTATTTGTTTTTTCGTTAAATTATTCAAATTATGTTATATTTACAACTTACATCAATAGTAAAATTCATTCGAGCTGCGTTACTTTTTCGTTCTATTTCTCCATCAGAATAGCAATACGTCTTCAGATAGGACGAAGGGAGATAACCCTGGTGTGTTTTATCTCCTTCCTGCCAAACCAACTTTAATACATTTTCCTCTAAAAGAAAACAATAATAATACAATTAAATAAATACAATTAGTAATTACTAAAGTACTCTACAAATCCTTGTTAAATCACGAGTACTCATTCTGAACAAAATGTCGTAATGGGTTGTAGATAAAGGGAGACAACTGAACTGTTAGGTCTATTTAATGGGAGACAATTCACCTATTAGATCTATTTAAAGGGAGACAACTCACCTATTAGATCTATATAAAGGGAAATAACTGAACTGTTAGATCTAGTTAAAGGGGGACAACTGACCTGTTGGATCTTGTAATGGGTGGTATATAAAGGGCGACAACTGGCCTGTTAGATAAAGGGAGATAACTGACCTGTTAGATAAAGGGAGATAACTCACCTGTTAGATCTATATCTGTTATATATAAATTATCTAATGATATTTCAGTCAACTCTACAGTTGGTTGTCCAGATACGTCAATCTTACAAGATGGACAATGACAAGTATGACGTAACCAAATACTGTGAAATCTAAATAAAATGGAAAACATAATTCTACAGCAACAGATATGGAGACATCGGTCCAATATATATATCTATATCTTCAAAGATGACGTATTTGCTGTCAGATGACCAATTTCACTCTGTATGAATATACATGTCTCAAGTCCACGGAATACAATAACTGCTTCTCGTCATTGCTTGATAATGACTAGAGAAGCCCAGTCGAAACATCGCTCAGTAATAAACAGTAATCGTATCCTATAGAATAGTGACCTGTTACTCCAATTCAATTATTAAAGGCCATTGAAACAATTTACTATTAATACATGAAATTAAATGGGGTTTAACGTCCTACTGTTCTGCTCCGGGTCCAACTGGGCTAATGAAGACGCCATGCAGTGTGCTTTGTTGCCTACTCTTATATCGGATAACAACTGCCAAGCGATCTTTTACGTGCACGCCAATGTGTACACGGTACCTCGGTGTTTCGTCCAAACCGAACGACTGGAGAGTTGTGTCAGGCCACCAAGTACTACATCACCGACAGGGGAACAACGCGCTAGAAAATCACGGCCACAGCTCCGCGATCGGTGATGAGGGCCTCCACATGTTTCAGGCCCTATGGGCCCCACCATGGTTAATCCGGCGTTGGTCGTGACGAATGATGACGGTGACAGAAACGACAAAACTTACTTTGAACGTTTTCCATCCTTCCAGATAATTTCCACCATTTTACCGCCATTTATTTTATTAACTTGTTGTATCCTGTCGTCACCAGCTCCTTTAAACTATAATCATAACAAAATATATTAATCTATCCCATGTCACAAGGATCAACCCCATGCCACAACGATCTATCTCATGCCACAAGGATCTACATCATGCCACAAGGATCTACTCCATGCCGCAAGGTTCTACCCCATGCCACAACGATCTATCTCATGTCACAAGGATCTACATCATGCCACAAGGATCTACCCCATGCCACAAGGTTCTACCCCATGCCACAACGATCTACCCCATGTCACACGATCAACCCCATGCCGCAAGGTTCTACCCCATGCCACAAGGATCTACCTAATGCCACAAAAATCTACCCCATGCGACGAGGATCTACCTCATGCCACAAGGATCTACCCCATGTCACAAGGATCAACCCCATGCCACAAGGATCTATCCCATGCCACAAGGATCTACCCCATGCCGCAAGGATCTACCCCATGCCACAAGGATCTACCCCATGTCACACGGATCCACCCGATGCCGCAAGGTTCTACCCCATGCCACAAGGATCTTACTCATGCCACAACGATCTATCTCATGCCACAAGGATCTACATCATGCCACAACGATCAACCCCATGCCACAGCGATCTACCTCATGTCACAACGATCTACCTCATGTCACAAAAATCTACCTCATGCCACAAGGATCTATCCCATGCCACACGGATCTACCCCATGTCACAATGATCTTTTTGAAGTATCCATGTTTTTTACATGACTTGATTAAAAACTACAATAACAGATGACCATACCGATAGAAACATGGTTTTCCAGATGGACGCTTGATGGAGGCTGAGAAGGGCATATGCCTTGGTGGCGACATTCTTTGGGTGGGGGGGGGGGAAATCACCGAATTTCGGTTCCTCTAAGCAGCTTATATTTCAGCAAGCATATTTATTTAATATTTATAGAGTTTATTTTGAGCTGATATTAAAGTCGTAATCGCAGCCCCTAGGAACAGACACATGATTTGACTCACCATCGCAGGATATAGAACTTGTCTATCCACCATTTCCTGGTGAATCGAGGTCGGGGTTTCCGGTTTAGAAGCCGCCATTTGAGACATACTTGCAGTTCCTGCTAACTTGGTACCCGTCTCGCCTGCTAATGAACAAATCGATCATCAAAATACAAAGATAGAGAGAGGGAGAAAGGGAGAGAAATGGGGTTTAATGTCCACTCGACACAAACTAGGTCATTTCGGGACTAACGTATGGTTCAATTTTATTTCAATAATTCGCATGTGCTTTGGGGTCTTTAGCAGTGGGAGGAAACCGGAGGACCCGGAGAAAACCCACGGGGTTGGACAGGCGACCCTACTCCTTGTCACGTACAACCGGGATTCGAAACCACGCCACTTGACTCAATGACAGAACGTCTCATAAAGCCCACACGTGCTAACCATTCGGCCATCCAACCCCCCGATCATCAAAGTACAAAGATAGTACCATCGTATATTAGATTATCATCGATAACTCATTTTATTGACGCTTTACGACCTACTTCAAAGTGGAATTTGGATTTTACTAGCCCATTTTATTTATCACCGTATTCAATTGAATGAGTTTTATCATGTAACTTCTGACGTGTTGGTTAAAACCTGAGATCACATCGACAATCGTATATCAACCTACCTAATCTATAGTCCCGTTTGCTATGTACCTGGTTTCGTCCATAATTTTTGAGTGATTTGTAAAACTATACATTTTTTTTTAGAAACATCATGACCCACAGAACCCAAAAAACAATGTTTACATTTTTCCCCATAATCCTTTGGCCGCCATCTTGGATTTCAAAATGGCCGCCATTTAATTCATTGATATTGTAATATCTTGGCTTCTAATAGCCTTAGAAACATATTTAAGGTATGGAAACATACATTTTAAAGGTCAACAAATCTAATGTGATATCTGTGATTTGGGCTGCCATCTTGGATTTCAAAATGGCGGCCATATTTTCTTTAAATTGTTAATATTTAGGCTTCTAATCATCAAGAAAAGATTGTCTACCGTCGCACGGAGTCGAGACATCGACGTCGTGAAATCAAACAACCAACTAGTCTTATTACTATGGAAGCATATAACTACCATTCATAATTTCTACTTTTCACCAATTCAAAACACGAAAGTCGAAAATAAGGAATTAGGAGAAAATGTCAGACGCCAAGACGGTATCCAAGCCAAAATCAACTCGAAAATAGTAAATTAAGAAATAACACAAAGCGATAATAGCGCCCCTCGGTTTTTTCCTAATTTCTTATTTTCGACTTACATTTTGGTTTATATACCGTCTTGTCGACTTTCGACTTAGTCATATTTTTCTGAACACGAAAGTCGAAAATCGGAAATAGGGAATTAGGAAAAAACGAGTTATTTCTTAATTTCCTATTTTCGACTTTCGACTTTCGTGTTTACATATAAGTATTGTTAAATACATGTATGTCTATCATACAGACATTTTTGTTAATGGGAATTGTGCGTATTCAAATGTGACCTGGAAGGCAGAGACTACAAGAACTTCCGGGACGAAATTTGTTATGTAACCCTCGTTTTAGTTGATGTTGTGGATTGGCCAATGAAACTGCATGTTAAAACGAGTTCTTGGCGTACTGTGCACGGAACTGTGAGTATCCCACTAGGAACATCAACGTTCATTGGTCAATCAAATGTCTGACCTCATAGAGTCAAACTCAAAAGCCACTCACGTGAATCTGGTGCGACGTTCCCCTACAACCGGTCAGGGGCCGGTTGCCCAAAGCTCCGTTATCTTTTAACAATCCGTTAACTTTATCTTAGTAACGTGTTGTTTGTTAAATTTCCGTTAAATTTACTACAGAAAACACTATAGAATACTATATGTTTTATGTTAGCATAAATCTGTAGTAAAAGATAACAGAGCTTGGAGCAACCGGTCCCAGATCTTCATGTAGTGGAGGTCATCAAAAGTAAAGTAAAACCCGATATACTCAGATTGTACTCTCTCTATAGTACATTGGTAAATATAGATCGGTAGTTAGTGTTCTACATAGCTTATCAATATTATATAGGTTGAACAACTGATAATTTTCTGATAATTTAAAAAAAAATCATCAAGTATGTGACATACGCTCAGAATAATCACAAGGTCTGACATTGGGTCAAGTGGTGTAGTTTCGATTGCCCACTTGAACTTGATAAAGAGTAGGGTCGTCTGTTCAGTCTTGCTAGGGAAAGGGGGGCTCCAGACCATCTACATTTCTCCCACTGCTTATGACCACTGTTTGTCCCGAAATGAGCTCAATTGAAGAAATTAAAGGTATGTTAAACAAAGCTGATTTCAATAATGATTGCGAACTATGTCACCGCGTTAAAAGAATTTTTCGCTAATTTGTTAACTCATCAGAAATAATGTTTGTAAAATTATAAAGATGGACAAAATACAACAATATATACAAAGTTACAATGTGGTTTGGATTTGATTATAGTTATAATAGTTTATGGTCACATAATGATAGGTATCTAACTCAGTACATGGATACTTGTTACAGGAGCAACATCGCTAACATTTTGGACCTAGAAATTGACAAAAGGGCGTCGCAAGCATTATAATACTGTAATATGAATGTATATAAACTGATTTACATTTAATGGTTTCCGTTTTTACTCCAATTTCAAATCAGTTATGTTCGGCGAAATAAGCCAGCAATTTCAATTATGTGCAGATTTCTAGCGTCTTGTTATTCCAGTCTACATGACTCCGTTTAAATTAGTGCAATGTGTCTAGCCTCGTCCCTCGAGTCTCTCAATGCAACTAGGACTGAAGCGCATTATGGTACACGATTCATGTACCAATGTTAAAAATAAATATTTTATCTTAAATATCTGATATCATAAGCTCCTCTTTTCCTGGTAAGTTTACATCATCAATGTTGATTTAAATTGACCAATAATTCGTGTTTATTGTTGTCGAAGATTTTGGAGGATTTTGAGTTACGGACTGCGATCCTTTAAGATATAGTTATCTAACTCAGTATACGGGTAACTTAAAGTTACATTATTCAAGATATAGATAAGAACTAGCCATTCTTGCTATACTAGTTCGAAAGTAGATGATGTAAAATGAATAATTTGAAAATTTCATTCAAATTACTCTATTGCAAGCGAAGAAATAGGCATTTAAAGATTTGACCGACCTGTGCAATAATTTCAACCACGGTCCTGGTTGATCAAAGCTACGAGTCGAAGCGTCTAGCCGCGCCATATTTGATTTACCGCTGAAACGTTTTAATCTGTTTAATATCGGAGCAATCTGATGCCATCCACAGTTGATTAAGGCCTGGATCAGTTAATTAATGTCTAATTAATACTTTAGAAAACATTTCATGCCCAAATAAAGACCTGCACTAGGCAGATTTAGCTCTTGAATAATGCATGTTTAATCAGGGCATCGATACATGTTAATCTAGGAACAACTAAACATAACATAATCTCACGATAGATTCAGACAATTAATGGACCATTGATCTGGATTTTAGGCTTTTTTTTCTTTATGTTGATAAGTTGTGTTTTTGTTTGGTCGTCCACTTTCATTTTATAAAACGGGAAAAATTTTATTTTATTATACGAGTGTATATTTAGAAAAGAAGGGCTAATTCTCAATATTGCAATCTCCATGGTTGCGTAGTCTATCCCTTAAACGTGTACCCTTTTCTCAGGTGTAATACTGTTGACGACCCATGTAAAATACATTGTTGACATTCATGTTGTTTTTTTTGTCTCTATATGTAAATGTGAACAACAAACGTGATATTATATTTGCTGTGCACCATTTCATAAAGATTGTGACATTTATATGCATCAAAGTCAGTCCTTGTGCCACATGAATTAATTGGGCCATGTAACATACATAAACAAAGAGCTAAATCTTCCTATTGCAGGCCTTTCTTCAGGCCTGAAATGTTATATAAACCGTCAAACATACAGTACACAAGAGCTTAATCGGCCTATTGCAGGTCTTCTGTTAGGCCTGAAATGTTATCTTATTTATTAAGTAGCCATTCATTAACTTATCCAGACCATAATCAACCTTCGATTCCTTCTCGATTCCATCGCTAGGCTGTGATATTTAGCGGATTGGAATACTTTTTTTTGATTAAAACAACCCTTTTTTTCTTTCATTCATATACAAATCTATTCGTTATGTTACATTTAATTTTTAAGTATCAATTTAACGTACAATTAAAATTTCATCCATGTATTAATTTGTGTTTAAAACTACAATGTAATTGTTTTTAATGGAATTTTTGTTTTAATAATTATTATATTTGTATTATAATTATGGTAAAGCGCGTTGAGATTGTATGCCTTTTTAATGCGGTTATGTGATGCGCTATATACGAATAAACTATTACTATTATTATTATTATTATTATTATTATCATTATTATTATTATTATTGTTATTATTATTATTATTATTTTTATCATTATTATTATTATTATTATTATTATTATTACGTCATCTAGATTTTCATAATTATAGCGATAATTGTCAACCCTTTATCTAATCTATTGTTATTGTGTATCTTTGACCAATGTCCGAATTGATATCTCACAAATCGTTTAACTGTTGGGGTTTATACTTATGTAACTATATATACTACGTATTTATAGTTAACATGCGTTCTTGTTATGGCCATATGTTTCCTATGTTCAATTTAACATTTCTAATTATTCGTTATTAAAAGCACTATTTTTACTATTTCTATGAGTTTTAGTCGTTGGTGTTGGAATAAGCTACAACCCCAGAAAGCAGCACTTCAGCAATTGGTGGAGATGCCGGGTATAGGGTATTTAGTTACTCATATTTTCCAGGGAACCCCCCCAGCGAGTTAAGTCAGGACGACATAGATATGGAACGCTTTTTTCGAGGGGCAGCTTTAGCCGTCATCAGGTATATGGACACCTTACCAGTAACTTGGAATCTAAGACAGGTTATTCGTTCCACATAAATATGTGTTGAAGTCAGTGCTGGATCTAGGGGAGGCAAAGTGGGACAAATGTCCCGGGTCCCCCACATTTGGGGGCCCCCCACAATTCTGGCATATGCTAATATATTATCCCGAGCGGAGCTAACCAGTACCTGGGCTGAAAGGGCGAGGATAGGGGCCCTAGGCAGTAAGGGATATTGTGGGCCAGAGATCGGTTGGGCCCTAAAATTAACTAAATTACATAATTTAGAGGTTCTATCAATCAATAGATCCTAACCAGTTCCGGGGACCACATCCAACGATGTGATTGCTGGGGCCCAACCAGTCCCGGGAAATTAACGTAATCATAGTATAGTAGTTCAGACAACATAGTTTAATGTTTTATGTCATCTAAAATAATTTCACTAAAATAAAGTAAATGAAAACATCATGAGAGAAAGGTTTAAAATACTCAAATTGTCAACGAGTTCTAAACGTCAATGAAATCGCTGCCTAAATTGTCTCAAATGCACTGAAATTAATCTTTATTTTAAACAAATAAACTCTGGAGGAAAACATCCCAGGCACTCAATGGGGCGGAGTACATACTGGTACGATCCGCGGTCAGTACGAACAATTTGAAATGAGGCCCCGCGCAGTTGGTATGCCCCCCCCCCCACAAAGTTAATCCAGCCCTCGTTGAAGTTGAGCAATCCTACACATCGTAATGCTCCTTTTGTTTGGAACCTTCAAATAGACTAAATTGGGATCCAAAAGCTCGTATTAAAGTAATATGGGTGCATATAAAGTGTAACAGTTCAAATTAAACAGCAGTCTTTTACCCAGGCTTAGTCCTTTATGATTTAAGGATATGGTTTTCGTTGTTAATTACAAATTAAATCCCACATTTTCACGGTAAGATAACAACATAATATTTACTTCTAGTTCCTGTTTTGCTCCTTCTAAGTTTCAAATCCCCGGTTGTACGTGACAAGGACCCCTACGCGCAAGCGAATTATTAAAATAAAATTAAACCATATGCTAGTCCCAAATGACCTAGTTTGTGTCGATTGAAAATTAAACCCCATTTCTCTCACTCCTTTTTAAGTTTACCGGAAAGGTTTCCCGATAAATTGCCTTATGTAACATGCAGTCATTAATAATGGGAATCACGCGGCTAAGTGGGTAAGGCCCTGCATTGGCCGATAAAGTTTATCTCGATTTTCCGTCGTGGTTTTCCCTTGTCAGTGATGCATAACAGAGAGCCTGACAAGGACAGATGTCTACATTGGCGTGCAGTTGGAATTCGATATAAGAGTAGGCCGTAGTGCAGCTGCCCTATATAGCACACTTTATGGCGTATGCCCCTCTTCAATTAGCCCAGGTTAGGTGCAAAAGAGTAGGACGTTAAACCCCATTTCATTTCATTTCCCCGACAAATTGCATTATGTAACATGCAGCCTTATTAATAATAGCAGGTTAAAAAATCAACCACCTGTCTTTAGCGTGCACGTAAAAGATCCCTTTGCAGTTTACGGGAGCGGTTTCCCGACAAATTGCATTATATAACATCGAGTCATATTATTAATAGAAAGCTAAACTCATCACCTGATCTTGGTCGATATGTCGTCTTCTGTCTGCTCGTCATAAAAATACATCTTTGATTGGGTTGGTGGAATTTTAGTATTAAACGGCGAATTATTCTTGTAGACATTTTGATTCTAGTAAAACAGAGATCTTGCAAGCAAAATTCTAAATTATACTGGTTTTTGGTTAACAATGATCACCGAGAATTTCTGTCAATGGGAGTCAACTTGTAACAATTTGAAATGAATAATACACGACTGTCTGTCGAGACTAAACATCGTGTGCACAAGGATAGTGGTATATATTCACTTAAAGTGGCTGCATGGCTGTTGCATGTCGGTATATAGTATTCAACAAGTACGTCACTTTATCCAATATATTAGTGGGTCAGTGACTGATAACTGATAATTGATAAAGAGAGACATTTCGGGACCAAATGAAATAAATGAGATTTAACGTCTTTTACTGTTCTGCTCCGGGGATCACGTGGCTAAGTTGGTAAGGCGCTGCTAGCCTGGAGGTCGGTTGTTCGATCCCTGCATTGGCCGAGAAAGTTCAACTCGATTTTGATTTTCCGGCGTGGTTTCCCCTTGGTAGTGATGTCGAACGGAGGGCGAGATCCCGTGTACACATTGGCGTGCACGTAAAGATCCCTTGGCAGTTGCAATTCGATATAAGAGAAGGCCCGTAGCGCCGCTGCCCGGAAAAAATTGCCCTCAAAGCACACTGTATGGCGTATGCCCGTCTTCAATTAGCCCAGGTTAGGTGCAGAAGTGTAGGACGTTAAACCCCATTTCATTTCTGTTCTGCTCCGAACTGGGCTAATGAAGACGGACATACGGAATGCGACATACAGTGTGCCTGGGGGGAATTTGGCCCGGTAATAAAAATTCATACAATGAAAAAAAATGATTTGATACTTAATTTGAAATTTTAAGTTAACGAACAAATACAATTTCAGTAAATGCTGGCTAAGATTTAATAATATAAAGACGTTTTGTATAGCATTTGTTCTTTTCACGTTTCTTGATTTTCAAATTGGTGAAAGAGAACTGACCTAAATCACTTTGTTTAAGATCTTATATGAGGCTATAAGTATACCGCGTGCAACATGTACAGCGAAAGGTAAATAGGCGTACAAACGAATTAGAACGAAAACTGCGCAATTCTAAAAGTAAGTCTAGAGCTAAAGACGGCCCTGTGATGCACTGTTGCATTACATGTTTATACTTAATTATTTACAAGTGTTGGTTACTAGGCTTTACATAACAAAGATATTAAATTACTCATTTAAAGTGTTAAATGAGGCGTGAATAACATGCGACTTGATGAATTCAATTAAAGAAATGTTTGGCTTGTGGGTTACGATGCAATAAATGAATGAAATGGGGTTTAACGTCCTACGCTTAAGCACCGTACCTGGGCTAATTGAAGACGGGCATACGCCACAGTGTGCAATGAGGGAAATTTTGCCCGGGCAGCGGCGCTACGGCCTACTCTTATATCGAATTCCAACTGCCAAGGGATCTTTCACGTGCACTCCAATTTGTACACGGGACCTCGGTTTTTCGTCCCATCCGAACGACTAAGGATGCAATAAAGGTTGTTGTTAGTTAGCTGCACATTAATAAATAGACCTGTGTGCATTTAACGTCCTACTGTTCTGCTACTAGTTAAGAAGTAGTAAGAAACTTTATTTTATTTTAATCCCTTCAAGTGCCTGTGCGTGAGATGTATTTCAATCAGATAGTAAGTTATCTTCTGGGACGGTAATTCGCGTAAATAATCGATTAATAATTATCAATCGCTGATCAGTACCGATACACTCATGCAAAAATTTTAAAAAAATAAGACAATTATCTTAGAATATCACATTTTGCGCTGTGAAAAAGAAAGAGAGAGAGAGAAATGGGGTTTAACGTCCACTCAACACAACTAGGTCATTTCGGGATTAACATATGGTCTAATTTGCTTGCACGTAGGGGTCTTTACCAGTGGGAGGAAACCGGAGTGCCCGGAGGAAACCCACGAGGTTGAGAAGGCGCCCCTATATCCATGCCACATACGCTCACACCAGGGCACGAATTCACAGCCGCAAGCTAGAGGTGACCGGCCAGCTAGAGGTCGAAGCGGGGCACTCTAGACCACTAGGCCATCCCAAACCCCCCTGAAAAGGAAAGCAATAATGTTTCAGAAATCAATATGATCACATTGTGAATCATGTTGCCCAGACTTTTAAATTTTTAAAACTCGGGCTTCAACAGTTAGGCCTATCTCTAAAGGTTTACATGTTCATGGTTCGATCCCTGCATTTCCGGTGTGGTTCTCCCTTGTCAGTTATGCAGGATGGAGAGCCAGACAAGGACAGCTGTCTTTGCGTTCGGATGGGGCAAAAAACGACACCCTATGTGCTAATTGGCGCGCACGTAAAATATCCCATGGCAGTTGGAATTATATATACGAGTAAGCCGTAGTGCCGCTGTCCAGAAAATAATTCCTTCAAAGCACACTGTATAGCGATCGTGTGCATTTCATTTCTATTTGCAACACAAGCCTTTATGTAAAGGCTATTCGCCACTGATAGAGAGAGAGGGAGAGATGGGGTTTAGCGTCAACTCGACACAAACTAGGTCACTTCGGGACTAAAATATGGTTTAATTTTATTTCAATAATTCGCTTACGCGTAGGGGTCTTTACCAGTGGGAGGAAGCCGGGGGATCCGGAGAAAACCACGAGGTTTGACAGGCGAGCGACCCTACTCCTTTCCACGAACAACCGTGGATTTGAAACCACGCCAATTGACACAATGACAGGCTTTATGATACAGCACACACGAGCTAACCATTCAGCCATCTAACCCCCAGAAACCGGTATGGAGTAATTACTGGTTATGACTGGTATAAAGCGGACTATATTATGCTCGTGACAGTCATATATTATTAGATAAAACATTTTTTTGCCTACTCGACTGAAATATTGAGAAGTCTAATTTTGTTTCTTTAGTAGGTTAAATAAACAAACAGAGAGATAAAACATAACTAGCGCTCGCTTCCAATATCGACATCCTCGCGCGCCAGGTTCTAATATCGACATCCTCGAGCGCCAGGTTCCAATATCGACATCCTCGCGCGCCAGGTTCTAATATCGACATCCTCGCGCGCCAGGTTCTAATATCGACATCCTCGCGCGCCAGGTTAGTGTTAAATGATAAGGCTCAATGTTTCGTCAGCTAATCCCAACCCTAAACCTAACCCTTGACCTAGCCACAATTCTTACCCTAACCCCACAATCTCCGCGACTTTGATTAAAATTTAGCTGGCTTAAAGGACAATATTGATGTTATTCGTTATCACATAATGTGATAGAACTGGTTAAAAACTTTCCAAATATAATTTTAACACCGAGATCATTGCTACGATATATGAGTAATAAAGGTTTCAACAATCGGTGACGAAGGCTAAAGGAAAACACGAGTTATTCCTCTATATAACTGACTGAAGTGGCGAGTGATAACAGATACATTGGTGAATTTCTGCTCACTAATAATTCCTTCGAATTATATTTGGAATGTATTTAACCAGTTCTATCGCATATGTGATACTGACTGACATCAATCCCGAATTAAACAGAGGCTAAAAAATAAAAGTCTGAGAATGTATGAAAATAAAACGCCAAAAAATAGGGGAATGGTGTATTTTCGCAAAATTTCAACTCAAAATATTGGGCCGTTTGGACGTGAACGCCAAAACTGCTTATCCGGACACGTAACCTTTTTAAGATTTCGTGTCAATTCTTTCGTTAGGTGACCTACCGATTACGGTTACTTGAGTGAATAACCCATGTGCCGTACTTGATAGAGAAAGGCAAATTTAAACTACAAAATTATTTTTATAAAAAAATGTTTGGTTTAATCCAGATACCACAAAATACACCTTGGGGCACCAGATGAAGACTGACGGATTTAAATCGTTTGAAAACGTATCATTAATACTGAAGTAGTTGCTCGGCCCTTGATTGGAATATTATAAGGGATTTTAACACAAAATTAAGCAGTTTTATTCCCAAAACAAATATCGGGATTAGCCCTTTAATAAATAGATTTAGTCTCACTTCCCAGGAGTAAATTGGAGTACAGTTATTTAAGGTTGTAAATTTAAGCTTCCGTTCATGAAATGTAATTTGTTTAGTTAAGGATGCATTATTCAAGAGACAAATCTGTCTACTGCAGGTCTTTCATTTAGGTTTTAAATGTAATCAGTTAAACTTTTATTAACGTTCCAATACCACAATCACAATGCTCCAGATTTCACACGGATTTAAACACGATAGAGAGAGAGAGAAATTGAGTTTAACGTCAACTCGACACAAACCAGGGACTAACATATGGTTTAATTTTACTTCAATAATTCGCTTGCGCGTAGGGTCCTTTAGCAGTGGGAGAAACCGGAGGACATCCACGAGGTTGAGAAGGCGCCCCTATCTCCATGCCACATACGCTCACACCAGGGCTCGAAACCACAGCCGCAAGCCAGAGGTGACCGGCCAGCTAGAGGTTGAAGCGCGGCACTCTAGACCACTAGGCCATCCCAACCCCCCACGAATATTCAAGACTTTGTTTAGCCTATTACAACGACAACCCGGAGTCCCCTGCTCCCAACACAGCTCTATTTTGGCTGAAATTTTCACCATACTCCAGTTAATCCAGAATCTGACTTTGGTCCTGCAGGAAAGTTTGAGTAGGGCCGTCGATGTTATATCAATTTTTCTGCCCCCCCCCCCTTCCGCTGGTAAAGACCACTAAGCGCAAGCGAATTATTGAAATAAAATTAAACCATATGTCAGTGCCAAAATGACCTAGTCTGTGTCGATTGGACGTTAAACCCCATCTGTCTGTCTCTCTCTCTCTCTCTCTCTCTCTCTCCGCCCTATTTGTAGTTTATACATATTCATGGCTTATTAATTTTATCCTACCTGTTGTAGTTTCCATCAATTTCTATGAAATAAAGGTCCCAATGAAGCTGTTAGTTGAAGAACATATATTTTGGTAAATTTGTATCAATTTTCAATACAAAATTAAACAACACAAATCAGGTCCCCGGTTCAATGGAATATTTATAGTAAAATACAAATGTTCTTTGGTCCATTTTGAAATTTTAAAAAAAGACCTGCTTGATAATTTGAAATGCAGTTTATGGACCAGAGTTGTGGTTTAATGGGATCGACAAAGATAACTTTTAAAAGATAATGCTTGTTTCACATATACGACATACAGTAAAATGGAGAGAGAGAGGGAGAGAGAGAGAGAGAGAGAGAGAGAGAGCGACAGAGAGAGAGAGAGAGAGAGAGAGAGAGACAGAGAAAACGGGTTTAACGTCCACTCAACACAACTAGGTCATTTCGGGACTAACATGGTTTAATTTCATTTTTGAATAATTCGCTTGCGCGTAGGAGTATTTAGCAGTGGGGGGGAAACCGGGGTGCCCGGGTAAAAACGAGGTTGAGAAGGCGCCCCATCTCCATTCCACATACGCTCATACCAGGTCTCGAATCCACAGTCGCAAGCCAGAGGTGGCCGACCTGCTAGAGGTCGAAGCGCAGCACTCTATAATACTAGGCCATCCCAACCACCCACCTACAGTGAAACTCCAATTATGAATCCAATTGTGATTTATTACCAACTTGGGGCGTCTTGGTATTTGTGCTTTAAAGAACAGTAGAGAGCGGGGGCCTGTTTCACGAAATTTTAACTTAAGATAAAATCCAAATTTTAGTACATACTCAAATCTGATTGGCTAAGCGCTAAAATCAATCTAATACTATCCAATCGAATTACTAAAATCGGATTTTATCTTAGTTAAAATTTCGTGAAACAGGCCCCTGGAAAGGATATTAAATCTAAAACATTGCAATTGTCTTTCTAACTATAGGTTTCTAAAAACTTGAAAAAGCACAATGTATATACTTTAGTATTATCCCCCTAATGTGATTACATTGAAATAATTGTCTGTTACTGACTCATGGTCTATATTTCACACTTATTCTGTTGACATTTCAAGACAACAATTCGATCGAAAATTAAAAATTAAAAAAAAAGTAGGGAATTTAAAAACAAGCATTGTTTTTTAAAATCCATCATTTAAACAAAAACCGCGGTCCATAAATTATACTATTTCCTGTTATCAAGAAGGTTATTTTGATTTTTAAATTCCAAAATGGACCGACGAACGTCGACATCCTGACATATTCCAAACTTTATCTGTAAGAAAATCATCAAAATGAAATTGTTGTTTTTAGCAGCGGTCGTTGCAGGGAATAAATGAAATGAAATGGGCTTTAACGTCCTATGCTTCTGAACCCAACCTGGGCCAATTGAAGACGGGCATACGCCATATTATAGTGTGCTATGAAGAAAATAATTTTGCCCGGGCAGCAACTGAATTCCAACTGCCAGGGGATCTTTTACTTGCAAGCAAATGTCAGGCACTCCGTCTGTTTCACTGACAAGGGAAACCACGCCGGAAACCACTTTTTCGGCCAATGCAGGGATCGAACACCCGAACTCCAAGCTAGCGATCCAGCACTTTACCCACTTAGCCACGTGGCCCCCCTCGTTGCAGGTAATTAACTATTACGAAACTGTTATTTTCTTATGTGAAAAAGTACGGCGCCGCTTCTCCCTTACTTGGAGACCTTGGGAGAGTGGTAAAAGAGAGAGAGGGAGTAAGAGACAGAGGGAGAGAGAGAGAAAGAGAGGGAGAGAGAGAGAGACAGAGAGACAGAGAAATAGAGAGGTGGGGTTTAACGTCCACTCGACACAAACTAGGTCATTTCGGGACGAAAGTGGTACAACTACAAGAGGAAGGGCCTGGCAAGGAAGAGGGTCTAGTATGAAAAGGAATATTCCGATAGCGCGAACTTAAGCATGGGGAACAGCGACGTTACATTCTGCTCTAACAAGCTGAAAACATGTTGGTCATCCAGAGAACTTATTTATTTCGGTTAATACAGACTTTCTGGTAATTGACGCCAATGGTTGGTTTAAAATTAGTGGTCTGTTCCCAATGACCTTCAATGCAGTTGTCTCCTCGCTTGACTTACCTGAGAGTTGTCTTTTCCTGACAACATGTTCGACTGCTGGAATTGATGTCGTTTATTTGTTGATGATTTGTTTATTAATGAATGGTTGTAGATATTTTTTTAAAGCCAGCAATATCAGCTGTAAGTCGGAATATCAGTGTGTTGTAACGAAACAAAATGATATGTGCATGATTAGGGTCCCCATGATTATCTTTTCAAACGCATGTCCGTCCATGTTACACAAGTACTATCATATTCATTGCATTTGGACATTTCATTATCATCATTTGACATTTGCTCCTTCCTTCACCTTGCGGATGTATAGTATTGTAGTAATCTTTATTTAACGTCGGGACATATATACATAATAACAAGGTAACACGAGCTCTAAGGAGCTCTTAAACCGACAAATATAAAACAGTATATATACAGACATAGACACTTTTGCAAGCACTATGAACTATGATTAAATGAGTGGATAAGACACATATTAAATTTAAGCAGTGCCAGTGCTACAAATAGTATTATATTAAGCATTAAGACAAAATAAAATTTTAAAAAATGCATAAATGTAGGTGTAGAGCCAAGAGAGAAGGAAAACATTTCAGCTGTGAGGCAGCACGGGATGGATACGACAGGCCTTTCCACCTAAATAAACAAAACTTTTTTTAAAATTCTAAAAATGAGTTAATAATAATAGGCAGTGGATATTCAACCGTAAACGGCACTTTACTCTATTTACTATATCGCCGTAACTTCCGTTTGACATGCGCAGTTCTCTGATCCGTGGACTTAGCAGTTTTTAGCAGTTTTCGCAATGATGCCTAACCCGAACCCTAACCCATGACCCTACCCCAAAACCTAACCCAAACCCTTACCCTATCCCTTACCATAACCACCATACGTTCTTTGTCTAACCTTTCTACTTTCTCCGTTTCTTATATAGGACGAAATAGCCATACTTGGATTTCTACGGTAGAACCCAGAGAATTAGTTTTAGAAGAAAATAAAATAATAAATATATATTGTAGAAAATTATTCTATTTCGGTCAAGGGCTTATTTCTGTGGGTTTTGGTTTTAATTGAAGTACCAAGACGGTCAGTGGTTTACGTTTTTTTCCGTAAAACCGTGCTTCTGCGCCAAACTTGAAAGACGAAGTTACCATTCTTGTGGAATATATCAACTGCGCATGTCGAACGGAAGTGTCGCACAACTGCGCACGTCGAACAGAAGTTATTATTTAACCAATCACACACGATGTATATATACGTCATTGCGATTTACGGTGCAATAGCGTTAGTAAATAGGATACCGTTTACGGTTATATATCCACTACGAAAATAATATGATCCAGAAGTGTATAACATTAGATTGATTTCATAAGACCAACTTCAGACTTAGCCAACAAAGGTGATGAGATGTAAACAGGGCTAGCACTAATCCAACCTTGTCCTAAACCCTGGAACTGATATAGCTATAGCCCTAGTGCTTACCTTAACAACTCGACAACAAATCAATAAGTGCCCAATGTTTTCATCTCGACTTAAAGAAATTGTGAGTTGAACTTAAGAAATAGATGCATATATTTTTCTCATATATTTATCTACATAATATAATGTCAAATAAACCTATTTTGGACTGACACCTCACTAAGCATGTAGGCTACATGTCCTGTACTGTACTGTATCACCGTATAGTGACTCCAAAAGAATGGCATCGACGTTCAAACTTGGATTTGCCCATGGTGTGATTTTGATTGACCATGACAAGGAGTAGGGTCGCCTGTCAAAACTTGTGATTTTTCTCCGGGACCCCTGGTTTACTCGCCGGTTAAATAATACCCTACGCGCAAACAAATTATTGAAATAAATTTAAAGTGTTTGTGAGTCATGAAATAACCTATTGTACTTCATAGCACATATGTGACATTGCATGGCATTAGCCTAGCCATTGTCCTGAGCAGAATAGTAGGACGTTAGTTAAACCCATTTCATTTTTCTTTTTCACATATTTTCAGATTAACTCCTGTCACAGTTTACAGTACCGGTACCAAAAATCATGGCAGTAATGTTGAAATCTGGTCAATTGTTAAAAGACGCAACAAGAATCTTTACATCTTTGATGCCATCAATAACCGGAAAATCAGGCCACCTTAGCACCTGTGCGCGAACATTCAGTGCAGCTTCAAATCCTGCGATTCACAGAAACAATGTGCCGCAAAATCAAACAAAATCGTCGTCCTTATTACAAAAAAATACAGATATTTTGAACCCATTTGTGCTTCATAGCCAAGTTCGACATTACAAATCGAAAAACGTTTTACGTCTAAGGTGCTCGGGCTGTTATTTTGTGAAAAAGAATGAAAGACTTTTCGTGGAGTGTAAACTAAAACCACGACACAAGCAGATGAAGAAGATGCCAAACTGGGCGTTATATAAAGAAGATTATTCGGAGGGAAATATAGGAAGGGCGCTGCATTGGAATTATTTTCACGAGAGGGATTATCAGAGGGGGAATACTAAATTTGCGAAATATAATTGGCTAGAAGGAAAACTAGGAAATACAATATAAAAATGGATAGAGAAAATAGTATAAATAGACATACATTATATATGTGATTATATATGGTTTCATTCAAGATGCATTTCTCGTGGGGAGGGGGAAATTATTAACGCGTAATTGCTTAAGACCCCAACGAGCGAGTGAATCATTGAAATAAAATTTAAACCATATGTTAGTCCTGAGATGTGGTTATATATGGTTCATTTAAGATGCATTTCTCGTGGGGAGGGGGGAATTATTAACGTATCATTACTAAAGAGCCCAACGAGCAAGTGAATTATTGAAATAAAATTGAACCATATGTTATTCCTGAGATGACCTAGTTTTTGTCTAGTTGAGTTAAACTCCATTTCTTTCTCTCTCCATCTATACCATTTTTAAAAAATAAGATAAAATATTAAGTCTTTGTTTATTATTGTAGTAATGCCAATCAATGAGGGGGGTTGGGATGGCCTAGTGGTCTTGAGTGCTGCACTTCGACCTCTAGCTGGCCGGTCACCTCTGGCTTGCAGCTGTGGTTTCGAGCCCTGGTGTGAGCGTATGTGGCATGGAGATAGGGGCGCCTTCTCAACCTCGTGGGCTTCCTCCGGGCACTCCGGTTTTCCTCACACTGCTAAAGACCCCTAAGCCCAAGCGAATTATTGAAATAAATCAAACCATGTTTGTGTCGATGGATGTTTAACCCCATTTCTCTCTCGCTCTCTCTAATGGTATCCTGCGTCAACGGGAATGGTTTCTGGAACTTTCTCGGCTAACACCTGGGGCCTGTTACACGAAATTTTAACTAAGATAGAAATCCAAATTTTAGTAATTTGATTGGATAATATTAGATTGATTATAGTGCTTAGCCAATCAAAATTTAAGGATCTACTAAAATATTGATTTTGTTTGTTTCTTTAGATTTCGTGAAACAGGGCCCAGGATATCCCTTCATATCCCTTTATAATGTCTTGTGAGCAGGTTAGAGGATATATTTCTTGCTTGGATTGGGGGATCATGGTGGCTAAGTGGATAAGGCGCTGGTTCGCTAGTCTGGAGGTTGGGTGTTCGATCCCTGCATTGGCGGAGAAAGTTCATCTTGATTTGGCGGCGTGATTTCAACAGCTGCCGAGTCGTTCGGATGGGACGAAAAATTGAGGTCCAGTGTACACATTGGAGTGCATGTAAAAGATCCCTTGGCAGTTGGAATTCGATATGAGAGTAGGCCGTAGCCCCTTGCCCGGGTAAAATTCCCCTCATAGCACACTGTATGGCGTATGCCCTCTTCCATTAGCCCAAGTTAGGTGCATAACAGTAGGACGTTAAACCCCATTTCATTTATTTCTTGCTGGGATTGTCCAGTTATCTCCCTTCTCACATTTTAATTTATGAAATCTTATAAATATGAATCCAGACACATTGCCTACAATATGCACGTAACTAAACCCGTACTATGAACCTGTTTCACGAAATGTTAACTAAGATAAAATCCAAATTTTAGTTATTTGATTGTGACAAGCGTTGCCACTGAGTCAATATTGGAGATTATTCAAGGTGGCGGTCAGTTTGGCGGGAAAATTCGAACTGGACCGACCATAAACCGTGGTCGGCATATTAGATAATATTAGATAGAATTTTTTAGTGCTAAGCCAATCGAAATTAAAATATCCACTAAAATTTGGATTAAATCTTTTGTTTAGATTTCATGAAATCTGGCCCTGTTTTCATTTTATTTTTGGGTTGTTTACTCAAATGCGGTGGGAGGAATGTGATTGGGTAGTAATAAATTGATATCGACCAGACAACTGAGGTGGTGTTCGTAGAATATGTTTCAACTGTTGTGGTCAAAAGGGGGTGGGGGTGGCCTAGTGGTCTAGAGTGCCCCGCTTCGACCTCTAGCGGTCGGGCCACCTCTGGCTTGTGGCTATGGTTTCAAGCCCTGGTGTGAGCGTATGTGGCAGGTGAAAGGGGCGCCTTCTCAACCTTGTGGGTTTTCCCCGGGCACTACAGTTTCCTCCCACTGCTAAAGACCCCTACACGCAAGCCAATTATTGAAATGAAATTAATTTCATTGTCCCGAAATGACCTAGTTGCGTTGAATGGACTTTAAACCCCATTTCTCTCTTTCTTTAACTCATTCTACATGTTGTAATAAGCTCCCACTACCAACGATCTCAACCTAGTATCACCCACGATTCCCGAACTCAATCTTGTATCACCTACGACTACCAAGCTCAATCTCATATACCCAAAACTAGAGCTCAATCTCTCATCAGCCATGTCAATCGAACTTAATTTGCTACCCTTGTAAAAAGTCGAGATTATTATTATTATTATTAATCTAGTATACACCACAACACTAGAGCTCGATCTCTCATCAGCCACGTCATTTGAGCTCAATTTAGAATCTAATATTACCCAGGTAAACCGAGCTCAATGTTAAGTAAATGTATCTCCTACAAACACCGAACCAAGTCTAGGATCCTCCATAACCACCAAGCTCAAACAAGGATCCTCTACCATCTCTGTCAAATAATTGGTGTCTTTATACATGTACACGAAATGAAATAGGGTTTGACGTCCCACTACTCTGCTTCGACTGGGCTAATTAAGATGGACATACGCAATACAGTGTGCTATGAGGGAAATTTTGTCCGGAAAGAGGCACTACGGTCTACTCTTATAACGAATTCAAACTGCCAAGGGATCTTTTATGTGCGCAGCTGTCATCGAGTCAAGGTGTGGTTTCAAATCCCCGGTTATACGTGGCAAGGGGTTGGGTCTCCTGTCGAACCTCGTGGGGTTTTTCCGAGACCTCCGGTTTCCTCCCACTGCTGAAGACCCCTACACGCAAATGATTTATTGAAATACAATTAAATCATATGTTAGTCCCGAAATGACTTGATTTGTGTCGAGTGGACATTAAACCCCATTTATCTCTCTCTTTCTTTTTGTTTTCAAATAAAATAAAACAAACTAATTGTTGATATTTTACAAGCTTTAGCTTTATTTTAACACAATAAAAGGCATGTTGTCATAGTAACATGTCGTCATAGTAAAATAAAGAGTATATTATAATATTGGAAGAATGGAAAAATAAATCAAAAAAAAAAACCTTGGCATAAATTCTCTAAAGTAAAATAAAAAATAATCAACTAAACTAGACAAAAAATTCAAACATTTTGTAAAAATGAATTTTTTGGTAGGAAAAAAACTCTGATATTTACAACCTCCTTGTAATTGACTACAGCCTATGAGTTATGTCCCTTTATCTCTAGCGAGGACGCCCATTAACTACAGCCTATGAGTTATGTCCCTTTATCTCTAGCGAGGACGCCCATTGACTACAGCCTATGAGTTATGTCCCTTTATCTCTAGCGAGGACGCCCATTAACTACAGCCTATGAGTTATGTCCCTTTATCTCTAGCGATAATGCCCATTGACTACAGCCTATGAGTTATGTCCCTTTGGCAAGGTCGCCCATTGACTACAGCCTATGAGTTATGTCCCTTTATTTCTAGCAAGGACAGGACGCCCATTGACTACAGCCTATGAGTTATGTCCCTTTATCTCTAGCGAGGACGCCCATTAACTACAGCCTATGAGTTATGTCCCTTTATCTCTAGCGATAATGCCCATTGACTACAGCCTATGAGTTATGTCCCTTTGGCAAGGTCGCCCATTGACTACAGCCTGTCCCATGGTCAGCTATATGTAGCAAAAGCAGATGCATCAATTGAATTTTTATTTAAAATATCAAATTCTAACAGGTTAATCCACACTGATTGATTATTGATTGATCATTGATTAGGAAACTGAAGCTAGATGACCTCCAGACTTGGATTCAAATCAACATGCCTATCATTTATTTTTCAAGGACATCAAACAATATGGCAGTAGGCTTATTATATACTGTATATGGAAATGGGCCTGGTTTCTCAAAATCGTAACTAAAGATTTAAAATCCAAATTTTAGTAGATAATTCAATTTTGATTGGCTAAGCACTAAAATCGATCTAATATTAACCAATCAAATTACTCACATTTAGATTTTATCTTAGTTAAAAGATCGTGAAACAGGCCATAGGATTGATCGCTGAAATTTTAATTCCACATTTCTTTGTAAACTGAACCATTTCTGGACAGATGAGATTGATCATTTTTCACAATATTGTAGATTGCCTGTGACTCCTATCACGTTAAAATGATGCATCGAGACTTTTAACGGATTTGACCGAAGGGGTTTTGACTGACTCCAACAAGCTGATTAAGCCAATTCTTATTACTTATAATTATGATATTATTCAACAGTCAGAAATAACTCAGTTTTAAAAGATAACTGCTCAATGGTTAGGTACCCACCGGTAGAAACTAATAGACTTAAGTTATTAGACTAATTTCATATTTGTTTTATGAGACGTGACCAAACTAATTGGTCATTCTGGACCTAGAACAATATCACCATAGTAACAGATATAGGTATTAATCCGAATGTTTCTAATATTATGCTGACTAATCCGGCCCGTTGAAATCAGGTGTATCAATACAGAACACAATCAACCAATTTTATCAATTTTCTTTCATTTGGGTAAAAAAAAAAGAAAAATTCTATTTGAGTAAACTCAATGCCTCCATTTCTAACTGATAGTGAGACTGTTCCTTTGAACCAATTTTTCTAGGAAAAAAAAACCTAATGGAAATCAAGATGTAAGTTATCACGCCTTTTTAAAGGTACCCCATTGTGTAAAAAAGATTCAATTAATAGGCCCGAATAACTCATCTTAACATTTTTAGCATTATGTACTGCACCAAACTGTTTCACAGGCAATTTAATTTATCGGTGAAAAAAAGTTAATATTTATGGCTCATTAAGACGCGTTGATGTCATCCTTATCAGTGATTGTAGCGGCCTAACGAATATTCACTGCTGATCAATGTGGTACGGCACACGAAAGCCTTAAAATAATCTTTTCTCTGTTCGAATCCATTCACACCCCGAAGTAAAAACAAACCAATCTTGCTTTTTAACTTTAGTATGGAATAAAATCTATTTTTTTCATTGGATCAGTATCTGGTGTCATTAATTACTCACTATTAAATTTAATATTTATTTGAAACAGATGAAAATGATAATCAACACATTAGCCAGGTAAAATGAAAAACTTTATAAAGATTATAAAATATGATGACTTTTGATAGAACTGAATGGAATTAAAACAGGCCTTGTCAATATAAGGGAGGGAGAGAGAGAGAGATGGGGTTTAACGTCCACTCAACACAACTAGGTCATTTCAGGACTAACATATGGTTTTAATTTTATTTTAATAATTCGCTTGCGCATAGGGGTGTTTAGCAGTGGGAGGAAACTCACGAGGGTGAGAAGGCGCCCCTATCTCTGTGTCACATACGCTCACACTAGGGCTCAAAACCACAGCCACAAGCCAGAGGTAGACGTCCAGCTAGAGGTCGAAGCGCGCCACTCTGGACCACTAGGCCATCCCAACCCCCCCCTCTCCTTTTAAAGGCAAGGCATGAGAAAAATCATCATCAAGAGTAAAAGTAAATTGGTTTAATTTAATCTTTTGGAATCGGGAGAAAATCTGATGAATATAATCATCTACAAAAAAAATAAACGAGGAATTCAACAAAAGAATGTTTGCTGTTCAATCCAAAGCTTAGCTTATTGTACAAAGATATTTACAGTCATTCTCAAAGCACATCCTCTCTCAAAAAACATGTCTATTCTAAATCATAAAATATCTTTTATCCTAAATAATATTGCCTCCGTGCGATCCGTGCGATCCGTGCGATCGATGACTAATATTGCACGAGTATCTACAACCATATTTGCAGACTTTTTCGGAAAATCCAAATTTTTATTTTTAAAAGTCAGTTGCCAAGTTTTGACTGACTAGAAGAATTGTCACGTTTGGATTTAGCAGTGATGAATTAGCTGGTGTTAATTTTCCAGTGTTGAAAACATGATGACGACGTGTTGAAACCATGACAACGCGTCGAAACCATGACGACATGTTTAAAGAGAAATGATGGGTTTGGAGAATAATTTACAACATTACTCACAGTAAATACTTGGAACTATAAACTTATTAATAAATCACTCAAAAGTTCTACCGTACAGGAAATATCAAATTTCAGCTTTATACAAAAAATGTTGCCATAGTGTCGACCTGTTTTTCAGGTTAATAAGAGAATTGGTGGCTGGTTGATGTAAGATGCCGTCTAGACACGAACCCCTACAGCCCTAACCCTTAATATCTACTACACTCAGGAATCCCTACAGCCCTAACCCTTAATGTCTACTTCACCCACGAATCCCTACAGCCCTAACTCTTAATGTCTACTACACCCAAGAACCCCTACAGCCCTAACCCCAACCCTTAATGTCTACTACACCCAGGAACCCCTACAGCCCTAACCCTAACCCTTAATGTCTACTACACCCAAGAACCCCTACAGGCCTAACCCTAACCCTTAATGTTTACTACACCCAGGAACCCCTACAGCCCTAACCCCAACACTTAATGTCTACTACACCCAGGAACCCCTACAGCCCTAACCCTTAATGTCTACTACACCCACGAATCCCTACAGCCCTAACTCTTAATGTCTACTTCACCCACGAATCCCTACAGCCCTAACTCTTACTCTTAATATCTACTTCACCCAGGAATCCCTACAGCCCAAGACTAGCTTAAATCGAACTTGTACTACATGTCTTCTAGACCCATGGGCCAAATAATGACTTGTAACGTCTTGTGACTTTTGGATGCAACAAAAAATGCAAAACATGCAACGGAACGCTGGACTCTGATGAAGCGTTGGTGAAGACTCTTTGTCCGTACAAATGTTCACTTAAAACAAAGCACAATAAAAGGCATATGCTCAGCTTCATTAGGCCGATTGGTTCACATAAAAGACCCACGCACACAAACATGTACTATAAGCTTACAGCCAATCAAAACTTGCGTGTAAGCACACATCCCGTCTCAGGCCATCGTCAGTAACAGATGTGCGGCTTCACGAGAGGCATGGAGTGTATCTTGAACGAGCCAGGGCACATCGCAAGGGGTATAAATATATCTTGAATGAGCCGAAGGGTACACAGATATCTTGAATGAGCCAGAGGGTATCACCACATATACAGATATCTTGATAAGCCAAGGTGGCATTGAGAATAATATAGAGGGCATCTTACATCAGCTGACCGTTGATAAGAAAAATCACCGGAAGCCAGTTGATCATCTTGAAATATAAATATTATATTTACAGTGTCAACAAACGTCCTTATTTAAAAAATTCATCCACAATAATCCTCAGTAGATAAAGTAATATTATAAACATGGGGTCTGGAGGTCCATGAAGGTTTTAAAAATTAGATGTGATTTTATCATTTTACTTCAAATGTAAGTTTTTAGTCTTAATTTCTTGTCCGTTCGGCTCAAACTAGGTTCATAATACGTATCGCTTGATAAGTCATTCCCCCATGAACAGTTCTATACACTGGAAAATTGGTATGTACACAAGTACAAGTTGAACACTATTAGCCGAAATTAAACTATAGTTATGAATAATTCAACACAGAAGAGAAATTAGGGCTATATACGCCAAGTTAAACCAGACCAATTTTCCAATGATAGTGAATTACTTGGATCCCATGATTTTAGAATATAGGGAGCGAATAAGATCCCAGCTGATTCTTGGAACTTTAATTGAGAAAAGTTTGATTTTAACGTAAAATGCATATAAACGCTGTATTGCACGACGATGATGCACCATTTAAAATACAAAACATGATGCATAGATAGTTACTATAAATAGTAACATTTTACCCTTCCCTTAACACCCGGGCAGATAGTTTAAATTAAGAGGAATTGTCCACGATATATTTTAAAGGAATTGTTTGTTTAAATAACGGTACTATTCAATATATATTTTAATAACAAAGAAAACATGGTGAGATATACCAGGGATACACCTATTTGCGACCATAATCTAACGCTTTACAATCTAACGATTTTCTGTTATAATTTAAACTCACTTATTGTTTTTACTACATGTACATCAATCTTTTAACGAATGGCTTCATTTTTCAGTATCTAAATTAAAGATCAGCTTAAGAAATACAAAATTTCTTTTTGCTTAAACACGTTACATAATGGCTTCTTTTTATATAAATGAAAAGGTCATATTAATCAGTGCTTAATTTAAGTTTCGTTATTGAACTTTGCTTTTTGTGATTTATCTCATTTTAAGGTTTTGTAATAACCCTTTTTCCACCCCCCCCCCTTACCCTTGTATCCTCCCCTTACCCCTAGAGCCGTCCTGTCTAGCTATACTGGTAAACCTTTTTACTACAGGTATTTCAATTATTCTTTAAAAAAACATGAATCTTTATTTAAATGCTGGATAGGATTGAATTTAAATGCTGGATAAGATTGAATTTAAATGCAGGATTAGATTGAATTTAAATGCAAGACTTAGACTGTATATTCATGTCCCCAGTGATCTGAAAAACCCCAGTAAGTCCGTCGAACATGAATTTGAGAAAACAAGGGAAAATGTTACACGATTTGATGGAAACTTGCTGACATACATGTACTAGGTTCTGCCAGATGCAAAACTGACAATATTGAAGAGTTTCACCCACTATAACTTAATAAAAAAGTTTGTGTATAGCCGAGTAAGTCCAAATTTGTGACTAACTAAATTTTCATCAAATATCGACTTACTTGGTTTTTCCAGATCACAGGAGCATTATATGTCACAGATCTATGGCATGGTGCCATCGACGACTCAAATGGTCTTATAACAGAACAGGAATTACAGATTGTCAGAATTTATCTGGCTACAAACTTTAAAAAATCAATTTCGACAGATTTGGTTAAATGTTTAAGGAAACAAAAACAGACAGAGACTGATATAAAATATCTTCCACTTCCAGGTAGAACCAATATCTACATAGACTGGATCAACTAGACCCTATGTAGACTGGATCAACTAGACCCTATGTACGTTACCACCAGATATTAACTAATCTATTAGAATTGTTATCCAGCTGACCTTAAAATAAACTTGTTCATATTCATTTAGTGGTCAGACCCATTATTTAGACATTTATACCACCGACAGTAAAACAAGAAAATATTTGCTAGCATTTTAATATTGCTCCTAATCTAGGATTCGTGACGGACTTTAATTTTACACGGATGTTGATTAATATTCAAGGAAAAAAAAAATATGGACCTAGAGAAAAAATTTGGATATTCTTGGAAGTGAGAAAGATTGGAGTTCCCTTTTCCGTAGTTTATAAAACATTTTTTCTTTATTCCAAATTTTTCAATATTACTGTTAAGATATTTTTGGTAGACCAGGGCCCTGTTTCTCGAAATCACAACTAAAGATAAATCCAAATTTTAGTAGATACTTCGCTTTTAATTGGTTAAGCACTAAAATCAATTTGATATTATCCAATCAAATTATTAAAATTATGATTTTATCTTAGTAAAAATTTCGTGATTTCAACAGGCCCCTGTATTAATTAGCTTAGTGTGTATTTTTCCTCAATGCGACTGTTTTTAATATGACATATTAGGTTTATCTTGGAGAGAACTTACATAGGCTTTTGCCTGTTGTTCAATCCCTTTCAGTTTATTGAATAAAATATTGTTTATGGTATTTTCGTAATTAGACTGTTGAGAATGAGCGTTAATTATTTGCAGCATTAGATTCATGTTTTAACAGTAGGGGGTATAAAACTGTCCATCAACTAATATTAATTAAATACTGGACTAACTAGTTACGTGTTTTACACTACTTGTAGGAGTACCGAGGCACGAAGCCCATAGCACCAGGATAAGAAGGGTTGATTCCGCGTGTTGATGCAAGTCCGGCCGCGGCCGCAGAATACCCCAGATTAGGATACGAAGGATGAGCTTGTTGCATCTGTACTCCGGGGTAGCCAGCATACGGAGGGGAGGTTTGATACATAGGACTGGAAAACTGGGGATTGTAGCCTGGTTGTTCTAGACTTGTCATTATCGGGGTTGCTATGTATGTTGGCTGGGAGTAAGTCGATGCTTGCTGAAATTATATAAAATAACAAAATATTATATTATTACTATTTCTTTATACAGTGTATAGCTTCCGACAAATTGAGAGGAGAGAGAGAGATAAATGGGGTTTCACAACCACTTAACAGAACTAGGTCATTTCAGGACTTAAAATGTGAAGAGTGAGAGAGAAATGGGGTTTAACGTCCACTCGACACAAACTAGGTCATTTCGGGACTAACATATTGTTTAATTTTATTTTAATAATTCGCTCGTGCGTAGGGGTCTTTAGCAGTGGGAGTAATCCGGAGGACCTGGATAAAACCTATAAGTTAGACAGGCGACCCTACTCCTTGTCAAGTACAAGAGAGAGAGAGAAATTGGGTCTAACTTCCACTCGACACAAACTAGGTCATTTTGGGACTAACATATAGTTTAATTTTATTTCAATAATTCGCTTGTACATAGGGGTCTTTTAGCAGTGGGAGGAAACTGGAGTACCCGGAGAAAACCCACCAGCTGACTCAATATGTACGGCTCGATTTTATTTCAATAATTCGCTTGCACATTGGGGTCTTCAAAGGTGTTCACGAGTATGAATCGAGGCGCCAACACGCTAACCATTCTGCCACCCATGCCCCCTTTTTTCCTTATAAAATAAAAATCGGTCGACTAGTTATTGATATATGATTGGTTTATTTAGAACTAACCTGATAGGGTAACGAGTTAGCAGCTGAAATATGGGCAGCCATTGTTGATGGAACACCAGCTGGATGACCTCCGGGATGACCTCCTGGGTGACCTGCCGGATGACCACTAAGTCCTTGAAAGGCAGCTTGTGGTGTCCCTAAAGAGGGGGGCATTGATGAACCATAGGCTGCCGAAGACAGGGCAGAATAAACAGGACTTCCAGAGTAAGCCATGGCATATGCCTGCGACGGTTGCCCATAGGAACTAGCTTGATGCTGGCCAATAGAAGCCATACCGGCACCTGGCTGCCCCACACTACCAGGTGTTAGCCCTCCTGGTGGAAAGGCCTGAGCTGGATAACCAGGACTAGCAGCATAATAGCCCTGTTTATCCTGACCTACAATGGTCTGTTGAACTCCTGGACTTGGGTAGTAGTTCATGATCTGAAAGAAAGAATGAAAGGTTATAAATTTATACATTATAAGCTTACGATGTTAAATTGAAAGATTCTGTATTTACATTTGAATCTTACATACAAAAGTTAACGTATAAAAGAGCTAATTCTGCCGAAGTTAATTAATGATTTAGAATTAGATAACATTTTTACCTCTCGCAGAAAACATATTTAATTCATTGTTATAAAATCTTAAGCAGGGAATCGAACCCTGGCTCAATGACAGACCTTGTGATTTCATTTCAAGCGTATACATTAACCCTGTCAGACCTACCCACCTGCTCAAAAATAACGACATAACCTGACGTCCTGAGCAAAAATGACGACATAACCTGACGTCCTGAGCAAAAATGACGACATAACCTGACGTCCTGAGCAAGAATGACGACATAACCTGACGTCCTGAGCAAAAAGTGCTAAAATGCGTATAGAGGCTTTTAATTGTGATTACCGGTGCATGTAAAGTACTGGACATACACTCACGAAAATTGGTCCGAATACTTCAAATGTTCTAACGCCAGTCAGAGTTTCTATTACCTCACGTGCGCTAAACAGTTGACGTCTATTTCTCTTTCATGTGGAAGTGCTAGGTTCGTCGAGCGCTCGATTCATGGCGAAAGCGATTGATATTTTTTCATAAACAAACGGCTTCACGCTCCCTTCATGGGGGCTGCTATTTGTAAAAACCTATGTCAATGACTGGCTAACTATTTTTAGCACAGTACGCTATTCTCTAACTGCCTAGGCCGATTCCCGGTTTTTCGGTAATCTGTCGTTATAAGCCGTTAGTTAAATCCCTAAACATCAGGAATACGGTCTGACAGGGTTAAACTACAAAATCCTGTTTATTTAATTATTGAATAAACCATGTTGCTTTGGTTACCAAAGAAAAGAACTATTTTTAATCTTGAGGGTAAACATGATTAACGAAATATTTTTTAGACAAAATACAAAAAAATTTAATCTTACGTAAAAAGATATTTAAAGTAAATTCTCTTCCTGCTTACATGGGTCTCGAATTAACTGACAACTAACCCTGAAGATAAAAATAAATGAAAATATAAATAATTCACACAGAATAATCAATCAAATTTGAATTGTCATGACCAATGTCAGGCACAAAACCTCTGGTGTCTGTCATTTTGTCTGCCACTGATTTGTCATTTTAATCCAACAGATTTTAATTGTCATGAAAAAATCTCTATTGTGCAGAATACCCCCCCCCCCCTCATCATAGGAAACAAAAATTACAATACCAGTGTATCTTAATAACGAGAGATTTTTAGATATGACACACAAGTATATTTTTGTATATATGGTACCTGTCATCAAAGAGTGAGAGAAAGAAATAGGGTTTAACGTCCACTAGACACAAACTAGGTCATTTTTTGGACTAACATGTTTTTAATTTTATTTCAAAAATTCGCTCGGGGTAGAGGTCTATATAGCAGTGGGAGGAAACGGGAGGACCTAGAGAAAACGATTACATGTCATTTGGGACTCGCGTCATTTGGGACTTGCGTCATTTGGGACTCAAAAAAATATGACCGCGACATTTGGGATATGGGTATACGACGTTTGGGACTTTGGTATACGTCGTTTGTGACTCGGGTATATTTAGTAGTACTTCCATGTTTTTCTTTCTCAAATAGTAAACGAGCTTGATTGACCGATCACTACTAATGTTTTTCGTGAAACTGGATAATTGCAATCAACACACGGCAGCCATTCTCGATGATTGACAACTCACGTTTTCCCTCATCTATCAAAGAACCGCTAGGTTTCTTTGCACATACTATGATATTACAATAACATTGGGATAATCGGTTAATCTGCTTTAACTATCCCGCAGTGGACATTGACATTTCTTATATTTTCCTGAGAAAAAGAACCCCGTGATTGGTACAAAATCAACACACGGTCGCCAATCTCGATGATTGTTAACTCGCATTTTCCCTCATCCACCAAAACACCGCTAAGTTTCTTTGCACACACTACAATAACATCGGGATTATCAGTTAATCTGCTTTAATTATCCCGCTGTGATCATTGCCATTTCTTATATTTTCCTGAAAAAAAACTTGCTTTGTACGTTCAAATTTATCGATTGGTATTGCCTTCTACAAGCTTGTCGACAAATGCAAGTGAACGCGTAGCTTACGAATTATCGTTAACAATTTATAAGGGGCTTGTTTTTGTGTTTGTCATTTTCAAATAAATTCATCAGCATATTATTCGTTTTTAACAAAATTTAATTTATACAACTTCAACTTTTATGGGAAACAATGATTATCAAAGAACCGTTAAGTGCAACTAATGTTTTATCGTTTGGTTGAGCCTTTTACTAACCACGTGTAGTTCATGTTAATAAATATTTTCTTTCGTTTTTCGCCCATTTCTAATAAATTAATCAGCAACTTTTTTATATAAATACATGTAGTACAGATAGACAGGTACCAGCCGTGTTTTTTCTTATCAAATCAATAGTAACAGACAGCTGATATACATTAAAGACAACTATTATGTTTTCATTTCTTTATTATTATATTCATAATCTCAAATATATGTCTTTGGCCATAAAACGAATAAAGATAAGTTATTACTTTTTCTACATAAATTCTTATCGTTTATATCGAGTCCCAAATGTCGTTTGTGTGGAGTCCCAAATGACGCCAGTCAAGTCCCAAACGTCGTCAACCGAGTCCCAAATGTCGTTTATGTCGAGTCCCAAATGACGTGATACCGAGAAAACCCACGGGGTTGTACAGGCGATCCTAATCCTTGTCACGTATAACTGGGAAATCGAAACCAAGCCAGTTGACTCAATGACAGGCTTTATGAATATTAAATTTTATTAAGCTCGATCAGACCTCATAATAATTTAATTTATTTGGAAGTTCAAGTGAAACAATGGAACATACCGAGTTGAATGATAGCCTTTTAGAATTGTTTACTGGCACGGGACAGTAAAGTAAGTTATCTTATTTATTATTCATTCAGGTCTTCAACATCATTCAAAAACCCATTCAAAATGGCCAATCATTTGACAGTCAATTCCAATTGAATTTTAATTTCCAATTTGGCTTCAGAAATTGTCACATTTTGCCTTGGACTACTTTTTCTCATTTTTTCCCCGAGACAGAAGATGAAACGGATAAAAGAAAAGTAAACCAATATTACTAAATAACAGATTTCCTATGTTTTTCATCAGCATTTATTCATGAAATTCTTGATGGATTTTTGCAAAAATCACAAGAGTTCAGCCTCTTCCAAATCCAATTCATACAGAATTTAGCTTACTAAACCAAGACATTTCTGCTCCTCATTGCCATCATACAAAATTCGCGATTTCAATATTTGGTTGGGTTGTTAGCCTTATTGGGTTATTAGATGAAAGCACGAGCAAAACGCCATTAATAATTACTTACCACTAATTAATTAGTAAGAAAAATAAAGTCAATGAATTTAAAGTCAACACAATAAAAGGTGACTTCCGGAATGACCCAGTACCGGGTTGAAAACCGTTCTAAGAGTTGATTGGTTTAAATTAATTTTGTCTTGATCAATATGGTCTCTTTGTTAATTCGCACCATTGATATTCTATTTACAATATATTCCCGAATCAATGACTTGCTAAATTTTACTGCACCAAAGTTAAAACACGGAAAATAGAAGACGAAATAAGATAGGATTTAGATTCCCACTTTCTGTTAGTCTCCATCATCCAGACAAATATTCTACGTTGATGACTAGAAGGTTCTAAGTGACCGAGACTAACTTTCTGCATCAACCGGTACTAACACTCGGCAAACGTCGTTGCCCTAGAAATGTCGAGGTTCGCCGAATGCGGTACTAAATCTATTTATCAAGGCCAACTCAATTTCGTCAAGGTCGGTGAGTTGTAAAATAGAGAGAGAGAGAGAGAAATGGGGTTCAACGTCCACTAGGTCATTTCGGGACTAAAACATGGTTTAATTTTTATTTTCAATAATTCGCTTGCGCATAGGGGTCTTTAGCAGTGGGAGAAAACTGGAGTAACCGGAGAAAACCCATGGTCGTTGGATAGGAGACATAATAATAATAATAATAATAATAATAATAATAACTTTATTTTCAAAGGGTTGAAAATTAGGCCAAAAGGCCTGTCTTACATTTTTCCCTTTATAACAGAGTATAATACATTTGAACAAACAGAAGAGCAATATTTACAAAAGAATATTAACAAAATCACAACTGAAAATATTAATTTTAAATCTTTCATAATATAATAAAGTTGGCACACATGAAACATACAAGTATAATAATAAAACATATTAATTAATGAAAAAGTCCATAATTAATTTCTTCTGGCAGTTTCCAATGTATATAAGTACTACTACATAGACTAACTAGGTCTCTACATAGTTACAAATTGAAATAATCGCCTACGAAATGAATAAAATGAGTTACAATATTTTAAACAATCAGGTAATGAGTTCCATAATTGGGCTCCAGTGAACATTACCCGTTGTCACGTAGGCTACAACCGGGGATTCGAAACCACGCCATTTGACTCAATGACAGGCTGTATGATACAGCGCGCACGTGCTAACAACGAGATGCATGTAAGTCTAGGGCATGTGAGTATTGGCGAGATTGTAAGTTAGGGTTCGGAGTTCGGGTAGTCTAAGTATTTGGGGCTAGGTTCAGGGTTGGGTGGGTTTGTGCGCCAGATCTAATTGATAAGGCAACTTCAAGTTTGGTGAAAGGTCACGTGATGCAATCAGGGCTAGCACTAATCCCGACCCTAACCCTGGACCTAACCCTTATGTTTACCATAACCCTGACCTACAATCTCACCAACAACCACGTGCCCTAACCTTATTTCCATCTCAGCCAACTGGACGAAAATTGAGCTGGCCTTAACAAATAGTTTAAGCCACCATTCGGAATAATTCAAAGACGGGCTACGGTGCGCTATCGGGGACATTTTGCACGATAATTTACATGCGAGGGCCAATGTTTAGAATTCCAACTGTCACAATTTCTTTTATCTGCACGCCAAATTGTACACAGGACCTTGGTTTCCGCAGCACCCGAACATCTAGGCCTTATTTCATGTCAGTCAGCCCCTCTTTCTATCGACGAGAAACCCGAGAAATAAAATAACCGGCACCGTAAATTTATTAGTGCAGTCAGCTATAAGATTAATGGTAAAAACTATATATATGTATATTATATAAGAAGGAAGTACCGATCTGGGCATCAGGTCACCACTGGTTGTAATCTAAACGACAGACTCACCCTACCTGCAGATAACGTACTCGAACACAGTGGATAGCCATGATATCCACATGACGTTATCTAAACGTCGCAGGTAGCGAGGTCAAGGCACAGACGTCAGTTTGTAAACAAACAAACGAAAGTAAAATGACTTCGACAAACAGAAAAGCTGCGTCGGACCAGGGTTGTATGTGCAATAACACGGACACAACTCGAGATTGAATAATAAATTCCCGGAAGAAATAATGGGATTTTAACAGAGTTAGCAAGTTTAAACGGATATTTGACACACACGGGGGCCGCACTATTATTGACACTATTTTGTGCTTCGGTCGGGTCTATTTCACATATACACAATGAATTCTGCTTATGTTTTTAGCGTGGGGATTGACTAATAGTTAATTTATTTAAGTTCTAAACAAAACATTAAAACTTAAACGCAATTTTAAAAAATAGCCAAATTCTTGCTTGGATTACTGCGCAAAATGGCCATTCAATGTGTACATTCGAAAAAAAAGTCAGCTACCATTTAATTTTCGTCACGTTAGTTACGTACGCACTGGTTGTTGAAATATAAATGTGGATAAATCAAAGCGGTAATGCAATAGCCTTCTTTATCGAGATATTTACGAAATGAAGTGAAATGAAATGGAGTTTAACGTCTGTAACAAAGAGATATTATTTAGGTGCATAGAACTTAATGAATATCTGCTAGTTTTGACAATACATGATTTTGATTTCCACCTTTATATAAACTGTTGTCCAGTCACGATCTTATTAAATCTAATTAATTCAATATGTCCATTACAAGCTATACATGATTTTAAAATAAACACACTTAACGTTAATAAAATTCAGAAGTAGTATATCCATAAAAGTGTGTTTATTTTTAGTGCAATCTTTTTCTATATGTCTTAAAAGGATTATATGCATGATCTGTGTACAGGATCTACACGACTTCAAACGATTATGCACATGCCGTGACGAGACAAAAGAAACATAACCTTTTATAATAAAATGGAAAATTAGTCCTGTGGTTGTATAAACGTGGTATCGGGTCTTCTAGAAATAAGACGCACACATTGTCTCCAGGGGCCAATTGCTCAAAGCTCCGTTATCTTTTAACGATTCGTTAACTTTAATGGAGAGAACGATTGTTGCTAGAAATAAAGGCCCCATACATTCTGTGGTGCAAATTTTTCCTACAGATTTATGCTAATATTTCTTTAGGAAAAAATTAAATATTCTATAGTTTTTTCAGTAGTAAATTTAACGCAAACAACACGTTACCAAGATATGTCCGTTAGAGTTTAACGGATCGTTAAAATAACTTAGTTTTGAGCAACCGACCCCCGATCGTCAATTCTTATAGATAACGGTTATAAATTCCCTATCTTGTCTGTCGAGAGAAATATGACACCGACGAGACCCCATGAGGCTTTACAGGCTTGTGCAAAATAAAACTACCAATCTACATACAAATGAAATTTGACAATGGCCAGTAATTATACCCCCCCCCCCACGCCCTTAACGTCCCGGTGTTCTCTCAAACTGATCCCGCAGTGAATATTCGCTCGGTCGCTAGTATCACTGATAAAGATGACATCTATGCGCCTTAATTCGGCAAAATATTAACTTTTTTCCTCCGACAAAATAAATTCTAAAACATTTTTTGGAAGTATAAGAAAAATAAATAAAGACGTTTGAAGTATCTTTTGTTAAAAAATATTCCCTATTTAGTGTAAATGGGTATTAGAATGAGTAAAAGGCATCATTTTGCCCGAAGCAGTTAGGTGTTATGTAAACATTGCACGAGCCGTTGAGCCAATGACTGACGCCGCATGCAGTCAACGCACGTGTTGTGCACAGTCATCTGTGACAGAAATAATTCGTAAGTAATTCTCTGTAAAACAGATTGGTGTTCTCTTTCGAGTGGGTTAGCAACCATTATTTTACTTCATACCGGTTTCCACTAGTTGTAAACAGCCTAGATGATAGCCTTGTTTATCACCAAAAATATACACTTTACAGTAGATTTAGCTTCTGTGATAAATCCCTTTACACGAATTTGATTGGTCAATCAGAATGGAACTCCCTTTTTATTTCAAAGGACAGTTTATTTTTGATGAAAAGTATCTTGTTTCTTATTAAAAAGGAACTATATAAAAAATGGATGTATCACTACGCCATAATGTATTCAGGTTCAGTAAAAGGGAAATCTATAGCAAAGAATTATATTTATTTATTTCTGCAGGTAAGAAAGGATTGGGTGATAAATAAAAATCTCCTACTCGTCTTTTTTTATATCAAAAAAAGATCAAAAACCGTTGATAAAGCAAAAAAAAACCCCGGCTGGGCCTCGTTTTTTTTTACATTATCACCTTGTGTTGATATTTTTGGATATCAAAATAGACTCGTAGGAGAATCTCTATGTGATATGAATTAAGTTGTGAATTTTAATGTAGTGATGTGGGCCCAAGAAGACAAACAATTGCCATGCATCATACAGTGTGCGTTGAGGTAATTTTTCCCAAGAAAGCGGCGCTACGCCTATCGAATTCTAACTGCCAAGGGTTATTTTACAAGCACAACAATGTGTACAACGTGTACAAACCATCCCAACGACTATATATATATATATATATACGATGCCCCGTGTTGTCCGATGCTCTGTCCTGCAACACTGTCAAGGGATGGGGGCACAAGGGAAAATCCAGATGAACTTTGTCACCTAGCAAAATTCGCAAAACATTCGATAATTTAATAAGACCGTATTTCGATGAAAGTAAAATTTTAATAAATTATATATTTACGCTTGTTTTGTAAATCATTAACGAACTAAAACTCAGCTATGAAAGGAATTTTATATTCTATACTCTAAACATGTGCTTTTTCTACAAACAAACAAACAGGAAATTGTAATTGTTAAACTAAAAACGAGTAAGGGACTAGGGATAGTCAATAATTAAAAAAAACGAATTGAAATGGACAATTTTTTTATAATAATTTTAAGAAATGTTTCTGATCTCTGTTTCTATATTCTATACTCAGAAAAACATAATTACTATCAACAATTACAAACACACAAATTGTAACAAAATCAGTCTATGGACAATGCACATTGTCACTCACAAGTTCAACCGGAAAAAGTTTTTGGATAGGACGATTCATTTCAATCATTTTACTCGGACTACCACGGAACGAATATTGTTATCTCTTCCAACCAATGTTTTCACTACTCGGGCCATATACGTGAAACTTTATCCTAAAATACAAGTACGACGCCCCTTTCTCGAATAATGGGACCTTGTTTGACACGAGCGGGATGATACTCACGAAGTTCTGTAACATATTCAAATTTCCAGCGTTTCCAGAAATGTTCGAATACCTTATACAAATAACGTTTGCGCTTCACACATTCTTGTTCACTATTACTACATGTAGGCTGGTCATCAATAACAAAAGTCGGTTCCGTTAAAAGTCGTCTTCCAATTACAAGATGTGAAGGAGTAAGAGGACTAACACAAATACATGTATTTTATTTCATTTGAAATTGGATTCAGCATTAGACTGGATATATTTGACCGTTAATACACAGTAAAGATACAGCATGTTGTATATACAGTAAAGATACAGTGTAATTTATATACCGGCAATACTATATACCGGAAAACACCGGAAAACAACCGGAAAACACCGGAAAACATCATTTTATACTGAATACCGGAAAACACCGGAAAACCACTAAATACTGGAAAACACACTAAATACCGGAAAAAACCCTAAATACCGGAAAACACCATAAAAATATGTCGTGATGTCGAGTTATCGGCCATATTCCTCCCAATGCTATAATTATATACCCTGATCCTTGGGTTGGTCAAGAAACTTCCCCTATATTTTGCAGTGTGGTTTCTCTCTGTCGGTAGTACAGGACAAAGGGTATGTCAAAATACAGTGTCTATGGTTAGGGTTAGGTTAAGGGTTAGGGTGGTGGAAACGGGTTAAGGTTAGGGTAAGGTTTAGGGTTAGGGTGGTGGAAACGGGTTAGGGTTAGGGTTAGGCTCCGGGTTACATATTTAGGTTGTTTTCCGGTATTTAGGGTGTTTTCTGGTATTTAGTGTTTTTCCGGTGTTTTCCGGTATTCATTATAAAATGGTGTTATCTGGTTGTTTTCCGGTGTTTTCTGGTAGTTTTTCCGGTGTTTTCCGGTATATACTATGGCCCTTTATATACACGGTAAAGATACAGTGTATTTTATAAATATATAGCTTATATTCCAAGCGAGCAACAGTATACAAGAAAACTACGCTCTCTTGTGTACTGTTGACGTCACGCCAATCAACCGTTGCTATGCCTCGTATATTCAAAGATCAATTGTATTATTCTTCTGATGAGTGTGGAGTTCCACATGAAACTTTAAGTAAAGAACTTACAGATTTCATATTTTTAATTATTTATATTTGCTCTGGATTTATTCATCGAGCACTCTGTGTTTAGCTTATGCGCACTATTTGGATTATAATATATATATATATATATATATATATAGAAAAAATAAATAAAGGTTGAAAATGCCTTTGAAAAGTACTATTGTTAATTGTCTACATGTTTCGCCTTTGAAAAGTACTATTGTTTGACAAGCTCAGGCGAAACATGTAGACAATTAAACAATAGTACTTTTCAAAGGCATTTTCAACCTTTATTTATTTTTTCTATATTAACACTACTACGGTTTCAACTTCATACATATATTGATATATATATATATATATATATTTATAAGTTTCTATATTTAACTCTCAGGTTTATATACCCAAAATACTAAGATTTGAATGGAAAAATCTATATTTAATTACATTTACATATCTGCCAAGATCTTTTGTCCTTTCGGACAAAAATATAAAAGTTTTTTTGAAAAAAAGAACTACATTATTTGTTGATTACTAGCACTATCGCTTATTTTATTAAGCGGTTCAGATAATCAACAATATACTTCTTAATGAGAGAGAGAAATAGGGTTTAACGTCCACTCAACACAACTAGGTCATTTAACGTCCACTCAACACAACTAGGTCATTTCGGGACTAACATATGGTTTAAGTTTATTTTAATTATTCGCTTGCGCGTAGGGGTCTTTAGCAGTGAGAGGAAACCGGAGTGCCCGGAGGAAACCCACGAGGTTGAGTAGGCGCCCCTATCTCCATGCCACATACGCTCACACCGGGGCTCGAAACCACAGCCGCTAAACCAGAGGTGGCCGGCCAGCTAGAGGTCGAAGCGCGATACTCTAGACCACTAGGCCATCCCAACCCCCCACTTCTTAATGATCAATAGGATGTATAACCCTATTGCATATATGTCCGCAATACATTTATAGTGTCTAAATCCAACAGTTTTAGAGATATTTGCGATTTTTGACCGATGGTTGCCATCTTTGATTTTGCCACGCCCCACAATCCCTATCTTTATTTGGTAAACTTTCTTTTCCTTACTTAGGACATCAGAATAAGTCAATAAAAAAACCATTGTTGCAATTTGTTCTGCGTAAGACATCATTTAGCCGTCGTTTGACCCGCCTTTGGAAGTAATACGCACAGCGTATAAAATAGTTGTAGTTGTACAAAATAACAGAAAAATGATTAGTAGTACTAGTCGGATGTGTTGAGAGGCTTTCGAGACAGACTGTAATCTTTTCAGATCCCGATGTAATTTGTGATTATCTTGTTCAAGTATTTTATTGTAGTACTGTAATTTACTCAAGTAATTTTTATGGTTGTTTCATCCCCATCACTCATCAGGTACTGTTGTGATTCCTATGTAAAAGTTGGAAATACATTTTGGCTTGGAGGTGCTTTGTCTAGTTCCTTTTTAAATTTGTATTCAAAATGTCGATATACCTCATCCTCATCGTCAGATTCGTCAGATTCGTCAGATTGTAATCTGTGCGGTTCGTTTTGTAATCTGTCTAGGTATTGTAATTTGTCCCGATCCTGTTGTAATCTGTCTAGGTATTGTAATTTGTCCCGATCCTGTAGAAATCTGGCAACCTTTCTTGTAATCTGTCTTTATCTTGTTTCTCTTGGCCCAGTTCTTCTCGTAAGCTCCAAATAACCACCTCCTTCTTCGATTCTACCTCTTGAAGTTGTTGAAAGTTGTTTTGTTGTAATCTGTCTTTATCTTGTTTCTCTTGGTTCAGTTCTTCTCGTAACCTCAAAATATCCAGTTCCTTCTCCCATTCCACTTTATGAAGTTGTTGAAAGTTGTCTAGTTGTAATCTGCTTCTATCTTGTTTCTCTTGGCCCAGTTGTTCTCGTAAGCTCCAAATAACCACCTCCTTCTTCGATTCTAGTTCTTGAAGTTTTTCGGTATATTTCTTAGCTTCGTGTTCTTTGAACTTCTGAATTTCCGTAGAATATACCGACTCAGATTTCAATGCATCATTTTCTACCTTCAGGTCAGTAATTTCTAATTTCAAGGTTTGTATTTCATTCTCAAGATCTTTTACTTGTTTTTCTTTCATTGATTGTCTTTCAGTGCTCATTTCCTCATCTTAAAAATAGAAATTAATGTCAAACTTTAGACTATAATATAGTTTTCGGTTTATTTTATTTGAGCCTATTATCTGTTGATTGAGCAATTTTATCTGTTAATTGGGTCCTACAGCATGTTGATTTGGGCTTAGTGTTCTAGTTCTATGATTTGGGACTACATATATGCATAGAACTAGAACACTAACACAGATGTTAGTATTCTAGTTCTATGATATATGTAAGCGTGTTGATTGGGCTATATTTTATCCTTTGATTGGGGCTAACAATGTCCATTGGGGCCTGAAACATGTCGATGACACTTTGTAAAACAGACTGAAATAAATCATCCCATTTAGTATCATGTCGGTTATATTGAAAATAACAGATATTCAGATCTGGAAATATGCGTTGGTCAGGATATGGAATTTCAGAGTTTTCCCAAAGAGAGTATATTTTCAATTGATTAATTTATTCAAACATTACCTGCGATACGACGAAATGTAAACGAGTTAGATTTAACTGGATCGGAATCAATGAAACCACTTTGTACGACATCTTGAAGACAGCTTCGCAATTCTTCGTCATCATTTGAACCGATAGATATGAGATGAAAAGTTACTTCAACACATCCTCTCCTGTAAATAGGTTACAATAAACATATATAATATCAAAACGAGAGAGAGGGAGAGAGAGAAGGGTGGAGAGAGAGAGAGAGGGGGGGTAACGTCCACTCAACACAACTAGGTCACTTCGGGACTAACATATAGTTTAATTTTATTTCAATAATTCGCTTGCGCGTAGGGGTCTTTTGCAGTGGGGAAAAACCGGAGTGTCCTGAGGAAACCCACGAGGTCGAGAAGGCGCCCCTATCTTCATGCCACAACCTTTCCTGGGGGGGGGGGCATCCATTCAACACCAGCAATGTCAATTTTGAACCAACAAATCGTATAATAATAATTATAATAAGGGTAGCAAATTAGGCCTGAGGCCTTTTTCTAATTTGGCTCTTGGCACAGCTCGTGCGAATGTTTACGATCATTACTGCAGGAAGAAACCGAAGAACTCGGGGGAAACCTGGCATGGGTATAAAGCGTGTGGGATCGCAACCACAACCACCACATTAACTTTCTCTAATTTCTTTACAACTACAAATTGTTGTCCTGGTTTGTCCTGGCAGACCTGTTCAATATTATTTTCACATCTTTTTACAAATTCTTTATATTTAGAACTGGTGTTGTCTATTAATTCATAAAACTTCTGTCCACTGTATTTGATCTTTCCTTCAAAGATAGCTGAAAAAAAAGAAAATTACTTCAACACAATATTCAGACAAAGCGTTTCCTTTATAGAACACGGTAACAGTTTCGGCTAATCTATTCTATTTGGGGGTCAGTGATATTTTGGGCGTGTCTGTTAGGGGTATCCCACAGCATAAACTGTCTGGCAGTGGTCATTCCTGATTTCCGTGGTGGTACTGAACAACTCAAAAGCTGTTTTAGATGGTACAGATTTCAGCTTATCTAGCCTAGCTGTTGACTGGAAATTAGGTAACTTTTGTCGAGATACTCCGACACTACAAATGTCTGGTAATTACATAGCTCTTTCAGGGATACCTCACCCCTAGAAATGTCTGTCAGGGTGTTTTTGTGATACCAGAAGATGTACGGTACACTGCTATGCGAATTTCATGTGATACACTTTTGAGGTAATCTAGACTAGTGAGGGGGCGTGGCATTTTGGGCGTGGAATACCACACCCACCACCAGAAACTTGGCAGAATTACATTTTGATGATACCAAATGCTTTGATACTATAACGGAGAAAATTGGTACACTTTTCAGCTAGGCTAACCCCTTAGGCTCCCGTTCTAGAGGTTCACCCGGCAGATTCTGAAAGAAGGCACTATAAGTTACTAAAATAGATCATAAAAAACTTTGTATCCAATTTCCAGGTTCAGCCATAGTTCTGTCGGACTGATATACTGTCATCACTGAAATAGTGTTACATGCGTTTCAATAGAATACGTACCACAGTCAGGCTCCAGTCTCTGGATAACCCATGTATAGTTACACCTTTCTAGGGCCAGCAGGAATTGGATGTATGCATGTGGTCCCTTTCTACGTAAAATCATCAACATACGTGTAATACATCTGTACCTGCCCCTTGTCTCTAATATATCCAATAATAACGCATATTCATCGTCATCGAAAACAAACTGAGAATACAGTTTATTTATAAGTTCTATAGCATCTAGTTCATTTACAAGAAAATCCGTGTGTCTTTGTAATTTCCATCTATCAGCTTCAGGTATCGACCCTCTTTGGTGGTCAACGGGTATAATCTCTGCTATGGTTTCTTCTTCCACTTCATCGTTTGAATATACTGAAATTAAGGGGGGTAATAATAGTTTGGTGTAATAGTAAGTACAGAAAGAGAGGGGGTGGATGAGGGTTGTATTACGTTCACTGAACACACCACGCTAGGTGGATTAGACAGAATCCGGTACATGGTACTATCTTACTTTAATAATTCGGTTGCGCGTAAGATATGGGGAGAAAACGGAGGATTCGCAGATAGCACGATATTTGAACCAATGACAGGCCTCGAAATCTACCGTACACGCGTTAAGAAATATGATCGCATCACACATAAACAAAAAACTCATATGACAACCCAGCGGTCACGACAGTTCCGGATCGGAGGGAAGGGAGGGGGCAAAGCGGGACAAATGCCCCCCCCCCCCAATTCTGGCTTATACTAATATTTTATCCTGGATTACACTAAAATAAAGTACATGTAAATGAAAACATCATAAGAGAAAGAGTCTGTTTAAAATACTCAAACGTCAATGAAATAGCTGCCTAAATTGTCTCAGATGCACTGAAATTAATCCTAAGTTTGAAAACAAATTACTGCAGGAAAACACCCCAGGCACCCCAGGGGGCGGAGTACATACTTGTACGATCCGCGGTTAGTACAAACAGCATTGGGGCCCCCGCACAATTGGTGTGTCCCACCCCCCGCCCCCCACAAGGTTAATCGGGCACTCACGACACACGATATACATAGACCTTGCAAACACAGACTTCTTGCAGACTAACAATAAGTAAGGGATATAATTCACCAAGTATAAAAGGGGGATGATTTGAAGATGATATAGCACCTGTTTTTAAATCGGTATCATCTGAACACTGATATGACGAGGTCGCTCCTCCAATTGGTTTGTTGTCCATAGCGGTGTTGACTTCCTCTTGCTTAATTCTTTGTCTATCCGTTTCTGTCGTGTCCTTTTCAATGACACTAGGTTCCGTTCTCGTGATCAATTCTATATTTGATGTTATGATATTGTTTTCCTGGTCACTATTTACTTGGAACCATTGCTCAACCTTATTGTCCTTGCTGGAGTCATTTTGACAGATGTGATCATTAGCTTCACCATGGCATCTCATCTCACATGAGTCAGAATCATCATGATGAAGCGCACGAAGTTCTTTTGTAATCGGATTTAGCTTCTCCTCTAATATTTCCTTTTCAAACTGCAATTTCTGTTTTCGTATATTCTGTCCTTCCTCGTCGTCTACTTCAAAACCAGAATCCTGATCTGTCATCGTTCTGCTGTTCTCCATTTTGGTATCTGTTAAGCTGTCATTGTTTTTGTTACCGTGTTGTTGAAGAAGATGTTCATGGATGGATTTCATCTGATTTGCCAAAACCTGTTGGCCCATTTTGTCGCATATGCTGTAAATATATAGATAGCACGTATGATAAATAAAGCCACGCCCACACAACTGGTTTATCTCAACTGTGGCTTATCCAAGATGACAACTTGGATGATAAGCTAATTAAAAGATCGATGAAGAAATCTCATCTTGAGGAATCATCCCCAAATTTCCCATTCATTCGAACAAAACTGAAAGATCTCTAAAAACAAACCTTTAGAATGGAAGAGGCCTATTCTAGGCAAGTGAGCAAAAAGCAGCCACTCTTAGAGCAGTGCCAGCAGAATGGTTGGAAGGCCTGTAATTTTCCTGTGGACAATTCGTGTCTCAAACATTTTGGAGAGCACTTATGAACCTAGGCATGGCAGGACAGACACACGGGACCTTAGTTACCAAGGTAGGCAAACAAGCCGAGGAAGTCGAGGAAGCCTCCAACTTGTTGTTGAGACGGGGAAGGGTATTCGAAGTGCCAACTGGTACCTGGGCTGAGTGTGATCAACTCAGTTGGCGCACCTCTCGAGAGCTTTGTGGATGGCGCCGAAGCGCTTGAAGATGAAGGACCTCCACCTGATGACACAACCAGCTCCGGGCTGTATTCAAGATATTTGAGCTTATTACTTTTGCAATGGCCTAGTTGTCTAGAATGCCTGTTTATCGACCTCTAGCTGGCCGGTCACCTCTAGCTTGCGGATGTGGTTTCGAGCCCTGGTGTGAGCGTTTGTTGCATGGAGATAGGGGCGCCTTCTCAACCTTGTGGGTTTCCCCCGGGCACTCCGGTTTCCTCCCACTGCTAAAGACCCCTACGCGCTTGCGAATTATTGAAATAAAGTTAAACCATATGTTAGTCCCGAAATGACCTAGTTTGTGATTAGTGGACGTTAAACCCCATTTCTCTCTCTATACCAAGAACTGGCGGTTCTTTATGAAAAGCTAACATATATAATGCATCTTTAACTCTCATCAGAAAAATAACTGTCTAAAAGGTGACGTCAGATTGCAACAATTTATTACTCCCCTAACTTTAATTTTAAATATATTCTAAAAAAAAGTGTCATAGACGTATTTCACGCTATTCTAAAAAAAACGCTGATGTCATAACTCGGGACCTATTTCTTAGAAACACAAAACTAGGTCAATTCTAGGGCCTGTCATGTACTATAATATTATACCATACAATATATTTCATCCGTGACATAAAATATGTTCGAATTCTGAGGCCTCAAATTTAGCAGTCACATGAGTTGGTATCAGGTTACGAAGCAGTATATTATCATATGCTTTAGTTCTGATATACAACATTAATTTTAATTGCGAGTTGACAAAGCTGGCAGACTTTTGTTGTAGTTTATCTGTGAACAAGTTTGGGTTAGGCGAAGGCATTCAACAAGGCGCGTGCCCAGGGGGTTTCCAAGGGGTCCGGACTCCCCGTTGCTGACACAGAGCTTTGTTTATTTGTCCTTCTTTCTTTGAAATAACACGTCCCTGGCAATGAATAGCTTTTCCTTCTAAGCGGTTCTCTACGCTATAACCATAATGATATGTCAAAATATACCATATCACGAGTCAGATATAGCCTACTACAAATGTTCTCTAATGCTAGCCTCCCACTATCACGATTCATGCTGCATCTGAAATCGAGTTATTAATCGTGGAGTAATCGTTTTATACATCATAGATACAAGCATAGTACAATCAACCCTAACCCTTCTCTCAAACCCCATACAGTGGACTCAACGGCACGACATTGGGGGCTGAGCAGTACCTATTTCACCTTTATTGAGTTTTGGTTCCTTATGTAAATTCAGTGGTCACCAAGCCACAAATTTATACTAAAGTTGATATTAAAAATGCTAATGTTTGTTCCGAATTTTACAAGAAACATTAACTTACCGTTAGAAAGATATATATTTATCCCAGCTCTTGTTAAACAGCCAGTCAATCACTAATTCACACGCAAGCCTATAGTATGTCGTCATTACAGACTCAACTGGGATTTCTATTACGTGCTTTTTGTGTTACTATAAAAAGAAGTAGGTTGACCCCCTTTATTCTTTCTTTTTCGTTTTTAAACAATATTTTTATTCAGTCAGGATATCTGAATTGGATTTGAGAACAGGCTTAATCCATGTCAAATCACTCTCTATATAAATATCATATTATAATATTAATACAAAAGTACAAAGGGGTGTACAAACATGGTAGATAAGTCAAACACACACATGTACATATAGTATGTACATACAATAAAATATATTAAAATGTACAGTATATATTGAAGGCGAAATAGAACAACGGTATTGTAGAATAGATTATATATTATAATATTAAAGATAGGCCTACATTATGTAAGAGCTAAATCTGATTGTTGCATGTCTTAATTAAGGCTTCAGATGTTATAGTGGGTCCCTTAGTTTCCTTTTAAATTATTAAAATATATTAAAATGTAGGCGAAAAAGAACAACGGTATTGGAGAATAGGTCAAAAATATGCATAACATTGAAAATAAAATACTAATTTGATAGATATTAAAATATGTTACAAATCAGTAAACATATGGACTTAATAAAAATGATCTAAACTGTGGGTTGTTGAGCATTGCGGATAATGCATTGATCGATGGAACACGTGATTTATTTTAAATCAATAATTGATAAAATGGTTTCATCTTACGTCTTGCGTTTTATTTTAAAGGAGACAAATCGCTAACATTTGGGACCTAGAAATTCACAAAAGTGTGTCGCAATGCATGTAATACTGTAACATGAATATATATACAAACTGATTTACATTCAATGGTTTCCGTTTTTACTCCAATTTCAAATCAGTTATGTTCGACAAAATAAGCCAGCAATCGCAACCAAGTGCAAATTTCTAGCGTCTAGTTATTCCAGTCTACATAACTATGTTTGGTTTGGTGCAATGTGTATAGTCTCGTCCCTCAAGTCTCTCAATACAACCGGGCCTGAAGCGCATTATGGTACACGATTCGTGTACCAATGTTAAAAAAAAATTATTTTATCTTAAAGTAACATTAGTTAAGAGCCAAATCTGCCTATAGCAGGTCTTTCTTTGGTCCTGAAATGTTTTCTAAAGTATTAGTTAGATATTAATTAACTGATCCAGGCCTTAATCAACTTTTGATGGCATCAGATTGCTCCGATATTAAAGCCCCAATACCACTCTTGTTGTAACTGAATAATATGTTCCAATCTTTATTCTGGTCAACAATTTGTACTATTTTACATATTTCAATTAAAAAATGATGCAAATTTCATCTTAACACACCTAATTTTAAAAATTGGAAAAATTCAACTACATGCCGTAACATGGGTTGAAAAGCCTTACGTAAGCACTTTCAAATGCAACTTGGATCTAAACATATTTTCGAACCCTCTGGACAAGTAAGATAGGTTGTAATGGATAATTTACACAACAGGTAGGACACTTAAACATCTTGTAGTTAAAATAAGGCTAATTATTTTTTTATGGACCTGTCAAGCCAGCAAGAGTGCTATTGTCCCTTTAAACAGATTAAAACGTTTCAGTGATTCTTCGATTTAATCAAATATGGCGGACCCATACGGCTCGAGGCTTAGCTTCGATCAACCAGGACAGTGGTTGAAATTATTGCACACGTCTGTCAAATCTTCAAATGCCAATATCTTCGCTTGCAATAGAGTAATTTGAATGGACTTTTCAAAATATTCATTTTACATCATCTACTTTCGAACTAGTATAGCAAGAATGGGCCTAATGGCTAGTTCTTATCTTTATCTTGAATAATGTAACTTTAAATATCGGATATTAGAAACTCATCTTTTACCTGTAAGTTTACATCATCAATGCTGATTTAAATTGACCAATAATTCGTGTTTTCAATGTCGAAGATTTTGGAGGATTTTAAGTTACGGACTTAGGTCCTTTAATATTATTTTTTGTTTGGTGACTTATGTTTGGCAGTTAGTTAAAGCATGCCAATCGATATGTGTATGTCTATAATGATAAAATATTCCAAGATGCCGTGTCTATAATGATAAAAATGGACCCAAGATGCTGTGTACCGACTTTTAATAATAGAACGACCGGGGCGGTGTGTCGGGTAATGGGATATGGTGCTGATTGCCAATGCGCACTTAACAACATACTAATTTGGAGGACAAAAACGTGTAGAATGTATTAAGCAGGCGTAAAAGACTGTCGTTCATTTTGGAACGTTCACGTATTTCACCGAACATAATTGTTTGGAAATGGCATTAATGAATTAATTTTTTTTTTAATATAGTCACTTTATAAATTCCCATATTACATTAACATGTGCTTTTAGACGCATTTCCGTCTATTTTAATATACTATACACCATTTGTTTTGTTTACTTTGTTTGTTATTCTTTATTTCAGCTCCTATGATTCTGTGCCTGGTCCGTTTCATTCCGTTCAAAATTCCAACTATCCGAAGAAAGGTACATTTGATAATTTACATAACATTTGAGGCTAAAATATAGGCTTAATTCTTTTCGCGAAATTGAAAGTTAACGAATTAAAACTAGCATATAAGGATTAGTTTGCGTTCTTGCGTGATTACGGGCACTCTAATCGGGCTGTACTATATACCGGAAAGCAAACGAAAAACACCAGAAAACAACCGGAAAACTATACTGAATACCGGCAAACACCGCAAAAACACTAAATACCGGAAAATACACTAAATGATGAAAAACACACTAAATACCGGTAAACACTCTAACTAGGTAACCAGGAGTCCTGTCAAAGGATACCACTCTGAGGTGTACATCGCGATATAATCGAGGAACGAACCGTCTTTATTATATGTATGTTGTTTGTATAATTATTTTTATGTGATTTTATTTTTATATTTGTTAACATATTTTAATTGAATGATTGGTATTAAGCAAGATACTATACTGTATAATCAATAAACCCCAAAACTTCAAACGATTTACCGTTGTTCCATACTTGTTTATTTTCTGAGATGCATTTCGTCACGTTATCTTCCACAAGATGTAGACGTTCACCCAACCAATCCCTAAAGAGACCCCACAGCGACAAAGGTAAAGACGAGAAGGATTTATGGTACCTACCAGCAGTCAAGGCACAGACCCTGGTTAGTAGATCCTCTAACCTGGCTAGGATTGCATCCTTTCTCGGGGACTGAGAGATCAATAGCTATTCTGGACCTGCACCAGGGGAATTAGTGATACATGTCGGGGGCTCAACAACATAATTATATGGTACACAATATATGTTTATCAGAACTACATGGGACCTGCACTAGAAGAGTTAGTGATACATGTCGGGCTCAACATAAGGGAGGAAAGTGGACCAAGGATACACAAGCAGATGCTAGATCTACGCACGGTGACCAAGCGCTTCCCCACACAGATCCCCACTTCTTCCCGACTCCAACAAGAAAACCCGATCGCCTACCAAAACCTCACCAGCTACAACCAATTGATCTCCACTACACCTTCACCAAACGCCACCGCACTACCAAACTTCAAGGGCAAAATAGAACTGAAGGGTAACGACGCCATCCAATGGAGCCCAGACACGACCAGAGAGACTAGGATTAAGGAAGTTGAATTTTGGATATTTTTCAACATTCTGAACAATCATCATCCATCTGTCAAATTAACCGCAAATGTAAGTCATAACATCGCCGTCTTTAAAATTAGCAACACTAAAAACACAGGCCAACTGGACAGTAAAGCATCTTTCAAAGAAATCGATACACATCAATTATTGTTCAAGAGCTCCGTTCAACCCAAACTTACCATCTCTGGCATCATGAAATCTCAAATTCTCCGTTTTCATAGGATATGCAATCAGAAGATTTAGAAAAATAAGAGAAAGGGGATACTCCAAACGCCATCCCCAACGGTTAAAAAACAACACTCTAGCTGAACTTGCCGCAAAAGGAAACAAACACTATGCAACCAGCAGTTAAAACAAAAACTTGAGGCCATTCGAGCTGTCAAACATGCAAAATCATAAACATATCCGATTGTTTCCATAACAAAACATCGGGCACACAATTTCCAAAATTAGACCAATTTTCATGCATTAGTTCAAACATAATTTGTCTAATTTCCTGTAGACAATGTGACAAACAATACGTAGGGGAGACTCTATAGGCACTTAGGGGAAGAATTAACGGCCACCGGTCAGACATAGTTACCAAAAAAGACAAACCGGTTTCAATTCATTTCAACCAACCGAATCTTGACATTCCCAATCAGGCCAATAGAAATTATCTAGAGCGACTTTGAAACTACAGAACAGTTGAAAACGTTTAGGCTAACAAGAGAAAAAATCTGAATTGACAAATTGAAAACAAAAGGCCCCTAGTTTTGAACATCCATACGGCTAGCACAACAGCAGCAAGTGCATCCAAATCATCAGGAAACACTATACTGATCTCGTAGAAGATCGCCCAAAAATCTTCAATCGGAGGACCAGGCTACGGGTTATCTATTTAGGATGTTTCCGGTATTTAGTGTGTTTTCCGGTGTTTTCCGGTATTAGGTATAAAATGGGGTTTTCCGGTAATTTTTCTGGGTTTTCCGAGATATAGTATTGCCGCTTTAATCCGATTTTATCCAATTATATATTTGCTGTACATTATATACAATAAATATTATATGCAATTTATTCTATATGTGTAAAATTGGAGACGTGACATGCGCATTCTTCATAACAACCAAGGGTTGCCGAATTGTGAAACACGTGTACATCTAAGCTTCAACTACAGGGTTACTTGCGAACTAAACTTATTAAAACCTTTTTATTATGCTCGTCATATTGACTTGATTGGTAAATATAACATTTCTCTCTCGGCCATTATTCTAGACATATTTAATTGACGCGTATGCTATCTTACCGACATTTCGCCTAATAGTTTGGATGCAGCTATGGCGGGTATGGCGTCAGGCAGGAAGCTTACTCTTACAGACACCTGACACCACTGCTTGTCGTGTATTTTGTACACGAGGAGCAGTCCATTTGCTGATTACACTATTTTGCTTGGATACACTATTTTGCCTATAACGTTTTTAGGACTTCGAATTCTATCTGATGGTTTGGATTGTTCGTACTTGGTTTTTATTTTATCTCTAGAACGAGTAGGTAAGAACTTCATGGCCCATTTCATTTTAGGAATACAAAACTGCCTCTCTTAAATAATACACAAAAAAAATTAGGGTTTAAAAAATGAGAATAACTGTTGTCTGATGCCTAAAGAGTATGCATGAGTTACGTCCCTTGCCTCCCACGACAAACAAAGTCCGATTTTGTCACCAAAATGCCATGGCTTTTAACAATAATAATATATTAGGCACCAGGAATGTTTAAATAACGAAACGTGACAGGAATAGTTATGATCGGATGTCATTTGAAGACAGTGGGCGTTCATCAGTAAAACGACAAATCGCAGGAAAATGACGTTTTTTACACGTTTTCAGAACATCGCAGCGCTTTATTGGATTGCGTTCCGGTCAGTTTTTTTTACTCTAACATACACTTTGAAGCACGCCCTTTACAACCACACGGGCGCGTCGAATTACCCAATAACACCCAATAACACCCAATAACTGCCCAATAACACCCAATAACTGCCCAATAACACCTAATAACTCCAAAATAACACCCAATAACTCAAAAATAACAACCAATAACTCAAAAATAACAACCAATAACTACAAAATGTTGACTTTGGAGACACAAAATAACAATTTAGTTGAATTTAAGAAAATCGCTCCTTACGCTCACTCGCCCGAAGGGAGATAACTCGTGTATGGGATTTTTGTCTACAAGAAATTAATGTACGGTTTCGTTGCAATTCGTTTTAATTGTACATGGGCGTCAAATGTAGAAACACTATTTCAACCCCTCCATGGGTATCGTCAGGCGGTTGCAATAACAAAACATTATTACAGATGTCCCCGCTATAGTTTTTCATGAAATTCAAATTAACTTTCAATAATTTAGCGCAAAAATGCGCTACCAGGCGACATAACGATTAGTCTGTAAAAAATTATAATTAACTGCCAAATATTCTACGCAAAAAGCTATATTTATTTATATTTACAAATTATATCAAATGTCATTTCCGGTCATCGTGTAACTTCGTTTGTAATACATAAATGAAACCAATTTAAGTTAGTACCGCTGACAATTAATTGTCTCTGCTCAGAGTATTCTCGTGTTATCATAGTTTATTATGTTCGTCCGAATGTGTTAGGGTGTGATTTGTCAATATTATAGTCTAGTGAAGTTAATCTAAAGAATGACAATAGGCAATAATAGTTCCACTATTAAAGCATATTTCCATTCACATTTTTTGTCCCTGTCAACGCACGGATAAGAAGTTTTGTTCACTAATAAAGCATATTGCCTTTCATATCTTCTGCCCCCATCAACACACAGACAAGAAGTTAATTGGTTACTTGATTACCTTATGCTCATACATTTAAAGGGACAATAACACTCTTGCTGGCTTGACAGGTCCAGATTTTTTTTTAGCCTTAATCCAACTACAAGATGTTTAAGTGTCCTACCTGTTGTGTAAATTATCCATTACAACCTATCTTACTTGTCCAGAGGGTTCGAAAATATGTTAAATCCAAGTTGCATTTGAAAGTGCTTACGTAAGGCTTTTCAAACCATGTTACGGCATGTAGTTGAATTTTTCCAATTTTTAAAGTTAGGTGTTTTAAGATGAAATTTGTATCATTTTATAATGAAATATTGTAAAATAGTACAAATTGTTGACCAGAATAAAGATTGGAACATATTATTCAGTTACAACAAGAGTGGTATTGGGGCTTTAAATTAAAATTGGAAATTGTTAAATTCTCACCCGAAGGAATTTCTCTTAGTAATTATCCAATGAGAATTAAGCTAATAAATGACTTCCATAAGAATCATCTCAGCTGCAAAAGTATTATAAAAGTTATCGCCCCTTGGACGCTCCCTACACCACTGGTCAATCTAGATCTACTACAGAAAACTGACAAGAAAAACAACCCCAGTGCTGCACGTGCTTTCTCTCTAGAACACTTGGAAGATAATTGGCCGTCTGATGACTGGGACCATGTGTACACGGATGGCTCACGCAATCCTGAAAGGGGCACCAGCTCGTTTGGAATATACCTGCCAAACGGGGAACAGGGAATAAGCAGGAAACTGCCCAAGAACTGTTTGGTGTACACTGCAGAGCTTGTTGCCATTCGTGACGCCCATCAAAAGGCGGTAAGTTCGTCATTCCAAGCGATTCTCTGAGCAGTCTGATTTCAATCCAAAATGACAACTCGGAATCAAGACCAGAAGTCATTTTGGAAATCAGGCAGCTATATCAGAGGGTCCTAGAGAATGGAAGCAAATTAGAGCTAGTGGGGATTCCATCACATGTCAACATTAGAGAAAACGAGTAGGCAGATCGACTCGCCAGCGAGGGTCTCAAGGACACAGCCACACCCCACCTCATAGACTACAGCACCACGGAAATCTTCAGTATGGTCAGAAGACAGGTCAATTCAATCTGGGAATTAAATCTCGTTGGACTTGACACACACAGATTCCGGCTGGATGACGAGATCTACACTAAGCCAGCGACCAATCACCCTAGACGAGATATATGCAGACTGGTGGGGTAGTGGAGTAGCCTAAACACTATTTCACCAAAACAGTTACCAAACCTATAAAGTGGGATAGTTGAGAAAGGGGAGGTCACGATAGGACGGGCCCGGCATCTAAACACTATTTCACCAAAATCAGATACCAAACCTATAAAGTGGGATAGTGGAGTAAGGGGAGGTCACCAAAACACAAAACCCACAAAGATGACATCTACCAATCCAGAAGCAGAAGAGATCATCCACCAAACGATATGTTTTTTACTAAATTAAGGGAAGAACTTCCCACTAAAGCTAATCCATGGCCTAAGGCCAAAATGGAAAGATTGCAAAATCATATTCTAAAAAACAGTAAGCAGCTCCGGCTCTCCTATGTCTTGTCTGTGATATCACTTAAGTGGAAGCAGACGTTAAACACTAAACAGAAGAAGAAGGGGAGAGTTGTTGGAATAGATCGAACCTTCAATTTGGGTAAATGTTTCGTTACTGCATTGTCTTATAAAAACCAATCTGTTTTATAAAATTAATCGAGAAAACGAATCAAAACCCCAGAATGCTTCGCCCCATAATGCTCCATTTGGATGACGAAGCACCAACTTATCTTCGTTCCCAGTTAGGTAGTGATAAAATAATATTTGGTACCGACGAACAAAAATCGACGACTAAATCTTTGTATGAAGTATTCCAAAATTCTAATTTCTTACTTTGTACAAAACACATTAAGGAAAATTTATATCGATATTTAGAGAAATCGGGAACACCACAAAAAGAACGCTCAATTATATGAAATTTAATTTTTGGTAAGGAAGGAATTGTATATTAGAAAAATGACATGGATTTTGAAATGAAAATAGATGATTTATCTGTTTATTTTGAAAAATATCCTAGATTTGAACAAAATCGGGAGAGATATTTAAAACATAAATTGTTATTATATGTTATTAAGCACCTCCAAAATAAACTGATCTCAGACTTATGGACTAATAACAACGCAGAATCAATTAATAATAGACTGAAACAAGAAACAGATTGGCATATTCAGAATTTACCTGACCTTGTTACAAAATTGGTTGTTACAAAATTGGCTAGAGTGTCAACATTTCAAATTCTCAACATACGTCGGGCTTTACACGGGACAGGCAATTGGCAACTTGTAGACCACAAATCGGAGATCCGTCCTGACACATGGGCTTGTATGGAAGCGGACAAGAAAACTCGCGTGTTTAATAAATAATTAATGAAGAAGAAAAATGTATATAATGTTAATATTTTAATTTAAAAAATGTGGATTTCGGGTGCGTAAAGCCCAAAGAAATGTCGGGCAAAAAACCAGGGCAACGTAAACGAAGGCGCGCAGAAAAAAACTCATCGAACGGCTATGTTAGTTTTAGTAAAATATTTAAATTCAACTAAATTGTTATTTTGTATTTCCAAAGTCGACAATTTGGTGTTATTAATTTCTTGTCTACAAAAATCACATATGTACGAGTTATCTCCCTTTAGGCGAGTGAGCGTGAAACTCCCCTTTTGACACAAAGAAGCGATGCATCTTGAATTCAACTAAATTGTTATTTTGTGTTTCCAAAGTCAACATTTTGTAGTTATTGGTTGTTATTTTGGAGTTATTGGGTGTTATTGGGTTTTATTTCGGAGTCATTGGGTGTTATTTGGAGTTATTGGGCAGTTATTGGGTGTTATTGGGTAATTCGACGCGCCGCAACCACACAAGTCAATTATATGTCAGACCTGCAAAGATGCAGCTTTATGCATTTGAGGAAGACATAGCTGTTGACGAAATACCAAACTGCCTTTTTTAAATAATACAAAAAATACTCCACACGAATAAATCTTTCCCAAACGAATGCAGGATTTCAAGTCGATCCCCAGGCCTATCAAACCCGACTAACAATAATAATTGTTTAGGATGACAACTTTTGGAATGAGGGTATTTTGAAATTAGGGTAAAAAATTGGTCACAATAAGGCCAATTTTGTTATACCGGAAATTGTCATTTAGAAAAAAAATCACCCCACGTTCAGATTGTGACTTACTCGTGTTTGTCGGATCCAGATCAATTTTACACATTAACCAGGCCGCTGAATGGATTCAAGGTGGCGTCGAATTTCATGTCGGCGGATTTCATAATTTAACTTTTTGCATCCTTAACCGTTCCTCAAACATATAAAAGTAGTAGTTTTACAGAATAATTAATTGCCTAGTTTTGAAGAATGGACGGTGTAAGTGGAAAATGATTTTAGTCAAGTTTTTAACCGGATAATTCTAATTATAACATTATTTACATAAGATAAGGCCATCATAAAAGGGCAGTGGCTAAATCACACTCGTTCCTATTGCTTCTATACAATTGAAACGTGGTGCGAGGTTTTGGTACCACTAGTTACTTCAAGTAACGTAAATTGTATCGGTTGGGTAAGCCTTATTTCTATACTAGTTGTCAATAGAAGCTGATAGTAACGTAGTAGCGAGCATAGCCGATACAATCTACGTTACTTGAAGTAACTATGGCTAAATCACACTCGTTCTTATTGCTTCTATACAAATTTAACGTGGTACGAGGTTCTGGTACCACGTACGTACTTTTTAATTATGGTGATTTTACACTATTAAAGGGACAATAACACTCTTGCTGGCTAGACAGGTCCAGAATTTTTTTTTAGCCTTATTCTAACTACAAAATGTTTAAGTGTCCTACCTGTTGTGTAAATTATCCATTACAACCTATCTTACTTGTCCAGAGGGTTCGAAAATATGTTTAAATCCAAGTTACATTTGAAAGTGCTTACGTAAGTCTTTTCAAACCATGTTATGACATGTAGAAGAATTTTTACAATTTTTAAAATTAGGTGTGTTAACATGAAATTTGTATCATTTTTTAATTGAAATATTGTAAAATAGTACAAATTGTTGACCAGAATAAAGATTGGAACATATTATTCATTTACAACAAGAGTGGTATTGGGGCTTTAAAAGCTAATTTTGCAAATTACATTAATTATTTAATCAATTTCGATGTTTTATACGGTACTATTTATAGATCATATTTACACTTGATGTTTAATATAATACAATTCAGACGGTCGGTTAAAATAATCGCCATTTATATATGGTGTAAAATTTATTGTAACCTATTAAAAAAAGGCCCTACTAGTACTTGGTATGTTGGACTACTAGAGGGAGGGTTAGGCCCTACTAGTACTTGGTATTTTGGACTACTAGAGGGAGGGTTAGGCCCTTACCCTAGAGGGAGATATGAAACAAAACGTGGCAGGACGTGGCAGGTCAGCTAAAAACATTGAATAATAAAATACGAGGATGATAAATAAATATGACATCCCATGGTACCGAAGTCGCTAGTACAGCAAGGCAAGCGTGGTACGTTTATCTCAATACCGGATTCTATTACTGTAAACCACTGGTGTTTTTATTATCAACTTACATGTATGATTCTGTCTTATTGTCACCATATATTATTATACCACGTTAGTTTGTACCTGCCAGGTTTTGTTTCATGTCTACAGCTATCTAATATTCTAAAATACCACGTAGGGTCTTTTTTTATAGGGTATAATAACAGTTATTTTAAGAAAAAGTGTAAGTATGGCCTATAAAATGATCAACATACTTTGAAAAATTAGCGTACATAATGTAAAATCCGTATATAATTAAATATTAAGTGGTACATGTACGTTTCGTGTGTATAGAAGCAGTAAGGCGAGCGTGGTATTTCGAAGCGTGGTATTTAGCCCCTGCCGGTTACATTGTACGTTTCGTGTGTATAGAAGCAGTAAGGCGAGCGTGGTATTTCGAAGCGTGGTATTTAGCCCCTGCCGGTTACATTGTGAAGTTATGACTGTTAAACGATATATACATGTAGTGTAGATACAGTAGTTCATTATCCTAGCAAAGTTACTGGACAACTGAGACATAGCCTTGATTGTCCAGTTTATAGTTTTAAATCTCACATTTGTTTAAATCAATTTAAATCTTGGCCCGCTGATGGACTAGAGAGTTGATTATAGGTTTCTCACATGAATAAATGTCTAAGATAATTAAAGTTTATGTAACATTTCAAGGCAAAATATAGACTTGCAATAGGCAGATTTAGCTTTAAGAATTAAATTTATCTTTTTAATAAATTTCAGATATCTACCGGTAATGAATATAAAGATTTCCACGAGTGTGCAATATGCTGTCAGATCTTCCATCAATGGAGCGAGCTAAAAGACCACCAAATAATTCATGTTGAAAATAGGGACATGAGGGGAATAGATTTTAATGTTAATGTCCGCAAAGACAAATATCCAGATTACCGTTTATTTGATCAAGGTGAGAAGGCGGATGTTCGTTTGCACACGAAGAAGGTGGAAGATGGAGATGACAGATGGAAATCGGATGTCAGTTTTAAAATGGAGAACAGGAAAGATGGAGGAAAGAGATGGAAATCGGATGTCGGTTTTAAAATGGAAAATAGGGAAGATGCAGAGACATCTTTAAACAAAGGGAGGTCGAATGTCGGTTTTAAAATGGAGAAGAGGGAAGATGGAGAGACATCTGATAACGAAGGGAGGTCGAATGTCAGTTTAAAAATGGAGAACATGGAAGATGGAGGGGAGAGATGGAAATCAGATTTTAAAATTAAGAAGAGGGAAGATGGACAGACATCTGATAACGAAGGGAGTACGGTAGATAGTTTACACATGCAGAAGAAGGTCGACAGAGATATCAAAGAGAGGTCGGATGGTAGTTTAAACACAGAGAACATGGATAACATAGAGACATGTAAGGGCAATGGAGATATCAAAGAAAAGTTGGATAATGTAGAGACATCTAATGATGGAGGGAAATCATATATTCCTGTACGCATGGAATACAAGGTTGATATTCGAGATAAGGGAGAGAATTCGGGTGTTCCTGTACGCATGGAATACAAGATTGATAATCGAGATAAGGGAGGTAATTCCGATGTTCCTTTCCGCATGGAATACACGGTTCATAATCTAGATAAGGGAGGGAATTCAGATATCCGTATGGAATACAAAGTTGATAATCGAGATAAGGGAGGGAATTCAGATGTTCCTGTATGCATGGAATACAAGATTGATTGTCAAGACAAGGGAGGTAATTCAGATGTTAATTTACACATCGTGAACAAGGTTGATAATCAAGGAGCATCTGATGTATGTAAAAAAGAAAAAGAAACTGGTGACATTGATAAATATAGTGAGTTGATTACGGTACCAGACCTTCCGGTACTTAATAACAAAAGTTGGAACCTTAAATGTGATTTCTGCAATAAAATATTTAATGATGAGACTAATTTACAAGAACATGCCCGAGTTCATCAGGGAAAGAGACCCTTTAATTGCGATTACTGTTGGAAAACGTTCCCGAGACAAACTGATCGACTTAGACATTTGGTGACCCATACCGGAGAAAAACCTCATCATTGTGATGTTTGCAATAAGTCATTTAACCTCCACAGCAATTTACAGAAACACAAAAAAATTCACACTGGAGAAAAACCATTCGAATGTGGGATGTGTGACAAATCATTTTCACAGTGTAGTAATCTCCTCACTCACATGAAAACTCATACGGGAGAAAAACCGTTTAGTTGCGATATATGCGGAAAGTCGTTCTGTCGACAGAGTGACGTAAACCGACATTATAAAACCCATACTGGAGATAAACCGTTTAAATGTGAACTCTGTAGTAAATCGTTCAGTGACGGCAGTAACCTACAGAAACATGCCACGACTCATACCGGTGAAAAACCTTTTTCCTGTGAAGTATGTGGCCGCTCGTTTTCTAGGCGCAGCACCGTTAAGCGTCATCTGTCGACCCACTCACATGATTCAACCATGCGGGGGAATGACAGCCCTAGTCAATCGGATCATAACAATGTAGGAGATAATCCATTGAACATTTCAGAATTGGATTCTCTTAATTCGAAGATTAGTGACAATTGAATAAAAAGAGGGATTTCTGGCTACAAGGCATGTGCCAAAAGACTTTTGTATAGTTGTAAGTGCTACCAACACGAGTTTGTGGATTTGGCGCTATATAAATTGACATATTATTATTATTATTACTACAAGGCATGTGCCAAAAATATGAGGGAACGTATCTCAACCACCCATGACAACGGAAACATATTGATTGTGTTTACATTACGATTCTATGAATCTGCTTCTATTGGTAGAACTGTGACGGGACTGAATTCGGCGTCACTCAATTTCAATTCTGTGAATTTTGTATTATTCCAGACTGAGAGTCGAGCATCCTCGATATTTAAACAAAAATTAATTTTGATCAATGACACATATTATTAATATCCTAGTGCATGCATTTTGTAATATTATGAATTTGGTCGTAAATTGTCAGATTCATTTTTTTCTCATCATTGTTTTATTCTTTCTATACAATAAATGTTGTTCATGATACAATAAAATAAGTGGGGTTTAACGTCCTATTATTCTGCTTCAACTGGGCTAATATTGGTAACAAAAGAGTATACATTTCTCAATACATCAGATTCGTGGGCCTCGGAATGAATTAAATGCGGGTTAAATCATGTTTTTGGTCCAACTGGGCAAATGAAAATGAGTTTTGCTTTGTGACACGTAAAAACCTTGCTAGGCCCTCTGTTTTGCAACACTGACAAGGGTAAACCTAATGAACTTTCTCGGCCAACACGAGGATCAAACAGGACCTTCAGATTAACAAGCCAATAACAGGGCCTGAGGGCCTTAGACGTTTCATCAACCAATCAGCATTGATATTTCAGATAAGATACCCACAGTTTATTGCATCACACGCTAAGAACTCGTTGCAACACACTAATTCCTCACATCAACCAGAACGTAAGAGAAATGGGGTTTAACGTCCACTCAACACAATTAGGTCATTTTGGGACAAACATATGGTTCAACTTTATTTCAACGACTCGCCCGCGCACAAGGGCCCTGGGCCCTGTTTCAGGAAAACTTAAACTAAAATCCTGAAAATCGATTTTAACTAAAATCAAAATGAGATTTTAAATTTTATGCGTTTCACGAAGATCGATTGTAACTTAAAATGCAATTTTAATAGATTTTAGTTAAAATCGCTTGCGCCCGCGCAGTGCAGATTTCCGCTGCGGGTACTTACGGTGAAAGCAAATACGCTTCGAAACTGAAAATTGTTGACAGACTGAATTAACTGTTACATTATCAATAGGGGGAGTTTCATACGTTGTAGAAATGTCTGCACATGGTCAGAAAGTCGTACAGAGATGTAATAAATGAGTTTATTGCGTATTATTAGTTTCGAAATGTATTGGTGGGTTGACCTTGAACTTTGCATTTGATTTCCTCGCAGGCTTCAATAGAAATAATGTGTATCGATAAACTAAAGCGCTTGAATTTCGAATTTTTATAGTAAATTGACAAGAGAAACTATATAGAATTTTCACAAACATATTCTGATATGTGTCACTCAAACAACTAATCGAGGCTTCAATTTTTTTGTCGTAGTTTAAAAGTATTTATCAACTTTGAAATTAATACGCCAAATAGGCAATGTTCCGATGCCTAGATTATAAATGTCATTCTAATAGACCCTTTCAATGGTATTTTGAAAATGCAAAAGAGTCTATCTATCTTACACAATTAAATGACTTTTTCCCCGAAGATAAAATAGTTTTGGCGCCTATTTTTTTTTTTATGTTGTTTTATTAACGTAACTTCATTAAGAAATAATAAATAAAATTATGATATTAAAATTTAATTTCAAATAGGCCTATAACATTTTTGAATAAAGACATTTGAGATTATTGATTTATCTTTTTACAAATCATCATAACCCCAAAAACATGAGTAAATACTACATGTGGCATGTCTAGTATTATAGGCCTTTAGGCCTTTTAATACCAAGAAATTGGCCATATTAAACACGAAGATATTTTCTTTATACCTAAGAGTGCTCTTCTTTCCATGACATTGGATATAAATTTTCTATTAGTGTGTAGTTTACTGGCGTTTTGGGTGCGTTTTTTCTTGGAGTTCTAATATGAGGCGCCATCCAATGCTTAAATTGCCTTACAATAAAATAAACGGGTGGACCGTAGCTGTATATCCCATGCTATGAAAAGAAATTGATTGACAATTGTTTTTGTGAATGATTGTATGTTAAAATTATGTGCCAATCATATCTGTATGTCGCAAAAGATCAAACAATGTAGCTCTAATCAATGTTTGTTAATGTCGTGATTGTAAGTTAGGAGAGGGTGACAGCTATCCTAAGTAACAATCGATTTTAGTTAAAATTGTCCTTAAAATAGTTTTGTGAAACGCCACTATTTTAAGTTAGGATACAATTGTAACTTACAATATTATTTTAGTGGATTTTAGCAACAATGCTTAAAATCGTTTTGTGAAACGCTTCTATCCTAAGTTAGGATGAAATTTTAGTTTACAATGATTTTAAGGAGATTTAAGTTTTTGTGAAACAGGGCCCTGAGCAGTGGGCGGCAACCGGAGCGCCCGGTTGAGAAGGTGCCCTTATCTCCATGGCACATACGCTCACACCAGGGCTTGAAACCACAGTCGCTAGCCAGAGGTGGCCAGCCAGGTAGAGGTCGAAGCGCCGTTCTCTAGGCCATCCCATCCACACCCCCACCACCACATGGGTTATAACAACTCTTTCAGATTCTAATGTAGCAAAGCAAGGTAACCAAATAGGATCTGTGTTTTAATCAGATTGCTTTTTTTAAGTAATTCTAATATTCTTGCCGTTTGAATATAACAAACAGAATTGTATCAAACTTTGTAACATTGATATAAGCAGTTTTCATTTCACCATAAAGTACGAGGTCTGCAATTAATATTTTAACCCTTGTCTTTAATTGATTAGGATTTGTTTTGTGAGTTAGTAGGGTTGTGAGATCCTGGTCGAAATCCAAGATACAGCTAATTATTATTATGGGCTGGAAGCCGTATTCACATCCACACTCGGCAAACCTCGACAGATTCCGGTACCCTTCGTAACCCTACATCTAGACTCGGATGTAGGGTGGGCAAATGGAGGTCGAATTTTGGGAACGTGTGTTTTCTAAGGTGATTTTGGCTGCTGAATCCGAATCTTGAGAAATTTTTGTTCAGTGACATCATTTTGAGCTGGTTCAGTGGCCTTCAAAGCGGCGGCTCAAAAATGACTTTTTTTCTCATAAAAGCGAGACAATATTGGAACTTGTTGTCCAATATGTTAGAATATATGTTTTCATGGCCGTAGATTCTAAAATTGCACTCCCATTTATGATTTGATAACATCCTTTATTGATATGAGGGTAATAACTGAAAAAAAGTAATTTTGAAAATGGCAACGAAACCAGCTCAAAATGACGTCACAGAACAAAAATTTCACCAGATTCGGATTCAGCAGCCAAAATCGCCTTAGAAAACACTCGTTTCCAAAATTCGACCTCCAATTGCCCACCCCAGCAATGACATTAAGTGATATGTACCTACGACCATACATTAATAATAATAATAATCTCCATGGTGGCAGCCATTTTTTAGTTTGTTGATATAATCTCCATGAGGGCAGCCTTAATTTTTTATCCGGGTCCTTTAAAAAAGTTTCAAAACGGCGGAATTCGTCATGCATCAGAGTCTTGATGCAGGCTACCGGAATCTGTCGAGATTTGCCGAGTGCGAGCGGAATCTCTTACCCGCATTCCAGCGCCCGGATTCGAGATCAAGTTAGCAAACATATTCTCGCACCCATATTCCAGTACCTGGATTGGAGATCAGGTCAGCACACATATTCCTAGCGCCGAGAAAACTCTAGATATAATTATCACGAAAATAATTGTTACCTTTGTATTTATAAGAAAATAAAATTTTAAAACATAATTGCGAGAATATGTGTGCTGACTTGATCTCCAATCCGGGTGCTGGAATATGGGTGCGAGATTCCGCTCGGTTCAGCTACTTTCACTGACCCATGACTCGGTGATGGAAAGTAAGTATAAAAAAATAATAGAATACCTAGTAATTAAAAGCGAAGCCTTAACTAAAAAAAAATCAAAGGAACTTTTACAGTCTGCCTCAGAAAAAGCCAGACTATGAAAAATTTGTTTAAATAAATGATTTTTTATCTGTTTTGGTTTTGTTTTTTTGCTGAAATTTGCTGCACCAGGTTCTTTTAATTGAGGCATTTACCATTCAAATGTCTTCAAAGTGCGCGATTTAAAGTTAAATTCTAAAAATTTCCGGGGGGGGGGGGCATGCCTTAATCGTAATCCTCACTCCTATGTTATTTTTTTAAGTCCCCAGAATCATGCCTGGTATCTGTGCTAAATAATATTATATTTACCGACTTTATAAGGATTTATTTAAAAAAAAAAAATATTGGTTAATTATTCGCGAATTCCGAACAACAAACTGGCTCGTTATTCACCCTAGATGGACTTAGTAATGTAATAAAGGTATAATATAGGGGATACGCCAGGAGTGGGTTTTTATTAGCCTAATTGGTTCATAAATCTCCAACGTCTTGGGAAAAGGAATGGTTTAATCTCACTGTGCCCCCTAATCAACTGGTGTTATAGGCCAATGGTGTGAAAACTTAAATAAACAAAGGATTGTTTATCTGGTAAGTTTCTCTTTTTAACTTCATGAATAACTATGTAACATTATTATAAAAATATTTAGTATTGTATGTTTGATCTAAGTCATTCTTTTTACTTTTAACTATGTTCATTTATCGAGATTTCATTTTTATCATTTGAATTTATTGTGTATTTGTTGGTTTTTATTTTTCCAGATGTCCGACACGAAGCTGACGATATAATTAAACATGTCCAGTACAAAACATGTTCCGACATACTATAGCCAGTGCATCGTTGTACAGAGCCAGATCCAAAAATCTACCCCGACTTCTAAGTCAGCGCTCAGATATTTGTTGTTACTTTTATTGTGAACAAAGTTGTTAATTAGTTTAATGCTAGTAGTTTTTAAAAATAGACTATGCCTTTAACACCATTGTATTCGAGAATCCCCTAGCTTGATTAATCCCCCCATGAGAACAGCAGGGGGCACAGTGAGATGTTCCCAAAGGAATATAACAGTTACTTACCAATTCTTAAAATTGTTGCTTTGGATCAACCGGAATATCAAAGATCTCTGTGTTAAAATTATAATTGGAATGTGTAAAACGATTTTTAAGGTCACCAGTTACTAATTAAACGTTTTTCCGAAGAACGTCAACATACATAAATAATGAATTTCTGAAGGGTTATCAGTCAAACAATTGTTAAATGCCATTCTGAGGTTTGAAATAGCGGTACAGGAAATTAAATAGTAACTTTAACTAAACATAATCATAATCAATAATGATACAATATTATCAAAATATTTAAAAACAATTCGTCGAAGAGTATTCAGAAGAGAAAAAGAATAAACTGAGAATAAAAATATAATGAAAATATTACCCCCCCCCCCCCCCAAAAAAAAAAGAATTAAAACAAAAACAAACAAATTATTTATCAATCAGGATCATATTTATTTATGAAGCTAACCGTATTAAATATTATTACGCAAACCAAACTGTATTTCCATGTATTTATGATTTATTAATCTATGTATTTTAATCGCACACTCCTTATATACATACACAATCCTGTACAATTAAATTAATACCTTTATGTAACAGGTACGAATATGTTTTCTTCCCATGCATTATGGAACACTAAATGCTAACAACTATATTGGACTGTATTAATTTAATTTTCAAAATTGCATCTGCATTTTAAATTACGCTTATAAATCTAATAATACACACACTGAACGACAAGTAACATTTTCTTTTGTCAAAGGTAGTTGAGGTATTAACTGTGGTCTGTCACCGCATTTTGATGGAGTTGCGTCCCTTTGGTATTCTACACGGGACTTAACACTTTCCACGGGTGTAGACCACTACAAAACACCTCTACGCGCAAGCGAATTATTGAAATGAAATTGAACCATGTTAATACCGAAATGACCTAGTTTGTGTCGAATGGAAGTTAAACTCCATCAGAGTCCCTCTCTCGATGTTTTCTTCAATTTTAACACTGCCAAAGCATAACTATGATGTTCTTTTAATCCATTATAAATAAGAGAATGGATTGTTGTCTAAACAAACAAATAGTCTATTATTAATGATAACAGTTAAAACTTCCGCGTATTTAATTGAGTAAAATATATTAAGTCAAAATTTCCTCACATTAATTTAAAAATTTCATCATTTCAGGTTAAATGTTCAAGTTGCGTAGTTAAAATTTCAAGATTTGTGTAGTTCAGGATGCATTATAGGAGATTAGATAACGAGTTTTCAGTAATATTTATCTGAATATATTGTAATTAATAAGTTGAAATGCTTACAGCATATCTTTAAATAGCCCGAATTCTGAGCGCCGCAGGTGCGAAACAACCGCGGGGGTCTGGGAGTCCTCCCCCAGAATTTGTATAGACTTCATATATGCGATTTCATTGCATCTGATCTTCAAATATTAAACACAACTCCCACCCTATTGTCAGTGTTTTTTGTTTGTAAAATCATCATAAACAGATCGGTAGCCTACTGCCTGAAAAAGTTATGAAAAAAAAATCCGACTGAAAGAAAGGCGCGTGGTTTGAAGGAGGTGGTGATTTATGAAAGAAGGTTGAACATTATTTTTCAAAGATTAGCGTGTTTTTTTTTTTAATCTGGTCAATCTGATGCAGAAATCATGCTGCTCACAGAACTTTACCTGTCCCTTGGTAAGTGAACCCATAGAATGCATATTATATATTCTAAGGCCTCACTTACCAAGGGACAGCTAGATGACAGGTAAAGTTCTGAGGTAGTGTATATATTAAAAAAAAAACTCTCATCCTATTTTCAATGTTCTTTGTCGCTACACTTTTTTTTACAGATTACCGGAAGAAATAGTTGGGAGACCTAAAATCCGTGACCAATTTGCGGGGAAGTTGTTTTAAAAGTTGTTTTATATTACAAAAACCTGCTGAAACGGTTAAGCTTGGGTGCCTCTCTCTAAAATGCTGGCGGAATCCGGTAGAGGGCCAAATTCAAAAAAGCGGCCAGATTTGGTGGGAAAATATAAAATTATTTATTATTATAGGCTTCTGAGATGTCGATTTATATGTTTTAAGGGGCTCAAGTTTTTCCAATATTTCCGACAATCCAAGATGGCCACCATTTTTGGCCTGCAAAATAATTTAGTCAGCTAGTTGTGTGTTTCGGGGTCTAGGTAGGCCTAATCAATTTTGATGAAGTTGTCTCCATATAAAGCAATCAGCAATAAGAGTGAAAGAAATGAAGGTACTCACCGATATTTACCACCTGCTATATTCTGTAAATAATTGATTTTAATTTAATCAACGCTTGATAATGGATCCATGTAATATTTAAACATCAACAACGTATCCACTTAAAGTCAAAGTGGTACTCATCGGAATCACCGTCTTTCGATTCAAAAGATAGATCCAGTTCTGATTGTTCAGATTCAGATTGTTTCTGCGAAGTTGAATAGGCCTTTGTCCTGACATCTCCCTGCTGACATAGGCATAGGAGCCAATCTTAATTATTTTTTGAGGGGGGGGGGCTGAGTCTATCTGCCCGAAAAATTTCTTTTGTTACCCGAATTTTCAGAATCAGTCATTAAATTAAATAAAACGAACTTTCCACCGAGATGTGATTTTTAATAAATCACACAATTACACAATAGCCCGAAAAATGGACGTTTCACCGAATTATAGCGGGGTGTGGAGGGGTAGGGGTGAAGCCTTTTTGTTCAGATCACATCGGCTCCCAGTAGTTGAACATGGATAATTCAAAGTGTTACTTACTGTCAGCAAACAAGCGCATCGACGCAGGGGTGCCGGAACCCGGATACCAGGGTATACAAAGTTGAACATGGATAATTCAAAGTGTTACTTACTGTCAGCAAACAAGCGCATCGACGCAGGGGTGCCGGAACCCGGATACCAGGGTATACAAATGGTACCCTGCCCTTTTCAGGGGTATACATGTATACCCATGCCCTAATGTTGAAAGTGTCCAACCTTTTTACTAGTCTATTAATTTTTAAATAATAGATATGTAATGGCTCTCATTCTCATGAATTTTAAAGGTTTTTATGTTCGAATTCGGAATGCTATAATAGAGGCGCCCTAAAAAGGGTTCTCCGAATTGACAATTTCAAAATTTTCAAGAGAGACCAACGCTCCCCCTATCTTTTGGTACCCTGGCCCCCGCGCCGTTCCGGTGCCCCTGCAATGCCTGCATCGACGCCACCCGTTTTACCCAAGCATCATCACTTGCCTATACCGAAAGGTCGAGCGAACAATGACTCTTACAGTGACCGAATCTTTTCACGATATACCCCTATATTACGGAATGGACTGTCATGCGAAATCAGAACCGTGATGGACATTTAAACTTTCAAAATAAATAATCAAAACTTGTCTTTTCCGACGTCATTTCGGATTTTAAACCTTTTCCTTTTATGTAGTTTTATTATTTATAAAAATCTTATTTTAAATTTCATATTTTGTAATTTTACTTTTTTTTCCTCTTATATAGTTTTATTATCTGTAACATTCTTATTTTGAATACTATTTTTTGTAAAGCGCGTTGAAAATATGCTATGCTTTTTACTGTAAATTGTTATGTTTTAGAATGCACTATATATGAATGTATTATTACGCCATTAGATGCCAGCTCAACATCCTGGATCCGCACCTGGAACAGCAGAACCTCAAATAAACCAGCTAATTATCTTGTCTTTCAACTATCGGCACTGACATATGGTTCAATTTTATGTCAACCCCTTCGCTTGCGCGTAGGGGTTGGACAGGCGACCCTAACGTAGCCTACTCCTTCCTTCTCCTTGTCACGTACAACCGCGGATTCCAAACCACGCCAGTTGACTCAATGACCAGCTTAATGATACAGCGCTAACCATTCGCCCCCCCCCCCCAAACCTAAACGTTAAGAAATCCAACAGAGATTTAATGGGCAAGAACACAAAAATTGTTCAGCATTTTTAATTAATATCCGGCTTGATTTGTCAAGAAAATATATAGGCATTTCAAAACCTCAATTCTTTAACTATGGGTTTGTTTCATATATTTTTATTTTGTCCTGTCAATCCCATTATCTCATAAAGTGGCAGAGGACCTGGAATAATTAGAAAGCTCATTATATAAGAAATGATGCATGCTGAAGGTTTGTATGAAGAGGGGGGGGGGGGGTATTTGTTTAAAATTGATCGAAATCGACTAATCCTAACAATTAGAAATGATAAAATAAATATGCATGTATATCTCGTTTTATTTAGGAGGTGGATATGCTTCTAAAAGAAAAAATTAAAAAACTAAAAAAAGAACCTTAAATACACCGGGATTAAACTTTTCAATCAATGTTGATGCGATCGTCACTATGTCTATATATAAATATAAATAAATATCACTTTTCCATGGAGAAAAAACAAATTCATAGTCTATAAAATTAATAATCATAGGCTATACAAGTTATTTAAATGTGTCGATCTTAAAATGAAGTAGGTTGTTGGGTTGAATGTGGGCCAGAGACAGAAGCAAACCATATATTTGACATTGTTTCAAATTGTTGATTGTTTACATGCTTAGTTTACTAGCTGATCACACGAGTTCAATGGATGTGTTGTAAGTTGACGCATGCGCAGAGGGACAAAGTGGGACTTAGACGCACACGGCGATAGTTCTTCACTCCGCCATTTCTAGTCGGAATTTCATTTCAGAATAATTTCTCAAATGGAAGGACAAAACAGCGATTGCTCTGGTTCACCCGCAAAGGTTGGTAAAAATTATCTTTAGAAACTTTTGACGCCTTTAGTTTGGGCCTGTCGTGTCCATATCTATCTCCTCAGAGATGAAAATTGTACACCAGACAAAGCCCTCTCTGGCGACTAAGTCAAGATGGCCGCAAAAATTTTCTAAGTCGAACGCGAAATTGCTGAACACAGCATTTTTGGATTCGTTTTTCTTCGCCCTGGCTGAATTTAAACTATTCTTACGACAAGTACATGTTACCTATGTTGTATAGATTTTATTTTTGATTTTAGATTGCAGATGAAGGCATTGGATCGGGAGATACCGGTAAGTAAAATCGAGCCGAGAGAGCATTTCAAGTCGTGGACTTGTAAAAAATATGGATGCGAAAATTTGAGTGTATTTTTGTACATTTTGTGTATGTTATGGTTCATAGAAGTCAGTTCTTTGTTAATTATTTTGAAATATGGCTAGGGTAGATTTTATCTGTCTTTTAATCGTTAAACTTGTACTTGAAAAGTGTTTTATGCTGTTCTATGAGAAAAATAAGCTTGTTGTTTCTTCTCTGTGTATCTAGCGATTTGCCGCATGGTGGCGCTACTGTGACTATGTTACCCTTAATAAAGGACGTTCGGTTGTTAAATTCCCACGTGGTTTTCACGTTAACCCCGTATTTATAACGCCGAATTGAATGGAAATTAATAAACTTTTAAGCTGTCTTCATTCGGACCGATTCTAATTTTATTATGTCCAATTTTTAGCAAAATTTTTCCAGTAGTTTGTCAGTATAAAGCCTAAATTCTTTACTGTGTATCGTCATGTAAAAGCGCGCACATTGGGTGTTTGACCTGGAGTGATTTGCATATTTAAATTCATAGGTCGATGACCCGATAATAGTAGTTTATTCGATCATCTGCGGCATTACAATCATAATTTCTAACGGATTTTATGAAGGGATATTAAAATCAATGTTATTTTTGATACAATAAATTAAACCTTGAATTGTTGTTTTGATAGAGAAATAAATTTATTGATTAATGTGAGTAGGCAGAGAAGTAGTTCAGCTCTGAACGTCGGTCTCATTTCACTCACCCTGACCGTTCAGGGACTGTCCCATTCAATCAATGTCAAAAATAATTTGAACCCCAATCAATTTTACTGGGCAACTTTTCACTGACAAACGATGGGGTGTCAATCCGTGTGGCCGCCTGTACAATGTAAACGAACATCTTAGTGAGAAAATAAAACCTAACTTACTTCGCTGGAGACAGTATGAGCGACACTACATGCTGTTAAAAATACGTCACCTCCCATCAAGTTACATTTTCCCCGCCATGATACTCTAACTGTAGGTCAACGTCCACATTCAGGAATGTCGGTCATACAAGACGAAACGAAATGTACATGCGTTACATTGTATGATTGTACAGGCTTTCACACGGATTGACACCCCGTCGTTTAGCAGTGAACAGTTGTCCAGTAAAATTGACTGTTCTCCAATTTTCTTTCGACATTGATTTAATGGGACAATCCCTGAACGTTCAGGGTGACTGAGTGTAATGAGACCGACGTTCAGAGTTGAACTAGCAGAGAAGGCAGCAGAGTAAACCTGTTCTGACCAAATAGTGAATCGTTCATGATATTGATAGGCCTGTAGTCTGTACTATTACTAGTATTATATATAGGGCCTTCAAAATAACTGAATAAGTGAAAAGGGAGTAGGAATTTCATTTTTTTGAGTTATGATCCTGTATGTAACTTCTACATTGGTTGTGTTATAGGTGTCCGTAAAACAAAATGACTGTCATACATAAATAGCCCATTCAGAAAAAAATGGCCTCTTGCTGTGCATTGTGAGAGATCTATGAGCAAACTTTAATTACGAGGAGAGACCATTGCTTTGCATGGGTTTTCTCTGACCAAATTGCGAAAAACGCTGATTTTACGTTAATTTAAGTGCATCAACCATCTGTGTCTCGATCGCATCATGTCGTTGCTGGTTCCAAAATCTTGTGTCTCAAATTTTCCTACTTTTCAGGAGACACAAAAAACTTTACAGATCTAATAATAACTGGCGGATTGAATTGTTCCTTTGATATATACAAGCTAAATAACACTACCTTCAAGGGTGTATGAGTGTGTAGCATAACACCAAATTTAAAAAAACCAAGATACAATATTTTAAAGAATTTTTTTTCTCCAAAAAGAAAAGAGACAGTTTCTGACAGTTGTTAAAATATCGTATCTCGAAAAATATTTTTTCCAAATGTTTTATTCCAAAATGTCGTATCTCAAATTAAACAATGCAGTCTTGAGATACGAGGTTTTGATGAACATGTTTTTGTTTTGTTTAGTCACAAGGCAAAAATAAGCATTTCTAATTGGTTTAGACTTTAGATGTACGAGGTTTTGAAAGAACATGTATTAATGAAATGTGTATGTAATAAGCCTAAAAAAAAGTTTTTGGCTAAATCCAAGATACGAGGTTTTGGAAGCGCAGCCACGATATGAAATATCCCCCATCACTAAAATTAACTTAAAATCAGCATTTTTCGAAATTTGGTCAGAGAAATCCCATGCAAAGTTTGCTCACAGATCTCCAGGAATGCACATCAAGACACCATTATTTTCGGAATGGGCAATTTATGTATTAAGTGATTTTGATCTACATTTGTAGGTGCCTAACCTTGTCACCCTTGTGTGTTTTCTCCTGGTACTTGGCTTCCCTCCTCCCTAGTCCCTACTACACACAATGGTATTACTGATAGAATAGTACTGTAGGCTTATCAGAATCCTTATGGCATAGGCCTATAGAAATAGTACTGTAGGCCTATCAGAATCCTTATGACAGGCCTATTCACAAATAACTTACACTTGGATTATAAGCTACTCCTGAATTTATTAACTTGTTAGTTAGATGCATCTACAGCATTGCTACGGCCTACTCTTATACTTATATCAAATTCCCACTGCCATGGGATATTCTACGAGCACGCCAATGTGTATACAGGACCTTGGTTTTTCATCCCATCCGAATGTCAATGCTGTCCCCTTCACCACTGACAAAGTGGAAACCACATCGGAAGATCCTGATGTACTTCCTTTTCTTAACCCAGGGATGAGTTGGGTTTTATTTCTGTAATTTTGTTGAAAATGAAATTGGGTTTAACGTCCTACTGTTTAGAGTGGCTGGATGGATGGCAGAATGCTTAGCGTGCACGCGCTGTATCATTAAGCCTGTCATTGAGTCAACTGGCTTGGATTTGAATCCCCGGTTGTATGTGGCAAGGAGTAGGGTCGTCTGTCCAACCTCATGGGTTTTCTCCCGGTCCTCCAGTTTCCTTCCACTGCAAAAGACCCCTACGCACAAAGCGAATTATTGAAATGAATTTAAACCATATCTTAGTCCCGAAATGACCAAGTTTGTGTCAAGGGGACTATAAACCCATCTCCCTCTCCCTCCCTACTGTTTTGCTCCTACCATATGTTAGTCCCGAAATGACCTAGCTGTGTTGAGTGGACTTTATACCCCATTTCTCTCTCTCTCTGTTTTGCTCCTGAACGGGGCTAATGAACTTAAGGCGGGAATTTTAGTGTAACATTACCATATCAAAAGGTTGAGTCTATAAGTAGGCCTATCATATCAAATAGTTCAGTCTTTAAGTACTAGTAGGCCTATTATATCAAATGGTTCAGTCTTTAAGTAGGCCTATCATATCAAATGGTTCAGTCTTTAAGTAGGCCTATCATATCAAATGGTTCAGTCTTTAAGTAGGCCTACCATATCAAATAGTTTAGTCTATAAGTAGGCCTACCATATCAAATAGTTTAGTCTATAAGTAGGCCTATCATATCAAATAGTTTAGTCTATAAGTAGGCCTACCATATCAAATAGTTTAGTCTATAAGTAGGCCTACCATATCAAATAGTTTAGTCTATAAGTAGGCCTACCATATCAAATAGTTTAGTCTATAAGTAGGCCTACCATATCAAATAGTTTAGTCTATAAGTAGGCCTATCATATCAAATAGTTTAGTCTATAACTAGGCCTACCATATCAAATAGTTTAGTCTATAACTAGGCCTACCATATCAAATAGTTTAGTCTATAACTAGGCCTATCATATCAAATAGTTTAGTCTATAACTAGGCCTACCATATCAAATGGTTGAGTCTATAAGTAGGCCTATCATATCAAATAGTTTAGTCTATAAGTAGGCCTATCATATCAAATAGTTTAGTCTATAACTAGGCCTACCATATCAAATTACCATATCAAATGGTTGAGTCTATAAGTAGGCCTACCATATCAAATAGTTTAGTCTATAAGTAGGCCTACCATATCAAATGTTTCAGTCTATAAGAAGGCCTACCATATCAAATGTTTCAGTCTATAAGAAGGCCTACCATATCAAATGTTTCAGTCTATAAGTAGGCCTACCATATCAAATAGTTTCAGTCTATAAGAAGGCCTACCATATCAAATGTTTGAGTCTATAAGTAGGCCTACCATATCAAATAGTTTAGTCTATAAGTAGGCCTACCATATCAAATGTTTCAGTCTATAAGAAGGCCTACCATATCAAATAGTTTCAGTCTATAAGAAGGCCTACCATATCAAATGTTTGAGTCTATAAGTAGGCCTACCATATCAAATGTTTCAGTCTATAAGAAGGCCTACCATATCAAATGTTTCAGTCTATAAGTAGGCCTACCATATCAAATGTTTCAGTCTATAAGTAGGCCTATGTAGTATATTTATTGTACGGTATATAAAACAAAAGGTAACAATATTATGAATAATCAATAATGACTAGACTTTCGTATTCTAAAGAAAAACATCTGTTTCTTATGATTTCAAGAGAAGATGACTTGAATATTTTATTTTTCACCATGTGTGACAAATTAGTGAAGGCTAGAGCAACCAGTACAGTACCTCACCTTACTAAAATCTTAAAATTTAATATCGGATATGAGATATGGTATCCATTATGGTTATTTTTATTTTTTTCGGTGCTATTTAAATGTTTGGAGTTTATACTCAGTTAAATGTAGCCTACACATGATATTAGTATTACAGTTTAAGATATTGTAGGCCCTACTAGTACTAAGTCAAACCTACTCTTGTAGTGTTACCAAATTACTGCCATTTTCAGCTTACATGCAACTTGAACTCTTTATGAATTTTATTAGGTATTCTGAAAATATGTTTTTATATGCTAACTTCCTACAAATGCTAAAGACCCCAACGCGCAAGCGAATTATTGAAATGAAGTTAAACCATATGTTACTCCCGAAATGACCTAATTGTGTTGAGTGGATGTTAAACCCCACCTGTCTCTGTCACTCTCTCTCTCTCTTTTATATGCTAACATTGAAACAGTAGTGCTCACGAATTACCAAAACAACCCAAACCCACCCAAATTCACCAAAATCCACCATTATTTCAACTCGTATTATAATAATTTATATCTATATTTAATAATATATTGTTATTTATGCCAAATTTGCATTTTTAATTTAAAATCGTAAGGCTTTTGTTTCAAAAATATCACTCAAAATGCAATTTCCAAACAATTGATTTCTTGCAATACACGAGTTATGTCCCTTGGTTACTACTTCCAAATTAGCTTGGAAATCGCATTTTAAGGGGCATTTTGACACCAAAACGTTAAGACTGTAAATTAAATATGACAATTTGGTAAATATCAATATAAATTATTGTCTTATAAGGTTGAAATAATGGTTGATTTGGCCCGATTTGGGTAAATCGTGCTACCCACATTGAAATACTGTTGAAAATATGGTGGATCCGTTGTCGGCAGGGGGTTGGGATGGCCTAGTGGTCTAGAGTGCCATACATCGACCTCTAGCTGGCTGGCCACCTCTGGCTTGGGTCTGTGGTTTCGAGCTCCGGTTTCCTCCAACTGCTAAAGACCCCTACACGCAAGCAAATTATTAAAAAATTAAAACCTTATGTTAGTCCAGAAATGACCTAGTTGTGTTGAGTGGATGTTAAACCCCATTTCACTCTCTCTCTCTGAAATACTGTTGAAAATATTGTGGGTCCGTTATCAGTGCTGTCAGATGTATAATGTTTATTCTAGGTAGTTAAACTTTTTAAAATCCCCAATGTAAAACCTAAAAATTCATTTAAGATAAATTATGTAAGATTTAGATAAAGAACTACATGTACCGTAGACGTAGTTAGTTAGTATAGATAATAGAAAAATGAATGTATTGAAATTTACTCATTTCAGGGGATCTCAAGTCAAAGATTCAAGAAAATAAGTTAACGAACGGTTCAAATAAACCAAGCAATGGCGTAGCTAATCATGTAGAGGGTTCGTCGTCACATCGGGACAAGGAGAATAACTCGAGTTCTAAACATTCTTCATCCTCCACCTCGAAACACAGAGAAGGCAATTCTCATAAACCACGTGATGGTCATAGTAGCAGCAGTAAGGATGGACACCGGTCGTCTAGCTCAAAACACAGTTCCAGTTCCAGTTCGAAACACAGAGATAGCAGTAGTCATTCCAAGAATAAACACAGCTCTTCTAGCGATAAGCACAGCTCTAGCGATAAACACAGCTCTAGCGATAAACACAGCTCTAGCGATAAGCACGGCTCTAGCGATAAGCACAGCTCTAGCGATAAGCACGGCTCTAGTTCTTCAAGCCATAAGCACAGCTCATCAAGTTCCAGCGATAAACATAAACATAGTTCGTCGAGTGACCGACACAAAGACCGGTCGAAAGATGGCAGCAGTAAAAGCTCGGACAAACATAAAGACAAATCATCGTCGTCGTCTAGAGACAAACATCGTGATGATAAACATCGTAGCGATAAGGATAAAGACCGCCACAAGGAAAGCTCAAGCAAAGATAAATCACGTTCGGATAGCGACCGGGAGAAAAATAAAACAAAAGTAGAAAAGAAAGACGCAACGCCCACTAAGATAAAGGAAGAGAAACGTGATCATTCACCCATGAAGGTCAAAGAAGAGAAACGTGATCATTCCCCCGTGAAGGTCAAAGAAGAAAAGCTTGATAAATCCCCCACTAAATTATCCTCCCCCAAAATATCCTCCCCCAAAATATCCTCCCCCTTGTCTTCCCCTCGGATCACGTCCCCTAAATCTGATTCGGAGAGACCAAAAAAGGCGAAACGTGAAGTGTCTGATGATGAAGATGATGTACCACTGGTAAGATTTACAATTCTCAAATATTTATCCTTATTTGGCAAAAATAAAAGGTGGCTGGCCCCATAGTTTCATACAGTTCTGTTTGCAAGTTTGGTCAGGGATAACTCGAGGGATTATAGGGGCTGTTTGATGCACTTTATATCATTAGATCTGTGGTTGTTTGAATTTTCTACTGGGTCTTCTGTTTACCTCCCACCGCTAAAAGACCCAAAGTGATTATTGAAATAAATTTGAACCATGTGTTTGTCACAATATGACTGGACATTAAACTCTCTCCCTCCCCTTTCTCTCTCTCTCTTCCCTCTCTTGCTTAATCTCTCTCTCTCTCCCTCCCTCTCTTGCTTAATCTCTCTCTCTCTCTCCCTCCCTCTCTTGCTCAATCTCTCTTGACCTCTCTCTCCCTCCCCCCTCTCTCTCCCTCTCTCTCTCTCCCCCTCTCTCTCTCTTTATCTCCCTCTCTTGCTTAATCTCTCTCTCTCTCTCTCCCTCCCTCTCTCTCTCTTTCTCCCTCCCTCTCTCTCCCCCTCCCTCTTTCTCTCTCTCCCCCCTTTCTCTCCCTCCCCTTTCTCTCTCTCTCTTCCTCTTTCCCTCTACCTCCCTCTTTCTCTCCCTCCCCCCTCTCTCTGTTGAGGGGATGTTAAATCCCATTTCTCTCTCTCTCTCTCTCTCTCTCTCTCTCTCTCTCTCCCTCTCTTCCTCCCCTCTCTCCCTCTCTCTCTTGTTTAAATTGTGAGTAATGATCTGTATTATAATTGTTGTTTTATTTTCCAGTCATCGAGAGTAAAAACAGAAACACCAAAACGGAAACTAGAAGAATCCAGTGATGATGAGCCTCTGTCAGCTAGGTATAATTGATACATTCCCCCTCCGCCCCCACACCCCACTCTATACTGTCAGCCAGGTATAATTAATACATAAAGTTAAGAAAAAATTCCCGCCATAACACACTTGCTTATGTTTGTTGTTATTGGTCAGTTAATTTCCGAAAGTCGGACACTAAATTCCATTTTATCTATACTTTATTCGGTAATTGATTATATTTTATTTTGTTATAATGGGGATCACGTGGCTAAGTGGGTAGGGCGCTGGCTCGCTAGCCTTGAGGTCGAGTGTTCGATCCCTGCATTGGCTGAGAAAGTTAATCTCGATTTTCCAGTGTGGTTTCCCCTTGTCAACGATACAGAACAAAGTGCCTGACAAGGACAGCTGCCTAGTCATTCAGATGGAACGAAAAACTGAGGTCCCGTGTACACATTGGCCTGCACGTAAAAGATCCCTCGGCAGTTGGAATTCAATATAAGAGTAGAACTTAGCTGATGTCCGGGCAAAATTTCCCTCATAGCACACTGTATGGCATATGCCCGTCTTCCATTAGCCCAGGTTAGTTGCAGAAGAGTAGGACGTTAAACCCCATTTCATTCATTCATGCATTATCCCAGCAGAAGAGTAGGACGTTAAAACCGATTTCATTTTATTTATTTTTTCAGAATGGATAAAGTAAAGAAAGTTAAAAAGGAAGAGAAACCGAGTAAAAAAAGGAAGACAGGGGACGATGATTTTAAACCCGATCATAAAGTTAAAAAATCGAAGAAAGACAAGAAAGGTAACAAGGCAGCGAACACCACGACCACGCAGTCTCCTAAAAAGAAAGCTAAAAAAGAAGTTGAAGAACAGGCCGTGTGGAAATGGTGAGAACGATAGAAATAAAATGATAATAACAATAATGTATATTTATAATGCGCCAATTCCATCCAAAATTGCATGCTCAAGACGCTAGGGTGTGAGCCACTGTGGCTCAGTGAGTAAAAGTGTTGAAAATCTCATCGACATAGGTGATCCGAATACTTTTGTTGGCACATTTTTGACATTTATGCTCAGAGCTGCGTACGTGATCAATTGCATTGGGGAAATTTTCAAAGTAATCAGATGTAAAAATGGCTAAATATAGAGCATACGGAATGTCAGAATATATTGTAACAAATAGTAAATGGATAGTAAAAAATTATTCAGATAACCCCTATTTTGTATCCGTTAACGAAAATATCTGAATAGTAGTTTCAACACGAGTGATTAATACGTTGTCTTGCTAACCTCAAGGTCACCTGTGTTCGATCCTCCTTGTCAGGGTGTAGGACGGATGGGCGTAGAGAGTTTAAATCTTGTCTGTTGATATTTGTTGTGTTTAGGTGGGAAGAAGAGAAGAAAGATGATGGCGTTAAATGGAAGACTTTACAACATCAAGGTCCCGTGTTTGCCCCAGATTATGAACCTCTTCCATCCAGTGTCAAGATTTATTATGATGGTATGTATTGATTATATTACACAACTAGGGTTATTTTAAGACTAACATGGGGTCATATTGAGACTAACATATGGTTATATTGAGACTAACATGTGGTTATATTGAGACTAACATATGGTTATATTGAGACTAACATGTGGTTATTTTGAGACTAACATGTGATTATATTGAGACTAACATGTGATTATATTGAGACTAACATGTGGTTATATTGAGACTAACATGTGGTTATTTTGAGACTAACATGTGGTTATTTTGAGACTAACATGTGGTTATATTGAGACTAACATGTGGTTATATTGAGACTAACATGTGATTATATTGAGACTAACATGTGATTATATTGAGACTAACATGTGGTTATATTGAGACTAACATGTAGTAATTTTGAGACTAACTATATTGAGACTAACATATGGTTATATTGAAACTAGCATGTGGTTATATTGAGACTAAGATGTGGTTCTCTTTTGAGACTAACATGTGGTTATTTTGAGACTAACATATGGTTATTTTGAGACTAAGATGTGGTTATATTGAGACTAACATGTGGTTATTATGAGACTAACATGTGGTTATTTTGAGACTAACATGTGGTTATTTTGAGACTAACATGTGGTTATATTGAGACTGACATATGGTTATATTGAGACTAACATATGGTTATATTGAGACTAACATGTGGTTATATCGAGACTAACATGTGGTTATATCGAGACTAACATGTGGTTATATCGAGACTAACATGTGGTTATATCGAGACTAACATGTGGTTATATTGAGACTAACATGTGGTTATATTGAGACTAACATGTGGTTATATTGAGACTGGTTATAGTGAGAGACTAACATGTGGTTATTATGAGACTAACATGTGGTTATTTTGAGACTAACATGTGGTTATATTGAGACTAACATGTGGTTATATTGAGACTAACATATGGTTATATTGAGACTAACATATGGTTATATTGAGACTAACATGTGGTTATATTGAGACTAACATGTGGTTATATTGAGACTAACATATGGTTATTTTGAGACTAACATGTGGTTATATTGAGACTAACATGTGGTTATATTGAGACTAACATGTGGTTATATTGAGACTAACATGTGGTTATATTGAGACTAACATGTGGTTATATTGAGAGTATCATGTGGTTATATTGAGACTATCATGTGGTTATATTGAGACTAACATATGGTTATATTGGGACTAACATGTAGTTATATCGAGACTAACATGTAGTTATATTGAGACTAACATGTGGTTATATTGAGACTAGCATGTGGTTATATTGAGACTAACATGTGGTTATATTGAGACTGACATATGGTTATATTGAGACTGACATATGGTTATATTGAGACTAACATGTGGTTATATTGAGACTAACATGTGGTTATATTGAGACTAACATGTGGTTATTATGAGACTAACATTGTTATATTGAGACTAACATGTGTTTTTTATTGGTAGGTAAAGTGATAAAATTATCGCAAGACACAGAAGAAGTTGCGACGTTTTATGGTAAAATGTTGGATCACGATTACACATCAAAAGATGTTTTTAATACAAACTTCTTCAAAGACTGGAGAAAGGTTATGACGAAGGAAGAACGAGAGAAGATAACAGATTTGAAGAAATGTAATTTTAATGAAATAAACGATTATTTTAAAGTGAAAACGGAAGAAAGAAAAGCAATGACCAAAGAACAAAAATTGGTGAGTTCAAATTATCTTTTTCATAATTTGATGACCACTGCATTTTGCACAGACCCGGCTAATGAAGATGGGCATACGCCATACAGTGTGTCATGAGGTAAGTTTTGCCTGGATAGCGACGCTACGGCCTACTCTTATATCAAATTCCAATTATCAAGTAGAGCTGGGCTATATATTTTGGTTTGTCGATCTCGGTATTGATTTTTCAGGGTGATATTTAACATAAATATTGAAAAAAATGTCTTACTTTTTATGTTATTTATGATATTTTATTGCTTAATTAGGAGATAAACACTCCCTGTTACGTATTTAGAGGGGGTTTATTTTCCATTTAACCATGCTTGAATAATTAGAACACGAGACGCGATACTGACTAGAAAGTGTCAAGTGAATACAGCGGGGGGGGGGGGGGGATGGCTATTTCCAATAACTTTAATTACATTTAAAAGGCCATAAAATTGAAATATTGACATTTTATGAAATATCGCGATGTAGTGAATATATCGCGATATGTTTCCAGGGGTATCACCCAGCTCTATTATCTTTTACATGCACTCCCAACTACATTATCCCAGTCAGAGCAGAACAGTTGGCCATTGAACTCAATTTCATTTCAGTTTTACTTGTCCAACCTCATGGGTGTTCTCCAGTTCCTCTAGCTGTTTTCTTACAACTGCTAAAGATCTCAATACACAATCAAATAATTGTAATAAAATTGTATTTTATGTTATTCCCTGAATGATTGTGTAAAACCCTATTGCTCTCTCTTTCAGGAAAATAAACTGGCCAATGAAAAGATCACCAAGGAATATGGATTCTGCATGATTGATGGCCATAAAGAGAAAATTGGTAATTTCCGTATAGAACCTCCGGGTTTATTCCGTGGCCGTGGAGAACATCCGAAACAAGGAATGTTAAAGAGAAGAGTTTTATCGGAAGATATTATTATTAATTGTGGAAAGTAAGTTTATTTCATTGAATACGATGATTGTTTATCTTTAATCATCTTTTTGGGGGGTTGGTATGACCCAGTAGTCTAAGAGTGTCGCGCTTCGACCTCTAGCTGGCTGGCCACGTCTAGCTTGCGGATCTGGTTTAGAGACCTGGTGTGAGCGTATGTGGCATGGAGATGGGGGCGCCTTCTCAACCTCGTGGGTTTCCTCTGGGCACTCCAGTTTCCTCCCACTGCTAAAGAGCCCTAGACGCAAGCAATTTATTGTAATAAAGTTAAACCATATGTTTGTCCAGAAATGACCTAGTTGTGTTGAGTGGACATTAAACCCCATTTCTCTCTCTCTCTTCCCCTCTCTCTCTCTCCCTACCTCTCTCCCCCCCTCTCTCTCTCTCCCCCTCTCTCTCTCTTCCCCTCTCTCTCTCTCCCTACCTCTCTCCCCCCCTCTCTCTCTCCCCCTCTCTCTCTCTCCCCCCCTCTCTCTCTCCCCCCCCTCTCTCTCTCTCTCCCTCTCTCTCTCGCTCCCTCTCCCCGTCTCTCTCTCCCTCCTCTCTCTTGTTTATTTTGTGACTGGTCGAATATTATTTTTTTTGCCAGTCGGAGACATAATTAATATCACAGGATCTTAAAATGTCTGCCGCCACTGCCAAAGCGTTAAATCTAGGTATTCTGCATTTTATTTCTATCAAATAAATAGTAAGCTACAACAGCATTATTGATTTCGACCATACGCCATTTAAAACAAGTCACATGAGTGATGTGATTTACTTACAGAATAGCATACACCATTGAGACGATTGCTGTGTGTGCTCGTTCATAATCAGCTGTAAAGAATTGTTGGCGAAAAAATACACTTGGAAGTCTATGTGTAAGATAAGAAGATGAAATAGGCCCTACTAATCAATCTCACATCTCCTACCTAGGCTAGATTAAGTCTACTACATGTATCCGACTTCTCTGACTTATTTCTGTCTTTAGTTGGTACAACAATTTACATGTACATGTACGTAGTTAAACCCGGTTTCATTTCTTAATACTTTTAATTATTTGATTTCCAGAGATTCCGCTATTCCAGTTCCACCTCCAGGTCACAAGTGGAAGGAAGTCCGACACGATAATCAGGTTAGTCGAGACAAGTTTCCATGGCAATAATTATATTGTAATTATCAGGTTTTATCACAATTATCGATGGCACCAACCATTTTAGTAGATTTATCCATGACAACAGTTTTATTATGATTATCCACAACAACCACTTCCATCAATGAAGGGGGGTTGGGATGGCCTAGTGGTCTAGAGTGCCGTGCTTTGACCTCTAGCTAGCCGGCCACCTCTGGCTTGCGGCTGTGGTTTCAAGCCCTGGTGTGAGCGTATGTGGCATGGAGATAGGGGGCTTCTCATCCTCGTGGGTTTCCTCCGGGCAATTTGGTTTCCTTCCACTGCTAAAGCGAATTATTGAAATACAAATTGAAAACCATGTGTTAGTCCTGAAATGACCTAGTTGTGTTGAGTTGATGTTAAACCCCATTTCCCTCTCTCTCTCTCTCTCTCTCTCTCTCTCTCTCTCTCTCAATATTTCATGGATCTTGTCTAAGAAGTTTTCTTGGTTTTTATTTTAGGTAACCTGGTTAGCTAGTTGGAATGAGAATATTCAAGGTCAAACAAAGTATATCATGTTAAATGCTGCCTCCAAGTTAAAGGTAAGAATTACGATGTACATTAGTAACTAATTCTTTCAAATCCTCGGTTATGCCTGACAAGGAGTAAGGTCTCTTGTCCAACCGGTTTCCTCCCACTGCTAAAGACCCCTACGCGCAAGCTTATTGTTGAAATAAAATTTAAAAAATCATGTAAGTCCCGAAATGACCTTGTTTGTGTAGAGTGGACGTTAAACCCCATTTCTCTCTCTCTCTCTCTCTATCTCAAGTTATTATCTTGAGTTTTATGATTTAAAAAAACCAATTTGATTATTATTTCAGGGGGAGAAAGATTGGGCGAAATACGAAGTAGCCAGAAAACTCCATAAAACTGTCGATAAAATCCGTGCCAATTATCACGAGGATTTTAAATCTAAGGAGATGAGAATTCGACAAAGATCTGTGGCCTTGTACTTTATAGATAAGGTGAGTGATGTGTTACTCGTTAACAGGTGAGGGTAGGATGGGTTCAACCTGAACAGGTGATGGTAGGATGGACTCAACCGGAACAGGTGAGGGTAGGATGGGCTCAACCGGAACAGGTGAGGGTAGGATGGGCTCAACCGGAACAGTTGAGGGTAGGATGGACTCAACCAGAACAGGTGAGGGTAGGATGGACTCAACCAGAACAGGTGAGGGGAGGATGGGATCAACCGGAACAGGTGAGGGGAGGATGGGATCAACCAGAACAGGTGAGGGTAGGATGGACTCAACCGGAATGGGTGAGGGTAGGATGGACTCAACTGGAATGGGTGAGGGTAGGATGGACTCAACCGGAACAGGTGAGGGTAGGATGGGATCAACCGGAACAGGTGAGGGTAGGATGGACTCAACCGGACAGGGTGAGGGTAGGATGGTATCAACCTGAACAGGGTGAGGGTAGGAAGGACTCAACCGGAACAGGTGAGGGTAGGATGGACTCAACCGGACAGGGTGAGGGTAGGATGGTATCAACCTGAACAGGGTGAGGGTAGGATGGACTCAACCGGACAGGGTGAGGGTAGGAAGGACTCAACCAGAACAGGTGAGGGTAGGATGGACTCAACCGGAACAGGTGAGGGGAGGATGGGATCAACCAGAACAGGTGAGGGTAGGATGGACTCAACCGGAACAGGTGAGGGTAGGATGGGATCAACCGGAACAGGTGAGGGTAGGATGGACTCAACCGGAACAGGTGAGGGTAGGATGGACTCAACTGGAATGGGTGAGGGTAGGATGGACTCAACCGGAACAGGTGAGGGTAGGAAGGACTCAACCAGAACAGGTGAGGGTAGGATGGGATCAACCGGAACAGGTGAGGGTAGGATGGACTCAACCGGAACAAGTGAGGGTAGGATGGACTCAACCGGAATGGGTGAGGGTAGGATGGACTCAACCGGAACAGGTGAGGGTAGGATGGATTCAACCGGAACAGGTGAGGGGAGGATGGGATCAACCGGAACAGGTGAGGGTAGGATGGGTTCAACCGGAACAGGTGAGGGTAGGATGGACTCAACCGGAACCGGTGAGGGGAGGATGGGATTAACCTAGACAGGTGAGGGTAGGATGGGATCAACCAGAACAGGTGAGGGTAGGATGGGATCATCTTAAACAACTAACTATTCCTTATCCATTTGTTGCAATGAACTCTTGTCCCTCGCTACCAAGATTATTCTGGTTTCAGCACAAGCTCGCAATACTCGAAATATTCAAACTATGTCAATAAAAATATGACCATCTGTCACATATAATTTCCGCTGAGGTTGTTGTGCGCGTTATTTAAGGATAAAGACAGTGAACTTGATGGCAAGGTTTGACTCAGATTTCATATAGTAAAAATGGCAATGATGTAGTCTTGAGAACTATATCGCACATGTATTTCCATAAATGATTCAGTTGAGGATGTCATATGGCGTCGAGGGGGGTGGGGGATGGACAAATTTCAGCACACGTGGCTTTATCATAAAGCCTGGCATTGAGTCTACTGGTGTGGTTTTGAATCCCTGGTTGTACATGGGTCTCCTCTCCAACCTCAAGGGTTTCTTCCGGGGAAACTCCGGTTTCCTCCCACTGCTATAGACCCCTACGCGCAAGATAATTATTGAAATGAAATTAAACTATGTTAGTCCCGAAATGACCTAGTTGTGTTGAGTGGACGTTAAATCCCATTTCTCTCTCTCTATTATCGGTTGATATAAGAATTCCCATCATTTTGTGACCTACAACCTTTTAGGGGTGCCTCAGAACAATTATTTCACCTTTATTTTGAACCCAGGCCTTTATACCCACAGTCAATTTTCACAGACAAATGATTGTTTTCTTGAAATTCAATTTTTAATGATGAATATTTGTGTTGTAGTTGGCGTTGAGAGCCGGTAATGAGAAGGAAGAAGGAGAAACAGCCGACACCGTGGGTTGCTGCTCACTACGGGTAGAACATATCAAACTTTACGAAGAGAAGGACGGAAAACCGTACGTTGTAGAGTTTGATTTCCTGGGTAAAGATTCCATCCGTTATACCAACGCTGTACCTGTGGAGAAAAGAGTTTTTAAGAATTTGGAATTATTCACTCAGAATAAACAACCATCGGACGATCTGTTTGATAGACTCAATGTAAGTTAATAATAGACTCGATTTTAAAAATAGAACCAATGTTAGTTAAAAATAGACCCAATGTGTTAATAATAGACTCAATTTGAAAAATAGTCCGAATGTAAGTTAAAAATAGACTTGATTTTAAAAATAGACCCAATGTAAGTTGAAAGTCGACTCACCTTTTTTTATTAGGAGTCACGATAATTCGTGGATTAATCACTAACTAACTACAGTAAACTTCGAATTTGTCCGATTCATATAAATCTTATCTACGCTCAACTCTGTTAAGATAGTTTGTGGACCGTTTGATCCTGGACAGTTTACTTATTATTAAATTTCTGCGCTTATGTCAGATTTCCTAAGTTGGATCTTTGCTCAACTCAGATCAAAATGTTTGGTCCGTTTGATCCAATCCCGGCTTTTTTCCTTTACTGAAGTCAGACTGGCAGTATGTTCAGAATTTAACTAAGTCAATTACGTCCCAATGGTCTAAAACGCAGTTAATTATTCAATGCACAGGGCCCAAAAATACTTGACCCTATTATTTTGACTCAAATTAGCCTATTTGAATTTCCTGTCTACTGTTGTACGTAGGGGTGGGCAAATGGAGGGTCGAATTTTGGGAACAAGTGTTTTCTAAGGTGATTTTGGCTGCTGAATCCGAATCTGGTGAAATTTTTGTTCTGTGACGTCATTTTGAGCTGGTTCCGTGGCCATTTTCAAAATGACTTTTTTTCAGTTATTACCCTCATATCGACATAGGATGTTATCAAATCATAAATGGGAGTGCAATTTTAGAATCCACGGTCTTGAAAACATATATTTTAACATATTAGACAACTAGTTCCAATATTGTCTCGCTTTTATGAGAAAAAAAGCCATTTTTGGGCCACCATTTTAAAAACCACGGAACCAGCTCAAAATGACGTCACAGAACAAAAATTTCACCAGATTCGGATTCAGCAGCCAAAATCGCCTTAGAAAACACTCGTTCCCAAAATTTGACCTACATTTGCCCACCCCTACACTTGTAGTACCCGGTACCTGAATTGTAATAAGTATTGTATCGTGACTAAGGGTGGTAATACCCAGTACTACTATCTGGTTGTCTTGTCTCTACCCTGATCAACTAGCAAAACAAAAGCATTTTGTGATTTCTTGTAGGTGGAATTTAACCCCTTCTATCGCCATGACATTTAGATCTATCTGTGGGGGAATGGGGGAAATTGACAAGCCATGTTTCATATGTACAAAATTTTGTGTATATTGACTATAAAATAATTTTTTTTTTTTTTTTTCAGACGGCCATTTTGAATAAGCATCTCCATGATTTAATGGAAGGTTTAACAGCTAAAGTTTTCAGGACGTACAACGCCTCTCGTACGTTACAGGAACAATTAAATCTGCTCACTGATCGTAAGTTATTCTTCTATTTTCCTGGGAGAGTTTTTGATTAGATAAGTCCACCGTTCTTAATCCAGGTAGTTCTTGGTGATTCTACGTAATTATTATTGACATGTTTTACTGGTGTGGCAGTCAATCCAAAAAGTAACATTACAATGAAAGAAAATTATTACTACTAATATCTTGATAATATTAATATCTCTTTGTGAAAACAAACTATAGATAATCACACCTAGTATCTAGAAGCAGAATATTGATGTAGTTTGTAGATCTGATTAATATCAAATTCCAACTGCCAAGGGATCTTGTATATCCCATCTGAACGACTATACATTGTCCCTTGCTAGGCCTCCTGCACAACTGACCAAGGGAGGGATCGAGGAACCTTTATTTTAGCGAGCCAATATTTTACACCATAGCTCCCGATATATGTACGCATGTTTAGGCGTGATGTTTTCTATTTATAGCTGATGATACGGTTGCCTTGACGATATTATCATATAATCGTGATGTTTTCTATTTATAGCTGATAATACGGTTTCCTTGACGATATTATCATATAATCGTGATGTTTTATATTTATAGCTGATGATACGGTTTCCTTGACGATATTATCGTATAATCGTGATGTTTTATATTTATAGCTGATGTTACGGTTGCCTTGACGATATTATCGTATAATCATGATGTTTTATATTTATAGCTGATGATACGGTTGCCTTGACGATATTGTGATATAATTGTGATGTTTTATATTTATAGATGATAATACGGTTTCCTTGACGATATCATATAATCGTGATGTTTTATATTTATAGCTGATGATACAGTTGCCTCGAAGATATTATCGTATAATCTTGATGTTTTATATTTATAGCTGATGATACGGTTGCCTCGAAGATTTTATCGTATAATCGTGCCAATCGAGCCGTAGCTGTACTCTGTAACCATCAACGTGCTGTTCCTAAAACATTCGCTAAATCCATGCAAAACATGATGACAAAGGTGAGAAACATTCGCTAAATCCATGCATTACTCCAGAGATACTTTCCACGTTGTATACAATGTGGCTGAACAGTGCTTAGAGATGACCATTGGATAAATGTAGTGCTATATAAGACAATTATTATTATTATTATTATTAAGACCTGATGACGAAGGTGAGAAAATTACGACTATCTGAACCAACAGGAAGAGGGTCATAGTTCGCCCAATCCTATTTCGTTTCATTTTTATAGTCCAAAATATTTGTCTTAACAACACTAGGATCTGAAAGAGTTGTTATATAACCCGCGTTCTGATTGATGTGAGGGATTAGCCAATGAAACGGTCTGTTGCAATGAGTTCTTGGTGTGTGATGCAAAATATAGCCCTTTATAAAACTTATGTTTTAATGTATCAAATACATCAATAAGAAACTGTGCGCATAGTTTTGTGATTCTGGATCAAAGATATTTCTCATAAATAGTGATTGAAAGTTGAGTAAATCCTTAACCTAAGTCTAAGAATGCTTTGTCAACTCTAGACCTAAGTCCTGTGTACCGGTACATGTATTTAGTCTGTATTGTGAACTTGGTACCTGAAGTCCTGTGTACCGGTACATGTATTTAGTCTGTATTGTGAACTTGGTACCTGAAGTCCTGTGTTTGTATACATGTATGTATTAAGTCTGTTTATGGCGTATTCTAGATTGAAGATAAGAAGAAGACGATACAGGAAGCTAAACGTGGACTAAAGGAAGCCAAATCAGATTATAAACAAGTTAAATCAGATAAAAACAGAAAGTAAGTAGTAGTTCATTATACAGGATATTGACTGTTGTAAATATGCTCACGATCATCTGCCAGGAGTTTATATGGGGCACCAATTGCAACTTTATTGTCAACTCAAAATATCTATGCTCAACTCTATAAATATGAAAAAATTGGTTTTATTTCTTTGGTAAACTTAGACTTGATGCTAAACTCCAAATTTATATGATTAACTCCAAATATATGATGTTCTTCTTTTATAGATGAAAAACTAAATATATATGCAGAATTTCTATATACATGTTAAGTTTGAAAAGAATTGTCAGAGAAACAGAATTTTATTTTAGCTTGTTTGTTACCAATCTCACGAAATTGGGGGGCGTGGGCGTATCCCTGTCTGGCAACCCTACTTCGTAAAGTTTAAATGAAGAATAAAAAAGATATTTTTTATTGGTTTCAGTAATTTAGACAGAAAGAAGAAATTACTGCAGAGGTTAGAGGAACAATTACAGAAATTAGAAGTATCAGCTACAGATAGGGTAAGTTACAACTCGTAACAGAGGGTGGTTGGTGATAAGTTACAACTCGTTATAGAGGGTTGGTCGGTGATAAGTTATAACTCGTTACGGAGGGTTGGTTGGTGATAAGTTATAACTTGTTACGGAGGGTGGTCGGTGATAAGTTACAACTCGTTACGGAGGGTTGGTTGGTGATAAGTTATAACTCGTAACAGAGGGTGGTTGGTGATAAGTAACAACTCTTAACAGAGGGTGGTTGGTGATAAGTTATAACTCGTTACAGAGGGTGGTTGGTGATAAGTTATAACTCGTTACAGAGGGTGGTTGGTGATAAGTTATAACTCGTTACAGAGGGTTGGTTGGTGATAAGTTATAACTCGTAACAGAGGGTGGTCGGTGATAAGTTATAACTCGTTACGGAGGGTTGGTCGGTGATAAGTTATAACTCGTAACAGAGGGTTGGTGATAAGTTATAACTCGTTACAGAGGGTGGTCGGTGATAAGTTATAACTCGTTACAGAGGGTGGTTGGTGATAAGTTATAACTCGTTACAGAGGGTGGTTGGTGATAAGTAACAACTCTTAACAGAGGGTGGTTGGTGATAAGTTATAACTCGTTACAGAGGGTGGTTGGTGATAAGTTATAACTCGTTACAGAGGGTGGTTGGTGATAAGTTATAACTCGTTACAGAGGGTTGGTTGGTGATAAGTTATAACTCGTAACAGAGGGTGGTTGGTGATAAGTTATAACTCGTTACGGAGGGTTGGTTGGTGATAAGTTATAACTCGTAACAGAGGGTGGTTGGTGATAAGTTATAACTCGTAACAGAGGGTGGTTGGTGATAAGTTATAACTCGTTACGGAGGGTTGGTTGGTGATAAGTTATAACTCGTAACAGAGGGTGGTCGGTGATAAGTTATAACTCGTTACAGAGGGTGGTTGGTGATAAGTTATAACTCGTAACAGAGGGTGGTTGGTGATAAGTTATAACTCGTAACAGAGGGTGGTTGGTGATAAGTTATAACTCGTAACAGAGGGTGGTTGGTGATAAGTTATAACTCGTAACAGAGGGTGGTTGGTGATAAGTTACAACTCGTTACGGAGGGTTGGTTGGTGATAAGTTATAACTCGTAACAGAGGGTGGTTGGTGATAAGTTATAACTCGTAACAGAGGGTGGTTGGTGATAAGTTATAACTCGTAACAGAGGGTGGTTGGTGATAAGTTATAACTCGTAACAGAGGGTTGGTTGGTGATAAGTTACAACTCGTTACGGAGGGTTGGTTGGTGATAAGTTATAACTCGTTACGGAAGTTGGTTGGCCGAATAGATGGAACGTGGCACTTTAGATCATAAGTTCTGTCATTGAGTCACATAGTGTGGTCTCGATTTTCAGCTTGTACATGACAAAGATTAGGAATGCCTGTCCAACCTCGTGGGTCCCCACCCCCTTGTTACTGTTTTTTTACCATATGTTAGTCGTGAAATGACCTTGTCTGTGTGACGTGGCTGTAAAACCCTTGTTGATAGATTTAGAGTTAATATGTTGGTAGAAAATAAGAGGTATGGCTACCTATTTTAAACAGTTCATTTATCTGTGGTTAAATGGCCGTGATTGAGACATGAAAGATATATTTGTACTACATGACACCATTCGGCCTAGTGTTTTAATATATTATTATTATGTAATATCTTGACCATTAAACGGATTCAAATACCGCCATGTGAGTCCAATAATTCATCATGTGTAAATAATATACAATCAGCACGATTCTCAGACTTTCTTGAAATGCCACCTCTGGCTTGGGACTGTGGTTTCGAGCCCTGATGTGAGCGTATGTGGCATGGAGATAGGGGAGCCTTCTCAACCTTGTGGGTTTCCCCCGGGGACTCCGGTTTCCTCCCACTTCTAAAGATCCTTACGAGCAAGCGAATTATTGAAATAAAATTAAAACCATATGTTAGTCCCGAAATGACCTAGTTGTGTTGAGTGGACGTTAAACCCCAGTTCTCTATCTCTCCTTGAAATGATGGTACGCCTGGGTACACTGATGGCAAAGGTTGACGTCACATGCTGTATTTTATCAATTATCTTTTTTAATTTATGTAGGACGAGAATAAAGATATAGCTCTCGGTACGTCCAAATTGAATTATTTGGATCCAAGAATTTCAGTAGCGTGGTAAGTAATTAATAACATTAATAGTACCCCTCCTTTCAACATCAAGGGTTCTTTAACGTGCACCTTATTGTGTCCACAGGACCCCAGTTTCTATTTCATTGTTGGCAATAGATAAAATGAAATAAAATGGGGTACGACGTCCAACTGTTCTGCTCTGACTGGTCTGATTACATGCAGTGTACTTCAAGGAAATTTTGCCCTGACACCTGTAGATCATGTCCTGTATGCCGTAAACAGGGGTTAGCGATCAGCGCCAACTGCGGTGTATAAATATAGACAAAGTGTTTGTGCTTTCATTGATAAAATGCAAATGGCTGGTTGGATGGCTGAATGCTAAGCGTGCATGCGCTGTATCATAAAGCCTGTAATTGATTCAACTGGCACGGTTTTGAATCCTCGGTTGTACGTGGCAAGGAGTAGGGTCTCCTGTCCAGCCTCAAGGTTTTTCTCCGGGTCCTCCAGTTTCCCCCCACTGCTAAAGACCCCTACGCGCAAGCCAATTATTGAAATAAAATTAAACCAAAAATGATCTAGTTTGTGTCAAATGGACGTTAAACCCGATTTCTCTTTCTCTCTTATGTTCAGGTGTAAAAAATTTGACGTACCAGTTGAAAAGATCTACAACAAAACACAGCGTGAAAAGTTCCGATGGGCTCTGGACATGGCTACAGCTGATTTTACCTTTTGATGACATGGGAAGGAATAGACGACCTGTAATTTGATGGACACCAATGAAATTATTCAAGTGCTAATATAAATAAATAAGTGGTCACTCATTGCATTTCATTATGACTCCATTTTACCGTGTAGAAATTAACACCCGTCATATTTATTTGTTGTCATGGATTCATTTTAACGTCTCTGGACACACACCGCTATTTTTACTAGCACCCCGAGATTCATCTTGATCGTAAATCATCACAAATAATATCGTATTTTGTTCAACTTGAATATTGATATTACGTATATACATATATATAAATATAAAGTATTTTTTTGTCTGTCTCAGCGCGGAGTCTGTATCATACATTACATGTGATTTTTCATGCATTTTTGTTAATTGTTAATTTGTTTAAAATAAGTCATTATTTTTTCAAATCCCAGCATTTTTAAACCTGCAAATAAACCTAAGTTAATAATAAATAATATCTTCCTAATGTTATGCATGTTGATATGAAAATAGGCCTTTAGTTTACTTACAAACTTCTAAATAATTTTTTGTTTCAAATCGTCAATTTAAATTGTCCATCTCTTTTCCGTGGATGTATTTATATCGCCTTCAGGGAATGACACAATCTTATTGTTTCAATCATCAATTTTGATTGTCCTTCTCTTTCCCTTAGATGTAACTATATCTAGGCAACGGAACAATCTTATTGTTTCATTGTAGATGTAAGTCTGTCTCTTTCCCTTGGATGTATTTATATCTCCTCTAGGAAACGGAACAATCTTATTGTTTCATGTATTATAATCTCAATATTGTCGTCACAGCTCAAGAGGTAAGAATAATAATATACCAACACGGAATTAAAATCTTGAGATTCTGCCGAAAATTTTAGAATGTCAGATTTTAAATGTTTTAATATTAACCGATTGTTCAACCTGATAAATCAATGATGTGAAGAAGATTATCAGGAATATTGGATGAATTGGTTTTAGGATAACCATGGTAACATTGGGTGTAATATGTTTAGCAATATTTATTGGGGGTCGTCCGGTTAACATTGTTAGGACAGTAAAAAAAATGATCTTGATTCGTTCTTAGTAGAGTAAATGTCAAGCTTGTGAAAAAAAAAATGTCAAGCAAATAAAATATAAAAAAAATTTCAAGCTTATAAGATAAAAAAAAGGGTCAAGCTTAAAAAATTTAAGAATTGTCGCATTTATAAGCCAAACGTTACATAAGGTCCTAATGCTAATTACAATGTTTGTTACAGGTAAATTAGTCGTATCGGCAGAATAATAATATTGATTGAGTCCTGCGAGACTAATGAAAAACCCGTTTTAAACTTCTTCTAGATAAGTATCTAGTCAGTATTTTACTTTGTTGCCTCCGATATTGCCAACGCCTTGTAAGTATCGATCATGATGAAACTTGCCTGAAGATCGTAAGATAAGACCAACCGCGGATATACCAATCTGCTATCAATTGATTTTAACAGCCTAATAGTAATAATACATTGTATTAGTATTTTCTATGAACAGCATTTTCAATTTGAGTTGCTGTATTCCTGAAACCAACTGCGGATATACCAATTAGCTATCAATTGTTTTTAACAGCCTAATAGTAATAATACATTGTATGAGTATTTTCTATGAACAGCATTTTCCTAAAAGAATTTGAGTTGCTGTATTCATGAAACCAACCGCGGATATACCAATTAACTATTAATTGTTTTTAACAGCGTAATAGTAATAATACAATGTATGAGTATTTTTTTATGAACAGCATTTTCCTGATAGAATTTGAATCGCTGTATTCATATTTTATTTGTTATACGTACCATTCCACTCAGCTACTCAAATCGAATTCGAACTTGTAATGTATTAAAAATGAAAATTGTATTTTTTTTTTTTCATTGTAAATAGAATTTTATGTTATTTTTGTGTGTATTATATGATATTTGTTTATATTATTATTGAATGATTGATTCTGTAATTGATTTTAATTGAAGGATAAGAAACTGGACGATTGACTAAGGATAGTGGTCAGGATGAGGATAATGAAATTTATTTTTTAAAGGGGAACAGCCTCACTTTCTCGCTTAATCTTGAAAAAATTCTCATAAGAATGAATGAATGAATGAAATGGGGTTTAACGTCCTACGCTTAAGCACCTAACCTGGGCCAATTGAAGACGTCATAAGAATGAAACCTGTAGGTTCATGAGAGAGATCGAGGACGGCTAGCTACCCTCCAATTTAATTTAATTTTTGTCATTCAGAGCTTACAAAGCTCACCTAGTTACTGAAGTTTACGTTTAAGGGACTTAACTCTCGCGGCATGTTTCAGTTATAGGAATTTAATTGGAAGATTTATTGTCAACTGTTGTGTTAAACAATTTAGCAGATTCAATGTCAATTATTTGGCAATCAAAAATTACATAGAACTGTAACTCTATAAAAAAAGTAAGACAATTGTCGTAAACAACGCAAGTTGTCATAGCATACTGTTTGATTATAGGGTATATTTACGGTATTAAAGTAATATTGATGTCATGTGATATTGATGTCATGTGATATTGATGTCATGTGATATTGATGTCATGTGATATTGATGTCATGTGATATTGATGTCATGTGATATTGATGTCATGTGATATTGATGTCATGTGATATTGATGTCATGTGATATTGATGTCATGTGATATTGATGTCATGTGGTATTGATGTCATGTGGTATTGATGTCATGTGATATTGATGTCGATGAGAAAATCGTCTGATCATCGTGAAGAGTGAGATATTTGACGCGGACTTGTCTTGTAAAAAAAACTTTTTAAGTAATAAATTAAAGATGGAACCATTCCTGGTCCATCTGTCCAGTTTTATTAAGGGCTACATTTGATGGCCTTTGTTCCTAAGAAAAGGGAAGCGCTACATTTGATGGCCTTTGTTCCTAGGAAAAGGGGCCGATGTTTTAGCGATTTTATTAGAATAACAAATTAAGATTTCCACAAGATGGTTTTGAGGGCCTCACAGTGAACAGAACCTGCATGTATATAATAGGGACCTATATGTATATTAAGGACCCAGCTGGTTGACCATTCAGGACCTATATGTATATTAAGGACCCAGAGACCAGCTATTCTTCCATTAACGCCCCCCCCCCCCCCTTGATAAAATCATATCAATTTTAATTGTTTTAATTATATTTGCCATGTCTGATTGATTGTTGATAAAGGATGTTAAAATTGTTGATAAATCTGTAAAATAAACATTATTCATTGTTCCTCATTGTTTTAGGCGGAGCGGGGGGGGTAGGATGGTCTAGAGTGCAGCGTTTCGACTTGTAGCTGGTCGGCCACCTCTGGCTTGCGGTTGTGGTTTCGAGCCCTAGTGTGAGCGTATGTGGCATAATAATAATAATAATAATCGCGTCATTTTATAAGGGTAGCAAATTAGGCCTGAGGCCTTTTTCAAATTTGGCCCTTGGCACAGATCGTGCGAATGATTTCGATCATTACTGCAGGAAGAAACCGAAGAACTCCGGGGAAACCTGCCTGATCGGACGGGAGACCGAATATCCCTCTCACTTACAACGATAAAGTTCATGGAGATAGGGGCGCATTCTCGACCTCGTGGGTTACCTGCACTCCGGTTTCCTCCCACTGCTGAAGACCCTACGTGCAAGCAAATTATTGAAATAAAAAATTAAACATGTTAGTCCCGAAATGACCTAGTTGTGTTGAGTGGACATTAAACCCCATTTCTCTCTCCTTTGTTTTAGGAAGACAGTGGCTAAGTCACTAAGATGCTGGTTCGCTAGCCCGGCAATCGCTTGTTTGCTCCCTGCAAGGCCTGCATTGGCTGAGAAACTTAATTGTGGTTTTCCAGCTTGAATTCCCCTTGTCAGTCATGAAGGCCGGGGGGGGGGGGGAATTACAAGGACAGTTGTGCAGTCATTTGGATGGACGTAAAAAAAAAGCTAGGTCCTGTTGTATACATTAGCGTGCACGTAAATGATCCCTTGGCAGTTAGAATTCGATAAAAATGGTAGGCTGTAGCCCCTTTTCTGAGCAAAACTTCTCTCGTAGCACACTGTATGGTGTAGACTGTTCTTCATTTTCTCAGTCAGAGCAGAACCAGTAGGACAGTTCAACCCCCATTTCATTATTGCTATAAGAGAGAGAGAGAAATGGGGTTTAATGTCCACTCAACACATCTAGGTCATTTCAGGACTAACACATGGTTTATTTTTATTTCAATAATTCGCTTGTGCGTTGGGGTCTTTAGCAGTGGGAGGAAACCCACGAGGTTGAGAAGGCGTCACATACGCTCATACCAGGGCTCGAAACCACAGCCACAAGCCAGAGGTTACCGGCCTGCTAGAGGTCGAAGCGCGGCACTCTAGACCACTAGGCCATCCCAACCCCATATTGTTTTAAGACATGTGCTTCTGGATGCACATGCATTTAACTGTTTCCCCCCCTCTCCCACTTCATGACAGATACTGGATATAAATAATTCAACTTGTAATGAGTCCTCCCATACATTTAGAATTTTCTAGTCCTGATCATGCAATAATAAGCCATTTCAAATAATTAGGTTTTGCCATCGAACAGTCCAGATGAAGTGTCAAGATTCAAGTATATCAAAGGCCCTGCCAGTTTGGTTCCCATATCAGAATTCTCTAGTCCAACAAGTCATTTTCAACAATTGTCATTTCAGTCTAGAGTGCCGCGCTTCGTGAGCGTATGTTGCATGGAGATGGGGGCACTTTCTCAACCTCGTGGGTTTCCTCCCACTGCTAAAGACCCCTACGCCCAAGCGAATTATTGAAATAAAATTAAACCATATGCTAGTCCCGAAATGACCTAGTAGTGTTGAGTGGAGGTTAAACCCGATCTCTCTCTCTCATTCCAGACAGATCATTTTTATTGTAAAATTATTTCACTGATCGTTTGATTGTTTATCATTAAGAAAGAGTTTAATCCAGTAGTAAACCAACTCAACTCTCCAAATTGTTTATTGATGATCCTTCTCTCTTGAAATACACAAAATACATCTGGGGTGTAAAACAGTGTTATTATTGTGCCTGGTGCTATTCAAATTAGGGGGGGGGGGTCAAGAGGTGGAACGTGTGTTCCTTAGATCATAAGGCCTGTCATTAAATCAATTGGCATGATTCGTATTCCCAGGGGGGTCACATGGCTAAGTGGGTAAGACGCTGGATAGCTAGCCTGGAGGTTGGGTGTTCCCTACATTGCCCAAGAAAGTTCATCCAGATTCCAGGCGTAGTTTCCTCTTGTCAATGATGCAGGGCCTGACAAGGAAAGCTGTCTAGTCGTTAGAATGGGATGGGAAACGAGGTCTCGTGTATGTATTGGCGTGCACGTAAAAGATCCCTTTGGTTGGAACTCGATATAAGAGTAGGCTGTAGCACTGCTGCCCCAGCAAAATTTCTGTCATAACACACTGTATGGCGTATGCCCGTCTTAATGAGCTCAATTTAGGAGCAGAACAGTAAAACGTTAAAACCCCATTTCATTTCATTTCTGATTCCCAGTTTGCGCGTGACAAGGAGAAGGGTCACCTGTCAGATCTTTTGTGTTTACTCTGGGTCTACTTCCGCTGCTAAAGACACAAATGCTCAAGCGAATTTTACAACATCAGGGGGTACTTTTACCGAAGGGGCTGTTTAAAATAAAACATTGACACATCTCTCCAATTATTTATTTACGCTTTTAATATTTCGACAAATATATTTAAATCAATTAGACCCCAATTATCTGTATCCTCTGTTGCAAATCTTACATTTCAAGTTGGTCAAAATTGCATAAAATTTGCAAACTGTTGAGTATCCACAAACAAATTAAAGATGGACATCAGACAGGACAAACAAGAGCGATGGCAATATACGTTCACATGAAAATGTGGGCATATAAAAAAAAGTTTTTTTTTTAAGCAATTAGGACAGACTCACTCCCAATGTCCATTTCTAAACTGCTTAATCAATATATGTGCCCCAAACGCTGAAGTTTAGTTTGAATATTATGGGATTATATTTGTGTAGAAAAGGGATGTGTTTAGTTCACAGTGATACTATTAAATAGGCTTAAATCAGTTAAAAAAATAAATCAAAAATCATTATTAAATTAAAAGATAGTAAGCTGGCACTGCCAGGCAGGATACGCCCACATTTTCGAGAGATGGATAGAGGACAAGCAATACCGAAAGTGATATTTCCTACAATCAAAGGTCATAATTCATTAAGTTATAATTTGATATGCGCAAATATTTAAAAGAATCAAGATCTTTAGGTTATAAACACGAATTTCAAGTTTCATTAAAATCGAATTACAATTGTGACCTCTACAGGGCCCACAACTTTAATATGCCATATTTTACACTGTTCACGTACAAACGGCGGCCAGTTTGTCTGGCAATTATGGTTGATATTCTAGAAATTCGAACTCAACCTTCCGTAGGGTGTAATGGTGATAGATTCAAACGTTTTTTTTAAATTGGATATTAATCGTGACCTCCAGAGGGACCATAGGGGATTTGATTTTTCGGACAATCAGGGGCCATAATTTAGTTATGATCCGATATGCGCAAATATCGAAAGGAACCAATTTCTTTGGGTTATAACCATGCATTTCAAGTTTCATCAAAATCGAATTAAAATTGTGACCTTTACAGGGTCCACAACCTTGATATACCATTTTTTAACAGTATTTGCGTACAAATGGCGTCCATTTTGTATGGCAATTTTGGTCGATTTGCCCGAAATTCAAACTCAACCTTCCTTAGTGTGTAACGGTGATATAATCAAATGGTTTTTCAAATTGGATAATAATTGTGACCTCCAAAGGGACCACAAGTTAAACAAAGGCGATTTTGAGTATAATCAGGGGCCATAATTCAGGAAGTCACGATCCGATATGCGCAAATATCAAAAGGAACCAAGATCTTTGGGTTATAACCATGCATTTCAAGTTTCATCAAAATCGAATTAAAATTGTGACCTCTACAGGGTCCACAACCTTGATATACCATTTTTTAACAGTATTCGCGTACAAACGACGGCCATTTTGTATGGCAATTTTGGTCCGATTTTCCTGAAATTCGAACTCAACCTTCCTTAGGGTGTAAAGGTGATATAATCGAACGGTTTTTCAAATCGGAAAATAATTGTCACCTCCAGAGGGACCACAAGCTAAAATAGGTGATTTTTCGGACAATCAGGGAACATGCACGTCAAGTTTCATCGAATTTGGCTCAAAATTGTGACGTCTATAGGGTCCACAAGCTAAAAACGTGTTTTTTCTAACAATCAGGGGCCATAATCCATGAAATTTCGATCCGATACATGCCAATAACGAAAGCAGCCGAGATCTTTTGGTGATAAAGCTATATTTCAAGTTTCGTCAAAATCGGACAAGAATTGTGACCTATAGAGGGTCCACAAACAATTGTGGACGGACATCCGGACGGACTGGGGCGACGACATAATACGTCCACATGAAAATGTGGGCGTATAAAAATATGAATATACATGTACGGAGTCACACATGAAACAGAAAAAAACCAAACATATCTTAAAGGTCCAATACCACTCTTGTTATAACTGAATAATAGGTCCCAATCATTATTCTGGTCAACAAAATGTACTATTTTACAGTATTCCAATTAATTGATGATACAAATTTCATCTTAACACACATAATTTAAAAAATTGTAAAAGTTCAACTACTGTACATGGTTTTAAAAGCTTTACGTTAACACTATCATATGTGACTTGGATTTAAACATATTTTCGAACCCTCTGGACAAGTAAAATGGGATGTAATGGATAATTTACACAAGTAGGACACTTTAACATCTTGTAGTTAGAATAAGGCTAAAACAAAATTCTGGACCTGTCGAGCCAGCAGGAGTGGTATTGTCCCTTTAATAACGGGTAACAAGTTATTGAACAAACTAAAGATAGTAAGCTGGCACTGCCAGGCAGGATACGCCCACATTTTCGAGAGATGGTTAGAGAACAAGCAAAATCGAAAGTGATTTTTCCTACAATCAAAGGCTATAATTCATTAAATTACAATTTGATATGCGCAAATATCGAAAAGAATCAAGATCTTTAGGTTATAAACATGCATTTCAAGTTTCATCAAAATCGAATTAAAATTGTGACCTATACTGGGTCCACAACCTTGATATACTATATTTTAACACTATTAGCGTACAAACGGTGGCCATTTTGTCTGGCAATTATGGTCCGATTTCCCTGAAATTCAAACTCAACCTTCCGTATGGTGTAACGGTGATAGAGTCAAGATTTTAAATCGGATAATAATCGTGACCTCCAGAGGGACCATAGGCGATTTTTCGGACAATCAGGGGCCATAATTCAGGAAGTTATAATCTGATATGTGAAAATAACGAAAGGAACAAACGGCAGCCATTTTGTATGGCAATTTCGTTCCGAATTTTCCCGAAATTCGAACTCAACATTGTGTAACGGTGATATAATCAAACGATTTTTTAAATCAGATAATAATTGTGACCTCCAGAGGGACCACAAGCTAAACAAAGACGATTTTGCGTATAATCAGGGGCCCTAATTCAGGAAGTTACGATCCGATATGCGCAAATATCGAAAGGAACCAAGATCTTTGGGTTATAACAGTGCATTTCAAGTTTCATCAAAATTGAATTAAAATTGTGATCTCTACAGGGTCCACAACCTTGATATACCATTTTTTAACAGTATTCGCGTACAAACGGCGGCCATTTTGTATGGTAATTTGAGTCCGATTTTTTCGAAATTTGAACTCAACCTTCCTTAGGGTGTAACGGTGATATGATCAAACGATTTTTTAAATCGGTTAATTATTGTAACCTCCAGAGGGACCACAAGCTAAACCAAGACGATTTTGCGTATAATCAGGGGCCATAATTCTAGAAGTTACGATCCGATATGTGCAAATATTGAAAGGAACCAAGATCTTTGGGTTATAACCATGCATTTTAAGTTTCATCAAAATCGAATTAAAATTATGACCTCTACAGGATCCACAACCTTGATATACCAATTTTTAACAGTATTTGCGTACGAATGGCGGCCATTTTGTATGGCAATTTTGGTCCCATTTTTCTGATATTCGAACTAAGTCCTTCCTTAGGGTGTAACGGTGATATAATCAAACGATTTTTTAAATCGGATAATTATTGTAACCTCCAGAGGGACCACAGGCTAAACCAAGACAATTTTGCGTATAATCAGGGGCCATAATTCAGGAAGTTACGATCCGATATGCGCAAATATCGAAAGGAACCAAGATCTTTGGGTTATAACCATGCATTTCAAGTTTCATCAAAATCGAATTAAAATTGTGATCTCTACAGGGTCCACAACCTTGATATACCATTTTTTAACAGTATTTGCGTACGAACGGCGGCCATTTTGTATGGTAATTTTGGTCCGATTTTTCCGAAATTTGAACTCAACCTTCCTTAGGGTGTAACGGTGATATAATCGAACGTTTTTTCAAATAGGATAATAATTGTAACCTCCAGAGGTACCACGAGCTAAAATAGGTGAATTTTCGGACAATCAGGGGCCATAATTCAGGAATTTACGTTCCGATAGGTGCAAATATCGAAAGGAACCAAGATCTTTGGGTTATAAACATGCATGTAAACTTTCATCAAAATCGGTTCAAAATTGTGACCTCTATAGGGTCCACAAGCTAAAAACGTGATTTTTCGTACAATCAGGGGCCATAATCCATGAAGTTTTGATCCGATACATGCCAATATCGAAAGCAGCCGAGATCTTTTGGGGATAAACCTATATTTTAAGTTTCGTCAAAATCGGACAAGAATTGTGACCTGTAGAGAGTCCACAAACAATTGTGGACGGACGGACAGGGGCGACGACATAATACGTCCACATGAAAATGTGGGCGTATAAAAATGTCTTACTACTATTTATTATTTTATAAAGAGATGAGAAAAAGGCACCACTCTTCTAACGATTCCTACTAATAAGTACAAAAACCATCTTCAGATAAATCCAACATAAACAATTTGGATGTTTAATTCAAATTTACAATTTAATATGATACAGCGCGAACGTGCCAACCATTCAGCCATCCAACCCCCCTTCAAATTTATATGTTTAATTCAAATTTACAATTTAATATTTAGGCTCCAGTGAACGTTTTCCAATAAAATGTTGCTCAAAGTAAGGATTTGCGATGTAAGCTTACTCTTCCGGACAACTGTTGCCACTGTTTGTCCTGTATTTTGTACACGAGGAGCAGTCTATTTGCCGATTTCACTATTTTGCTTGAATACACTATTTTGCCTATAACGTTTTTGAGGACTTTGAATGCTTTCTTATGGTTTGGATGGTTCAAAATTGGTTTTATTTTATTTATTTTGTTGATGAAGGCCTTTAAAGAGATTTTATTTATGTAATAGCACTGGCTGTTTTTAATTATATTAAAGTGTACAGGTCGTGAATTTAAAACTGATGCTTATTAAGAAATTTCATAAAAAGATCTTATAATTGTGATTTTATCGAAGTAAAGGTTGTAAATTTAAAACTGATGCTAATTTAGAAATTCCATAAATAGATCTTATAATTGTGAACAGGACGACTTACTCTACACTAACAAATTGGCCTTAAATTGTTGGCATGACAACAAATAACCAAATCATGTCAAAAAAACCAATCAATTGCTACAAAATAACTTCCCAATGTCCCAATACTATCCACAATTAATGAAACATTATGAGGTGATATTGGGTTGTTGTTGTGTGGTATAGGGTAGATCGTCCATGGTTTATCTGCCCGTGTTTGGTTAATTGTCCTGTTGTTAGATTGGTTTATCAGCCGATATTTATATTGGGTAGATCGTCCCCGATTTATTTGCCGATATTTGTACACAAACTTGGAAACCAGTATTTCCGTCCATTGCTATCCTGATCATCAACCCAAGCTAATCCTTGTTTCACCATAAACTCTAACGCACGACAAGAACGTTCAACTTCCCATTTAAAATTCTGCGTCAAGTCGACTTGCGAAATGAAACCATTTTTCTGAGCCTGCTGTAAGATTTTGGTATGATCCATACTCAACTCTCCTGGAACCGATTGAACAAGTGCCGATGATCCCATACTTATCACCGTGAATCCACTACCCAGAATTTTTAGTTTTCTAATAGCGCGATATAAATCGTCAATACTTATATTCTGAGAGTTACGTCCCCTGGCATGTTCAACTCTTTCTCTCAACTCTTCAATATTTATCAACCCACCATTTTTAGGACTGGTCGCAAGACAGACTTCTACAATCTGAATCGATAACTCGTAATAAAAGTCCCCCACGCCCAGCATCTCGGCCCAGAATCCTTTACTGGACGCAAGAGGATCTACGCCGATGGACGCACACATCTCTTGGAACTGAAGACGGAATTCCGGATCTTTCTTTATGTCGTCTTTGTGTTTACGTGCGAAATCTTCCAGATTGGTTTTAAATGTGTCCATCTGCTGGGTCATCTGGGAGAATTTATCCTCGGCTATTTCTGATCCCTTATCTTTATATTTCGCCTGGGCCAAGTTTTTATTCTTGATGGCCCCAAGTCCAGCTCCCCGACGATGCATTTTTAAAAGGTGTAACTGTTATTTATTTTAAATAAAAATTATTTATATGTCACTGTTAACTGTGTTTTTCACCAAAGTTTAATAAATCACGTCTAATCTTGCTGCATCATTGATGTTACAATATTCTCAAAATTCCTGAAAGTTAAAAATAAAAATAAAAAGATTTTTATGTCATTTTTAAACAATGAATGAATAAAACCAACCGGACTATAGAGTTTAATGGCATGCCAGCTCCAACCAGGCTAAAGTGTGCCAAACTTATGGTGACATTACTAAACAATGAATATATAGTGTTCGACCAGGTGAAGTAAGGGTATAGCCATGAACCGAAAGTAGCTTAACTCTGAAACCGGGAGTGGGAGTCCATCACCACCAGGCCTATGTTACTGCCAGGCTTGAGCTACCCCAATACACCAAATTACAACCTCAGGACATCCCTAGTGTAGCCGCCCACCCTAAACCTAAATACAGAGAGAGAGAGAGAAATGGGGTTCAACACAACTAGGTCATTTCGGGAATAACATATGGTTTGATTTTATTTCATAATTCGCTTGCACGTAGGGGTCTTTAGCAGTGGGAGGAAACCGGAGTGCCTGGAGGAAACCCACAAGGTTGAGAAGGAGCCCCTATCTCCATGTCACATACGCTCACACCAGGGCTCGAAACCACAACTGCAAGCCAGAGGTGGCCGGCCAGCTAGAGGTCGAAGCGTGGCACTCTAGACCACTAGGCCATCCCAACCTCCTCTAAACAGACAGACATGTCACTAATATTAATATAGATGGATGCCTTGTATATATTCTTTGATAAGACATTCAGCGATGATTGCACTGAACAAAACATTGCACAGTGTTTTTATTCAATATCAATTGTAGTGCTGGTACGATATCTCGTTGTATTATGATTTACTTTCTCACGATACATGTATTGAATCGCTTGACACAGGATAGTTGTATGGAGATTCACCCTCTCATGATTTGCGTACTGAATTGCTTGATGCGGAATCGATGTATTGTGATGCTCTTTTTATAGTTTTAGTAATTAACCCGTCTCTCTAAAAATTATCAATTTTATTCCTTCGTCCTGTTGTTTTTCTAGGTAAATATTGACCTGGTTATGAATGTTATCGTGGCAATACCTAATGCTAATAAATTGTATTGTGTTACGTATGATAAATGTTCGTACCTGGATGTGATATTTTCACCTGGTGTATAGAATGGATTACACAACATATCTACATAAGCATTGTGAAGCTTCTTAAACATCTGTAATACACAACAGAAAAATAAACCATAGAATTAAAAATCAAATGGGGTTTAACGTTCTACTGATTTGCTCATAAACTGGGCTAATGACGACAGTCATACGCCAGTGTGCAAAGGGGGAAATTTTGCCCAGGCAGCCGTGCTATGGTCTACTCTTAAAACGAATTCCAACTACCAAGGGATCTTTTACATGCATGCCAATTTGTACACGTGACCTTGTCTTTTCCGTCCAATCCGAATGACTAGACAGCTGTCCTCGTCAGGCCCTCCGTCCTACCATAAAATACACTTCAAGACATTAAAAGTAGTCTATAGGACTAAGGACAGCAAGGAACACCAACACCAGTCAAGTCTTCACTCTATCTCTACATATCTTCACAGGCGCTGAATATACAGGACTTGAATAAAAAAATGTACAGGTTTTAACTTTTCATACCAGTAATGATTTCTATTAAGGTTAAGTCGTCTATTTTTCTACTCCAACCAGACTAGTGAAGCAAGGCCTTACGAGTTACGTACAATATATTATTTTGTCCCACCAGGAATTAAACGGTCATGGGTTGTTTTATGTGCACTCAAAATGTTACACTGCACCTTAGCTTTTCATCTCATTAGAGTGATTAGGCGCTGACCTGACCGTTTCTGACCCTTTGAGGCGAACACTGGGATGGAATCCAGGACCTTCATATTAGCGAGTCAGCTCTTAACTCACTGAGAACACCTGCACGTATATTATAAATAAATGTATATGAAAAATACTCAACTGTTCGAATGTCATTATCACGTAAAGTTGTATTGGTTGATTCTAAAACTAAAACAAATTTGACTTTAGTGTTGGTAACGTACCCATATCTAGGTACTGGTTAAAGATATAATATGGGAGATTAGATAAAGAGCGGACAGTTCTTGCTATAATAGTTAAAAACTAGATAATGTAAAGGTACAGGGATGTTATTTGGTGATTGTCAAATTATATGAAAATTGTCCGGGGTCTGGGGGACGCAGGCCCCCTGCTAGGTCCAGGGCAAGGCCCTGGTGGGGGATCTAGGGGGGCGCAGCCCCCCAGAAGCTCCAGGGTTTTAGTGCTTTTAAAGCGTAGTAATGGGCTCAGATGACAAGAATATAACAAGAAAACAGTATCAATTTTCAATGTCTGTTCAATCCAAAAAAGTCCATACAGTCTCTGACTCAAAGATCTTTCACAAGACTTATGACTGCCACAACTGCACAAAACAGTCGCAGAATTTCTAAAAGTCGGAATGCTGGAGATACGAAATCAGATTTTTAAGACTGAAAAATCAGAATTTTAATTCTATTTTTTTAATTTTTTTTAATTTTTTATTTTTGAAAAATAAAAAATTGGAATTCTGCGAATTATCGGAAAACTCACATCCCTTAAAGATAATTTGTTAAAAATATCAGTCAAATTGATCCACTATGAACCAAGATATCAGCTTTGGAAGTTATCAAGTAGCCTCGTTCATTATTACTAAAATTAGTACATTAAAAACAAAGTCTCGATTATCCATTGATTTATTATTGATTTAATTATCAATGAGCGTGAGCAGCATAGAGGATTCTAATTCAGTCGATATCGTAGGCTAGCCTTGACATCGAGAGTTGATTATGGTCTGGATAAGTTAATTAATGTTAATTAATTAATAATTTATTGGGGTATATAAGATTTCAGGCCTAAAGAAAGACATGCAAAAGGCAGATTTAGCTCTTGCAAAATGCATGTTTAATGAAATATAAATTAACTGACACTTTCTTTCGTATTGTATATAAATATTTAGTTATTAGCTCTTCCGTAACTTCATAAATAAACAGTGACACGGGTCTAGTGAACCATGTTTCTTGTTACTGTATATAAATACTACATGTTTTACATAAATGTTATCACTTGCTTGATAAAGACGAGAGTATCGTCGAAACGTTGCATGTTAATAAACCAGTAATTGGTAATACATAAATAGTGTTATTGTGTTACTGTTTAATTACTAAATGCCACTTAAAGAAGATATTAAAACATAAAATTAGACCTCAAATGTTTTCAGAAGAGCATGCTAGGATTGGTACAGTACTTAAAGAGAGAGAAATGGGGTTTAACGTCAACTCGACATAAAATGGGTAATTTCGGGACTAACATATGGTTTTATTTTTATTTTAATAATTCGCTTGTGTTTAGGGGTCTGGGAGGAAACCGGAGAAATGCCATGAGGTTGGACCGTACGACGGTACGTAAAGGATACACTTTATAATCTTCAGTAGGGTAAAGAAGGCCTAAATATAATTCTCTGGCTTCTGTCGTATTTTTACCAATGGAGCTTATTTTCTCTTCAACAACATCCAGTGAGGTATGAACGGTGTAATAAAACTTCAATTCGTTCTCTGTTGGTATGGTTTTAATAAACAGTGGATAGTTCTGAAAATAAATTACAGATTTGAAAGGATGGATTGATTAACATTTCAAGTTAAAATATCTATTCATTTAAGACATCTGGCAATTTTAACAGGGTTGGTTTGGTACAAATCCAGACTCTAGGGCACAATCTCTCTGGTTCCTGCTATGTTGTGCAGTTTTCGCAGTGTTTTTATTGATTTATTTGATTTGGTGCGTTGGATTTGGGGGCATAGATAGAGCATACATGATATAATAATATTCCAACCTTCGACAGCATCTAAAGTTTGATGTTTTTGATTACATCAGTTATAAAGACTGAACAGGACTGAATATATTAGTGAATAACTGAATATGACATGTGAAATACGTTTGATTAGAGGACAAATCATCACAAACCGACTCATTTTTATATTGCAGTTTAGTAGAGACAATCCGGAACAGTGAGAGGATATGATCAGATTAGACACTGTTCCTAAAGATGAAGTGTGTGAAATAGCTTTATTTTACGTCCGCTTCCACCGAAGTGATATCGCAGACAACCTAAAGATGAAATGGACTCAAGTCTATTATTTCCCTGTCAATCAAGTCTATTATTTCCCTGTCAATCAAGTCTATTATTTCCCTGTCAATCAAGTCTATTATTTCCCTGTCAATCTCAATCAAGTCAAGTGTAATTCTGTTAATTCAGGACAAAATATTTTTTAAAGCATATCCAGACAAAAGCTTATTAGAACAACCATTCCACCTGAGGAGAAACAAGGTCTAAGTAGAATGGAAATATAAATAGGAAATAAATAAAGATTGAAATAACGATTAAAATGAAGTGACATGTCATTTTCTAAAGTATTAAATTTAAGTCAATTAAAGTGTCAGATATTAAATCATAACTCTGAAGAAAAGCCAAAGGAAGATTCATTGATTGACCAGACGACATTTTTAAAATCATGTTTCGTCATCCATGACTTACTGAATTAATATTATTTTACGCAGGATAGCGGCTATAAACCACGAAGATGGTTTGGCTTTGATGGGAATTAATTAAATATAAACATTAAACACCCATATTCACCTCTTTTGCAATAACAGCCACACATACAGCCATAGGGTGGGCAGTGGAAGCCATTTTCTACAAACAGCCAATCAAATGCCTTTTATTACCGGAAGTAGAATGAAGGCAAGCAAGAAACCGGAAACACGTGATCACGTCTACTCTCCCGCCATCTGAGGCTTTCCGCTGCTTCGACAAAAAAGCGAAAACATCGCAAAATGTCGAATTTACGCGTCGATAAAGACGCATTTTTTCGTCGTATGAAGAGAGTTTACTCTTCATGGGCGGTAAGTAGTCTACAAAAATGAACCACTTTCATTTGCTAAAGCTTTTGTCTTCTACTAAGTAAATGCATCTCGATTTTCGAAAAGGCAATGTTGACGTTTCTATTTTTAGTAACACATGCTTTTGCAAGTGAAGGTACATAATATCATAAACCTACCCACTAACCCCCAAATGCAACATTCTACAAAATTAAGACCAACTTCATTAAGCAAAGGAAATGGCAATGAAACGGGAGGATACTGAACACAAACATTACATGTTATAATAAAACGCATTTTTACCCCCGGTGTCACAGTTTCTGTTGGTCGCTGGTGTGTGTTGGTTCCTGGCGCATGCGCAGTTGTAGGAATCATCTCACACTGTTATAGACACAGTGTGGGTTGACTCCCCGTGATAGGATGACCCCTACGATTTTCTTACGGTCAGATCGGTTTCTACTATTATCTACCAATATATATAGTATTACTACTGACAGTAGCCGAGGATGTTGAGTTTCTATTGTTTGTTTATTTCATTTAAAAGGAGAAATACAAATTAACGATCTTATAAAAATTGAAAATTCCCGTCCACATGCAGAAACAGAAAAAATAATTGCCCCTTATTGGTATAAACGCAGAATTTGGGTGATTCATGTTCAAGAAATAGTGGTATTTTCAGATTTAGTTTCATAGGTAGATCCCTAGATACTATAAAAACTGATGTTACCGGTTTTCGGATAGAGGCCAAAGCCGATAAATGTCCGATACTTATATAACTGGTATAGTAGATCCCATGGTTTGCATGATAAAGTATTTGTATTTGACAAATAAAACACATAGACAACTTGTAAAAATTTTTATTATGTACAAAATTATAATAATGATTCAGAGAAATCATATACAGGCCAATATTCAATCTGCAAAACAGTTAATTATTAAAACATAGTTAAAACATCGAAAAGTGATTTATAAGTTTTTAACAAAAAAAGAATCTGGGAAATCAGTAGAGCACCTTTGGAGGTGAATTAATTGACAATTTCAAGCCAATCATCAATGTGTATGGTTTCCAGTTCCACTGATTGTACGCGTGTAACGACTAATCACTAAAATAATGGCAACAAATCACGAACGATAGAACAATTAATCTCAAGCCAATTAACTTAAATCCGTTGATCGCGTAACTACTGATCACTAAAAAAACAGCTAATAACGATAACAAGTATGTTTATTAATGACAAAACTCTTAACTAAGAACATAACACTTTTTCCTGAAGTGATCAGTTATTTGAGTTATGAGGAACCATCTCACAATGGCGGAAGTGGATGAAGCTGTGTTGTCCGTGTTGCTAACACAAACATCCGTCTCAGACATGCGCAACTGCCCAGGAACCAACACACACCAGCGACCAACAGAAACTGTGACACCGGCCCAAAAACAATCAGTTTCGTCTTTTCAACTAGTCACTACACAACTTTATATAGGCTACTCTGTTCTTTTGAATCCTTGGGGGTTGGATGGCCGAATGGTTAGAGCGGCTGCACGCTGTATTATAAAGCCTGTTATTGAGTCAACTGGCATGGCTTCGAATCCCTAGTTGTACGTGACAAGGACTCGAAGGAGTAGGGTCACGGTACACCTGTCTAACCTTGACAGTGAGTTTTATCTGGTTTCCTCACACTGCTACAGTCTACTACACACACGTATTCAAATTATTGAAATAAAATATAACCAAGTATTAGTCCCGAATGATCTAGTTTGTCATCAAATCAAGGAAGGTATCTTTCATTCCAGAAATCAACAGGAGAAGATGGTCTGGCTAAAATGGATGCCTTGGTTACGGCTGTTGGTGTGGATGAAGATGTCGTATATTCTAAATCAACTTCACTTCAGGTAAAATACACGCCAATCAAATTATAGTTATGTTTTTTGTCCCCCGCCTTTCGTATAATTTTGAACTTGATGTAGATAATAATTAGGCGAATGTCTTGACTAAGTTCAATAATTTATTTTTTGAGCTAAAGATAATATTTTGAAAAAAATAAATGTTTGATTACCGGTAATTAAAATGTGTCATCTTATTATTTTGGGATTTCGGCGGGGGGCATCAGCCTCACTGTTGGCTTGTTGAATTTGTCTTTGACACCAGAATTTGATGTGGAGGTACATGTATGTACATGTATATTGATACAGACCATGAAATACATGATTTAAATTATATTAAATATTTTTCTAATTGTTTTTCTTTTGAACACTTCACAAACTCGTCTCAAGATAATATTTTGAGAAAACCTCAGACATTCTTAAAGATTTGTCTGACCAGAATTAGTGTTTTAGTAAATTAATACATTTTGTTGAAATAAGAAAAATACCCCCTCTTGTCCTCTGCAAAGAAACACATAAAAATTTCAAATTGTTTCAGTATTCCTAGCTGTATTTGTTAACGTATGCATATTCTGTAGAAGAACCAGGGCCCGACAAGGACAGCTGTCTCGTCGATCGGATGGGACAAAAGTCGAGATATCTTGTTTGCATTAACGATCCCTTGACAGTTGGAATTCAATATAAGAGTAGGCCATAGTTTGGATACGAGTTTACCCTATTTATATTTTCAGATGGGTGGGGTGAGATGGCGTAGTGGTCTAGAGTGCCGCGCTTTCGACCTTCAGGTGGCCAATCACCTCTGGCTTGCGGCTGGGGTTTCGAGCCCTAGTGTGAGCGTATGTGGCATGGAGATAGGGGCGCCTTCTCAACCTCGTGGGTTTCCTCTGGGCACTCCGGTTTCCTCCCACTGCTAAAGACCCCTACGCGCAAGCGAATTATTGAAATAAAATAAAACTATATGTTAGTCCCGAAATGACATAGTTGTTTTGAGTGGACGTTAATCCCCATTTCTCTTTCTCTCTCTATTTACAGACGTGGTTGTTTGGATACGAGTTAACGGATACTATAATGGTTCTGTGTGAGAGCGGTATTTATATATTAGCCAGTAAAAAAAAGATAGATTTTATGAAACAAGTGAAAGATGGTGAACATGATGGCGTACCAAGTATTAAATTATTGACAAGAGATAAGGTTTGTTTATTCTTATTAAATCTCTCAAATTTTATAACTGGGGGTGGGTGGGTGGATGGCCGAATGGTTAGCACATGCGTGCTGTATCATAAAGCCTGTCATATGAGTCAACTGGCCTGGTATTGAGGCCTCGGTTGTATGTGGCAAGGAGTAGGGTCATCTGTCCAGTCTTATGGGTTTTCTTCGGGTCCACTGGCTTCCTCCCACTGCTAAAAAACCCTATGCGCAAGCGGATTATTAAATTGAAATGGCAATAGTGGCATTAAACCCTATTTATCTCTGAATATTTTCATGGAAGCTAGATCATTTATTTACAAGTTTCTAAATGGGCTTAATATGGAACTGATCATGTTGGATGAAATTCAAAAATCTAATTCACCAAATCGAAGCAGAAATGTTCATAGAAGAAGCATGCCAATTTTCATGTAGATTTGATTTGAATTGATGGAGATTTAGAATTTTACTAGAGTTGTCAACCCAAGAAGAACGAGACCAGTTGTGGACGGCTTTGTTGTAGCTGACAACTCTGTGAACTCTGAACAGACCTAGTTTGTGTCAAGTGGACATTAAACCCCATTTCTCTTTCTCTGAACAGATCGTTTTCAAAGGTTGACAAAAGTAGAAACATATTTTATTGGGTCATGTTGAAAATAGCCTCGCTACTCCTACTGAATTTTACTGGACAGCTAAGACTATTTCTCAATCTGGGCAGCTTTGACAGTCCTCCCCCCCCCCCAAAAAAAAAAATTGTATTACAAGGTTGAAAAATAATGTGTGTAAAATATTTTATAAATTTCCATTTCAGGGAGACAAGGATCATGCTAATTTCAAGACTTTGGTGGAAGCCATAAATAGCAGTAAAAAGGTGAGGATTGAATATATAAAACAACTTTTTACATTCTACAGGCTTTTATCTCAATATCATCCAAAGTCTTCAACATTGAAAATACATCTTAATTGCCAATTTTAATCAACATTGATGTTGTGATATCAAAGGAAAAAGATGGGCTTTTGATATCCAATATTTAAGACAAAATAAACATTTTACCATTGGTACACGAATTGTGTAGGCTTCCATAGTGTATTTCAGTGCCATTTATAAGAAGGAGGCAAGTCATGTCAGAGACGCCATATTCTTGTCTGGATCGCATGCGCAAAAAATAAAAAAACGTGTAGAATGGAATAACTAGAGATTGCCATTCGAATTAGACTTTTCATGTATTTTGCTGAACATAACAGATTTGAAATTAGAGTAAAAAAGGAAACGATTGAATATAATTCAGTTTATATACATTCATATATTTAAAGATAAAATAAAACCAAGTACGAACAATCCAAACCATTAGACAAAATTCGAAGTCCTAAAAAAATGGTATAGGCTAAATAGTGTCATCTGGCGAAATAGTGTAATCAGCATTGTGTCCCGTTTGTATCGATTTCTATGTCTCATTTATTAGCGAACGGATGTAGACGAAGGTCCCGTGTACAGTTGAAATTTGAAATAAAAGTATGTCGTAGTGTCGCTGTCGAGGCAAAATTTTCATCCTAGACAGAAGAGTAGGAGGTTAAACTTCTCATTTCTTCTCATTTTATTAATCATCAGGGTAAAAGTTACGGAGAATTTGCGAAAGATAAATTTCCTGGTGAGTTTTTGGACAGTTGGCGAGCTGCGTTAAAAGATGCAGAGTTAGAAAAGGTTGATGTATCAGTGGCGTTTGCCTACATAATGGCGTCGAAAGAAGAAGCTGAGCAGAAGACAATTCAACGAGCCTGTCAGGTGACCTGCGATGTGTTTAATAAATATCTTAAAGAACAGATCATGGAGATAATCGACGCTGAAAAGGTTTGTGGTGATATTTAACAAATACTCACTTTTAATCTAGGTATCATTTAATCTTGTGTATCTAGCACTAATTTCTTTCACATTCGTTTATTATCTGGCTCCCAAGTTCACAAAGCATTCTCAGACTTAAGTTGAGAATTGACCCAACTTTCAATCACTGTTTGGGGGTTTGGATGGCCTAGTAGTCTAGAGTGCCGCGCTTCAACCTCTAGCTGGCCGGTCACTTGTGGATGTGGTTTCGAGCCCTGGTGTGAGCAGATTATGTGGCACGGAGATAGGGGCGCCTTCTCAACCTCGTTGGTTTCATCCGGGTACTCAAGTTCACCCCCACTGCTAAAGACCCCTACGCGCAAGCATATCATTGAAATATAAATCAGTTCTCTGTTTAAAAACTCATAAAAACTGTTCAGGGGCCTGTTTCACGAAATTTTAACTAAGATAAAATCCGATTTTAGTAATTCGATTGGATAGTATTAGATTGATTTTAGCGCTTAGCCAATCAGATTTAAGTATGTACTAAAATTTGGATTGTATCTTAAGTTAAAATTTCGTGAAACAGGCCTCTGTCCAGTATGAATCTGACTGATTAATTTTGATAATGACTGTCTAATTTACAAGCGTTTAATTTCCTGAACACTGTTTAAAGTGAGTTTTAACGTTTTGCTGCCCTTGTTCTTGGTTTGCATATATGGATTGAAAGTTTTAAAATGGGCCCACAAATCATGTACCCGAATGCGTTCATGTGCCATTTGTCATGAAAACTGTCAATATGTTTATTGTTTATTTCCTCAGTTGAACAAGGCACCTGTCCAACCTGCGGGTCCTCCGGTTTCCTCACTCTGTTAAAAGACCTCTACGTGCAAGCAAATTTTTGAAATAAAATTAAACCCTATATTTAGTCAGAAGTGATCTAGTCTGTGTTGAGTGGACGTTAACCCTTCCTTAGCGTCTGCCGACATTTGTCGGCAACGTTTTTGACCACTGGTAGCGTCTGCCGACAAATGTCGGGAAATTAGAATGCATGGTTCAGTGACCTTGTATCACGTGAAATCTAACTCGGGAGTGTGTAACTAGCGTTAGTATTACTAGCGACCGAATATAGCCAACATCCGGGTCATACAAAACCAAAACATCCGACTAAAATATCAACAAATACTACGCATTTCAACACGCCCTAGATTTCATTTTCAACGGCTCAAATGACGAAGATTGAGGGCCCGATAGCTTTGGCAGTGAATACGATATACCGACAAACGACATATCTCCTGAAAGCTCAGAAAATGAGGCGTTTGATGACATAGCTGACAATGTTCCTGGACCGATGCAAGTTGATCAGCCGACCTTCGCGCTTCCCCACCTACCTTCGCTGCCCCCCCCCCCCCAGATGAGGTTAGTTTTGGCGATGATCCGACATGTCCCATAACATATTTTATATTTCTCTTTGTTCACAATGAGATAGTTATATATTTTGTTCAAAAAACAATTTAGAAGTTTATTGATGACAAAATAAATGTTTTTTGTGAGTCTTTGTGCGAAAAAAAAAATTCTCGAAAAATCTGTCTTTAATTAGTTATCACACAATTATTTTTCAAATTTTAGATGTTATCCCCCTTTTTTGGTGGTAAAATATTGGAAACATGTTAGGCCCCATATTCTATACAATTGGCACTATTTTTATATATATTTTATAGCCTACAGCACTTGATTATCTTGAAAATATGATTTTTTTCAAAAGTGGCGGCCATCTTGGATTACCTGGTTACCATGGCAATTTGGTAGAAGTAGGTCAAAACTTGCCAAGTACAACCTGAGATAGTAATAATTAGTCCTTGAAAATTTGAAAGTTCTATATTCATTAGTTACTTAGCTGGACTAATTTTAATAATGTATACAGTATTTGGCACATTTTTCCAAAAAATATTGCGCTACCTCAGTGAATATTTATGCGCTAAGGAAGGGTTAAACCCCATTTCTCTCTCTCATAGTTTATTATTGATATAAAATACGGAGTTTATTTTCTAGAAAGTGAAACATTCTAAGTTAGCCGACGGTGTAGAACAGGCTTTACAGAACAAGAAATACGTGACAGGGGTGGATAACTCTCAACTCGACATGTGTTATCCAGCTATTATACAGAGTGGAGGAAATTATAGTCTTAAATTCAGTACAGTCAGGTAAATACATATATACCTTCTTATTATTCTTATTCCATCATAATGGCTGTCATTGAGTCAACTGGCGTGGTTCGATTCCCTGGTTGTAGGGTCGCCTGTCCAACCTCGTCGGTTTTCTCTGGGTCCCTCTGGTATCCTACTATTGGTACGGCTAAAAGACCCCAACGCGCAAGCAAATTATTGAAATAAAATAGAATCATAAGTTAGTCCTGAAATAACCTAGTTTGTGTTAAGTGAATATTAAAAATCATTTTTCTCTCTTATTCAGTTGCCTGTCCATTTACTGTGTTGGCTGATAGTTTCATTTGAATTTTCTGGCTTAGTTCACCCAGGTCAGTGGTGTAGTACAACCTGGCAAGGAACAATTTATAGTTGTTTGTGGGGTATGCCTGTCTTTATTAGCCCAGTTGGAGCAGAATGTATAGTTGTGCGAATGGACTAAAAAAAACATTGGGTCGCATGTTACGATCCTTTGGCAGTTGGATACAATAGTGGCTCATTGTTCACTGTGGAGTATGCCTGTCTTCATTAGCCCAGTTGGAGCAGAACAGAAGGACTAGAAACCCCATTTCATTTCTTTTTCAATTCACCATGGTTACAGGATTATAGAAGATATTCACGATTCTTTTTTTATGTCATTGTGGGGGTTGGGATGGCCTAGTGGTCTAGAGTGCCGCGCTTTGACCTCTTAGCTTGCCGGCCACCTCAGGCTTGCGGCTGTGGTTTCGAGCCCTAGTGTGAGCGTATGTGATATGGAGATAGGGGCGCTTCTCAACCTCATGGGTTTCCTCTGGGCACTCTGGTTTCCTCCCACTGCTAAAGACGCCTACGCGCAAGCGGATTATTAAAATAAAAATTGAAAACCATACGTTAGTCTCGAAATGATCTAGTTTTGGCAAATGGACATTAAACCCCATTTCTCTCTCTCTCTCTCTCTTATGGGATTGTTGTATTACACCATAGGCTTTTTATACATCCATCTGTGTGCATACACATACATGTACCTAAAAAAGAATTCTGGATCTTGGACGTGTTTTGATAAAATGTTATGTCAGACAATATTTTTTATACGGCCAAATCAACATCTTATTTCAGTGATGAGAAATATCTCCATTTTGGTGCAATTGTTTGTGCCATGGGAGCCCGGTATAAATCGTACTGTTCTAACATAGTTCGAACTCTATTGGTCGATCCACCAGACCAAATACAGAAAGATTACGAATTTCTCACGTTGGTTCAAGAGGAACTTATTGGTAAACTTCAACATGGTAAGTGGAACTTCACAAATTTAACGATTAGTATATTCATATTATTTCATGACGTAGTATTGTTTTAAGCCAAGCAGAACCTTTAGGATATTTCAAGGAAGACAAAGAAAACAAGGGAGGTAATTGTGTTGTTATTTCCTGTGTCAGAACCTTTGGGATATTTCAAGGTTGCCAAGGAATATGTATGGTTCACATTATTTTGGACTAAAGTCCACCTATTACAACTGGCTGTAAATATATATTAAAGCTGGAATTTCAAATTTTTAAGTTATATTTTTAAAATTTATTAAAATAAAGCCTTAAAATAAATGGTATCCATAAACGGTCCTACCTTGTTAAAGAATAATCCTATTCATCCTATAATTCGCTATTGCCAACTGAGAAATTGGCAAATATATCATTGTCAACTTCAATTTCCAACATTGTAATATGGCTGTTCCATTTTAGTCAATAGGAAAACAAGGGATGTAATTGTGTTGTTATTTCCCGTGTCTATGATTTTTAAGGGTGGGAAATAATGCCCATGGTCGTATAATAGTTGATAACCTATTGACCGAAAGACAGAACTAATTATGTTTTGACTTTCTTAGAAAATTTGAAATTCTCCCTTTAAAGTTACAATAATACAATTCAAATCCACACAGTATTGTAACATGTAAATTAGATATTTAAAAACACGACAAGACCTTAGACCAAATCTTTCACTAGGGATCTGGTATCCTTTAACTTGGTTGTTTTGAAGTTTAATTAATATAATAGCCTTTAATTTCAAAACATCCTTTTATAATTGATAATAACCTTTAAATTTCAAAAACGGTTTAATTAGTACTATGGCTTAATTTAATGGTACACCATTTAATTTCTGCTCAGCTTGTAATTAAAGGCTTTAGATAATTAAATGGGTCATCCATTTCTAAACCCCTCTCTATAAAATTAAATGGTGTGCCATTAAATTAAGCCATAATACTAATTAAACCATTTTTGAAATTTAAAGGGTTATTATCAATTATCAAAGGATGCTTTGAAATTAAAAGGCTAATATATTAATTAAACTGCAAAACAACCAAGTTAAAGGATACCAGATCCCTAGTGTTTGTTAGTCTTATTATTCAGACTAAACCCCAAATCAGACTTCTTAATCCATTTTAAAACGAACTGGCTAGAATTGGGTCAAATGATGTCCCAGTAGGAAATTTAGTAATAAGCTTATATTCCCGATAACATAACCAGACGTCAATAATTTTTAGTAATTTATAAGGTAAGCATACTACAAAAAATAACGACTAAGAATGGGAAGAGTGGTGATATAGGCCTTGTCTGTTCCCTGATCCCTTTTCAAAAATTTTGAAATAAAATATTGTTCACAAAAAAAATGTTAATGAAATTGTGTGGTTTTATTAAAATTCTTTGTTGTTATTTTTGTTGTCTTGGTAATTTGTTGTGGAGAATGTATGTGCCTACTACTAAAATAAGGGAGGGTTGGGATAGCCTAGTGGTCTGGAGTGTCGTGCTTCGACCTGTCGCTGGCAGGCTTCCTCTGGCTTGCGGCTGTGGTTTCGAGCCCTGGTTTGAGCGTATGTGGCATGGAGATAGGATAGGGGCGCCTTCTCAACCTCATGGGTTTCCTCCCACTGCTAAAGACCCCTACGCGCAAGTGAATTATTGAAATAAAATTAAACCATAATATTTTTTAGTCCCGAAATGACCTAGTGGTATTGAGTGGACATTTAACCCCACCTCTCTCTTCTCTCTCTCTCTCTTCCTCTCTCTCTTCTCTCTCTCTCTTCTCTCTCTCTTCTCTCTCTCTCTCTCTTCCTCTCTCTTCTCCCTCTCTCTCTCTCTCTCTCTCTCTACAAAAAGTTGTGATTTTTTTCAGGTGTAAGATTAAGTGAAGTGTATAGTGCAGGATTAAGTAAAGTAAAGAAAGAACGACCTGATCTTACGGAAAATCTCATCAAATCTTTTGGATTCGCCATGGGAATAGAATTCAGGGAGGGTTCGTTGCTTATCTCGGGTAAAACAAATGCCCCGGCTAAAAAAGGTAAGTCATATAAATATGTAGAGAAGGACCTTACTTTACCCCTTGCCTGGGATCACGGTGGCTAAGTGGATAAGGCGCTGGTTCGCTAGCCTGGAGGTTCAGTGTTCGATCCCTGCATTGGCTGAGAAAGTTCATCTCGATTTTCCGGTGTGATTTCCCCTTGTCAGTGATGCAGAAGGAGGGTCTGACAAGGACAGCTGCCTAGTCGTTCGGATGGGACGAAAAACCAAGGTCCCGTGTACACATTGGAGTGCACGTAAAAGATCCCTTGGCAGTTGGAATTGATATAAGAGTAGGCCGTAGCGCCGCTGCCCGGGCAAAATTTCCCTCATAGCCAGTGTATGGCGCATGCCCGTCTTCAATTAGCCCAGGTTAGGTACTTAAGCGTAGGACGTTAAACCCCATTTCATTCATTCATTTATTCATTACCCCTTGCCAAGCCATTCATTCTACATGGTCCATTGACAAAGGTGGAAAATTCATCATATCAGAATGACCTGACTTTACCCCTTGCCAAGCCATCCATTCTACACGGTCCATTGACAAAGGTGGAAAATTCTAATGAAGTTTCATGAACCTGGGGTTGGGATGGCCGAATGGTTAACACGTGCATGCTGTATCATAAAGCCTGTCATTGAGTCAAATTGCGTAGAACGTGACAAGAAATAGGGTCGTCTGCCTAGTGTTGTGGGTTTCCTCTGGGTCTTCCGGTTTCCTCCCACTGCTAAAGACCCCTACGTGCAAGGGAATTATTGAAATAAAATTAAACCATATCATATGTTAGTCCTGAAATGATCTAGTTTGTGTTGAGTTGAGGTTAACCCCATTTCTCTCTCTCTTAATTAAACCTTCGTCATGCTCACTGAGGCTTGAAGAAAGTTCTCCTGTTACACATATGAATAAAACTTACAAAAGGTATAGTTTAACAATATATAAATGTTTTCTGATTCAGGAATGGTATTCAACGTAAATGTTGGTTTTTCTGGTTTAACTGTAAAGGATGTCTCGGATTCTTCTAAGAAAAATTATGCTTTATTTATTGGTGATACCGTTCTCGTCAATGAGGTAAGATAATTTTATATGCTTGCATACGTTATCGTATGTTTTGTCGTTTCCAATATCAATGTGTCTATCTTCACCTTGTCTGGTAAAAATGTAATAATAAATGGGTTGAAATTGGTTTTAACAAAATATCAACCTTTATACAGCAATCCTCTGAGCCGAGGTGTTAAAAATTACACAGAAACTTTGTTGTCCAATGGGCACTCCAGTTTCCTACCACTGCTAAAGACCCCTATGGGCAAGCAAATTATTGAAATGAAATTAAACCATATGTTAGTCCTGAAATGACCTAAATGTGTTGATTGGACGTTAAACCCCATTTGTCCTTTCTCATTCTTGTTGTCCAATGTTTACACACTGAACCATGACTTGTTTTGTTTTAAATCTGTGTTCAATCCCATTTGTTTACCACTGCTGGGCATTGGCAGCGCTTTCAAAATCTCCTGACAATTGGGATTCCAAATAAGAGTATGCCTCAGCTGCCAGCAACCTTTCTATCATATGCATGTCTACATAGGTGCAGAAAACTAGTATACTAACTAAACCCTTTTCAGGGCTAGAAATTCACGCGAATCTCTGAATCTAATTTGCGCAAGGATTCTTGCAAGAGCTTATGCTACGAATCCTGTCAAAAATTGTAAAAAAAAAAGCATCTTCAACGCTTCGTCCGTGTGCATTTTGGGTACAAGTCTAATATATTAATAAATAACTGGATCATACCTAGATGGATTCCTTGACCAGTCTTCTTCTTCTTTTTGGTGTTTAACGTCTGCTTCCACTTAAGTGATATCACAGACAAGACATAGGAGAGCTGAAGCTGCTTCCTGATTTTTAGAATATGATTTTGCAATCTTTCCATTTTGGCCTTAGGCCATGGATTAGGTTTTAGTGGGAAGTTCTTCCCTTTATTTAGTAAAAACACATCGTTGGTAGATGATCTCTTCTGTTTCTGGATTGGTAGATGTCTTCTTTGTGGGATTTGTGTTTTTAGGTGCCAGACCTGTCTTCTCGTGGTCTCTCCTTACTCCACTATCCCACTGGTATTTGTTTTGGCAGAATAGTGTTTAGATGCCGAGCCCGTCTGATCATGACTCCCTCTTACTCCACTATCTCGCCAGTTTAGTAGATGTTAGTAGTAAATTAAACTAATATAGAATTAAATAAATAGAGTATAATAAAGTTGTAGTCAAATAAATTAAAGGTAATAAAATAAAGTAAATTAAAGTAAAAGTAAAGTAAAGATAAAGTAAGGGTACGTTTCTTCTTCTTCTTTTGGTGTTTAACGTCTGCTTCCACTTAAGTGATATCACAGACAAGACATAGGAGAGCCGAAGCTGCTTCCTGATTTTTATACGCCCACATTTTCATGTGGACGTATTATGTCGTCGCCCCTGTCCGTCCGGACGTCCGTCCGTCCGTCCGTCCGTCCGTCTGTCTGTCTGTCCGTCCGTCCGTCCGTCCGTCCACAATTGTTTGTGGACTCTCTACAGGTCACAATTCTTGTCCGATTTTAACTAAACTTAAAATATAGGTTTATCTCCAAAAGATCTCGGCTGCTTTCGATATTGGCATGTATCGGATCAAAACTTCATGGATTATGGCCCCTGATTGTACGAAAAATCACGTTTTTAGCTTGTGGACCCTATAGAGGTCACAATTTTGAACCGATTTTGATGAAACTTAACATGCATGTTTATAACCCAAAGATCTTGGTTCCTTTCGATATTTGCGCCTATCGGAACGTAATTTACTGAATTATGGCCCCTGATTGTCCGAAAAATCACCTATTTTAGCTCCTCGTACCTCTGGAGGTCACAATTATTATCCGATTTTAAAAACCGTTCGATTATATCACCGTTACACCCTAAGGAAGGTTGAGTTCGAATTTCGGAAAAATCGGACCAAAATTACCATACAAAATGGCCGCCGTTTGTACGCGAATACTGTTAAAAAATGGTATATCAAGGTTGTGGACCCTGTAGACGTCACAATTTTAATTCGATTTTGATGAAACTTGAAATGCATGGTTATAACCCAAAGATCTTGGTTCCTCTCGATATTTGGGCATATCGGATCGTAACTTCCTGAATTATGGCCCCTGATTATACGCAAAATCGTCTTTGTTTAGCTTGTGGTCCTTCTGGAGGTCACAATTATTATCTGATTTAAAGAATCGTTTGATTATATCATCGTCACACCCTAAGAAAGGTTGACTTCGAATTTCGGAAAAATTCGGAACAAATTTGCCATACAAAATGGCTGCCGCGTGTACGCGAATACTGTTATAAAATGGTATATCAAGGTTGTGGACACAGTATAGGTCACAATTTTCATGAAACTTGAAATGCATGGTTATAATCCAAAGATCTTGTTTTCTTTTTCGTTATTTGCACATATCAGATCATAACTTCCTGAATTTTGGCCGCTGATTGTCTGAAAAAACGCCTATGGTCCCTCTGGAGGTCACGATTATTATCTGATTTAAAAAAACGCTTGACTCTATCACCGTTACAGCATACGGAAGGAGTTTAAATTTCAGGGAAATCAGACCATAATTGCCAGACAAAATGGCCGCCGTGTGTACGCTTATAGTGTTAAAATATGGTATGTCAAGGTTGTGGACCCAGTATAGGTCACAATTTTAATTCGATTTTGATGAAACTTGAAATGCATGTTTATAACCTAAAGATCTTGATTCTTTTCGATATTTGCGCATATCAAATTGTAATTTAATGAATTATAGCCTTTGATTGTAGGAAAAATCACTTTTCGTTTTGCTTTTTCTCTATCCATCTCTCGAAAATGTGGGCGTATCCTGCCTGGCAGTGCCAGCTTACTATCTTTAGAATATGATTTTGCAATCTTTCCATTTTGGCCTTAGGCCATAAATTAGGTTTTAGTGGGAAGTTCTTCCCTTTATTTAATAAAAACACATCGTTGGTAGACGATCTCTTCTGTTTCTGGATTGGTAGATGTCTTCTTTGTGGGATTTGTGTTTTTAGGTGCCAGGCCTGTGAAAAAGGGTACGTTGTAAGGGTATGATTTAAATCTTCATTGAATATAATCCCCTGATAGAACACTGAATACACAGAGAGAGAAACCGTGGATATTTTCCTGATGGAATCTCAATGTCTAATTCCAATAACACGTGACATTTTGGTTGGAATTAGGTCAATAAACCAGTTCTAAATTTGTGTGTACCGTTATGATTATTTTTATTTTATACACATGCTGACAGATGCTTAATTCCATAAATATTATTAAATGAAATATCCTAGTTGTACTGAATTTTATTTTATAGAAATTTCACACGCGATCTACTGTTTGTCTATCATCGACAAATGAATGCAAAATTTTGCAAGTTACGTGACTATAGTTACGGGATGGACAAAAGACTACAAATTGTGTTATGAAGAAATGGCATGGTGCCGTATCAGTTTATTTTGGCTACGGCATTATCTGGATATTACTTTTTACGCTATTTAAGTGTTAACCAAAAATTCCAACTGATTGGGGTTTTTTTTATCATTGTTGTTGTATTTTGATTTAGATTAACACAAAAAAACACAATTTTCTTTTTTAGACATAATTATTAATAAAGATTCAGAGGATCTGCGTAGATTGCATATATGAGAATCCTCTTAGATTCTTGCAAAATGAAGGATTTTCTACCCCTGCTATTTCATTATATTATAATATTTTGTTTACAGAATACCCCAGCCTCGATTATATTATTTGTTGTTTATAGAATGCACTGGCATCCATTATATTATATTATAATATTTTGTTTACAAAATCTCCCATCCTCGATTATATTATTTGTTCTTTACAGAATGCACTGGCATCCATTATATTATATTATAATATTTTGTTTATAGAATGCCCCCGCCTCAATTATATCATGATTGTTGTTTACAGAATAGGTGTGTTGGATGCCTCTGTGCATGGAGAAACTAGCGCTATATAAAGTACATATTATTTATATTATAATATTTTGTTCACAGAATGCCCCCGCCTCGATTATGACGAACCTAAAGAAGAAGATAAAACACATCGGAATATTTCTAAAAGATGACGATGAGGAAGAAGATGAGGAAGATGAAGAAGTTGACACGTCGCAACCTCAAACAGAATTATACGGTCGGGGTAAACGTAACGCTGTGTTAGATACAAGGACCAGGGTAAGTTGACACGTCACAACCTCAAACAGAATTATACGGTCGGGGTAAACGTAACGCTGTATTAGATACAAGGACCAGGGTAAGTTGACACGTCACAACCTCAAACAGAATTATACGGTCGGGGTAAACGTAACGCTGTATTAGATACAAGGACCAGGGTAAGTTGACACGTCACAACCTCAAACAGAATTATACGGTCGGGGTAAACGTAACGCTGTATTAGATACAAGGACCAGGGTAAGTTGACACGTCACAACCTCAAACAGAATTATACGGCCGGGGATAACGTAACGCTGTGTTAGATACAAGGACCAGGGTAAGTTGACACGGGATACAGGAGGGATTTGGTGCAACAGTTAGAGAGTAGGATTTGTGACCTAACGGTTGCAGGTTCGAGACCCGAACTGTTCGCCAAGTTCTTGTGTCCTTGAATAAGACACTTCTCCCCTGCATTCCAGTCTACCCAGCTGTAAATGGGTACCGGTAGGATGGTGTATGTATTACACAAAAAACTGTTGCGCTCCTTGAAACTCCCAAGTTGTAGCTGCATATGTTAGGGGCTCTTTCAAAGAGTTGTAAAGGGAGGTAATCAGGCTTACCTGTATCCTAGAGACCGGGATAGTAATTCTGTCGCGCTATGAGCACACGCTATAAAAATGGACATATTATTATTAAGGACAAGGGTAAGTTTCAGGTTCTATTTCAGTAGCAAAGAAAATGGCGCTGAACGGATAAGATTATCACATGACTACAACTATTAAGTTGAGCGTGTTCAGGATAATACCACAGTTTGATCACAGTTTGATCTATCATTTACTGTTAAAACGGGGGGTTGGATGGCCAAGAAGATTAGCATGAGCACACTGTATCATAAAGCCTGTCATTGAGTCAACTGGCGTGGTTTCGAATCCCCGGTTGTACGTGGCAAGGAGTAGGGTCGACTGTCCAACTTTGTGGGTTTTCTCTGGTTTCCTCCCACTGCTAAAGACCGATACGTGCAAGCGAATTATTGAAATATAATTAAACCATGTGTTAGTCCCGAAATGACCTAGTGAATGTTATTCCCCACCATTCCTCTCTCTCTTTCTCTGTTAAAACAATCTCTGATCTATCTATCTATATCTATGTATTAACATTTTCTGATCTGATCTATATCTATACAGACTGAATTATCAACGGAAGAAAAACGACAGGAACATCAGAGAGAGTTGGCTGTTAAAATGAACGAAGATGCCCGAGAAAGATTACGGGGACAAACCACAGATTCTGGTGATAAAAAGTATTTATCTTGTCTACTCTTTGAAATTTATGTAATTCTCCCTTTACATCGCTAAGTGGAAATCATGGTGGCTCGCTAGCCTGGAGGTCAGATGTTCGATCCCTGCAATGGCAGAGAAAGTTTATCCAGATTATCCCGATGCAGGACAGAGGGCCTGACCCGCCACTGTCTAGTCGTTCAGATTAGACGAAAAAGAGAGGTCACGTGTACACATTGGCGTGCACATTAAAGTTAAAGACCCACTGACAGTTTGAATTCGATATAAGAGCAGGCCATAGTACCGCTGTCCGGTCAAAATTTCCCTGCCTCATAGCACACTGTACGGCGTATGCCTGTGTTCATTAGCCGAGTTCAGAGCAGAACAGTAGGACATTAAACTACATTTCATTTCTATCTGCATCAATTCTCCTTCCCCTTACTAACAGGGAAGTCCACGTGAGGAACATCTTTTAGACATTCAGACATTAGCGTGCATGTAAAGGGACCCTTGTATTAATAATAGCCCACTTGGTACAGACAAGTTGAACATTTAGGCCCATTTTATTTCCTTCCTAAGGGGGGGTGGGATGGCCTAGTGGTCTAGAGTGCCGCGCTTCGACCTCTAGCTAGCTGTAGCTGGCCGGTCACCTCTGGCTTGCGGCTGTGGTTTCAAGCCCTAAAGTGAGCGTATATGACATGGAGATACGCCTTCTCAACCTCGTGGGTTTCCTCCGGGCACTCCGGTTTCCTCCCACTGCCAAAGACCACTACGCGCAAGCTAATTATTGAAATAAAAATTGAAAACCATACGTTAGTCCCGAATTGACCTATTTTGTGTCGAGTGGACGATAAACCCCATTTCTCTCTCTCTTTTCCTTCCTAATTATCTGTTATAAAGATTAAAGCTCCACCTCTGTGATGATTGAATGTAGATGTAATACATATATTTGATTATATTTTGATTTTATTTCAGAGTACGGAAATCAAACACATCCTATAAAAACCCATCAAACTTTCCCAACGAACCTGAAGTACGGGATTTACAGATTTATGTTGGTAAGTATCAATCATTATTACAGATTTATGTCGGTAAGGGGGTTAGGATGGCCTAGTGGTCTAGAGTGCAGCGATTCCACCTCTAGCTGTTGGTTCGAGCCATGGTATGAGCGTATGTGGCATGGAGATAGGGGCGTCTTCTGAACCTCGCTGGTAACCTCCAGGCACTCCGGTTACTTCCCACTGCTAAAGACCCCTACATGCAAGTAAACCATATGTTAGTCCCAAAATGACCTAGTTGTGTTAAGTTGATGTTAAACCCCATTCTCTCTCCCTCTCTCTCTCTCTCTCTCTCTATCTCTCTTTCTCTCTGTTGGTAAGTATCAATCATTACTAATTATTATTACTGTTATAAAACCAGATCATTAAAAATGATAGCATGAAAACCAGGGCTGGGGTATAATTGGTAATGGAATGTAACTCAGATAATTGAAAATGATAGCATGAAAACGAGGGCTGGGGTAATGGTAATTGGTAATGGTAATGGAATGTAACTCAGATAATTGAATATGATAGCATTGAATGGATACAATGTCTTTAAGAACATATTAGCTGTATGGTGTCCATGAATATCTCTGATTGAGCTGATCTAGAAATGTTTATTCCTTACAAACTACAATTATTATCATAGTTGAAAGGTTCATCACTCAAAAGGGGGTTGTGATAGTCTAGTGGTCTAGAGTGCCGCGCTTCGACCTCTAGCTGGCCTGCCACCACTAGCTTTGGAGCCCTGGTGTGAGCGTATGTGGCATGGAGATAGGGGCGCCTTCTCAACCTCGTGGGTTTCCTCCTGGCGCTCCTGTTTCCTCCCACTGCTAAAGACCCCTACGTGCAAGCGAATTATTAAAATAAAATTAAACCATATGTTAGTCCCGAAATGACCTAGTTGTGTTGAGTGGACGTTAAACCCCATTTCTCTCTCTCTGATCACTCAAAAACCAGCCTCAATTCCATCACCTGTAAACCTTGCTTAAAGGTTTTAACAGGACAATAATTGACAAATTCTGCGGGAAAACAACTAAAGTATGACTGTATTCGCGCATTATTGTACTAGCCTGGTTTACCCAGACACAATGTGACTTGCTTATCAAGAAAGCTTTGTCTTTATTTTTTATGTGTTTACATGTCTACCAGACTGAATTGATAACTAATCATTTACTGAAATGATCTCAAGTCTACCAGGCATGATCTCATTGTTTTATCATTTGCTTTTCAGATAAAAGATACGAAACCATTATTTTACCAGTTTTTGGATTTGCATCACCATATCATATAGCTACAATCAAGGTATTCTCTTTCACTCTCTCTCTTTCTCTCTCTCTCTCTCTATCTCTCTTTTTCTCTCTCTCTCTCTATCTCTCTCTTTCTCTATCTCTTTCTCTCTCCCTCTCTCTCTCTGTCTGTCAAATGGTTATCGAGTGCGCGCTGTAAGGTCGCATGTCCAACCTTGTGGTTTTCTCCAAATGCTAAAGAACCCTACGTGCAAGCGAATTATTAAAATGAAAAATTGACCTGGTTTATGTCAAATGGACATTAAACCCATTTCTCTCTCTCTCTCTCTCTCTCTCTCTCTCTCTCTCTCTTTCTTTGATTAAGAGATCCACCTATTATTAAAAGTGTAATTAGAACATATACCTTTTGAGTCTTTGTTTGAATGAATGAATGAAATGGGGTTTAACGTCCTACGCTTAAGCACCTAACCTGGGCTAATTAAAGACGGGCATACGCCACAGTGTGCAATGAGTGAAATTTTGCCCAGGCAGCGGCGCTACGGCCTACTCTTATATCGAATTCCAACTGCAAAGGGATATTTTACGTGCACTCCAATTTGTACACGGGACCTCGGTTTTTCGTCCCATCCGAACGACTAGGCAGCTGTCCTTGTCAGGCCCTCCTTCTGCATCACTGACAAGGGGAAATCACGCCGGAAAATCGAGATGAACTTTCTCGGCCAATGCAGGGATCGAACACTCAACCTCCAGGCTAGCGAACCAGAGCCTTATCCACTTAGCCACCGTGATCCCCTATCTTTGTTTGAATATGTCAATTGATTAGGAATATAAGCTAATATGTGCCTTCTATTACAGAATATAAGTCAGTCGGTGGAAGGCGAATACACGTATCTTCGTATTAATTTCTTCCATCCTGGAGCCACACTCGGTAGAAATGAAGGTAACGCCTATCCTAACTCGGACATGACCTTCCTAAAAGAAATGTAAGTAGACTAAATATTATTTATTAGGAAACAATTTATTAGCCCGTTTAGTGCATAAGTCATTATATAACATCCTGCCACTCACTATGTGTAGGGCGTAATATAACACCTTGGAGGTATTTTCCCCAATTATTCTTAAAACATAGTACGGTACATAGTTCTTAGTCGCGCTAAACAGGTTAATTGTATTAATTGTTTAAATCCCTTTATTCGATTGATTTGAAATAAGTTTTATGAAAAGGATTCTCACTAGATCTGGTATAATTTATGACTATATCGGTGCTTGACAATGTGAGAGAATATGGTCAAGACCGAACTTGAATCACAATCGAATCACTTGGGAATAAGCGGAACCAATCCGGTTGGCTGTTGAACCAATCTGGTTGGCTGTTGAACCAATCAGGTTGACTGTTGAACCAATCAGGTTGGCTGTTGAACCAATCAGGTTGGCTGTTGAACCAATCAGGTTGACTGTTGAACCAATCAGGTTGACTGTTGAACCAATCAGGTTGGCTGTTGAACCAATCAGGTTGGCTGTTGAACCAATCAGGTTGGCTTTTGAACCAATCCGGTTGGCTGTTGAACCAATCAGGTTGGCTGTTGAACCAATCAGGTTGGCTGTTGAACCAATCAGGTTGGCTGTTCTATCAATCAGGTTGGCTGTTGAACCTATCCGGTTGGCTGTTGAACCAATCAGGTTGGCTGTTCTACCAATCAGGTTGGCTGTTGAACTAATCAGGTTGGCTGTTGAACCAATCAGGTTGGCTGTTGAACCAATCAGGTTGGCTGTTCTACCAATCAGGTTGGCTGTTGATTCAATCAGGTTGACTGTATATTGAGACACATGGCATAATATAAACAACATGGTTGATTCCTGCTTCACAGGATAAAGTATTTTGATCTTGAAATGGGTTCAATTTAATTTAGTTATTTTATTTTTGTTTTTGTTTTAAATAGAACATACAGAAGTTCAAACACAAAGGAACCAGGAGAGTTGTCTGCCCCCTCTTCTAATTTAAACACAGCGTTCAGATTAATCAAAGAAGTCCAGAAAAAATTTAAAACTAGAGAAGCTGAAGAGAAAGAAAAGGAGGTGAGTAAATCAAATATGGTAAAACTAAAGGTAAAACTGTTAATGTGTTTTAAAACAAGTACGAGTTATTTTAACGATCCGTTAAACTCTTAACAGATTTATCTTGGTAACATATTGTTTGCGTTAAATTTACTACAGAAAACACTATAGAATACTTTATTTTTAGCATAATTCTGTAGGAAAAATTTGCACCACAGAATGTTCTGGGCCTTTATTTCCAGCAACAATCTTTGTCTCCGTTAAAGTTAACGGATAATTAAAAGATAACGGAGCTTTGAGCTACCGACCCCCGGGATGTTTGAGAATATAGTCTGTACAGAATTTGCCCCCTCCTTCAGGTACTTGAATCCCCGGTTATACGTGGCAAGGAGTAGGGTCGCCTGTCCAACCTTGTGGGTTATCGTGGCAAGGAGTAGGGTCAGCCACAGAGCAAGGAAACTTGTATTTCTTGGTAAAGTGCCACAGAGCAAGGAAACTTGTATTTCTTGGTAAAGTGCCAAAGAGCAAGGAAACTTGTATTTCTTTGTTAAGTGCCACAGAGCAAGGAAACTTGTATTTCTTGGTAAAGTGCCAAAGAGCAAGGAAACTTGTATTTCTTTGTAAAGCGTCACAGAGCAAGGAAACTTGTATTTCTTGGTGAAGCGTCACAGAGCAATGAAAGTGACTGAATGTTTAGCTCTCTAGAATGTTATTAATTATTATTGTGTACTATTTATGTTTATTGTTCAAAGGCTATCACCATGGTTATAAATTATAATTTAATATTTTCAGGGTATTGTTAAACAAGACACATTGATTGTGAATCCAAATCGTGGTAACCCGAAACTAAAAGATTTATACATCCGCCCAAACATCGTTTCAAAACGTATCTCGGGAGTTCTTGAAGCTCATACTAATGGTTTGTATTTATTTTTTTTATCGAGTTAATCAAGGCCACACATAAATAATATAATCTTCTTCTCGGATAAGGGGGGTTGGGATGGTCTAGTGGTCTCGAGTGCCTCGCTTTGACCTCTAGTTGGCCGGACACCTCTCGCATGCGGCTGTGATTTCGAGCTCTGGTGTGAGCGTATGTGGCATGGAGATAGGGGCGCATTCTCAACGTCGTGGGTTTCCTCTGGGGAGCCAGGTTTCCTCCCACTGCTAAAGACCCCTACGCGCAAGCGAATTATTGAAATAAAATTAAACCATTGTTAGTCCCGAAATTACCTAGTTGTGTTGAGTGGACGTTAAACCTCATTTCTTACTCTCTCACTCTTCTCGATACCGCTGCGTCTTCAAAACTTGATCGCCTCACATGTCTGTTATCTATTTCTGCTTGTTCTTATTTCGTGTAATCAAGGGAAGTAACTCAAGCATTTCTTGAAGAGAAGAACAAGATTCAGCTATTGAGTTTTAAAGGGCCACACCAAAAAAGACAATATTCAGTTCTCAGATTTAAATCGCCAGCAGAATCCATGCTTTATTGAGTACAAGAACGATATGTCGATATACCAGGTCATGGTCGTCAAAACAAAAACTGGCGAGGGTTCAAAAACATTTTCCTAGAAGGTTAATCTAGACGAACTCATTAAATTTTTTGGATGTTATTTTTAATTTTTGTTATTGGTTTTTCTTTTTAAGGATAAAATAAAAATGAATTTCCAAACTTAGTTATTCATTAAGTGGCATTTAGTAACTGGGTAAATAAATAAACTATACCCATACTTATGGAAAACAGCTACTGATTTATTTGGACGACGTTTCGAGGAAGTATTCTCTCAATGTTTTCAAGCTAATACAATGTCTATATATGTTGCTTCAAATTTTATTACATTGTTTTAGCTTGAAAACATGGAGAGAATACTCTTCGAAACGTCGCCTAAATAAATCAGTTGATGTTTTCCGTAAGTATGGGTATAGTTTCTTTCCAAACTTAGGTTTAGGTTTTTGTTTTTATTTTTCTAAATTTCTAGCGAGTTTGAAACGCGTATTATTTCATTTGACTTGATTTAGTTTTTGTATATCAGTCGTTAAATGATCCAGTGGGCGTATGTTTCATTGCCTGGCAACCTATCTTGTACATCAGTCGTTAAATGATCCAATGAGAATTAATTTTTTTAAAATTGCAGGTTTTCGTTTTACGTCAGTACGAGGTGATAAAGTTGATATTTTATATAATAACGTAAAACACGCTTTCTTTCAACCCTGTGATGGTGAAATGATTATACTTCTTCATTTTCATTTAAAGGTAAATTCTCGTCGTTATTTCTATAGTTCCGACAATATTTATTAATTCCGACAATATTTATATAGTTCGGAAAATATTTGTATAGTTCTGACAATATTTGTATAGTTCCGACAATATTTATAATTCCGACAATATTTATAATTCCGACAATATTTCTATAATTCCGACAATATTTCTATAATTCCGACAATATTTGACTTTTCCATAATAAAATGGCTGTTCTTGCTATAATAGTTAATGTAAAATGCAAATATTAAAAATTTCATTCAATTTACTTCATTCTGTACCAAAGCATCACTATATTTGTAATTTTGACAAGATGTGTGCATTGATTGTTCTTTATCATAATCAAGGTACCATTAAAACAACTTATAGACTTTTAAGGTAACCAATGAAATGTTTAAATCTGTAGAAAGTTCAACTACATTACAGTTTTTTTAAACTAGAAGATTTCATATTTCATTTACGTTAAAGTTTATTAAACTAGAAGATTTTATATTTCAGCATGCCATTCTGTTTGGTAAGAAGAAACACGTTGATGTTCAGTTTTACACGGAAGTTGGAGAAATAACAACCGATCTTGGTAAACATCAACATATGCATGATAGAGATGATTTACACGCTGAACAGGTAAACATTGCAGATAATAATAATAATAATAATGTATATTTATAAAGCGCATATATCCATCCAGAAATGCATGTTCAAAGCGCTACACAATTATTAACCCGGTCTCTAGGATAGAGGTAAAGCCTGATTACCTCCCTTTACAACTCTTTGAAAGAGCACCAAACATATGCAGCTATAACTTAGTTTCAAGGAGCGCAACAGTTTTTTGTGTAATACATACACCATCCTACCGGTACCAATTTACAGCTGGGTAGACTGGAATACAGGGATAAAGTGTCTTATTCAAGGACACAAGAACTCGTCGCACAATTCGGGTCTCGAACTTGCAACCATTCGGTCACAAATCCTACTCTCTAACCATTGCCCAAAATCCCTCCCTTGACACATCAAGCATATATGACCAGGAGTAGGTTCGCCTGTCCAACCTCGTGGGTTTTCTCCGGGTCCTCCGGTTTCCTCCCACTGCTAAAAACTGCTACCTGTATGTGAATTATTGAAATATAATTAAACCATTTGTTAGTCCCTAAATGACCTAGTTTGTGTCAAGTTTACGTTAAACCCCTCTCTCTTAAATAGGGTTAACTTTCATATTCGATCGGTTTTCTCCAACTGGTAAAAGAACCCTACAAGCAAGAGAATTATTGAAATAAAATTAAAACCATATGATAGTCCCGAAATGACGTAGTTCTTGTCAAGTGGAAGTTAAACCCCATTTCTCTCTCTCTTTCAATTTTCACTCGTCTAGTAGGTCAGTCTGACTAAAATACAGATCTATATCACCATCATTTATAACAGATATTGACATGTTGGATCATAAGATCAAGTGGTGTGGTTTCGAATTCCCTACCAGCTTGTATGTGACAAGGAGTAAGGTTGTCTGTCCAACCTCATGGGTTTTTATCCGGTTTCCTCCCATTGCTAAAGACCCCTACGTGCAATCAACTTGTTGAAATATAATTGAACCATGTTAGTCTCAAAATTACCTAGTTGATGTTAAACCCCATATCCCCTCTTTATCCTCCCAACGAGAAATATGGATGGAAAATCACCAAAAACTATTCTGTCAACTCTGAGATGGTCCCTGGGTCAGCACAACACTCACTGGTGCTTGACCAAATCATACGAATCTGTCTGCGTAAACAAGGCGGAGAAATGAAATGAAATGGGGTTTAACGTCCTACTCTTCTGCACCTAACCTGGGGCCTGGGCTAATGGAAGGCAGTCATACGCCATACAGTGGGCTATGAGGGAATTTTTGCCCGGGCAGCGGCTCTACGGCCTACTTTTGTATTGAATTCCAACTGCCACTGTGAACATGGCACTTCCATTTTCCGCCACATCCGAATGACTAGACAGCTGTCCTTGTCAGGCCCTCCTTTCTGCATCACTGACAAGGGAAACCATGCCATAAAATTGAGATAAACTTTCTCGGCCTTTCCATGGATTTGTTTTCTGATATTTATATGTTTTTGATGTCTTTGTTTCAGGCTGAAAGAGAATTGCGTCAAAGATTAAAATCAGCATTTAAAAGTTTCTGTGAAAAAGTAGAATCCTTGACCAAACAAGAAATAGAATTTGACACCCCGTTCCGAGAACTAGGTTTCCATGGTGCCCCTTTTAGAAGTACTGTATTATTGCAGCCCACTAGTGGGTGTATTGTAAACTTCACAGAATGGGTAAATACTCAAAAACAATTTTTTACTATTAAAACCCCAACATACCAGTTTATTGCACAATTAAAAGCAGTATTAGTACAAAATGCTTTGGTCCAGAAATGTTATCAAGGCATAAATTAAAATAAAAGGAGGATGTCACTGAAGTTGTCAGGCACAGATAGGGAACTAGTACATTTTCAGTTGATCTTACAACTAAAATCTTCATTTCTAGCCCTGGGCCCTGTATTATCCAATCAAGTAAATACAATTTGGATTTTATCGTAGTTAAAATTTCGTGAAACAGGCCCTGATTTTTACAGCTATTTGAAGTTTACCTTGATTTTATTCGATTCCTTGCATGTACGTGACAAGGAATAGGGTCATCTGTCAAATCTCGTGGGCTTTTTTCAAGGTCCTTACGTTTCATTCCACTGCAAAGACCCCTATGGGCAAGCCAATTTTTGAAATAAAATTGAACTAGATGTTAGTCTTAATATGATCTAGTTTGTGTCTTTCTCTTGAATTAACATTGCCATCTATATCTCTTTTAAATAATTGCACTAAATTTTTCAAACAAACCAGGGGCCCAGTTTCACTTAATTTTAACTAAGGTAAAACCAAAGACCATACAATATTTACTATGGTCAACCATTGTTCTGTGTGTATATTTATAATGGTCAACCATTGTTCTGTGTGTATATTTATAATAGTCAACCATTGTTCTGTGTATATTTATAATAGTCAACCATTGTTCTGTGTGTATATTTATAATAGTCAACCATTGTTCTGTGTATATTTATAATAGTCAACCATTGTTCTGTGTGTATATTTATAATAGTCAACCATTGTTCTGTGTATATTTATAATGGTCAACCATTGTTCTGTGTATATTTATAATAGTCAACCATTGTTCTGTGTATATTTATAATAGTCAACCATTGTTCTGTGTATATTTATAATGGTCAACCATTGTTCTGTGTATATTTATAATAGTCAACCATTGTTCTGTGTATATTTATAATAGTCAACCATTGTTCTGTGTATATTTATAATGGTCAACTATTGTTCCCTGTATATTTATAATAGTCAACCATTGTTCTGTTTATATTTATAATAGTCAACCATTGTTCTGTTTATATTTATAATGGTCAACTATTGTTCTGTGTTTATATTTATAATGGTCAACCATTGTTCTCTGTGTATATTTATAATGGTCAACCATTGTTCTGTGTATATTTATAATGGTCAACCATTGTTCTCTCTATATTTATAATGGTCAACCATTGTTCTCTCTATATTTATAATGGTCAACCATTGTTCTCTCTATATTTATAATGGTCAACCATTGTTCTGTGTATATTTATAATGGTCAACCATTGTTCTCTCTATATTTATAATGGTCAACCATTGTTCTGTGTATATTTATAATGGTCAACCATTGTTCTGTGTATATTTATAATAGTCAACCATTGTTCTGTGTATATTTATAATAGTCAACCATTGTTCTGTGTATATTTATAATGGTCAACTATTGTTCTGTTTATATTTATAATGGTCAACTATTGTTCTGTGTTTATTTATAAAATGTATCCATGTATATTTCAGCCTCCGTTTGTGGTGAGCCTTGATTCTGTTGAGCTCGTTCATTTTGAGAGAGTCTCGTTCCAGTTGAAGAATTTTGACATGGTTTTTGTGTTTAAAGATTATTCGCGCAAGATTGCGATGATTAATTCGATACCCATGCAGGTTCTAGATCATGTCAAGGAATGGTTGAAGTAAGAAATATTTTGTTTAACATGACCGTATTTAGTTGTTTAACATGTTCGCTGCGGACCCTAGTTTGAGTGCGTGCCATATATGCTGAACAACTCAAATGCCAACATACGACTCATAGTGCGGCACTGGCTAATGGCTATTTTTACCGGATGTTCTATTTCAGTTCCGCATCATATAATACGGTGCATCACCATTGCCAAGGATTTATATTAATATACCAAGTCAATAATGTTTACTACGAGTATACTCGTAGAAGGCACAGGTGTGGTAACCACGACTACGAGTATACTCGTTCAATACCTGTATTGACTGAAAGTTAGTCAGGATTTTCTCGCGTGGTTCCCTTGTCATAGGAATGTTCTTAAAAGAACCCTTGAATTTGATGTAACAGTAGGTCTTAGCACTGCTCTACAAGCAAAGTTTCCCTCATAGCACACACTGTTTGGCACATGCCCTTCTACATTATCCCTGTCGTAACAGAACAGTAGGATGTTAAAGTAGCTAAGTCTGTAACTCGTTATCATCCAGAATTTTTGGCATCGAAAACACAAGTTATTTGTCATTGATGTTGTGATCTTTCCAGGAAATGATGGGCTTCTGATATCCAATATTTAAGACAAAATAAAGATTTTACCATTGGGCTCAAATCGTGTAGTAGAATGCGTTTCGGCGTCATTTGTAAGAAGGGACTCAAAGAATGAGGCTAAACAATCCACAAGTCCTGTAAAATAGTGACATCATATTCTAATCTGGAGAACATGCACAATAAATTCTAGGGCTATGTTCATATATCAATACACTGATATGTGGCGATACGTTCCAGCTACATTTATAACAATGCTTAATATTGCCGTATCTTTGAAAAAAGAAATTCAGTTAAGAATAATAATGAATTTAAACCCACGTGGCGAAAAAAGACGAGCGTCATTAAGTCAACTGGCGTGGTTTCGAATCCGGGGTTTTACCTGGCAAGGAGTAGGGTCCAACCCTATTTCTCTCTCTCTCATAACTAATGTATAAATGAACAACATTACATATATTTAACCATATTATGCCTCTTCTTTATTTCCTGTGGGGGGGTGGGATGGCCTAGTGGTCTAGAATGCCGGGCTTCGACCTCTAGCTGGCCGGCCACCTCTGGCTTGCAGCTGTGGTTTCGAGCCCTGGTGTAAGCGTATGTGGCATGGAGATAGGGGTGCCTTCTCAACCACGTGGGTTTCCTCCAGACACTCCAGTTTCCTCCCACTGCTAAAGACCCCTACGTGCAAGCGAGTTGTTGAAATAAAATTGAACCATATGTTAGTCCTGAAATGACCTAGTCGTGTTGAGTGGACGTTTACCCCATTTTTCTCTCTCTCTCTAAATCCCACCTATCTCTCACTTTCAGTTCATGTGATATCAGATATACAGAGGGTGTTCAGAGTTTAAATTGGACCAAAATTATGAAAACAATCATCGACGATCCAGAAGGGTTTTTTGATAATGGAGGTTGGACATTCTTAGATCCGGAGAGTGATGTAAGTTGAATTAATTCAAAATTTAAATCTTTTTTGGGATAAATTGTATGATAAAAATAAAACCTAGCCAGTCAATGAAACATGAAAACATAATTAAGACTTGGACTTTACCCGTATTTGGCGGGTTGGTATGGCCTAGGGGTCTAGAGTGCCGCGCTTAGACCTCAAGCTCCCCGGTCACCGCTGGTGTGCGGCTGTGGTTTTAAGCCCTGGTGTGAGCGTATGTGGCATGGAAATAGGAGCACCTTCTCAACCTCGTGGGTTTCCTCCGGGCATTTGGTTTCCTCCCACTGCTAAAGACCCCTACGCACAAGCGAATTATTGAAAAAAAATTGAACAGTGTGTTAGTGCCGAAATGACCTAGTTGTGTTGATTGGAGGTTAAACCCCATCTCTCTCTCTCCCTCTCCGTATTTGCAATGATATAAATATGAGTTTTCAACATTTGATAATAACTCTAGAGGGCAGTTGGATGGCCAAATGTGAAGCACGTGTGTGCTGCGGTATCATGATGCCTGTCATTGAGTCAACTGGCTTGGTTTCGAATCCCTGGTTGTACGTGTCAAGGAGTAGGGGGTCGCCTGTGCAAACTTGTGCTTTTTCTGTTCCTACAACTGCTATAGACCCCTACGCGCATGTAAATAATTAAAATAAAATTAAACTGTATGTTTGTCCCAAAATGATCTACTTTGTGTCGAGTGGAAGTTAAACCCCATTTCTCTCTCTCTTTCCCTCAGAAACATTTAAAATATATGTCTAGTAATGGTGTCTTAAGGAAAGGTAGCCCCCCCCCCCCCCCCTATCTCCAAGCCGTATACACTCACACCAGGGATGGAAACAACAACCTGAGGCCAGAGGTGATCTACCAGCTATGGCTTGAAGCGCCCCTATCTCCAAGCCATATACGCTCACACCAGGGATGGAAACCACAACCTAAAGCCAGAGGTGATCTACCAGCTATAGCTTGAAGCGCCCCTGTCTCCAAGCCATATACGCTCACACCAGGGATGGAAACCACAACCTAAAGCCAGAGGTGATCTACCAGCTATAGCTTGAAGCGCCCCTATCTCCAAGCTATATACACCCACACCAGGGATCGAAGCCAAAACCTCAAGCCAGAGATGATGGACCATCCATAGCTTGAAGCGTTGACACTCCAGACCGCTCCTTAATCCATTCCAACCACTCCTGATAATAATATCCATGTTGCTTTGTTTTATATTCAGGCTGAAAATCAGGAATCTGATTCTGACGAAGAGGACGAAGCGTTCCAACCGTCTGATATAAATTCCGAAGAAGAGAGTTCTGGAGATAGCGAGGAAGATGAGAGTGATTGGGGCGAAGAGGAAGATTCAGGTTTGTCAGCCATCTTGTTTCTTGGGGGATGGATGGTCGAATGGTTAACACAGCATGCTTTATCATACTGCCTGTCATTGAGTCAACTGGCGTGGTTTCAAATCCTCGGTTGTACGTGACAAGTAGTAGGGTCACCTATCCAACAATGTGGCTTTTCTCCGGGTCCTCCGGTTTCCTCCTACTTCTAAAGACCCCAACGTGCAAGTGAATTAATGAAATATAATTAACCATATGTTAGTCCCGAAATGACCTAGTTTGTGTCGAATGGACGTTAACCTCCATTTCTCTCGTTAGGGTTAGGGTTAATAAAACCCCAGTCATCTATTGAATATTTAGCTTCCTGCATCTATATCCTTTGTTTTATGTCAGAAACCTTTGAGATATAAACTAAATGTCATCCAAATCCTGGAGGGATGGATGGCCGAATTGTTAGCACGTGCGTACTGTATCACAAAGTCTGTCATTAAGTCAACTGACGTGATTTCGAATGCACAGTTTCCTCCCACTGCTAAAGACCCCTACGCGTAAGCAAATTATGTAAGTCCCGAAATGATCTAGTTGAGTGGACGTAAAGGGATCATTAATTGTCTATATTTGTCGTAGAGGGATCAGTAATTGTATATATTTATTGTAGAGGGATCAGTAATTGTATATATTTATTGTAGAGGGATCAGTAATTGTATATATTTATTGTAGAGGGATCAGTAATTGTATATATTTGTCGTAGAGGGATCATTAATTGTATATATTTATTGTAGAGGGATCATTAATTGTATATATTTATTGTAGAGGGATCAGTAATTGTATATATTTGTCGTAGAGGGATCATTAATTGTATATATTTATTGTAGAGGGATCAGTAATTGTATATATTTATTGTAGAGGGATCAGTAATTGTATATATTTATTGTAGAGGGATCAGTAATTGTATATATTTATTGTAGAGGGATCAGTAATTGTCTATATTTATTGTAGAGGGATCAGTAATTGTATATATTTATTGTAGAGGGATCAGTAATTGTATATATTTATTGTAGAGGGATCAGTAATTGTATATATTTATTGTAGAGGGATCAGTAATTGTATATATTTATTGTAGAGGGATCAGTAATTGTATATATTTATTGTAGAGGGATCAGTAATTGTCTATATTTATTGTAGAATCAGAAGAAATGGGATCAAGTGAAGAAAGTGGGAAAGATTGGGATGAATTGGAAGAAGAAGCGAGAAAAGGTCAGTAAAACTTTCGTTACTTTTACTAACGGAGATGTTAAGTTATATTTATAGCACGGCTTTCATGAGTGCCTCGCTTCGACCGCTTGCTGGCTGGTCACCTCTGGCTTGCCGCTGTAGTTTCGAGCCCTAGTGTGAGCGTATGTGAAATGGAGATAGGGGCTCCTTCTCAACCTCGTTGGTTTCCTCCGGGCACTCCGGTTTCCTCGAAAACCCTATGTTAGTCCCAAAATGACCTAGTTTGTGTGGAGTGGACTTGAAACCCCATTTCTCTCTCTTGGCACCTACTCAACATGCTTGTTGTTATTGAACAGAAAACCCACCCCACTTCTCTATATGATTTCAACTAAAACTAGTGTAAACCAGCAAAAGAGAGCAATAACATTGAACATGTCTAGTGTAGTTATTGCACGGTTAAGCTCCACCCAATCTCCTAGAGGGAAAACAGTCTGCTTATTCAACGAAAGAGAGTTTTAGAGTCCATGTTACAAGAGTCTTTATGGCACTCAAAATTATATATAAACTCATGCACATCGTTTAAATTGCCATGGCTTATGTTACACGCATGTTGACCTCTAGCTGGTCGGCCACCTCTGGCTTGCGGCTGTGGTTTCGAGCCCTGGTGTGAGCGTATGTGGCATGGACATCAGGACGCCTTCTCAACCTGGTGGGTTTCCTCCGGGCACTCCGGTTTCCTCCCACTGCTAAAGACCCCTACGCGCAAACGAATCATTGAAATAAAATTAAAACCATTTGTTAGTCCCAAAATGACCTAGTTGTGTTGAGTGGACGTTAAACCCCATTTCTCTCTCTCTCTGTTTTCTTAAAAGACACCAAAATAGGGACTGATTAATGTCAGTAGATTTACAACATTGTTTTGTCTTGTTTTCTTGTGGCCAGAATCTGCCGTTGAAGACTTCAAACTTGACAAACATGGCTGGGGACATAGGGTTGGGTTAGGGACATAGTTTAACTTGTTTTTATTATAGCCAGAATAAACCGTTGAAGCCTGTCAAGGACAGCTGTCTAGTCGTTTGGATGGGTCGAAACACCGAGGTCCTGTGTACAAACGTATAAGATCCCCTGGCATTTTGAATTCAGTTGCTGCCGGGCAAAACTTCCCTCATAGCACACTGTATGACGTATGTCCGTCTTCAATTAGCCCAGGTTAGGTGCAGAAGCATAGGAGTGAAATTTCATTCATTCATTCGTCGGTTTAACCCTCCCCTCTCGACAAACATGGCTGGAGATGTAGTTCAACTTGTTATATTAAATGAACCGTTTATTTTTTATTTACAGCTGATTTGGAACGTGATAACGAGCCACCGGTGCAAGAAACCAGATTTAAACCATCATCGGATAAAAAACGTAAACGTAGCGATCATTCTTCTGACCGTCATAGTAGTTCGAAAGACAAGAAAAAGAAACGGCGCTAGACCGAGAATTGAAGTGCTGCTTGAATTACGCTGTATCATTGTATATTGTAAAATCATTCATTGACTTGCTTACATTTTTTTTGTACGTCTGTGGTGTCCTCCTTATTGTTGGGTCGTTAGCGATGTACTGTTAATTAATAATTCAAGTAATAATATTTAAATACAAAAACCATGAATCCAACAGCTTACAATCAATCTAATGTAATCAGGGGCACCGGAACGGCGCGAGGGCCAGGGTACCAAAAGATAAGGGGATTTGGTCCCTCTAGAAAATTTTGAAATAAGTCAATTCCGAGAACGCTGTTTAGAGCGCCTCTAGCATTCCAAATTCCAATATAAAACCCTTTAAAATACATGAGAATGAGAGCAATTACATATCTATGATTTAAAAATGAATAGACTGAAAGGTTGAACACTTTCATCATTAGGGCATGATACACATGTATACCCCAGAAAAGGGCAGGGTACCATATGTATACCCTGGTACCCGGGTTCCGGCGCCCCTGAATGTAATCATTACTGATTTTAAAGTAGCAGTCGGTCGTGTGCTAAATGGTTTGTGGAGATGATATCAGTATTCAAGCACAAAATCGTTTCTAAATACATTTTATATAATTCGGACAAAGACGAGAGTATCCTCGTCGAAACGTCGCTTAGTATCAAACTCAGTAATTGTGTATCAATAAAATTGTACCTTGTGTTATTATGTTCAATTACTAAACGCCAATCAAAGAAGACATTTCATATAGCTAAGAAAATATTGAAATCATTAATCCTGTGAAATTTATTATATACATCTGTTTATTGAGATAATTCAAGATTTTTGAAATATCAAATTTATATAACATGTATAGTGTGATGATAGTGCTAAATTTATGTCCCATGAAATATTTTTTTATTCTTATAAAATTGAAATTGGGCACAAGACAATCTGATTCAAGTCAGATTCATTTCAAACCATCCTTCATTTCATGTTCTTTATTTTATATTTCATTGAATTAGGTTTAATTAAGATTTTATCATTGGTTCATTTTCTTGGGTGTGCAACCAATCAAAATACGGATGTTCTCATCACATGGTCCAATGATTTACATGTATATATAAACACATCAAATCACATGCATAAATTATAGCCAATGGCAGTGCCCTAACAACAAGCCATGGGGAAACAAATTTTTTATAATTCCAAGAGAAATCTGGATTTCGAGAATGCCATATTATATTAGGATATTAGCGTCTTGTCTTATAGTAAATCAAAAAGCGTGAAAATTGGCTTTTGGTACCTAATGTTTAATTTGTTAATTTTACGCTTGGTAATGAAAATTAAACACTATGATTTAAGTTGTACACGAGTACAAGTTGAACACAATTAGCCAAAATTAAACTGTAGTTATGAATAATTCGACACAGAAGAGAAATTAGGGCTATATGTATTTACGCCAAGATAAGCAATACCAATTTCCCCAGTGTATATAGAGGTTGGTGTCATTTCTTTTCCAGATTACTTATCTGATATTTTCTTGAACAAATCAAATTATTAGGTAGGTGTATACAGGCGCCGCAGAGCGGGCCCGATTTCGGGAGGGCTACTGACCATACCCCCCCCCCTAACCTTTTTTCGCTTTTTTGAGCTTTTGGCGACATTTAATTTTCACTATTAAAAATTATTGCCGGGGCTATAGCCCCTCCGGCTCCGCGGCCCCTGGGTGTATAAAATACCATGCAATATTCCAATAACCACAGTTTAACACGGTCCTATGGATATTTCAGTAAATTGGATTTATATAGCGTTTTCATTACACAGGAGTGCTACTAAATTGAAACACAGGAAATCAAAACCTGTGGAGCAAGATTCCACACAGCTGTGTGTGAGGTGCTGTAATCACCATGTTGAACTTGATAAAACCAGGCCCGTAGCCAGGAATGTGTTTTTGGGGGGGCAAAGAGGTTTTCGGGAGGGCCAACTAGCATGGGCATCTGCATGAATTTTGCGGTAATGCCAATTTTCTTACTCAGTATTGGGAGGGCAGTTGCCCCCCCAATACCACCCCCTGGCTACGGGCCTGGATGAAACATGGATAACAGATTGTATTTGTGATTTATTTGTAAATATTCGTTCATTCATCTTCGTCATTAAATATATTACACAGTTTATCTTATTGTCTTTTTTACCCATGAAGGAGGGAGGGGGGCGGCACTGTCAAGGACAGCTATCTAGTCATACGGATGGGACGAAAAACAGTTCCCTTGGCAGTTGGAATTCGATATTTGAGTAGACCCAAGCACTACTTCCCTCAGAGCACACTGTATGGCGCAAGCCCGTCTTCATTAGCCCAGTTTAGGAGCAGAGTTCCCATGCACACTTCCACTTGCACTTAAAAGATTTCTTGGCAGTTGAAATTCGATATTTGAGTAGGCCCCTGTAGCACACTGTATGTCGCAAGCTCGTCTTCATTGTCCCAGTTGTACTTGACAAGGAGTAGGGTCGCCTGTCAAACCTTGTGTGTTTCCTCCCAATGCTAAAGACCCCTATGTGCAAGCTAATTATTGAAAGAAAAATTAAACCATATGTTAGTCCTGAAATGACCTAGTTTGTGTCGAGTGGACGTTAAACCCGATTTCTCTCTCTCTATTAGCCCAGTTTGGAGCAGAACAGTAGGAAGTTAAACCGGATTTCTCTGGCTGGGCTTGGTCCGTATATAAATGAGGTAAAACCTGTTGCTAAGAGACACATTTTATTATCTACAATCAATCAATCACAGCCAATTTAAAAACAGAGGGAGAATAAATAAAGAACCATAGAATTAATTAGTATTTACATATTACAAGAATCTGGACGAAAGGCTGATTACACACAAAACAATACACGAAATAATACAGTCACAGCAATTATATCTTAACACAGTTATTTCCCCTTAGTTTCAGACCACTACAAACAGTAACTTAAAGTAGTATTCCTTTGAAAATAATAAGATCATATCGTTGGGTAAGAGCAAAAACATCGTAAGTGACATTTTTTAATTGTGGAGAAAAACGACGTTAAAGGTTGAAACCTTCTGGTAAATCCATTTTTTTAGCAATATATTTCACATTTCTCCAGTTGACTTATGATATTAAGGGGAACTGAAACATTTTAGTGCAATTTTGAAATTACAGTAATTTACGCCAATTCTGTCCAAAATATCACTTACGATGTTTCTGCTCTAAGTTATATTCAATATTCACTCGATTTATTTAGTGCAATTTTTTTTACAATATATTTCACATTTCTCCAGTTGACTTATGATATAAAGGGTAACTGAAATAATTTTGTGCAATTTTGGAATTACAGTCATTTACGCCCATTCTGTCCAAAATATCACTTACGATGTTTTTGCTCTAAGTTAAATTCAATATACACTCACTTACAATGTTTTTGCTCTGAACTTAAATTTAATATTCACCCGATTAATTTATTGAATTAAAGTAAACATAAAAACTGTATATTTTAATCACCTCCAATCTGTTTCCATAGAAATGTGGCTGTGATGTCATAAATTTTGACGTCATATCAGCTATGGCATCATGTTCTTGCTCTAAACAAGTCAGATACGATGATTTTGCTCTCACCAATATTATATTTATGCACATACGATATATTGGGGATAGCCATATCTCCGAGAAAAATTGAGAATTTCGTTTTTTCATACCCCCAACAGGTGGATATAGGTTTTTGAACCCCAAAACAATCAAAAAACAGTTTTCGTAAAATTTGTCACTTACGATGTTTTTGCTCTAACCCAGCGATATGTTGGGCCCTCTATTTTCAATTGACCTCTATTATAGTAGTTGGTATCTTAGCTTATCGATTGGTCACGCGTTGCCTGGGGTAACGTAGATGCCCCCTTCCAGTCAACACCTTGAAAGTGTAGGCCTACTATTAAAATGGCGACTACGCCCCAGGAAGTAGGCCTATCCCAAAATATATATTTTTGGCATCACATGTGTCCCTTTAGTTTGGATATATTTTCGACATATGATGTCATGGAGAAACCAACTATCAGTGTCTCGCCCGGTATAGAATCTTTGATAGGCTACGCCAGGCTTGAGGTTCAACCATATAAAGGGAAATAACTCCGTGATGTGATGAGATAATAAGCCTTATTCGAATACATGTATTTACAAACAGTTTCAATCTAGTTAAAATGAGAGGCCAATCACGTTTCGTTTTAATATTCCTACATGTGCACCCTTTGTACAATATTTGGACATCAAACACGTCGGACATTACCGAACATAACCGGACATTACCGAACATTACCGGAATTCAACGTAATCATCACGGGGGAGAAAACCAATTCTAAATAGATTGAAGGGGAGAAATAAATCGTCATTGAGCACTATTTATCTTTTTACGCCACTGTACATTTATATATTTATTATTAACAAGATATAATTACTCTCTTCTATAACATCTATAGCACCAGATCTATTTGTTAAGGCCATCTCCAGACGTCGTCAAGGTTACTGAGATGTAACTGAGGTTAGGGCACGTGATTCTTGTAGAGATTGTGTGGTAGGGTTATGGGCATTCGGCAAACCTCGGTGGATTCCGGTACCCTACATCTAAATTAGATGCGTAGAATCTGTCGAGGTTTGCCGAATAGGGGTTATGGTTAGCGGTATCTCTGATGACCTTTGACCATATCTGGAGGTGACCTTAAGAAATAGATCTAGCCGAACATCTATAGGCCTACTTGGCAATTCATATAAGGCCAAACTAATTTAACGTTTTGCCCTTTGAAATTTAAGAGTCACTTGTTTAAAATTTCATATCTTAAATATCTGGGGCCTGTTTCACGAAATTTTAACAAAGATAAAATCAAATTGTTAGTAATTTGATTGGATAATATTAGATTGATTTTAGTGCTTAGTAAATCACAATTGAAATATCTACTAAAATCTGGAATTGATTTTTCGAAAAACAGGGCCCTGGGCCTTTAAACTAAAACACTTAAGAAGAACAACTAATTTATTGTTTGTTGTTATATAAATTTTAGCCAAACAATGGCCAATGGAAAATCTCAAAGAACAGAAAATTCAAACTGATTTGGCCACCTAACTAACATATTTATTTATATTTTAGATCTGTCGGTTATTTTCTATACATACAATTCCTATAAAATAGCTTAATCCTATGTCATGAAATATTAACCGAAATCATCCATATTTACACCGAATCTAGGAGCACGTAGTTTGTTCTAAAACTTTGACTAATCACCACCCAGTAAATTATTACTAATGTTAAGGTCTAACCTTCTATCTCACAAACAGCGTCAACTACGTCAATTTATTTCAAATCTCAATTTGATTTTAAAAACCAAGATTGCACGCAATTATAATCTAATAAGCTCCGTTATTATTATTCGAAAATATCGTCGTTAGAAGGAACTAAGTAAGTTCCTCCATTTTCTCTTTCGACTGTTCAATTCTCATTGACAACTGACGACCATATTAACATATTTTCCGGAGTCCAAAATAGCCGTTTTATATTCCATGGAAATACCCAGAAAGCCGTGACATTTTTTTTGATTAATATTCGCATTGACGTTGCTCCTGTCGGATCTTAATCAGCATTGGGGAAAGGGGGGAGGGTGTCAATATACACGTTAACCCAATAAATGTTTTTCTAGTTCGGATCATCATAAATAATCCTATTCGCCATGTCAATAATTTCCCATATATTTAACAATATTTGCACTTCAGAAGGCGTGGTCATATTTTACAAATTTTAAATTATGTAGTTTAATACCGTTTCTCATAACTAGAAAAAAACCTATCCGAGGACAGTCTATGTGGTAATACGGTCGTCAGTTCGCTTTAACAACTTTCCAAAAACAGTTTCCAGTTTACAGCAACAATTCCATTTTCAAAGTTTTGCCGATACATGTGTAGCCAGCCCCTTTCCTACTATACCGTCACTTCTAGTTAACCTGTGACGTCACATTTCCTCCGTCATTCCCGGAGAACCTGTGACGTCAAGTTTGCGTATACATCGTCATTATAAGATTACTTGTGACATCACATGTCCTGATATACTATAACTCCTAGATTACTTGTGACGTCACGTTTCTTGATATACCATTATTCCTAGAGTAATTGTGACGTCACTTTAATGATAATCTATTTTATATTTCAATATACCAATTATGTGCATTATAACATTTCACTTGGTGAATATGTTTTTTGTATATTTAAATATCAGTGAATGCACTGGATCAATCATTTAATATAACTATTATTACTGTTATTATTCTAGAAAGGGGACACGAGTATACACGAGCAAAACCCTTTTTTAATTTTACACGTTATTCAAATCCATCCGTTAAAACAAGCCCCATTATCATACCCCGCCCTGCTACGTCACGTCACGTCACGTGATATTATTGCTATTTATTCTAAATAATCCGCTTCTTCATCCGAGTTGAGAATTCCTTGTTTGGTCTGGTTATACGTCACATACTGTACTGGACACTTCTCGTTCATAATCAACGACTGAAAATAAATAATATCAAATAAATAATGGATTATTCACGTTATATCATAAGGGGGGTGGATGGTCCGAGTCGAATGGTTAGCACGTGCGTGCTGTATCATAAAGCCTGACATTGAGTCAACTGGCGTGGTTTCGAATCCCCGGTTGTAAGTGGTAAGGAGTAGGGTCGCCTGTCCAGCCTCTAGGGTTTTCACCAGGTCCTCCGGTTTCCTCCCACTGCTAAAGACCCATACGCGCAAGCGAATTATTGAAATACAAATGAACCATATGTTAGTTCCCAAATGACCTAGTTTGCGTCGAGTGGACGTTAAACCCCAATTCTCTCTTCATGTATATGTTGATCATTTAAAAAGGTTTTGAGTTATGTGATGTATTGGATTGGTTAATGACGGACAGTGTGTTATGAGGGACATTTTGCACGGGCAGCGGCGCTACGATCAGTCTTAGTTATATCGAATTCTAACTACAAAGGGTTCTTTTACGTGCCCGCCAATGTGTACACCGGTTCTCGGTTTCCGATTCCTTCCGAACGACTTGACGTATTTCCTTATCCAGTTCCCGTTCTGCACGACTAACCCGGGGTACACGCTAGAAAATGATGACCAAACCCAATACAACTTATAGATTTTTCTAACCCAACCCCCGAGACAAGGGAAACAAGTCGTGGGTTACTAACCCGGTCCCCCAGACAAGGATACAAGTCGAGGGTAACTCACCCCGTCCCCGAGACAAGAAAACAAATCGTGGGTTACTAACCCCGTCCTCGAGACAAGGGAACAAGTCGTGGGTTACTAACCCCGTCCTCGAGACAAGGAGACAAGTCGTGGGCTACTAACCCCGTCCTCGAGACAAGGGAACAAGTCGTGGGTTACTAACCCCGTCCTCGAGACAAGGGAACAAGTCGTGGGTTACTAACCCCGTCCCCGAGACAAGGAGACAAGTCGTGGGTTTCTAACCCCGTCCTCGAGACAAGGGAAACAAGTCGTGGGTTACTCACCAGGTTTTCTTCCTTAGCCGGTGGATTTCTTAGAAAATAGAGTAAAGGCGCATAAAGTAGATTCACTATAGCTATCATCCATAACATCCTAAAATATTATACAAAACATAATATAATAAAGCTATCAGCCATAACATTCTTAAATATACAATATATAATATAATACAGCTATCACATTCTGAATTATTATACAAAATATCATATAGCTATCAACTGTCGAAGTGCTGCTTTCTAGGGATTGTAGCTTATTCCAACACTAACAACGAAAACTCAGATAAATAGTTAAACTTTACATCCTAAAATAGCGTAACTCAATGAACAATGTAGGCAATACATGTATAGCCAACATTTTGTCGCCAGAAAGGAAACTATCAATGAACAATGGAATCCTTATACGGCATTTAGTAACTGAACATGTTTATATAGAAAACAATCACTGAGTTTATTTGACATTACGTTTCAACAAGTTTCTCTTGTCGTTCTCAAGTAAGTTGTAGCAAATTGAAACGTAATGTCAAATAAACTCAGTAATTTTTTTCCATATAAATTTGTGTTTTTATATCATAGAATAATGTCGCAACAGATTTACTGCTTTCAATAATCATATTTAAAGTAGCTAAGTTTCTAACTCAATATCATCCAAAATTTTCAACAATGAAAACACAAATTATTTGTCAATTTACATCAACATTGATGTTGTGATCTTACCGGGAAAAGATGGGTTTCTGATATCCAATATTTAAGACAAAATTAAAGTGCTCATAAGACGACAAACTGAAACTCGGCGTAGTGATGGACAGTGGTTATTATATGAACATTACGGAAAGTTAACATCAATCTGATTAAAAATAAATCAGCTATCTTCACTCAAAGTCGCAAATATAGACCTCCCGTAAAAACGACTTGGCCAATTATCGAAAACACTCTTAATCCCCTCGGTCCCTAGTGACGTCACAGTGTACACATGCATATTCGGAATGTTTATTCCTTAATTACCTATATACAGCCGGCGTGTGTATTCATTAACGCCTGACTGGTTCCTTAATCCCCTAATTAAATAAAACAACTGACTACGGAATAATCTGTTTTTTTAATTTAGAATTTGTTTTATAAAGCCGATTGCTGTAGCATTGTCTTTTTAATCAGAATAAGCCGACCGTAAACTAACAATTGGCTTCTGATTGAAACACGATTGGTGTAGAATTGGTGTAGCCGGCGCTACGGACATCTATGTAGCCAATTGAAATAATTAATTGTCGGCATTTAAGAAACGAAATGGTTTTAAGTAGTAATCATATAAATAAATCATTAACACGTGTTATTGGTCATTCTATCATACACCGAGAGAATGGAAGCAGAATATTTAGAGTTATCCTATAGCAGTAGTTCTTTTAGCTCTGGCAATGTATCGGATACAGATACGTCGCGAGAAATGATAACTATAGCGCCATATATTATGTTTGAGCCGTATCTATCTGACTGTGGCTCCATAGAGGATGGCGATGTAGATGATACCGGATCTAATAATGAAAACCATCCGATTGTTGCGAGACTAGATTCATTGATTTCATTAAATTATCTATTTACAGCTTTTATAAATAAATTGATTTCATTAAATTATCTTTTTAGCTGTAAATAAATTGATTTCATTAAATTATCTATTTATAGCTTTTATAAATAAAAGAATTGATATTACATGTACACAGCCTGCCCTATAGTAGTAATTTACACACAAAGGATATTTAAACTAAAATTGCTTCAGCATTCCACAAAATTGACATCCGTTATAATCGAGAGCCGTTTTCGTTCAGTTTGGGTTTCAATAACAGAATTACCTCGTGATATAATCGTATATGTCCATGATACAACACCTCAAAGAAGACTTGCTGTGTTCTATTTTTAGTTTTTAGGTTCAAATAATCCGACCATATCAGAAAGCATGCATTTGCACCTTGCACGGTGAAATAATCGTATATACGACCCATGAGATGCCATGATATAACTGTCATCAAAGGGAAGCGTGCATGCACCAATTGGGATGTGTTCTATTTTTAGGCTCAAATAACCAGACCATATCAGAAAATGTGCACGAATAATAATAAATGACTAACGATTTTTTTTATATGTAACGAATAATAAATTACGTTTTGCATTTTGCAATTCTAAATTAATTCAATGTTTTTAAGTGCTTTAACAATCAGATTCACCAATCAATTGTCGTCAATAATCTTAACTCGCTGAGCAGAATGGGTTCGATAATCAACACCAGATTTAAAAAAAGGCAGGTTATCGTTTATTATTTCAATTGGCAATTTAATTGGCATTTATTTAATTAGGTGATTGGCGGTTGTTGAGACCGCGATTAACACTGCTAGTTCTCCTTTGTTTTGTTTTATCTGCGAGTATAAAACTTGCCAAAATGTATTGTTGAAAATTTGTGCATATTTAGTAATACTTTGTTGTTTTTCTTTTATCAAATAGTTAACGAACTTGATTGACCTTCCACTTACCAGTGGCTTGTTCGCACCAATTTATCTGCGAGTATAAAACTTGCCAAAATGTATTGTTGAAAATTTGTGCATATTTAGTAATACTTTGTTGTTTTTCTTTTATCAAATAGTTAACGAACTTGATTGACCTTCCACTTACCAGTGGCTTGTTCGCACCAATTTATCGATTGGTATTGACATCTACGACAAGCATGTCGTCAAGGTGTAGCTCACTGATTATTAACAATTTGTAGGGGCTTGTAAAAAAAAAAGATTGCATGTCGTGTAAATATTTATTTTGTTTTTGTGTAGGTCATCAGCATATTATTCGTTTTAAATAAATATTATATAATTTCATGAGAAACGATGATTATCAAAGAACCGTAAGTGCAACTAATGTTTTATCGTTTGGTTGAGCCTTTTACTAACCACGTGGTTCTTGATTTTTTCTTTCGTGTTTTGAATATATATATATTTCCCAAACGTCGTATACCAGAGTCCCAAACTTCGTATATCCGAGACCCAAACGACAGATATCAACTCTCGCGTCATGTTTTTTTTACTACTCCATAACAATTAATGGTGTGTTTATTTCATAATAAACAATGAAGTTTATTCGACAATAAGTACAACTCGGTTAATTAACTGCTTCTATAATAACAAGTGGGATGAAACAGCCCGATAGCAAATCAGGTGTGGGATGAAACAGCCCGGGGTGAACCAGTCGTGGGATAAAACGACCCGCATCCGCCAATCCGTAATTAAATTGTTGACAAACGCAATCCACTCTTTCCGTAATATTTCGTCTTTGGGAAATTTATGAAACGTCGGTACATTATTCCCCTTTTCTCTGCTGGAATTTCCACAACTCTCAATAATACAACGATAATTCGGCATCGTGAAATACACTCGGAAATATTATAGTAACAAATAAAATCTATTACAATTCAAGACGAGAAAGGTCTGCGTTTGAAAATGCTTTGAATTATATAGTGATGTGTAGCTTACATAATTACGAGCTAATGATTACCGACAATACACACTTGTTAACTGTTGGTATGTTGATACAGTGATATATTATACAGGCAGTGATATATTGGAGAGATAATGTGTATAGTATTTGTAGTGCCTGTGACGTCATCAGCCAATCAACCGGATTAAGGTCGTTCATGAAAATTTGAAAACCGTTTTTGGCTGTCCCATACTAAAACGTAAATAGCTCAGTTAATTTTAATCAGATTGATTTGAACTTTCCGTAATATGGATTTAGTAATCATTGTTTATTATAATATGTAATAGAAAATTATGATCTTATGTGCACTTTAACATTTTACCATTAGTACACGAATCGTGTACCATAATGCGCTCCAGCCCCAGTTGTAACAAGAGACTCGAGGAACGAGGCTAAACATATTGCACCAAACCAAACGGCGTATGTAGACAAGAAAAACCAAACGCTAAAAATTTGCATTCGATTGGGACTTTTGGCTTATTTCGCGGAACATAACTGATTTGAAATTAGAGTAAAAACGGAAACCATTGAATGTAAATCAGTTCATATACATTCATATTACAGTATTATATGAGTTGCGACCCACTTCTATCAATTTCTAGGTCCCAATTATTAGCGGTTTAGCTCCTTTAAATAAATAATACGCACGTCCTCCAGCGCTTCGGGCTACACTTTTTTTTAAACGTCTACTTGCTGTTTTTTAGATTTTACATTTTGTTTTTTTTCCACGTTTTGGCAATGATAAAGTTTGTAATTTTGCTCATCGTGTGATTTGTCGGATGTTAATAATTATATTTAAATAAATAATACGCACGGCCGCTAGCGCTATGAACCATAATATTTTTTAAGTTGGTCTACTTGCTGTTGTCTTAAATTTTTAAAATTTTTTTTGATGTTATTGCTTTAACAAAGTGGAAGTTTGCTCATCGTGTGATTTGATATTGGATGGGGTATGCGTCACACGACTTGTGGGATTTCAAACGCCCATTCTATCCTATTTTATTCCTAATATCTAAGATTAAATATATTCCAGGAACTTACCATTGGAATCCAGCTTCACGTACGATTGTTCCACTAATGGCCGGACCTAAAATAAAAACAATATTAGATAAAAACGAATACCAAGATGAATATTAGGGCGTTCTCGATTAAACATTCCGGAATTGAATTCTCTCAATTCCGAAAATAGTGCCAATTGAGTGAAAAGGAGAATTTCAGAGTACAACGCATATGCCGACTGCATAAAACAATATCTCAAGCAATCATGACAACTGAAACATATTTGTTACTTAAAGGTAGAATTTCATATTTTCTAAGAAAGTCAATACATAATTATTTCTATGTCTTTTGCTCAATAGGTTATCAATTCACTATTATACGATCATGGACATTATTTCAAAACCTTAAAAATCATTGACACAGAAAATAATAACACAAGTACTTCCCTAGTTTTCCAACTCACCCCTATGAATACGCTATATTTAAACGTTGGAATTTGAAGTTGTGAATTATAGAATGAATAGGATTATTTTTTTAACAAGGTAGGACTGTTTATGGATACCATCTATTTTAAAGCTTTATTTTAATAAATTTAAAACATATAACTTAAAAATATGAAATTGTCGCTTTAAAATACGTCACAATTCTACTCTCACCACCTCAGCTGTCGGGACTGACAGAACTGTGAAAGGACTGAATTCCGCGTCACTCGATTGCAATTCTGTCAATTCGGGACGTTCTGGACTGTGAATCGAGAATCCCCATGCAATAGTAAAGTCCGGTAACTCTGCTGGCATGTTATAAAGTCCAATAACTCTGCGGGTATTTTATAATAAAGTCCGGTCACTCTGTTTGTATGCTATAAAGTCCAACAACTCTGCGGGTATTTTATAATAAAGTCCGGTAACTCTGTTGGTTATTTATAATAAAGTCCGGTAACTCTGCTGGTATTTTAAAGTAAAGTCCAGTTACTCTGCAGGTATTTTATAAAGAAGATATAAACGACGACTCACCTACAGCGAACCCGAGACAGAATGCGACATCAGCTATAGCATAAACACTACCATACACAGACACGTGACGTAGATCGACCAGATAACCCATGTGTGGTAACATGGCAGAATCCACCATACCTAGAAAACAACAAGCATGGATGATGAAATCAAATCAAATAGAGAGAGAGAGACAGAGAGATCAACCAGAATCCACCATACCTATAAAACAAACAAGCATGGATGGTGAAATGAATTAAAATAGAGAGATCATAATAATCGCGTCATTTTACAAGGGTAGCAAATAAGGCCTGAGGCCTGTTTTCGATTTGGCCCTTTCGATCATTACTGCAGGAAGAAACCGAAGAACTCGGGGGAAACCTGCCTGATCGGACGGGAGACCGAATATCCCTCTCACTTACAACGATAAAGTTCTTGCCCTGAGCTGGGATTGAATCCTCGATGCATTGGTGAGAAGCCGCCTCTCTATCGCCACGGCTATCCGACCAGCTTTGATGGCTCAGTGAGTAAGATGTTGGTCTGCTAACCCGGATGTCCCATGTTCAATACCTGTATTGACTGAAAGTTAGTCGGGATTTTCTTGCGGGGTTTCCTTGTCGTTGGAATATACGTAAAAGTGAGAGGGAAAAAGGTGATTTAACTTCCACTCGACACAAACTAGGTCATTTCGGGACTAACATATGGTTTAATCTCATTTCAAACATACGCTTGTGCGTTGGGTCTTAAGCTAAGCAGTGGGAGGAAACCGGAGGACCCAGAGAAAACCCACGAGGCTGGACAGAAGACCCTACTACCTCCTTGTCACGCAAAACTGGGGATTCGAAGCCACACCAGTTGACTCAATGACAGGCTTTATGATAAAGCGCGCACGTGTTAACCATTCGGCCATCAACACCTCCCTCAATCAAAAAAATTATCTCGTCGTTATCCATGGACGCTGGGTGGCCGGGTAGAGTGACTACAATCACCATTTTAAAACAGTGGCTTAAGCGTAGGACGTTAAACCCCATTTCATTCATTCATTAAAACAGTGAGTTGCACCCACAGGCACTTGAAGGAACTAAAATAAAATTTCTTACTACTGCTTGACAATATAATATAAGTAGAGACAAGCAGTAGTAAGTTGACTATATATTATAAAATATAGTCAAGCAGAAGTAAGAAATTTTATTTTAATCCATTTTAATCCCTTCAAGTGCCTGTGGTTACACCCCATCCTCAACCACATTAATGGTGAACTCAAAACACATGAATTATCTCGTCGTTATTTACAGCGGGGGATCTAATTTAAAACTATCGAAACTTAAGTTTCAGGGCAGCTAATTCCACATGGGCCATAGTAGGGGCTTTAGCCCACATTGCTTAAATCTGCTGCGGATCTCCATAGACTAATTTCGCCACCAGGTTGGACACGGTTCGTCGACAAAACAGTTTAATTAACGGCTTAGTACAGCAGTGTATGTGATGATTTCTGTTTAGACAGGCCCGGCTTTAGCCCCCCCCCTCCCATAATTTGGCCGCAAGTACTCTTTTCTTCAGGTTATTGCGGCCCATGGACCCTCGCCTATGAGAGCTTAGGATGGACCCCCCCCCCAACAAGAATTGCTTCCACCGGCCCTGTTAGACAAAGTTTTCAATATAAACAATTACTAGTATACGTACCAATGGCGAATCCCAGACCGAAATTGGGTGCAATCAAGTGCCATATATTAGTGGAAAATGGTATCTGGAAAAAATGTAAAAATATTGTAAAAGGTTTTAGTAATCTTGTTTAAAATTTAAGCTAAAAGGAACGAAATAAAAGTCTGATAAATTGTTTAGTGTGAGTTCATTATTCGTAAAGTCTATTGCATGACTTCTGATATACATTTTAAATTTTAACCAATTGAAACAACCTCGAATTTATCATCCAGATTTATCATATTAATCTTATGGGACGCTATCCTTTAAAGGGTTTCTATGACGACGTTTTTTCCAACTTTTATTAATCCAATTACAGACAAATTCTCATTATATCGCTATATTCAATGCATACTAATATTTTAGAGGCATGTCCTAAAAATGAGACGCTTTCCTTTAAAGGGACAATAACACTCTTGCTGGCTTGACAGGTCCAGAAAAGAAAATAGCCTTATTACTAGATGTTTAAGTGTCCTACCTGTTGTGTAAATTATCCATTACAACTTATCTTACTTGTCCAGAGGGTTCGAAAATATGTTTAAATCAAGGTGGCATTTGGAAGTGCTTACGTAAGGCTTTTCAAACCATGTTACGGCATGTAGTTCAATTTTTCCAATTTTTAAAAATAGCTTGGTTAAGATGAAATTTGTATCATTTTTTAATTAGAATATTGTAAATTAGTACAATTTGTTGACCAGAATACAGATTGGGGCATATTATTCAGTTACAGCAAGAGTGTTATTGGGGCTTTAAAGGGTGTCTATGACAACATGTTTTTCTAACTTTTATTACCCCAATGTTTTAATGTTATAATCCAAAATTTAATGTTGTCATAGAAACCAGAGTAACTTACCACAAACAAACATATTCCAATTACTGCCATTCCTATCATAGCGCTCAACCATCTGAAACATACACGTAGATATATCAAGTTATCTCCCCTGAATCAACCAATACATTTATGTTTAACGTTCTTGGGTCGGTTGCTCAAAACTAATTTATTTTAACGATCCGTTAAACTCTAACGGACCTATAATTTATTATCGTGCTGTTTGTTAAATTTACTACAGAAAACGCTATAGAATACTTTATTTTTTTTTTATTAGCATAAATCTGTAGGGGAAAAAAAGCACCACAGAATGTTCTGGGGATTTATTTCCAGCAATAAACTTTCTCGTTAAAACATCACGGACCTTTGAGCAACCGGCCCCAGGACTGTGTAACAACATAACGTTGTATTGTCCAAAAGGGGGGGGGGGGGTAGTCACTAACTGGATAATACTACCCACAGGGGGGGGGGGGACATTGGGTTTCGCATTCACTGAACACAACTGGATAAGCCGAGCCTACTCTGTCACGTGCATATATCTTATTGTATTGCCCTGTCCACTGTGGCACTGGTGGAAGTAGGGGTGGGGGATGGGTTTAGCATTCATTACAGAGATCTGGCGAAACCCACGAGGTTGGTCAAGCTTTGGTCAAAACGACGTCACTTAGGTCTATCACAGACGTTACGATTTGAAAGGTTAGAAAGAAGAGGCGAAAGGCAGTCCATGTCAAGATCTAAATAAATAATGGAATATATGGGTAGAGTGTCCCCCCCCCCTCCCAGATCAGCTGTATCCCCCAACGACCAACTAATATAGGAACCAAGGTATATAACTGGTGGTATTTCTATGTAAGGCTGATTGACATTGGGGGTTGGGATGGCCTAGTGGTCTAGAGTGCCGCGATTCGACCTCTAGCTGGCCGGCCACCTCTGGCTTGCGACTGTGGTTTCGAGCCCTGGTGTGGGTTTCCTCCGGTAACTCCGGTTTCCTCCTAGACCCCTACGCACAAGCGAATTATTGAAATAAAAAAATTAAACCACATGTTAGTCCCGAAATGACCTAGTTGTGTTGAGTGGACGTTAGACCCCATTTCTCCTCTCTCTCTCTCTCTCTCTCTCTCTCTCTCTCTCTCTCTCTCTCCGATTGACATTGATGAACATACTCTGTTGGCAAAAGCCAATTTTAATCAGAACGACACTTCTGATTCTAGCTACTAATTGAATCAAGGAGGTCGCGTCCTTTTCAAAGGGGGGAATAATTCAAACTTCACTACATCTTTTCATTGTATCTCATGATCTTCAAAATAGTGTAACCAATCACACAACAAGTGGCACGGGTGTAAACTAAACACAATTAATTCTTAATTTGATTCACCCCCCCCCCACATCCGTCGAATACCTTACTATTTAATATCGGTGACCAAGTAACAATTCAAATTGTCCATTCCGCCCCCATCCGTCGAATACCTAACTATTTAATGTCGGTGACCTCGTAACATTTCTAATTTTCCATTATGTAAACGTTTATAATATACGGGTAGCCACGGTGATTAAGTGAGTAAGACGCTGACTCGCTACCTTTAGGTCGCTCGTTCCCTCCCGGTGTTGGGGCAGAAAGTTCATAGGAATTTTCCGTCGTAGTCAGTGTTGCAGGAAAGACGGATTGATAAGTACAACTGTGTAGTCGTTCGGATGGGACGAAAACACGAGGTCTCGTGAACACATTGGCGTGCGCGTAAAATATCCGTTGGAATTTCAGATGAGAGTAGACACTAATGCCGCCATCCTGGCGAAATATCCCTCATAGCACACTGTATGGCCTATGTCCGTATTTATGAGCCCGTTCAGAGCAGAATAGTAGGACGTTAAACCCAATGAAGGACTACGTTAATCCACATCCCATTTCTATAATGTACGAGCAATTGTACCAACTGAGTGAGTAAATAGTTTTGGACTTCGATGTCATTGAACAATGCTGAACTGCGAGAATGACCGTTATACAAGTTATTTAAATACAATCGCTTACTATTTCATATAAATGAGAGAGAGACATGGGGTTCAACGTCCACTCGACACAAACTAGGTAATTTCGGGACTAACATATGGTTTTTAATTTTATTTCAATAATTCGCTTGCACGTAGGGGTGTTTATCAGTGGGAGGAATCCGGAGGACCCGGAGAAAACCCACGAGGTTGTAAAGGCGACCCCACTCCTTGTCATGTACATAATAAATAGTTCAATAGTTCTTGCTTCAAAATTATTTACTATGTGAACGTAATTCATAAATACAGTAGGCCTATTAACAATGGGGAGGGGGTGGCCTAGTAGTCTAGAGTGCCGCGTTTCGACCTCTAGCTGGTCGGCCACCTCTGGCTTGCGGCTGTGTTTTCGAGTCCTGGTGTGAGCGTATGAAGCATGGAAATAGCTGCGCCTTCTCAACCTCGTGGGTTTCCTCCGGACACTCCGGTTTCCTCCCACTGCTAAAGAACCCTACGCGCAAGCGAATTATTGAAATAAAAATTTAAAAAATCCATATGTTAGTCCCGAAATGACCTAGTTGTGTTGAGTGGACGTTAAACCCCATCTCTCTCTCTCTTTCTCCTATTTACGCGGCAAACCTTATCGGTGGACACCATGATTAAGACCAACCTCGTCCTACTGAGAAACCCGTCTGGACAAACAGAGACACAATAGTCTGTTAGTCTTGGACAACCACAGAGAGACTGACAACAGACAAAACGCACATTCCCAATACATCAAGTTAAAAAATGAACACAAAACAGTCATAACTGTATATGGACAACCGCAAATAATATTAATAAAATTGTAAGTGGGCGAGGAAGGTTTTGTCAATTCGACATTTTATGATTATTGGTTTGTATTGGCCGTTCTATGAACAAACCACCGGTCTGAATATTATCACGCTCAACGTGAATTAATCAGTTATTCAAACCTCGTTCCAGTCACGATTATGACATTTATCGTTGTCGATCTATGAATAGAGAGAGAAATGAGGTTTATGATACAGCGCGCGCACGCTTATCATTCGGGGGAGGGGGGGGGCTAGTTGTCTAGAGTGTTGCGCTTCGACCTCTAGCTGGCCGGCCACCTCTGGCTTGCGGCTGTGGTTTCGAGCCCTAGTGTGAGCGTATTTGGCATGGAGATAGGGGCGCCTTTTCAACCTCGTGGGTTACCTCCGGGCACTACGGTTTCCCCTCACAGCTAAAGACCCCTACCGCGCAAGCGAATTATTGAAATAAAAATTAAAACCATATGTTAGTCCCGAAATGACCTAGTTGTGTTGAGTGGACGTTAAACCCCATTTCTCTCTCTCCATTTCTCTCTCTTTCTCTCACGCTAATCATTCGGCCATCCAACCCCCCATATATAAATAGAGGAGTAACTAACTGAATTACCTGCCAATCTTGTGAGCCAAAGGACCGAATATATTTGTTCCTATTAGATATGATATACTGGCAGGTAAAAACGCTACACCTGTAAATAAAACAACAACAGATCCAGACAAAATCATAAAAATATCAAGTTCAGAAAACGTCCCTCCCCTCACTCCCCTTCCCCACGAATAATAATGATAAAAATATAAAGTTCAGGAAAGAAACCGGCCCTCACCCTCCCCACCAAAAGCTTAATAATGATAAAAATATCATGTTCATACATCGAACATACAGTTAAACAGAAAAGATTGAATGTAAATCAGTTAAAATACATCCATATTACATTATTATAAGCGTTGCGACCGATTTGTGCTAAAGAATAGAGAATGTGCTCCTTTAATGTCATTGACGGATTACAATATAACTACATAATACTGACCTTGTTCCCATTCTTCTGATCCCATAGTCTCGTACATCCAGATAGGTAAAGACGGCTCCATCATGGCGATTCCCATATTAGCAAAAGTGATGGATCCTAGATTGACAGAAACAAAATAACATCTGATATAAAATAGTTTTAAAACTTTATAATCATTTCACTTTCTCTGTTATCTTATAGATGGTGCCAATACATCCAAGCTACATCCCAGAATACAACCAAGCTACATCCCAGAACTACACCCAAGCTACATCCCAGAACTACACCCAAGCTACATCCCAGAACTACACCCAAGCTACATCCCAGAATACACCCATGCTACATCCCAGAATACACCCAAGCTACATCCCAGAATACACCCAAGCTACATCCCAGAACTACACCCAAGCTACATCCCAGAACTACACCCAAGCTACATCCCAGAACTACACCCAAGCTACATCCCAGAATACACCCATGCTACATCCCAGAATACACCCAAGCTACATCCCAGAATACACCCAAGCTACATCCCAGAATACACCCATGCTACATCCCAGAATACACCCAAACTACATTCCAGAATACTCCCAATAATACACCAAGCTACATCCCAGAATACTCCCAATAATACACCAAGCTACATCCCAGAATACACCCAAACTACATTCCAGAATACTCCCAATAATACACCAAGCTACATCCCAGAATACACCCAAACTACATTCCAGAATAAACCAAAGCTACATCCCAGAACACATCAAGCTACATCCCAGAATACACCCAATACAAGCAGCATCCCGTTGATATGTTAATCGATTACCTGCAGCAATAAGTATATAGGGATCAGACAGCAGTTTTCTAAATGACGTTCCTTCCATTGATTCGGGTTTTACACAAGGTTGTAGAACAAACAGCTGTAAACCTGTTAAAATAAAACAATATACAATATACTCTATAAATATATAAAATATATAAATAAACAAAATATATAGAATATAAAATATCTTAAATATATAAAATATCTAAAATATCTAAAAAATATATAAAATATACAAAATATATAAAATATATGAAAATATATAAAATATATGAAAATATATGAATATATATAAATATATATAAAAATATATAAAATATATGAAAATATATAAAATATATGAAAATATATGAATATATATAAATATATATAAAATATATAAAAATATATAAATATATAAAATATTTATAAAAAAATAAAATATATTAAATATCTAAAAAATATATAAAATATATAAAATATATAAAAATATATAAAATATATGAAATATAAAATATATACAAATATATAAATATATAAATATATAAAATATATAGAATATATAAAATATATAAAAATATATAAAATATATAATATATATAAAATATATAAAATGCATAATATATATATAAAATATATAAAACATATAAATATATAAAATATATAAAATATATAAAAATATATAAAATATATAAAATATATAAAATATATAAAAATATATAAAATATATAAAAATATATAAAATATATAAAAATATATAAAATATATAAAATATAAAAAAATATAAAATATATAAAATATATATAAAATATATAAAATATATAAAATATATAAAAAATATATAAAATATAAAGAATATATATAAAAATATATAAAATATAGAAAAATATAGAAAAATATAGAAAATATAGAAAGTATAGAAAATATAGAAAATATGTATAAAATATGTAAAAATATAGAAAAGTTCTATGATGGTACCAATAGAAACTGGCTCTTTTACCAACATATTTAACGAAAAAAGAATCTGTACATTGCGTATTGTTTCATGATAGAGCGCGAGACATTAAGTAATATATTATAACACGACCCTCTTGTTTTACAATATATTACGCAATGTCTTAATCTCGAGGCCATTAAACAACTTAAAATACAGACACTTACACGTGCTTTGCAATGAAATACGAAGACAAGACAGGGTCTGCTTGAACACCCTATACCACTTCAGTAGTGGGGACATTTAAGGGATCACAAGAAACTCGTCATGGGATATAAGTGTCTGTATTATATCTGAGGGTTTCTCAATGGAGGAGGCCGGGGGACCTGGCAAGGAACAATGGATAGTTATTCGGATGGTACAAAAACCGAAGAGGCCGTGTATACGTTGGTGTGTAGATAAGTCTGTTTGTACATAGGAGTATACGGTTTACGGTATTCGGTATACGTGCACGGCGGTTTATACGGTAGAGTGCCCATGGTCCAATGTAAACCGCTAAGCAAATTCCTGTTATTCGAACACAAGTATTCGCGTATACCTCTAAATGTATACCCGAAACGAATACCGTATACCCCCATGTAGTAGCAGACGTACGAAACGCTTGAAATTAAAAAAAAATTATAAGCAATATTTTTATTCAGATTTCTATCTGAATAGGGATTGGGAAAGAGGCATAGCCTATAATAAAATCCTCTCCCTGAAATTAAGAAGTCAATATACAGTAGGCAGAAGTATGATGTTAAACCAAATTTCATTTATAAAAGTTAATGACTCTGAATTATTCCTTCATTTTATTTCACCGAACCAACTTGAAAATGGCGTGTTGTTTTCCATGTCTGATGTAGAATATACATAATGTCTATTTATTCAAAGATCTGAATAACATATTTTTTATATTATTCATTATTCCTTTCTTGTAATCCAACTTCCTCGGACAAACGAGACGAAAAATGATTTTAATTAGACAAGTCAGGTAGAGAAAACACAATGGTTATTTCTTACATCTGTCAAACAGAACTATGTGTATGTATGGATCGTCAATTCACTTTGTTGCAGTAGACAGTTATGTGAGTGTATTGCCAATGGCTCCTTTACGCGAGACGAGACACGGTGATTAAGTGGGTAAGACGCTGACTCGCCACCCTGGAGATCGTGGGATAGATTCCTGCATTGGCCGAGAAAATTCATCGGCATTTTCCGATGTGGTTTCCTCTCGTCAGTGATGTGGAACGGAGGGCCGGACAAAGGCAGCAGTCTAGTCGTTCGGATGGGACGAAAAACCGAGTCCTGTGTATAGATTGGTATGCACGTAAAAGATACATTGCAGTATCATAGTATACAACAGACCTCGGTGTGTCGTCCTTTGCCAGATACTCCACCCTACACCACAAGGCCCTCCACCAAACACTACACGGCCCTCCACCCTACACTACAAGGTCCTCCACCCTACACCACAAGGTACTCCACCCTACACCACAAGGTCCTCCACCCTACACTACAAGGTCCTCCACCCTACACCACAAGGCCCTCCACCCTACACTACAAGGTCCTCTACCCTACACCACAAGGTCCTCCACCCTATTCCACAAGGTCCTCCACCCTACACCACAAGGTCCTCCACCCTACACCACAAGGTCCTCCACCCTATTCCACAAGGTCCTCCACCAAACACTACACGGCCCTCCACCCTACACTACAAGGTCCTCCAACCTACACCACAAGGCCCTCCAACCTACACCACAAGGTCCTCCACCCTACACCACAAGGCTCTCCACCCTACACCACAAGGCCCTCCACCCTACACCACAAGGTCCTCCAAACTACACCACAAGACCCTCCACCCTACACCACAAGGTCCTCCACCCTACACTACAAGGCCCTCCACCCTACACCACAAGGCTCTCCACCCTACACCACAAGGTCCTCCACCCTACACCACAAGGTCCTCCACCCTACACTACACGGCCCTCCACCCTACACCACAAGGCTCTCCACCCTACACCACAAGGTCCTCCACCCTACACTACAAGGTCCTCCACCCTACACCACAAGGTCCTCCACCCTACACCACGAGGTCCTCCACCCTACACCACAAGGTCCTCCACCCTACACCCCAAGGTCCTCCACCCTACACTACAAGGTCCTCCACCCTACACCACAAGGCCCTCAACCCTACACCATAAGACCTCCGCTCTCCCTGATCAGGTACACCACAAGGCCCTCCGTCCTACATCACAAGTCCCTCCACCCTATCCCTATACCACCGCCCCACCAAAAGCCACACGAGCAAACCGGCAAACACGGGGATCGAACACGGGACCCCCTAGTTAGCGAATCAACATCCTACTAACTGATTCATAGCGACTGATGAATCAACATCCTACTTACTGATTCACAGTGACTGATGAATAATATACTGCTAACTGATTCACAGCGACTGATGAGTCAATATCCTACTTACTGATTCACAGCGACTGATGAGTCAACATCCTACTTACTGATTCACAGCGACTGATGGGTCAACACCCTACTTACTGATTCACAGCGACTGATGAGTCAATATCCTACTTACTGATTCACAGCGACTGATGGGTCAACATCCTACTTACTGATTCACAGCGACTGATGAGTCAACATCCTACTTACTGATTCACAGCGACTAATGAGTAAACATCCTACTTACTGATTCACAGCGACTGATGAGTCAATATCCTACTTACTGATTCACAGCGACTGATGAGTCAACATCCTACTAACTGATTCACAGGAACTGATGAGTCAACATCCTACTTACTGATTCACAGCCACTGATGAATCAACATCATACTTACTGATTCACAGCGACATCATACTTACTGATTCACAGCGACTGATGAATCAACATCATACTTACTGATTCACAGCGACTGATGAATAATATATTGCTGTTGTAAATAAACTATTCATTGAAGTTGGAAAAAAGAAAGTTTTTTTCTTCAGTTGTATTACACGAAAAACCATGTCCTGTTTTGAAAACAGATTAATCTTAATTTCCAAGTCCTAATGTTTAACTGTAAATTTCAACATGGGTGATTTGTTTTAGTGAGAAAGACAAGGGATGGAATATTTGCGTATAAAAAGACTTTTGGGAATATTCTAGTGCTTTAAAATAAGCCTATTGGGAATATTATAGAGGTTTAAAATACGCTTTTTTAATAATACGTGAGTGATTCCGAGGAGGAAATTACCCGACTCTTTCCCAACGAACCAATTAGCCAGTCACATTATGACATCCAAGTAATTAATTATTTTAACCGATTCAATATTCGCATTCCGGCATGTTAGAAAAAGAGAGAGAGAGAGAGAGAGAGAGAGAGAGAGATAATATTAAATAGCAAGGGGTGTGTGGGTGTTGTCTATGCAAGTCGTGGGTGCGATAACACACTAGTAGGGTCCATTGGCTAAAAGGTTCTCTTTTCTAAAGAAATCCAATACAAAGCGAATTATTAGAACAAAACTATGCCAAGCTGAACCCGAAAAGGAGACGGTTCAACGCCATCTCTCGTGTGTGGTCCAAAAAGGTTTTATGTAAAACTTGAGACAAATTTATCCTGCCATCGGAAAAATCAATGGTTGGCGTTTGAAAATAGACAGTATTAGCGGAAATGACGTAAGATATTCTTTGATAATTCATGAAATAAAAGTAACACCAGGTTTTGTTTTATTTAATATAAGTTTTGTATTTGAACCACGGCATGACAATATTCTGTGTTTTAAATGTAATTCTTGTAGCCAATGAAGACGTTTGTATTATTACTGTTTGATATTTGTTTGATACGTGATCCATACAGCCCGCATTTAGCACGTGCTCGCGTGATACAAAGAATAGTAACACGCGGCTTGTGTTTTATAGTCCACAGTTGATTGATCAAACACAATCTAATATGGTATCATAGACTAATATAGAAATAGACAGACGTTATATTGTTTAAAGACATAAACAGTTATTACTAACCCTTCTTTATTGAAACCCTATTGCACATGTTCTTTATCTAAACTATTTTGTGGCTGTTTTTAATTTAAACCCAGTTGTAATTGTTCTTATTTTCAACACTATTGTGTGTTTTTAATTTAAACTATATTGTAATTGTTCTATAAACCCAGTTGTAGTTATTCTTAACTTAAACCCAGTTGTAGTTGTTCTTAATTTAAACCGTTTTTAATTGTTCTATAAACCCAGTTGTATTTGTTCTATATTTTAAGCCTGTTGTAGTTGTTCTTAATTTAAACACTATTGTAATTGTTCTATAAACCCTGTTGTAATTGTTCTATAAACCCAGTTGTAATTGTTCTATAAACCCAGTTGTAATTGATCTGTAAACCCAGTTGTAATTGTTCTATATTTTAAGCCTGTTGTAGTTGTTCTTGATTTAAACACTTTTGTAATTGTTCTATATTTAAACACTATCGTGGTTGTTCTTAATTTAAACGCTACTGTAGTTGTTCTATATTAAACCATGTTGTAGAGACTTTGTTCTTTGCTGGCTGAAAACAAAACTTGTTTTATCAACAAACAATGCCAAGGGGCAACCAACAATTTAATGTGATTAAAACTCGGATCCAAATGATGTTTTTTTTTGCCATCCACAACTTTAGAACTAAAATATATTATACTTACATCCATCAACCAAAGCCAAGAAAGCCAGGATCAGAAACGGGGCTTCTTTTCCGGCGAATTCGTACATGACACCTCCCCATGGTGGACCAACTGTAAATAGAAAAGCAGACGGCGAGTTTACACAAGGGAGTATCATATTGTTGACCGTCGCGTGCGTGTGTAAAAATTATCAATATTAGGACCGTGAGTGTGTACACTGGTCATTATTAATGGAAGTGTTACAAGTGGTTTTTATCAGGTTTTATACAAAGAAATAACCAGCTCTTCCAGTCCGCTAACAAGTCATCATATGAATTCAACTTTCTCTCTACAATTGGCACGTTTTTAAACCCGTTGACAAGTAGAAGTGGGTTGGTTATCTCAGGTCATGAATGAAACTACGCTAGTAAGAAATAATCGGAGAGGAATGGCTGACATGTAGGAGTGTGTTATCTTGTATTCGTCGCCATTTCTGTCATATCGTCGGTGAAGTTGCAAAGGGTCGTATCTTGGGTTTTTGATGAAAATGATTTTTTTGCATTTCTGATTTCCTCATCGTATCGCACGTCTTTTTATCTAATAATCGTATCTCTAGTCCAATCGAATAATTTTGTATGATCATGTGTCTTTTTGTCGTATGATCATTGGAGAACATTTTTTTAAGTGTAAAATGTCGTATCTGCCGAAAATTCTCATAAAAGTATGCTTAAAGAGAGATACGACATTTTGTTTTGAACGTCTAAATTGTTTTTAATAATTGTAGTTTTTAGTCTCTTCTGTAAAGTTAGGATAAAAGGAGACACAGCCTTTTGCAACTTCACCGACGATATCAGGAACGAAACTTGGTTGGTAGGAATGGCGTTTTGACGTCTTGCTTACACTGTTTTATTAGGGAGTGGGTTGTTGGTTGGAATGGCGTTTTGACGTCTTGCTTACACTGGTTTATTAGGGAGTGGGTTGTTGGTTGGAATGGCGTTTTGACGTCTTGCTTACACTGTTTTATTAGGGAGTGGGTTGTTGGTTGGAATGGCGTTTTGACGTCTTGCTTACACTTATTTATTAGGGAGTGGGTTGTTGGTAAGAATGGCGTTTTGACGTCTTGCTTACACTGTTTTATTAGGGAGTGGGTTGTTGGTAGGAATGGCGTTTTGACGTCATGCTTACACTGTTTGATTAGGGAGTGGGGTTGTTGGCCTACATACGTGTAGCCTGTTCCTCGATCTAAATTCAGATACCTACTGAATAGAGACAGAGAAAAGTGGGGTTTAACGTCCATTCGACACAAACTAGGTCAATTCGGGATTAACAATATGGTTTAATTGTATTTTAATAATTCGCTTGCGCGTAGAGGTCTTTAGCAGTGGGAGGAAACCGGAGTGCCCGGAGGATACCCACGACGCCGAGAAGGCGCCCCTATCTCTATGCCACATAGGCTCACACCAGGGCTCGAAACCACAGCCGCAAGCCAGAGGTGACCGGCCAGCTAGAGGTTGCAGCGCGACACTCTAGACCACTAGGCCACCCCCCCTTCGAGAATAGCCCTCTGCCCTAAATGGCCGCCATATCCAACATTTAGTATACTATTTTGTAATGTTGTCTCAATTAAGCCTTTCAGATTTTAATATAAGATATCAGAATGTGTTATATTTTTCAAAATTCTCGAAATATACTTATTTGTTCGACTAAAATCTTCGATTTAGGACTTAAATGTCAGTCAACTTATAGCTTTATGTCTCTTCGCTGTAGACGGATAGCTAACGTTTAGGACTTAAAATGTCGGTCAACTAGCTTAGTGCCTGTTCGCTGCAGACGGATAGCTAACGTTTAGTATGATGTTCCATGCCAACCCAAATAACCCCTAGTCTTGTAGACAAATCGTAGAACGAAATTTACTGTCTGTCCATTTATAACCTCATTTTGTGAGTCGAATGCCGCCATTATTACACTGCCATCTCGTGGCTTGCTAGTAACGCCCGTGGCAACCAACCGTAGTAACCATCAAGTCGAATGCCGCCATTATTATACTCCCATCTCGTGGCTTGCTAGTAACGCCCGTGGCAACCAACCGAAGTTACCATCAAGGATAAGATATCAACGTCTTTATATCCACTTAAAATTAACCATTTGTGACATCGAAGTCTATCATTTGGCCTCCATTAACCAGTATTATTAGAATCGGAATGAACTTCGAGACCGGATGTATCGGCCTACAAATGGCCTAATAAACTAGGTCACGAACTCACTGGTTAGATCTAAATATTGAACAGAGAATCGTATCAAGGTTTGAACTGATATTCCTCTTAGAGATTGACATTCACAATATAACAGTTGGAAAGAGACCCCCCCCCCACACACACACACACCCGTACTGGTAATAATTCTATGGAATACCATTACTGTTAATAACTGAGCGACGTTTCGTCATTGTAAAGCAATGATAAAATTTGAGATTACCCGCACCCGCACACGCACACACACTCCTAGTCCACAAGGAGACAAGGAACGTTACTTGTATTCGTCCAATATTTGCAGCGATTGTGACAGGCTTATGGAACTGTTCTACCATTATTCATTGGGGCGACTGTGACAGGCTTATGGAACTGTTCTACAGTTATTAATTGAGATATGAAAAATAAATAAAATACTCACTTAAAACTCCCATAGCCAGGCCCCCTAACGCTATACCCATAGCATTACCCCGTTCTTTATCATCCGGATATCTTTCTGCTAACATCCCCATACCTTATATAGAAAACAAAATATATACATTATCAAATAAAATAGGGTTTAACGTCCTATTTCTCCGCACCAATGGCGGCATTTACGGCAAGCACCTACATTTTATCAAATTCACTCGACACAAAGTAGGTCGTTTCCGGAGTAACATATGGTTTGATTTTATTCCAACAGTTTGCGCTTGCGCGAAGGGGTCTTTAGCAGTGGGAGAAAACCGGACCCGGTGAAAACCCACGAGGTTGGACAGGCGACCCTACTCCTTGTCACGTACAACTTTGGATTCGAAACCACGCCAGTTGACTCAATGACAGGCTTTTTAATACAGCATGCACGTGCTTTCCATTGGCTCCCCCCCCCACACACCAACGTGTGTACGGAACCTCTGTTTGTAATACCATTCAACTATGTCCCAAGCCAATGACAAGGAGATGCGAGGCTGGAATCCTATGGAACTTTCTGGGCCTACATCAACATCGAGGCCCGGACTACCAGATTAGTGAACCGGCTCCCTTTTGTTACTGAGCCACAAAATAAAACCAGTCACTATTCTGTACGAAACGAAAGTCAACCGTAGCTTATTAACAATATAATAATGATGTATTGTAGCTTATTAACAATATAATAATGATGTATTGTAGCTCATAAACAATATAATAATGTTTTAATTTAGCTCATTAACAATATAATAATTTTATAATTTAGCCCATTAACAATATTATAATGTTATAATTTAGCTCATTAACAATATTATAATGATGTAATTTAGCCCATTAACAATATTATAATGTTATAATTTAGCTCATTAACAATATATAATGATGTTATAATGTAGCTCATAAACAATATAATAATGATGTAATTTAGCCCACTAACAATAATATAAATATTATAATATGCATTGGGGTATTTATCTTAGAACTGATTATTCTAAACACAGAGAACTATCTGCTTCGTGAATAGAACTCTGTTCTGAGTGGCCACCATATTTAAACATTAATACAATGTATACTTTTGGTAACGTGGTTTCACTCCGTGTGAAGTCTGTTATACACATAAACCTCTCAAATAAACAACCTCGTCTTATATATCAAATGATAACAAAATACAATACATTATATTTATCAAAATTCGAGATGTATACAGCGTGGTTTTGAGCTTGGAATTAGAGATAGAGAGAGAGAGAGGCGAGAGAGAGGGAGAGAGCGATGGGGTTTAACGTCCACTCGACACAACTAGGTCATTTCGGAATTAACATGTGGTTTGATTTTATTTCAATAATTCGCTTGTGCGTAGGGATCTTTAACAGTGAGAGGAAACCGAAGGACCCGGAGAAAACCCACGAGGTTGAACAGGCGACCCTACTCCTTGTCTCTTACAACCGTGGATTTGAAACCACACCAGTTGACTCAATGACATGCCGTTTGATACAGCACGCACGTGCTAACCATTCGGCCACCCAACCCCGTTTGGAATTAGAATGTCGGTCAAGTAGTTTATTGTCTGTTGACCAGCGTAGGTTTAGTATGTGAATGGATCTGTGACCCGGATGTTAGCATTTCTTACGGTTTGATATCAACCCAAGAATAGTTTGTTTGTGATTACAATTAGATGCGACATAGAGTACCGGAAGTACTTGAGAGAGACATTCATTTAAAAATCAATCGACGAGGGAATAAATCAATCACTCAGATTCTCGTGACGGGTTCAAGAACGCATGGTACAGGTTTGATTCGAGATACAGCCTTGATTCGAGATACAAGAACGCATGGTACAGGTTTAAATCTGAGGACAAGAGAAGGTGGATTTTTAACGTTCACTCGACACAAACTAGTCAGCCGACTAACATGTGGTTCAATTTTATTTCAATAATTCGATTGCATGAAGGAACAAATCGGAGGGCTAGGTGAAAACCCACGAGGTTAGACAGGCGACCCTACAAGATGGCCGTATACCCCTCTCAATTCCCCTTTAAATTTATTTAGAAATACAATAAATATTATGTTGTTACCTGCAACACTGGAACAAGATGATCCGATACCTTGAATAGTTCTCGCTACAAATAACACAACATAACTCTCACCGAATGCAAAAACTGAAAAATAAACAAACATAATGTCAAGAAGGTGTTAGTAGTACTACGTTTTTATGTGAAATTAAAAATGAAATGAAATGGGGTGTAACGTCCTACTGTTCTACTCCCTAACTAGGCTTGTGAAGACGGGCATACACCATACAATGTGTTTTATGAGAAATTTTTGCTCGGACAGCAGCATTAGGGTCTTATCTAATATCAAATTCCAACAGCCAAGGGATCTTTTACGTGAACGCCAATATGTACACGGGATCTCGGTTTTTGACCTTTCCGCACGACTACACTATGTTCTGCCCTACTGACAAGGGGGCCACGCAAGTAAATCCCGAACCAACGTCCTACCCACTGAGCCACCGTTGCTCCCATGTTAAAAGTTGACTGCTTGAACTTCTCAAAATAATATTTCAAATTTATATAAAAATATTTTTATTTAATCTCGAATTTTTATTTTTCTAACCATGCTGACTATTATATAATTGTGGAACATGATGATTGAGTAAGCAAAACAAACACGTGGATATTCTTCAATGTTTGATTAATTAATTAAATCCAATCACCGCCTCGTTAAACAGAAATACCGAGTTGAAGTAGGAAGAAGAATTAAAACAATTATCGATTTATTCTGCATAATTCTACAAAACAACAAAAGATCGACTCAACTCCCTCGAGAAGTTCTTAACACAATTAATTCTCATCATCGATTTCTACTTAATTAAATCACTTTCACAATTACTAATCCTTACAATAAAATACTTTAGTACAACAAATGACAGAGTGACAGAGAGAGAGAGAGAGAGAGAGAGAGAGAGAGAGAGAGAGAGAGAGAGAGATGGATGGATGGATGGATGGATGGATGGATGGATGGATGGATGGATGGATGGATGGATGGATGGATGGATGGATGGATGGATGGATGGATGGAGAGAGAGAGAGATAGATAGATCGATAGATAGATAGATAGTTAGGGAGAGAGAGAGAGAGAGAGAGAGAGAGAGAAAGTAGTTCAATGTCCACTCTACACAAACTAGGTCATTTCGGAACTAACATACGGTTTTAATTTATTTTAATAATTCGTTTGTGCGTAGGGGTCTTTAGCAGTGGGAGGAAACCGGGGGACCCGGAAAAATTGGATAGGCGACCCTACTCCTTGCCACGTAAAACAAGGGATTCGAAACCACGACAGTTGACTTAATGACCGGCTTTATGATACAGCTTTCGCACGTTAACCATTCAGCCACCCAACACCCAGTGAACGGACAAGAATGGCGACAGAGTGGGTATAGCTTAAGAAGTATCTACTTTTATAATCACTGACTGATAGGACAAAGTAGGGGGGGGGGGAATATACCATTTTAAAATAATCCCAATCTGATATGTCCAGATATGATATATTGGAGGACTGGGCCATTAGAAGTGGAGAAGGGTTAGGATTGGACGGGGGTTCGGGTTGGGTCGGAGGAGGGATACAGTAGAATAAATGACTTACTTATAGTAGATACCATCATAATACAAAACCCAGTAAACATAGGTATACTGTATCCAATTCTAAAAATAAAACAAAACACAAACATTAATTATTGATTTCAGACTTCATCTAATCGCCGGATATCTATTACTATTTTACTCTTGAAATTCTACATCGTCTTTATAAACAGCGTGGTATCTAGGCAGACTTGGTAGCTCATTAACGACATGGTACCGACTTCGATCCCGGTGGGTCACTAACGAGGTGGTACCGAGTTCGATCCCGGTGGGTCACTAACGAGATGGTACCGAGTTCGATCCTGGTGGGTCACTAACGAGGTGGGACCGAGTTCGATCCTGGTAGCTCACTAACGAGGTGGTACCGAGTTCGATCCTGGTAGCTCACTAACTAATTGGTACCGAGTTCGATCCTGGTAGCTCACTAACGAGGTGGTACCGAGTTCGATCCTGGTAGCTCACTAACGAGTTGGTACCGAGTTCGATCCTGGTAGCTCACTAACGAGGTGGTACCGAGTTCGATCCTGGTAGCTCACTAACGAGGTGGTACCGAGTTCGATCCTGGTAGCTCACTAACGAGGTGGTACCGAGTTCCAACCTGGTAGCTCACTAACGAGGTGGTACCGAGTTCGATCCTGGTAGCTCACTAACGAGGTGGTACCCAGTTCGATTCCGGTAGCTCACTAACGAGGTGGTACCGAGTTCGATCCTGGTAGCTCACTAACGAGGTGGTACCGAGTTCGATCCTGGTAGCTCACTAACGAGGTGGTACCGAGTTCGATCCTGGTGGGTCACTAACGAGGTGGTACCGAGTTCGATCCTGGTGGGTCCCTAACGAGGTGGTACCGAGTTCGATCCTGGTGGGTCACTAACAAGGTGTTCCAGAGTTCGACCCCAGTGGCGTCAGGGGGAAACACGCCAGGTTAGTAAGCGACAATAGCTCATGAAATGTATCAGCTTCGGTTCGATACCACAACACTTGTATCTATGAAAGAGAGAGAAAGAGAGAGAGAGAGAGAGAGAGAGAGAGAGAGAGAGAGAGAGAGAGAGAGGAGGGGTGTTTTTTAACGTCCGCTCGACACAAACTATGACATTTCGGGACTAACATATGGTTTAATTTTATTTCAATAGTTATCTCGTAGGGGTCTATAACATTGGGCAGGCGACCCTACTCCTTGTCACGTGTACGCGGGGAATCGAAACCATGTCACTTGACTTAATGACAGACCTTATGATAGAAAGCTATCGCGTTAACTATTCGGCGACCCAACTGTACTGGAGCTCATATAATCTAAAGCGCAGATCCTGCCCCCCCCACCCAATTAATTTAATAGAACTCAATCATTTTAACAGTTCCAAACTGTCGACCTGCCCTTCACTGCAGGCGATATGATCTAAAGTGCAGATCCCCTCCCCCGCCCGCTCCCCCCGAATTCATTTAATAGAACCCACTAATTTAGCAGTTTTTGCCCTCAATATAATTTCTACGGTCCCGAATTAAAACGATGGTCTATTTATAGATTGTCCTTCAATATCTAAACCTAGCCGTATTTACACGACATCTCTGACAGGTTATTTTTTAAATGTATTTTTAACGTTTCAAGTTTCAACATAACGCCATGTTGACTTTTAATACTAAAAACAGAGATTGTTGAAACGATTTGGATGGTTTCTGTCCACAATACAAGAGAAACATGTAGAGATTCCTGGAGATCAAAACTTCCAGTGTTTGCTGTATTCGGAAACAGACAGCTAGAAATACTTTTCACGTGTCATGTTTTATCGATAACAATAACGGGGTTGACGTCCTCCCGTTTTACTTCACCAGAGCTAATAGAGAGAGAGAGAGAGAGGGAGAGAGAGAGAGAGAAATGGGTCTAACGTCCACTCAACACAACTTTAGTCTAAAACCTCCACTCGACACAGAGAGAGGGAGAGACAAAAAAAGAGAGAGAGAGAAAAGAGAGAGAGAGGTGGGGTTTAACGTCCAGTTAACACAAACTAGGTCATTTTGGGGACTAGCATATGGTTTAAATTTATTTCAATTATTCGCTTGCAGTGGGAGGAAACTGCAGTGCCCGGAGGAAACCAACGAGGTTGAGAAGGCGACCCTATCTCCATGCCACATACGCTCACACCAGGGCTGGAAACCACAGCCGCAAGCCAGAGATGGTCGGCCAGCTAGAGGTCGAAGCGCGGCACTCTAGACCACTAGGCCATCCGACCCCCCCAGAGCTAATAGACCAACATTTGACAATTTGAGTCGAAAACCCTTAGCATGGTGCTCAACTTCCACTCGACACAAACTAGGTCATTTCGAGACTAAAATATGGTTTAATTTTATTGCAATTATTCGCTTGTGCGTAGGGGTCTTTAGCAGTGGGAGGAAATCGGAGTACCCGGAGAAAACCCATGTCTTTGTCACGTACAATCGGGGATTTCCTTTGGGACAGAGATCTATAGTCAGAGTTGACAGTTCTCTTTTGTAGAATGTGATACAACTTCTTATCTTGTCGTATAAAAAAAAACTCGGTTGGTCGTGCGAAATAAAATCATATACACGACTGGTCGCTTAGTCAAGATAATACAACATATACACGACTGGTCGCTTAGTCAAGATAATACAACATATACACGACTGGTCGCTTAGTCCTGGTAATATAAATTATATACTCGACTGGTCTCTTAGTCCAGTTAATATAACATATACTTGACTGGTTGCTTATTTGAGGTAATACACCATTTACATGACTGGTCGCTTATTCCGGGTAGTACAATATAAACTTAACTGGTCGCTTAGTCCAGGTAATAAAACATATGTACAACTGTTTTTATAGGGGAGGTAATTAAAATGTTAATTTCCTGTTTAATTAAAACCTGCTTCCTCACGTGCTGGTATTGATTAAAGATTATCGATTTAATTTGATTTTATAATAAAATGGATTCCGGGTTCCATATTACCGCAGATGTTAACCCATTTGTCTGTCCCTCTACTATTTCTAGTACGAAACGTGATTGTCTGCCCTTCAGAGATATAGAGAGGAAGGGAGAGAGAGAGAGGAAGGGGGAGAGAGAGAGGGAGGAACCGGAGTGCCCGGAGGAAACCCACGAGGTTGAGAAGGCGCCCCTATCTCCATGCCACAGACGCTCACACCAGGGCTCGAAACAACAGCCGCAAGCAAGAGGTGACCGGCCAGTTAGAGGTCGAAGCGCGACACTCTAGACCACTAGGCCAGGGTTAAAAGTAGATATATGTGTTAATAGTCGTACATTACAACAAAACAAACCTCCATATTGTCATTCTATCAAATAATTCCACCCTAATCGATGTTTGAAACGTGTTTTATCAGATTTATCGGGGAAATTATTAAATGGGAGTCTGTAACATGATACAAGGGATTAAACAACAGTTTATGTCGTCTAGTTTAAACAAACTATCCTCAATATCGATACACACCCGACCTATATAGTCTATTAGTCGCACGCAATCGGGTAAAACTCAATATTATAGTCTATTAGTCGCACGCAATCGGGTAAAACTCAATATTATAGTGGTCTGGTAGAACTCGACATAACAGATGACCGGAAAACCTCAACTGTCTGGTAGAACTCAATAGTATTTGATAATTGTTTATTTTTTGCAATGTCTATTTTCTGTCTTGTCCGCAGGTTTATCTTGTAGGGTTTTTTTGTTTTGCGTGTAGTGCGGTCCTCCTGCATTTGTTATTAGAAGACTGGAAAGCCCTGGTAGAACTCAATATTACAGTGGTGTGGTAAAACTCAATATTATAGTGCTCTGGTAAAACTCGATATTATAGTGGCCTGGTAGAACTCAATATTATAGGAGATTGATAGAACTCAATATTATAGGAGATTGATAGAGCTCAATATTATAGTGGTCCGGTAAAACTCAATATTATAGTGGTCCGGTAAAACTCAATATTATAGGAGATTGTTAGAACTCGACATAACAAAACCTCATCAGTCTGACTGAACTCAATATTATTATAGCAGTCTTGTGGGACGTTACAATATATGAGATTGGTAGAACTCAACTTGATAGGAGAATTGGTAGATTTAGACTTGATAGGTGTCTGGTAGAACTAACTAAACCGTTTTATTTAATTGGTGATTTAATTGATTATCAGTGTAAATAGTCAATTCAGTTCGTATCACTGGCAAAGGGGAAACCACGATAAATAATTTAGAGGAATTGTCCCAATTAAAAACGGAACGTCCTTGTTAGTGATCCAGCGCTGTACTTACTAAGCTTCAACATTGATTCAAGACAAATACTAATTGGACCAATTCCTTCTTTTAACGGATAAAGAAAACAATGGGGGGGGGGGGTATTATATAACAAGGAGGGGGGGGGGGAGGTTATAAAACATGCCACGCATTACAGTCCTCTGAATCAATCCCCAAATACAAACTTTGTGGTCAGGCTGTCGATCGTCATTTCTGTAACTTGGGATAAAATGTTATATGATAACTATGTTCTATGAGGTGATTCCTGTAGGGTTTTTTTTATCAATGCCGATACTTTTTATTTCACAAAATAAAAATAATGCTAAGCGGTGTTTATCTTGTAGGATCTATTGATCATCATGAGTCAATAATCAATAATCAATCAGTCAATCGATCGGGTATCAATAAAACGACTCTCTTTCTATCCATTAATCAATCTTAGTTTAATGCTTGACAAGTAGTTTTAGTAAGATTAGTCATAAACAAACCATTTCATTATTTATATTCAAAATACCAAACTGTGGCTGTCGTCGTGGCTTCTATACAAAAATCAAAATGGCGGACACTCAAAACAATACTCGTACGATAGTCTCTATCATCCAAACAAATATTCTACGAATATTAGTCTGGATGGGTCCTCAGAATTTGACGGAAAGTCGGTCATTGTCTGGATTATCCAGTCTTTTAAGTTACCACGTACTGAATCTATCAAAACAACTCGCTTGTCAACAATGACAATCTTTAAAATTTTGTTTGTAAAGGTTTTAATTGAAATAGTAATTTCCTCTCATCATGAATCTGACGTATGGCTTCTCATAATTATAATTTTTCATCGCAATTCATGCTTCTTCCGACGTATCTATTTTGTTTCTAATAATAGATGCGCCCAGTGAATTGTGGGATACATTCCAACCTCGCTTTATAAAATCTAGCAAAATCGGCCCGGCTTCACAAGATCTAGCACTAACCTAGATTTTAGCCAATAGAATATAGCAAAATCGGCCCGGCTTCATAAGATCTATAACTTACCGAGACTTTAACCAATAGGTTCCATTGCCCATGCGTGACCGGGAGTTTGGTTTTTTATGGGGTAGATTATCCAGTAAACTTCGTCAACAATTGAGAACCGACCCAGACCCTCCGTACTAGGGGGTTCTGGGTGACCGAGACTACTCGTACGATCGAATGGAATTATTGGTTGATACCTTTGATCTTGTTCTTGTCTATAGTCAAAATAGGGGGGTTGGGATGGCCTAGTGGTCTAGAGTGCCACGCTTTGACCTCTAGCTGACAGGCAACCTCTGGCTTGCGGCTGTTGTTTCGAGCCCTGGTATGAGGGTATGTGGCATGGAGATAGGGGCGCCTTCTGAACCTCGTGGGTTTCCACCCACTGCTAAAGACCCCTACGCACAAGCGAATTATTGAAATACAAATTAAAACCATTTGTTAGTCCCGAAATGACCGAGTTGTGTAGAGTGGACGTTAAACCCCATTTCTCTCTCTCCCTCTCTCTCTCTCTTAATATTCAAAATACGAATAGGTGGCTTTCGTCGTGGCTTCTATACAAAAATCAAAATGGCGGACACTCATAGCAATACTCGTACTATCGATTGGGATTATTGGCTGATACCTTTTGGTCTTGTTCTTGTCTACACCGTTATAAACAAAGTTAGGGTTGTTGTTATAATTCATTTGAGGGGTTGGCGAAGGTCGGTCCTGATCGACTCCTATATTGTTCGTAAAGGAAACATTTACCATTGTCTCATGACGGCAAGTTTTAAACAAACAGCGAGTTTTTGATATATAAGATTTTTTTTTACGTTTTTACCAATTTTATTTATGTTCCTTACACCTTCCCATGTAAATGACTTAATTAAATCAACCTTAGAATCACGAGCGAACGACATTTACCAAAATGACTTATGGCTTTATAATAGAAACAAAAAAATAACATAAAATAAAGACGCGCGTTCAATTTTATCGAATGAAAATGAAGACCTAAAACTTGAAGAATAAAAGGCGCCGTGGAGATGTTTCCGATGTTTAATAATTTATTGGAGATCGATAATCGATGTTGAAAGGGTAAATGATTTTATCTGTTCATGATTTGATAATTTCTATTGCCACTATTTATCGTATTATAGTATTTCCGCTCGTGAAGTGAACGTGAAGCATATTGCCTAGTAACAACGTCGAACCGGAAACGACAATATGCGCATGTAGAAACCCGTCTTGCCCTAACTGGTAATTATGGCCGCCGTTTTATTCCTCGCCTTTTATTTATTATCTAGAAATCAGTGACTTTTAGAGCTCGGATATCGATAAAGCCAATAACCACGTCAAATACGCCATTCATCATTTACTCTTCCATTTCCTGTTTTTGAGACGGATTCGGTTTAGTTTTCCATCGATCTCAATTTTTTATTAACCCGAACGACAAAGGGAGGCAATAAGCACGAGACCGTGAAAAATGGCTACCAGTAAAAAGGCGAATTTTATTGGTCAGTGACAAACAATAATGTGCGTTACAGACATGTCTAGTCTAGGAGATCATATATATTTGGTCAAAGTCACGAAATCTCAGAATAAAGGGATAACTCATCAGAATAAAGGGATAACTCATCAGAATAAAGGAATAACACCCCCGAATAAAAGATTAAGTCCCCAGAATAAAGGGACAACTCTCCAGAATAAAAATAAAACATGCATTAAAGAGACGAACTTTGGAGGTGGGATTTTCCAGTATGGTTTCCCCTACTTGTCCGACCGACGGAAACGCCGCTGTCCGTGGAAACTTATTCCCAAATAGAGCACTGAGCGTATGTCCGTCTTCATTGAGCGTATGTCCGTCTTCATTGAGCGTATGTCCGTCTTCATTGAGCGTATGTCCGTCTTCATTGAGCGTATGTCCGTCTTCATTGAGCGTATGTCCGTCTTCATTGAGCGTATGTCCGTCTTCATTGAGACGCCATTTTATAAGCATCGTGTGTCGAGTGTTATTTTAAATATGAAAAAAAAACTAGTTGCATGTTTCATCTTGTTTATAATACCCCTTTAAAGATTGTCCTCCATGAACATAATTAGCCGTACTAAAGATTTCATGGTCAAACAATTCTTCAAATCAGTCAATCCAACGAAAAGTCGCGATCATATGAATTTTACATTGGCTTCCATAGATATGTCTATTGATATGTCAGAACCGGACGGAGTGTCTCGTCATTCAATTTAAAACTAATATAGTTCTAATATGAAATGAAATGAAATGAGGTTTAACGTCCTACTGCTCTGCTCCGACTGGGCTAATGAAGATAGAGAGAGAGAGAGAGAGAGGGAGAGGAGAAATGAGGTTTAATGTTCTACTGCTCTGCTGCGACTGGTCTAATGACGACAAGCATACAGTGAGTGTGCTATGTGCGAAATTTTGCACGGTCAGCCTCGCTAAGACCGACTCTTATATCGAATTCCAACTGCCAAGAACTCTTTAACGTGCACGACAATTTGTACACGAAATCAGAGCCTCAATCCCGCAACACTGACAGAGTCACCATAGAAATATAGACTTTTCACGTCATACAACTTCCAATATGGCGGACTATGACGTCGTTGTAAAACGCGTCATTGCCTTTCTAGTCTATATTTCTATGTGAGCCACCATATCACTGAGTCTGTTCCATCTTTCCATTCCAATACATCGATCTCGATGCTTCCAGTTTGATATGACGTCATAATTCAAAGATGTCATGTTCGGATGTAGGTCCATAACACACGGCCGTACACGTTCAAACAAAAAAAAGAGAGAGAGAGATAAATGGGGTTTAACGTCCACTCGACACAAACTAGGTCATTTCGGGACCAACATATGGTTTAATTTTATTTCAACAATTCGCTTGCGCGTAGCAATGGGAGGAAACCGGAGGACCCGGAGAAAAACCCACGAGGCTGGACAGGCGACCATTCTCCTTGCCACCAAAAAAAAATAAAAATAAAAAAAAGAAAGATAAAAAAAAATAAAAATAAAAAAAAGAAATATAATTTTAAAAAAGAAATGGGTTAGGGTAAGGGTTTAGTTTGGCACAGGGCTAGGGTTAGGGCTAGCCTTGTCTACTTTTCGACACTCTGCCGAAATCTGCAGGTCCTTGTCCTTACCCTAACCCTTATCCTAACCCACAACCCACATACGATGTCATAAAATGCTAAGGACCGTCTTCCATCTAGCGGTCTCCCCGTACACGTTCATAAAAGAAAATAAAAAAAAGAAAGATAATTTAAAAAAAAAGAAAAAAATATTTGTCCCTTACCTGTTCGTTATGTCATGTTCGGTCTCCCCGTACACGTTCATAAAAGAAAATAAAAAAAAGAAAGATAATTTTAAAAAAAAGAAAAAAAGATTTGTCCCTTACCTGTTCGTTATGTCATGTTCGGTCTCCCCGTACACGTTCATAAAAGAAAATAAAAAAAATATTTGTCCCTTACCTGTTCGTTATGTCATGTTCGGTCTCCCCGTACACGTTCATAAAAGAAAATAAAAAAAAGAAAGATAATTTAAAAAAAAGAAGAAGAAAAAAATATTTGTCCCTTACCTGTTCGTTATTAAACCTATAAAGGGGTTGACTATCAGCTGGATCATGGCTTTAGAAGCAAACATTAGTCCTACTTTAATATTCTCATTGGCTAAATCCTCGTGGCCGAATTCACTTTCTGTCGTTATATAAAACGTTTCTGTTACGTTACGTGCGTCTATTGAAACGTTTTCACATACGTTTTCTATAGTCGGAGTTGGCACATAATATTTTGGAAGATAAGTCACTCCCTTCCACGTGTAATGATTATCGGAGTCGGAATCGTTTGTTCTATTATAACAAATAATTTCATAATAAGGGCCTACATACACCGTCCGATTTTTACCCACATTTTCCTTCATGTGAGCATTTTCTAATTTCCGAAGAAAGTTTGGCACTACGGGAACTGAAAAATAAAAAAAAGTCCTTGATTAACAGACTTAAAGTCTAGGATTCGTCACCTCTTTATGGGGTTTTTTAAGTACAGACTGAAAACTTTCCTTTTGGATATGGCATCGTGAATTTGAAGCGCATTAGAAACTGTGGAGGCAGTGTATGTACAGTAGAACTTGTATTAAGCAAGCACCCAAGGGAAATTTAAAATGGTTGCTTAATGGAGGTGCTCTTTGACTAAAAGGTATCCAATATTGCCCTAACCCCTACCACAAACATTTTTGGGTGCTCCTTGAAGCAAGTGTTCGCTGATTAGGAGTGCCTGCCCGAGCAAGTTCTAATGTATATGCGCTATACAGATACTGATATTATTATTATTATTATAGTAATGGCGGATGTCGGACGTTTTCTTTTTCTTCGAAAGCCAGGATAGAACTTTGTCATGGATATATGTTAGTTATTAGTCTATGGTCTAATAGACCAATTTGTTGCTGTGTATTTATGAACGTTGAATCTGAAGGCCCCTATAATATTGGGGGTTCTATAAAAAGGATGGATGGTATTATGTTCAGGGTGGGTGGTACTATATTAATGGATTTGGATTTTAGTCCAATCCGAAGCATAAGGCAATACGTTACATGACGCCGACCCTTGCAAGCGGGGATCATGTTTGAACAAATTCCGTGTTTCTTCTCTAAAACATTCTGGGATTTGAACCGAAATATATTTGTCAGGATTCCCTAACCACACGACTACCAAACCCGCCCCTCCTGATCGCCTCTGCCACCCCAACCTCCATCCCTCCCTATCCCTCTCCTTAACATCCCCGTCCTCCCTACAAACTCCAACCCTCTCCTTCCCAACTAAACCTCTCTTCTCAAACCCGCCCCTCTCCTGATCACCAACCCCAACATTACATGTTGGTAACATACTGGGGCATTCATCAATCCAAAGGGGTTTTAATGTACTAGTATACTAAATGATGAATGACTTACCTACAACAGTTAAAAGCATATTATCCAGAAACAAAGCTATAAACACAATAACTAACACGAGCTTCCTCGATTCACGACATTTGTTGATACAACCACTGCATCCGTTAGTGAATAACTCCTTCACGGGTTTCGGCACTTGAGTCATTTTGACGTCCTACAACCTGCAATATGCAAAATAATAAAAACCGAAAATTAACAAATTTAAAGACGAATTAATATAAGCCTTTGACTTGTTTTTGAGTCTTTTTGACGTCCTACAATCTGCAATATACAAAATAATAAAAACCTAAAATTAACAAATTTAAAGACGAATTAATATAAGCCTCTTGCTTGTTTTTCAGTCCTTAACTTTTGACGTCCTAGAACCTGCAATATGCAAAATAATAAAAAACCTAAAATTTACAAATTTAAAGACGAATTAATATAAGCCTAAAGCCCTTGGCTTGTTTTTGAATCCTTAACTTTTGACAGTTTATAATGTATAACATGTATCTTATTTGAATAAAATATTGTTTAAATCAAATATAAAGACCAAATATCTGCTAAAACATAATTTGTAAGCGCATGAAGACTACACTCTCTCGTTTCATCGTTGACATTATTTCCGGACACGTATTATTGTTCGGAGTTAACAATGCACTAACTGGGAACGTTCATAGATAAATTGAGAATTTTCTTTTAGAGCCATCACCAACATGACGGGTACCGCAGACCTATGTTTATATTGGAAGGCCTATTGACTACATTTCCTGAATGTAATAATAATAAATAATAATAATGTACATTTATAGAGCGCCAAATCCATCCAAAGGCATGCTCAAAGCGCAATGAGTCAATATTTATATAAACAGTGAATAGAAAGTATAATTCTCGTAGTATTCTCTAAACAAATGAGTCTTCAGCTGTGATTTGAAAGTAATCAAAGATTTACTGTTTCGGATATTCAGTGGTAAATTATTCCACAACTACACTAAAACGTCTGTCACCAAAATGTTTCAGTTTTGAGTGTGGAACGACGAGAGTATTCTGGTAATAGGATCTCAAGGATCGATTTGGTTGATTGTTCCTTGAAGGCCTATCCTTCTCCTTCGTGCAACCCCTCGAGATTTATGAGATCCACTGGGTCAAGGTTTCCAGATTGCCCATGCTCTCTGAAGGCCCACGTTTCCTGCATGGAAACCTGCTACCTGAAAGCCTATGCTCCCGGGAGGCCAGTGCTTCATTCTGATTCGACCTCCGACATTTATACGATCTGACACTTTATTAAGAGCACTCGGGAATATGGCGGATTGTCGATTTACCTAAGATTAGAGATTAAAGAAAAACACTTTGATCAACGATCGATAACACATAATCAATAATCAATAAAACTTGCCACAAAAAGGAATATTTACACTGGGTTAAAAAAAAAAGTTTATCCTGGATGTGAAGTTAGTTTGGTTATAAATAAAAAAGAATGACGGTGATGTGTAAAGTTTATATAATCATCACCTAGTCATCGTTTTATTGTATTCTCTGCATCACGTACACGACCGCTACACTAAAAAATGTCATCCCGATATTTTCTCGATACCGGCAACCGTGTGGGTTTTAGTTTAGTTTAGTTTAGTTTAGTTAGGTCAATCCATTTTAATGTGGACATTTGTCGTATCGAGGGAACTAGGCCAAACATAGAATACAACCTAAACTCTTGTTCAAGAGAATCCGTCAAATATTGATATAATTTACGATAATTATCAATTTCAATACGATTGTTGAATTGCTCGGAGTGTAAACGGGTTAATTCCATTCCACGTGCATGTTTAGTGAAGTTGGTATTGCGTAAATTACGTGCTGAGTACGATAAATTAAAGTGTAATATGATGTCGGTATAATAGTTGTGAACAATACGCAATCCAGGGTAAACAATGACGTTGCGATGTTTGTAGTGGTCTATTGATAGAATCGATTGTCTGTGTGAATCCCGATATAATACTAGGTGTATTACTGTACCGGGTGGACAGGGGAATACCATATAGTATACGATATAATACTAGGTGTATTACTGTACCGGGTGGACAGGGGAATACCATGTAGTATACGATATAATACTAGGTATATTACTGTACCGGGTGGACAGGGGAATACCATATAGTATACAATATATTACTAGGTATATTACTGTACCGGGTGGACAGGGGAATACCATAATACAGAACAGTATAGAATATGCGATACATCATAATATATAGAACGGTATAGTATACAATACATCATAATATAGACATGGATTGTTGGACCGGGGAACACCATAATATAGAACAGTGGTATAGAATATGCGAGTATCATAATATATAGAAATATACCGGGGAATACCAGAATATAGAACAGTATAGAATATGCGAATACCATAATATATAGAAATATACCGGGGAATACCATAATATAGAACAGTGGTATAGAATATGCGAATACCATAATATATAGAAATATACCGGGCAATACCGGAATATAGAACAGTATAGAATATGCGAATACCATAATATATAGAAATATACCGGGGAATACCAGAATATAGAACAGTATAGAATATGCGAATACCATAATATATAGAAATATACCGGGCAATACCGGAATATAGAACAGTATAGAATATGCGAGTATCATAATATATAGAAATATACCGGGGAATATCAGAATATAGAACAGTATAGAATATGCGAATATCATAATATATAGAAATATACCGGGCAATACCATAATATAGAACAGTATAGAATATGCGAGTATCATAATATATAGAAATATACCGGGCAATACCAGAATATAGAACGGTATAGAATATGCGAATACCATAATATATAGAAATGGGGTTATAAAGTCCCACTGCTCCGGTGGACCGGGGAATACCATAGAACAATGCGAATACCATTATATATAAACATTTGGTTTAACGTCCTACTGCTCTGGGAAATGTACCGATGGACAATGCGAATACCATAATATAGAAATATACCGGTGGACCGGGGAATACCATAATACAGAACAATCCGAATACCATAGTATATAGGATTGTGGTTTAATGTCCTTGGCTAATGAAGACGGGAATACATTGTGCTGTGAGTGACAGTAGTACTCCATCCTGCTCGTACATCGAATACCATCGTTCTACATGTTTTTACTATGTGAACACGGGACCTTGGTTTTCCGTCCTGGATCACGGACAAGGTGGAAACATTTTCTCAGTCAACGCAGGGATCGAACACTGGACCTATATGCTAGGGAGCTAACGTCCTACTCACTGACCCACCGTAGAATCTCAATAAGAAACACAGGCCCCGGTTTCATAAAACATTCCCACACTAAAGTTAAGAATTTACTCAACTGTCAATCAAAAGGTTTACTCATATACATGAGTAAATTTATGAGTAATTTATCTTCTTTGATTGGCATTTAGCAATTGAACATAATGACACAAGGTACAATTTTATGGATACACAATTACTGAGTTTGATACTGAGCGACGTTTCGACAAGGATACTCTCGTCTTTGATTGGCATTAAGTAATTGAACATAATAACACAAGGTACAATTTTATGGATACACAATTACTGGGTTTGATATTGAGCGAAGTTTCGTCTAAAATTGTACCTTGTATTTGTAATTAATCATTTAGTGGCATTTAGCGATGGAAACATAACATAATTAACACGGTTTTATGGTAAAACAATCACTGGTTGATGACGATACGGGAATATTTATAGAATCGTCGTGTCTGCACGTAACCAAGTGATTGGTGTCCAAGATAATGGTGTTTATGTTATTTTATTATAGTAATTAATGGTACTACAACCTTAAAATACATTCATCACGATCGGAATCAGAACAAATCGAGTGTATTTTGTACACGGTGAACAGTCCATGTGCTGATTACCCTATTTTGCCTAAACTATTTTCTTAGGACTTCAAAATTCGAATTTTATCAAATGGTTTGGATTGTTCGTAGTAACTTCGTACTTGGTTTGATTTTATTGTCTTGAAATATAATTTCCTTTAATCACTTTACTAATTAGCTTGGTTTGGGTGGAGAACCAGAAATCTTATAAGAGGTGCGTACCAAGGCGAAATATAAAACGAATTTTACCAAAATAAAAAAAAATGAAACGAAATGGTGTTTAACTTTCTATTGTTCTGTTCCGACTGGGCTAACGAAGACGGGCATACTCCATACAGTGTACTATGAGGGCAATCTTGCCCTGGCAGCGGCGCTACGACATACTTTGATATCGCCATTTAACAACCAAGGGATCGTTTACAATCTAAATATATATACACAGTTTAATGGCCGCACCACTCATAAACAAAACTATAAGACAAAACCGAGAAAAGGCACAATATACACAGACATTTCATATAATAGATAATAAACTTAAATAGTTTATCAAGTAAACGGATCCGTAGTAGGTCAGTCGTAAGCTACCACTGCGTTGCGTCGTACTTATTATAACAAACCGAATCACACCGAATGGACCTGTTTGCAACCGTAAGCTACCACTGCGTTGCGTCGTACTTATTATAAAAAAACGAATCACGCCGAATGGACCCGTAGGTCAGCCGTAAGCGACCACTGCGTTGCGTCGTACTTATTATAACAAACCGAATCACACCGAATGGACCCGTAGGTCAGCCGTAGGCGACCACTGCGTTGCGTCGTACTTATTATAACAAACCGAATCACACCGAATGGACCCGTAGGTCAGCCGTAAGCGACCACTGCGTTGCGTCGTACTTATTATAACAAACCGAATCACACCGAATGGACCCGTAGGTCAGCCGTAGGCGACCACTGCGTTGCGTCGTACTTATTATAACAAACCGAATCACACCGAATGGACCCGTAGGTCAGCCGTAAGCTACCACTGCGTTGCGTCGTACTTATTATAACAAACCGAATCACACCGAATGGACCCGTAGGTCAGCCGTAGGCTACCACTGCGTTGCGTGGTACTTACATGTACTATAAGAAATGGTATTTCGCTGAGTGACAACTCTAATTTTATAACTGCCGAGGGGATGGATATTGTTTAAAGTGTTCAAAAAATTCTGCAACACGGGACTTTTTAACAATTACGTAAATATCCGGAAATACACGTATATATCCGGAAATACACGTAAATATCCGGAAATACACGTAAACAGTCGTAGATTTACAGATTAATCAGTTACAAAGTTCAAATAAAATCACCACCATCTTGTAATTCGAGTAAATGCTATATTGAGAATCAATTTGGTATTTTCCCGTCTCTGTATGAATTATTCAAGGCCTTCATCTTATTAATTCATTGGAGAGAACAGACTGAAATTAAATGGCGGACGGAGAATGATATCCGGTGTGTCTGATAGAACGAACCCTTGAGCTAGGAGAATATTACAAGAGAGGGGTTTCAGGGGGTTTATTAGACAATAAAAGTGGTGTACACGGGATGTAGTGGATAGTAAAGAGTTAATTTGATCGTTTTATCAAGTATTTACATCCAGAAATAGGAAATAGAGGTTTCTATTAAAACATGGTGTAATTAATCCGTTGTTTCGTAAACCGACTCCTGGTAACAAGGGACGCTTTTATATCTTTAAAGGGACAATACTGTTATTAATTTATAAACAGCCACATCCAGTTTTTTTGTTAAAGTGACAATACTGTTATTAATTTATAACCAGCTACATCCAGTGTTTAGCTGGTCGGATAGCCGTGGCGATAGAGAGGCGGCTTCTCACCAATGCAACGAGGGTTCAATCCCAGCTCAGGGCATGAACTTTATCGTTGTAAGTGAGAGGGATATTCGGTCTCCCGTCCGATCAGGCAGGTTTCCCCCGAGTTCTTCGGTTTCTTCCTGCAGTAATGATCGAAATCATTCGCACGATCTGTGCCAAGGGCCAAATTGGAAAAAGGCCTCAGGCCTAATTTGCTACCCTTGTAAAATGACGCGATTATTATTATTATTATTATAAAGTAATATTATTATTGATTTATAAATAGAGAGAAGACAGAGACAGAGAGAGAGAAAGAGGAGAGAGAGAGATTCCTTGCTTGTACATGGCAAGGGGTAGGGTCGTCTTTCCGACCTCGTAGGTTTTCTCCGGTTTCCCCCCCCCCCCCCACTGCTAAAGATCCCTTACGCGCAAGCGAATTATTGAAATAAAATTGAATCATGTGTTAGTACCGAAATGACCTAGTTTGTGTCAAGAGGAGTTTAACCCCCATATCTCCCCCCCCCCTCTCTCTCTATTTAATGCAAAATATGTTGGTTTTTCAGAAAGTGGAACGTTCAACCACATCTCGGCGGTGGTGAACTATGACCCTCTACCCGCATTCCATACTACTCGTTTTATTCCGTAAGTTTTATCACTCGGCACGTTGAGCACCGTCCACCACGTCGTACGGTCATAGTTTATCAACTGTGTTTGCAAACAAAGTCATTGATTTGATTGTACTGGATAAACAGGACGAACGGTATGAATAATAATTAACTGAACCTGATAATCAAAGCTAAAACGAAGACTCTTCATATTGATTGGTTCATGTAAAACAGAAATTGTTGAATTATTTGAAGGAGCCGCGCTGATTGGTTGCAGGAAAAGCTGGTGGAGTACGAACACGTGTCTAATAAAGTTGTTATAGGGTTCACTTGTTTATCTCGGAGAGAGAGAGGGAAAGCGAGAGAGGGAGAGGGAAAGTGAGAGAGAGAGAGAGAAAGAGAGAGAGGGGTAGAGAGAGGGAAAGTGAGAGAGAGATGGAGGGAGAGAGGGAGGGAGGGAGAGAGAGAGTGGAAGCGAGAGTGAGAGAGAGAGGGAAAGCGAGAGAGGGAGAAAGAGAGGGAAAGAGAGAGTGAGAAAGAGAGGGAAAGCGAGAGAGAGAGAGAGAGAAAGAGAGAGAGAGAGAGTGGAGGCTAAGGGGGGGGGGGTAACTGGGTCATATGGTACAATTGTTTTTCTACATTTCGCTTGGGCGTACGGGTCTTGAACAAAGAGGAGGGGGGGGGGGCTGGAGGACCCTGAGAAAACCCAAGGGATTTGATAGGCGACCCCACTACTCGTCACGCTCAAACCGCGTATCGAAACAATGCCATTTGGTTCAACAATAGACCGTACGATCTAAAGTGAATGCGTTAGACATTTCTATCGCCCACTACTTGTATTCACTTGTTAGGGTTATGATTACCTTGGAGAGAGAGATAGGGAAAGAGGGGGAGAAAGAGATAGAGAGAGGGGGAGATAGGATGAGAGCTAAAGAGGAAAAGATAGAGAGAGAGAGAGAGGGGGGCGCTAGTCGTTTCTATCGCCCACTCCTTATATTCATTTGTTAGGGTTATTATTACCTCGGACTCTGGGAGAGAGAGAGAGGGAGAGAGAGAAAGAGAGAGAGAGAGGTAGATAGAGAGAGGGAGAGAGAGAGAGAGAGAAAGAGAGAGAGAGAGAGAGGGAGGAGGGGGCGTTTGACGTTTCTATCGCCCACTCCTTGTATTCATTATTTGTTAGGGTTATTAATACCTTCCCTACACGCCTGTGGTTTCCATCTCAACACGTGAGAATTCGCCACCAATAAAACCTGGTTACTGTATCTAGGCGTGGCTGTGTTGCTAAGTGATGAGTTATATAATAAAGATATGATGTATAAGGAACCCGACTGTGAGATATACGACTATATGTCATATTAATATGATGTCATCACGTTATATTCTACTTGGTGTTCTAGATGTAGATCAAATCACACCAGGAGGGGCGATAACTCTCACCTTCACCTAATCTTCATCATTTTCCACTCTAATTTATCTCGCTCTTTACAATTTCATAATTTGGATGATACATTCCCCTGCACTATTTAATAATTACACAAACCATCTTAACGTTATGGTAATGGTGCTACGGCCTACTCTTTTATCGAATTCCAACTGTCAAGCGACCCTTAACGTGAATGTCAATGCGTACGCGGGACCACGGTTTATCGTCCCATCCAAACGACTAGACAGCTATCCTTGTCAGGCCCTCCGTCCTGCATCACTGACAAGGATAAACCACGCCGGAAAATCGGCGAATGCAGGGATCGAACACCCGACCCCCAGGCCAGCGAGCCAGCGTCTTACCCACTTAGCCACGTGATTCCCCCATTTCCAAAATGAGGATGATATTCTTATACATAATTATCAATACAAAATTTTAAATCTGTTTTCAATCGTCCAACTGGTCAAATAAGGGCCAAAGCAGATCGAAATCCTTATTCTCCCGTACTCGTCAAACGAAAGCCTTCAACAGTTTCGCCCATACCCCCACATTCCCTTAAACATTAGCATGGACATCCGAAAGAGTGATTTACTGCCCGGTTTAGAAGATGTATTTATCAACAAGCGGTAGTCACTCTTACCTTCGTGATCTGACCATACCCCCCCCCCCCCCTTGGTTCAACTTCAACTCTCTCCATCCGACCATAAATGGTTCAACCTCAACTCTCTCTGTCCGACCACAGCCCCCGGGTTCAACCTCAACTCTCTCTATCCGACCACATTCCCGGGTTTAACCTTAACTCTCTCTATCCGACCATAAACCCACAAGCTGCAACTTTCCCACCCAAGACCTCTCCACCTTACAAATTCCATCTTAACATACCTAATTTAAAAAATTTAAAAAATCCAACTAAATGATTTGAAAAGCCTAACGTAAACCTTTTCAAATTTAACTTCGATTTAAACATAGTTTCGAACCCTCTAGACAAGTAAAATAGGATGTAATGGGTAAAATTTACACAACAGGTAGGACTCTTAAACATCTAGTACTAAGAATAAGGCTATTATTTATTTTCTGGGGCTGTGAAGTCAGCAAGAGTGTTATTGTCCCTTTAAACCTGTCTAAATTATGAGATTTTATTGCGCGTGTATCCCCATGTTAATACCAAACAAGATTAATCCGTGATCAGCCTGGATATGGACGATCTTCTCACCAAATTAATTTTCTATGGACCGTGTTAACAATACTATTAATTAATGATCGTCCGACCAGGTCCCACTGGTCATGTCAACATCTAATAATATTTACACCAGCTCAATAACATCTCGTGAAAACACGTTTCCAGGGGATTCCACATCCTCACCTCTGTTGGTCGTCTTAACCTTGATTTATCAAATAAATTCGGGTTTAACGTCCTACTGTTCTGTCCCGAACTAGGCAGAAGGAGGGCCTGACAAGGACAGCTGCCTAGTCGTTCGGATGGGACGAAAAACCGAGGTCCCGTGTACAAATTGGAGTGCACGTAAAAGATCCCTTGGCAGTTGGAATTCGATATAAGAGTAGGCCGTAGCGCCGCTGCCCGGGCAAAATTTCCCTCATTGCACACTGTGGCGTATGCCCGTCTTCAATTAGCCCAGGTACGGTGCTTAAGCGTAGGACGTTAAACCCCATTTCATTCATTCATTCATTATCGAATGAACTCGTGTTAAACGCCCCAATCTTCTACATCGAACTAGGCTATTGAAGGCAGGCTTACGCCATACAGTGTGCTATAAGGACATTTTTCCCAGGCAGCCCCCTACGGCGGCCTACTCTTGTATCGAATTTCAATTGCCAAGGGAGAAGAATGTCGTGTGTTAACACCAGTACTCCCGTACAAAGGCAAAACCTAGTAACTCACTTTTTTCTTGTTTTGAGAAAACAAAGGAAAACGTAATGAATGAATATTAAACCCAGCTCATCCATTGAATTTACTATTGAGTTACTAGGTTTTGCTGTGGTATACTAGACAAATGAAGGGAGTTGCTAGGTTGTGTCATGGGTGTAACTGCTTACAAAATCAAAAGATTGGAATATATAGTACAACAACAGGAAGCACATACCCTAGTAACTACAAATTTGGTCCTAACTTAATTTTGATAAAAAAGTGAGTTACTAGGTTTTGCCTTTTTACGGGAGAGTAGTAGGAGAGAAGGGCGGAAGAAAGAAGAAAAGTGTTCTGCTCCTAACCTGGGTTAATGAAGACGGGCTTACGCCATACAGTGTGCGAGGAGGGAAATTTTTCCCTGGGCGGCGGCGCTACGAACTACTCTTATATCGAATTCCAACTGTCAAGGGTACTTTTAAGTGCACGTTTATGTGTACACGAGACCTCGGTTTTTTGTCCTCTCCGAACGACTATATGAAGGAAACTCGCGACCTGTCTTACTGACTTGCCCCCCCCCCTTCTCGTGTGCAATTTTTTGTGTTTCTGGATCAAAGATATTATTTCTCATAAACACTGTCAATTATTTTATGGGTTTGACTATAGGAGTATCACCACCAACAACTATAAATAAATGACACGTTATGCATCACGGCTTTATGACACCTGGGCGGACTGTCGTTTTAAATAGCGACATCAACCACTCTCTGTGTAGTACGTCACGATTTATGACTCCTATAGAGTTATCAACCACTCTATGTGAAGTATGTCACGGCTTTATGACTTCTGGTCTCTTTAAATAGAGCTATTCGCACTAATCAGCAGTGAATATTCGCTTGGCCGCTAGTATCACTGATAAAGATGACATCGACGAGACTTAATGACCCCGAAATATTAACTTGTTTCCTCCGACAAATTAAATTTTAAAACATTTTTTTGAAGTATAAGAAAAAAAAAATAAAGGTGTTTGAAGTATATCTGGATAGGTAAATAGGTACAGAAGTAATCTTTTTTTGGCGTTATCGACGCCATCTTAATTTGTTGGTAAACATTAAGTTGTGACGTCACCCATAGAAATATAGCGGCCTCACCTTTCAAAGGTCAGCCAGCTTGGACAGAGATAAAAGACGGTTGTCTTAACCCTGTAAAACAGATTGAGAGTTATCGACGACTATAAATGAAGTATGTGAAATACGTCACGATTTTATGACTACTGGGCGGACTGTCTCTTTAAATAGCGCCATCAACCACTCTATGTGAAGTACGTCACGACTTTATGACTACAGGGCGGACTGTCTCTTTAAATAGCGCCATCAACCACGCTATGTGAAGTACGTCACGACTTTATGACTACTGTACAGGATGTCTTTATAAGTAGCGTCATCAATCACTCTATATGAAGTATTATTCAGTGAACATTTCACGTGTATAATAAGAAGATATTAATAAACTCTAATATTTAATTGATACTTTCCCTATAACAGAATCCATCAATAATTCTATAAAATAGACGTGTAGGCCTGCCCTAGAGCTAAAAACAAACACACGAGCTTAGCTTGTCATAATATATACTAGATATTAACACAGTATTTCAATTACCGTTATTTAATGAACGTTCGCACTTATAGAAAATCAATCGTAATACAATTATACTTATTGATAAAAATATCATAAAATAAGAATTACTATTCACCGATACAACAATCAAAAATCAGAAATAAAATAAAAATCAGTTCGTTTCGTTTCGTTTCATTTCTAATACATTTGCTTTTTTTTTTTTTTTTTTTTGAATTCGTTTACATTGACGTCATTGATTTTTATCTGACGTATACACACGTCAGTATGGCGACTGTGAGCGTGATGGCCGAGTTGTTAGAATCGACAACGGTATGCATATAAATGAATATCGATTCAATAATTAGCTAGGTAGAGCAGCGAACTGAATGTAAGAATATTCCGAAAATAGTCGAGCGTTTGTTGTAATATTTTAATAATTAGCGACGCTAATGAGGCTTGACTCGACCAACATACCAATAATGTATAACCATCGTAATATAAACATTTCTCTGCTTCTCAATAAATCATATTCATTATGGACGATATAATTAACTTAACTTGTTTTTCATTGAAATCGGGGGGGGGGGGGGGGCGCATGGTTAGCACGTGAGCGCTGCATCATAAAGCCTGGCATTGAGTCAACTGGCGTGGTTTCGAATTCCCGGTTGTACTTGGCAAGGAGTAGGGTCGCCTATCCAGCTTAGTGGGGTTTCTACTGCTAAAAAACCCCTACGCGCAAGATGATTATTGAAATAAAATTAAACCGTATGTTAGTCCCGAAATGACAGTTTGTGTTGAGTGAACGTTAAATCGCATTTCTCTCCCTCTCTCCCTCTCTCTCATTATGGACATTAATAATTAGCTGAACCTGCTTTTCATTGAAAGTCTTAATTTTAATTTAGAAGTCTATTGCAATTCCAATTCTTTTTTAAATAGACATTAAAATTATTCAAAGTATTCATCTTATTGGCGCGACTGCTTGTCGACCATGGACCCATGATAAAAATTGGTAAATTGAACCACAGCGACCGCGAATCTGTCAGACTAAACTTTATGGAATTATCAGAAAAACCTTATGGCGCAAACATTAGCTATCACCATTATTAATCTTAATAACAAGTTCCGTTTTCTATTTCAGATCTCTATATTCTCGCCCAGACAGCCTCATCAATATTGCTTCCATAAAAATAAATATACCCTCTCCATTTCTCGATCTCTTATCAAAAGCAAGTGGTCATGATTAACTTGGCGCAGTGTCGCATTCACCGCTATGTTTAGGTGAGATTAAGCACAGAGCCCCCGTTGACCCTGGGGTGGGGTTGTCTGGGGCCATCTTCCTTCCAAATAATTAAGAAAAATTGTCTAAAACATGATAAATGTAATGAATAACCAGGCTACGTGTAATATTGTAAATACTCATAAAGTTTCCGAGCATGTATGTCGGACTGCCTCTGTAGGACTGTAGGCGTGCAGGGCCTACCTCCTTCAGGGGCTTCATGTATGTCGAAACTCGAAATGCCTCTGTAGGCGTGCCGTGTCTACCAACGTCAGGGTTCTCATGTAGACCGGAATGCCGCTGTGGGCGCGCGGGGCCTATACCTCCTTCAGGAGCCTCATAGGGAGTCGTAACTTTAAAGGGACAATAACACTCTTGCTGGCTTGACAGGTCCAGAAAAAAAAATTAGTCTTATTCTAACTATAAGATGTTTAAGTGTCCTACCTGTTGTGTAAATTATCCATTACATCCTATCTTACTTGTCCCGAGGGTTCGAAAATATATTTAAATCCAAGTTGCATTTGAAAGTGCTTACGTAAGTCTTTTCAAACCATGTTACGGCATGTAGTTGAATTTTTCCAATTTTTAAAATTAGGTGTGTTAAGATGAAATTTATATCATTTTTTAATTGAAATATTGTAAAATAGTACAAATTGTTGACCAGAATAAAGATTGGAACATATTATTCAGTTACAACAAGAGTGGTATTGGGGCTTTAACTAATACGGGGCCTTATTGGTCCTAAATCAGACACATGAAGTATAATTATGATTATTACACCAACATGGATGGAGTACATAATATTTATACAAACTTTGAACGGGGTCTTTAGTCTTGGAAGAACACCAGAGGACCCGTAGTAAACCCATGTGTTCGGACAGGAGATACTACTCCGTGTCACGCGTTGAAATACAGGAACAAACGTACCCAATCCGACTTACGTTAAACATAGTCAATTGAATAATATGGGGTTTAATATCGCACGTCGCACATAAAATATCCGATTATGTCCAACCATAAAAAGACAGATTATGTTCAACCATTAAAACACAGATTATGTTCAACCATTAAAAAAAACATAGATTATGTTAAACCAGAAATTCACAGATTATGTTTAACAATTAATACACAGATTATGTTCAACCATAGAAACACAGATTATGTTCAACCAGAAAAACACCACCGTTTATGTTGAACAATTAACTCTAGGGATCTGGTATCCTTTAACTTGGTTGTTTTGCTTTATTATTAATATAACAGCCTTTAATTTCAAAACATCCTTTGATAATTGATTATAACCCTTTAAATTTCAAAAATGGCTTAATTAGTACTATGGCTTAATTTAATGGTACACCATTTAATTTCTGCTCAGCTTGTAATTAAAGGCTTTAGATAATTAAATGGGTCATCCATTTCTAAACCCCTCTCTGAGAAATAAAATGGTGTACCATTAAATTAAGCCATAGTACTAATTAAACCATTTTTGAAATTTAAAGGGTTTTTATCAATTATCAAAGGATGTTTTGAAATTAAAGGCTAATATATTAATTAAACTGCAAAACAACCAAGTTAAAGGATACCAGATCCCTAGTGTAAAACACAGGTTATGTTCAACTAGAAAATCCTTGGTTTTTATTTGACAAGAATATCGCGTATTATGAATTATTTATACCGATTTTATGATAGTAGCTAAATCCAGTTACATCAGTTCGGATATTATAGAAAATAAAAACTATGCTAATTTGTTAGATAGAGAATGTCCTACTCGTCTTTATTGATATCAAACAATATCAAAGCTAGTAGATAATGGTTTGGATGTAGCTGTGGCGGGTGTGGCACCAGGCAGGGTAAGCTTACTTTTCCGGACACCTGTTACCACTGTTTGTCTTGTATTTTGTACACGGTGAACAGTCAATATGCTGATTACACTATTCTGCCTGATTACTCTATTTTACCTTTACAGTTTTTTAGGACTTCGAATTCTGTCTAATCGTTTGGATTGTTCGTACTTTGTTTTATTTTATTTATAAATCCATCCGGACCACATCACAGATAAACAAACATACGGACATTACACACAACAAACAGAAAGTGTAAGTAATAAACAACAAAATGAAATGAAGTTGGGTTTAGCATCTTACTGTTTCTGTCCCGACAATGTTAACGACGACAGACATACGACATGCAGTGTTCTGTACGGCTAATATTGATCAGACGGCTAAAACATTCTCAGACTTAAGTTGAGAATTTGTTCAACTTTCAATCACTGTTTGAGAGGAATATCTTTGGTCCAGAAACACAAAACTTTGCACATAGTTGCTTCTTGATGTATTCGATAAATGAAAAAAAAAAAATTATTATAAAGGCCTATATTTAAGTTACAATAAGGTGAACAAGTTTGAGTAAATTCTCAATTTAAGTCTGAGAATGGTTTGTGAACTCGTGGCCAGGCTTAGGTAAGTATTTACTTAAAATGATACGCTTTATTTTAACTAAAATACGGCTCTTTATAAAATTTGTATTGTTTTAATGTATCAAATACATCAATAAGAAACTATGTGCAAAGTTTTGTGTTTCTGGATCAAAGATATTTCTCATAAAGAGGGATTGAAAGTTGAGTAAATTCTCAACTTAAGTCTGAGAATGTTTTGTGGAAACGGGACCAGATACAGGGCCTTATTCTTTGGAATACTATTCTGGTAATTACTAAGCGAACCTTCTACTATCATTATCCAGTCAAGGAGTTAACCCAGGACCCTTCCATCTCTACAGTTCCTGCTTTACGTTTACGGCGGCCCACTGAACTCATTATCAAGCCAAGGGGTTAACCGAAGACCCTCCAATCTCTCCCTCATTCCTGTTTTACGACGGCCCACTGAACTCATTATCAAGCCAAGGAGTTAACCGAAGACCCTCTCTTCTCTACAATTCCTGTTTTATGGCAATCCACTGACCTCACCTGACCTGCAGCTTGTGATTTTGACATCGCTGCCATAAAATAACATCTTGTCTGACAATGACGTAATCGATGTCTCTACAGAAAATACCAATAGCGACATTTATATTCATGAACGCAAAAAAACTGTCTGAGTGTGAAACGAGTAACCGGTATAGAATACGTCACGTGGTTTACAAGTTAACTAGAAGATTTCATGTATTCTGAGTTTCCGACAGTCTTCAAAATCTTTCATTACAATAATCTACCATCAGCTACTGGAGATTGTAACATGCTAAGAGTGAACCTCGCATTTTGATTGGTCAATTAGACACCATCTATTGGACAATAACACCCCTCTGTTTTAGTATTTTCTTTTAAAATCGTTAATAGCATGTTACAATGTCGATAAACACTTCATGTTTTGCATTTAGAGATTTTACATTAGAACCCGCGACGCTACGCGTCTTGGGTCCTAATGATCTCAGGACATGTCTATTGGACAATAACACCCCTCTAAATGCAAAACATGAAGTGTTTATCTCCTAAATATATCCTTGATATCAAATTCTAGAAATTTGATTTATAATAGTGTGAGTCATCATCTGACCCTTGGTCCTACAAAATGAGAAGTGGAATAAAGTGTTCTAGAAAGAGAGAGAGAGAGAGGGAGAGAGAGAGGGGTGGGGTTTAACGTCCACTCGACACAAACTAGGTCATTTCGGGACTAATGTATGGTTTAATTTAATTCCAGTAATTTGCTTGCGTGTAGGGGTCTTTAGCAGTGAAAAGAAACAACTAGAAGATCTGGAGAAAACCCACGAGTTTGGACAGGCGACCCTTCTCCTTGCCACATACAACCAGGGATTCGAAACCACGCCAGTTGACCAGATGACAGGCTTTATGATACAGCGCGCACGTGCTAACCATTCAGATACCCCCCCCCATTCTAAAAAGGGTTATCATACTCTGCCTAATGTACGATATCCATACCTATAACTGAGTAACACTTGGTATCGGATGTTCTTAGCTGAACGGGGAGACACGAGGGCTCGGTGAGTAGGTAGGCTCGCTAGTCTGGAGGTTGCGGATTCGCTTCTGGTATTGGCAGGAGAAAGTTCATTGTGATTTTACGGCGTGGTTTTACCTTGTCAGTGGTGCAGAACGGAGGACCTGAAAATGGAGACCTGTCTAGAAGTTTGGATGGGACGAATAACCGAAGTCTTGTGTACACATTGGCGTGCGCGTAAAATATACCTTGGCAGTTTATCTCCCCCCCCCCTCTGTCTCTCTTTCAACATGTTTGAAGACTTTTTCTCCTGGTTACAAGAAAAAGAAAAAAATCTATTTGGTTTCTTCTTCTCCTACTTTCTGTCAAAATTCTCTCCCCCCTCTCTCTCTCTCTCTCTCTCTCTTTCTCTGCCCTCTCTCTCTCTCGGTCTCTCTCTCTGCCCTCTCCCTCTCCCCCTTTCTCTCTCTCTCAGATCGAATTTGTTAAGACTACAGATAACACGGACCTCTGATTTTCACAACTTATTATGGATAATATTATATAATTACCTATCAGATATAGAAGATCTATAATTACCACACATCCTACCACTCAACGATATCTACTAGTTTTACATCAATTTCATTTATACACAAACAATTATATTAGGCTCTTTTGTGCGTGTTTAGAGAGATTGGGCGGTATAATAAATCTTTTATACGTCTTTTTGATGTCAAAAAATATCAACACTCGCCGATACAGTAAAAAAAACCCCAAACAACCCTCGGTAAAGCCTCGTTCATTGTTAATTAATACAATAAAATAAAACCAAGTACGAACAAACCAAACCATGAGACAAAATTCGAAGTCGTAAATAAAACTGTATAGGCAAAATAGTGTAATCAGGCAAAATAGTGTAATCAGCATCGACGGTTCCTCGTGTATAAAATACATGATAGACAGTGGTAACAGGTGTCCGGAAAAGTAAGCTTACCCTTCCTGGTGCAACACCCGCAATAGTTGCATCAAAACCATTATTGACAAGCGTTGATATTCTTTTTGCTATCAACAAAGACGAGTAGGAAATTCTCTATCTAACAAATTAGCATTTTCAGTTTAGTTAACCCAGAGGATGAATACACACCGATACCTATGAATGTTGGGTGAAATATTTTGATGGCCTTGGGCCTGAATCGGACTGAATCCAACCAGGTAGATTATTTACCATTGATACTTTGATTTTATTGTTTTAATTAACTGACAATTAATGGATTTTAGCGTAAAATAATCAGCAAAAACATGGAGAGAGAGAGGGAGATTGGGTTTTATTTAGCCACCCCCTACTATACGATGCGAGAGAGAGAGAGAGAGAGAGAGAGATGGGGTTTTATTCAGCCACCCCACCCCCCTACTATACGATGCGTGAGAGAGAGAGGGAGAGAGAGAGAGAGAGAGAGAGAGGGAGAAGGAGAGAGAGATGTGGTTTTATTCAGCCACCCCCCTATTATACGATGCGTGAGAGAGAGAGAGAGACAGAGAGAGAGATGGGGTTTTATTCAGCCACCCCCTACTATACGATGCGTGAGAGAGAGAGAGCGAGAGAGAGAGAGGGAGAGATGGGGTTTTATTTAGCAACCCCCTACTATACGATGCGAGAGAGAGAGAGAGGGGGAGAGAGAGAGAGATGGGGTTTTATTCAGCCACCCACCCCCCTACTATACGATGCGTGAGAGAGAGAGGGAGAGAGAGAGAGAGAGAGGGGGGAGAGGGAGAGAGAGATGGGGTTTTATTTAGCAACCCCCTACTATACGATGCGTGAGAGAGAGAGGGAGACAGAGAGAGAGAGGGAGAGAGAGAGAGAGGGAGACAGAGAGAGAGAGGGAGAGAGAGATGGGGTTTTATTCAGCCACCCCCCTACTATACGATGTAGAAACATGTTCGACCAATCAGCTGTTTTTTTCTTTCTCTGTTTAAATTATTCAAACCGGTGAATTATTCAATGCATATGATAACAATGGCTGATGAGGCTTGTTTACTAAATCCCGGCCATGAATAACACGGCTTTCATTACAAGCACAAGAAATCACGAACTATTTGCAATTTTATTAGACATTTAATCCGTACGTCAATTGTACGGTAATTTGGTGTGTAGTCCAACCAGATAAAAATCTTGCCGAGGAATTGCTTCTCTGTGATTGTATGGGTTGTGTTTAGCTCGCCATTATTGATCAGCCGTGGTGAAATGGGTGAACACGATAGAAGCCTCCAGTAATATAAGAATGGATATGAACAGTTCACTTAGAGAATTAATAGGATTTAAATTAGTGTTTAATAGTCACTCTCACTCGCGCCCGACATCCAGGCAACGTTTACTGGTCCAAACAAACTGGATTTAAATTAGTTTTTAATAGTCACTCACTCCCGCCCGACATCCAGGCAACGTTTACTGGGCCAAACAAACACGTAACTCATAAACGACCGGTCGGATTTTTTATAGACATAGATAGAAATTAAAACCAACTTCCTCGCTCTAAAAAACGACCGGTCGGATTTTTTATAGACATAGATAGAAATTGAAACCCAACTTCCTCGCTCTGAAATCTGGCCCCGAGATCACAAAGAATTCCCAGACTTAAATTGAGAATTTACTCAAACTTGTTCACCTTATTTTAAGTAAAATATAGCCCTTTATCAAAGATATTTCTCATAAACAGAGATTAAAAGTTGAGTATGCTTTGTGAACTTGAGAGGCCAGGAACAATTCCGTATACTCTAGTCTTTTAGGCAGTGTGAAGTTTTCGTTTTACAAAACTAATTTAATCAAATGTGTTTTGGAGACATTCTGTAGATATACATACATCAAATCTGCTTTTTTGAGAATAAAGTTTGATTATCAAAAAACGAGTAGGCCCATCTCGTTTTCGACATTCGTCAATATAAAAAAAAACTAAGAGTAAGAGCTTTTTTTGTTATGTGAATCCACTACTCAGACATCCCCCATCTTTGGTTTGTTTTAGAATACTTATTTAATCAAATATGTTTTGGAGACATTATGTAGTTATACATCCATTAAATAGGGTTTTTTTTAGATTCAAGTTTCGCCAATATCGAAAAACGAGCTAGTTATTTTTCGTTATTCGCCAATATCGAAAAACGAAAAACGAGCTTACTTCACGCTACAGTCTTTTATTATACGGGCGGTGGTGAGAGGGAGGTGGGAATTGAACTTGTTCATGTTGACGTCCGGCCCCCCCCCCCCACTAAACTGTGCTCAAACAAATTTTGATAGTAAGTTTTGTCGAGTTAGCGCACGAGTTGTTACAGAAAGGAAGAGCGTTAAGACGCATTCAATTTTGATCTCTGACCTCGGGTTCGTAATAGTAGGACAGTCTGTTTACTAGCGTGGTCCCTTTCTTTTTGCCCCATACCCTCGCTCCCTGTCTCTTTCTCTCGCCCCTCTCTCTCTCTGTCTCTTTCTCTGGCACCCCTCTGACCCCGGGTTCGTAAAAGTAGGATAGTCTGTTTACTAGCGTGGTCCCCCTCTCTCTTGCACCAAGCCCCTCGCTCTCTGTTTCTTTCCCCCCTCCCTCGCTCTGTCTCTTTCTCTCGCCCCCCTCCCTCGCTCTGTCTCTTTCTCTCGCCCCCCTCCCTCTCTGTCTCTTTCTCTCGCCCCCTCCCTCTCTGTCTCTTTCTCTCGCCCCTCTCTCTCTCTGTCTCTTTCTCTCGCAGCCCTGACCCTGGGTTAGTAATAGTAGAATAGTCTGTTTACTAGCGTGGTCCCCCTCTCTCTTGCACCAAGCCCCTCGCTCTCTGTTTCTTTCGCCCCTCTCTCGCTCTGTCTCTTTCTCTCGCCCCCCCTCCCTCGCTCTGTCTCTTTCTCTCGCCCCCCTCCCTCTCTGTCTCTTTCTCTCGCCCCCTCTCTCTCTGTCTCTTTCTCTCGCACCCCTGACCCTGGGTTAGTAATAGTAGAATCGTCTGTCTATTAGCGTGGTCCCTCTCTGTCTCTTTCTCTCTCCCCTCTCTATCTCTCTGTCTCTTTCTCTCTCCCCTGTCTATCTCACTGTCTCTTTCTCCCCCCCTCTCTCTCTCTGTCTCTTCCCCCCCTCTCTATCTCTCTGTCTCTTCCCCCCCCCCCCCTCTCTATCTCTCTGTCTCTTTGATTTATTTTAATAACCTATTCCATCATTCCTCAGCTGAATAATAAATCGATTAGAAGAACTGAACACACATCCTCGCATATGACTTCTGTCAATATCAGTCTCTCCCCAAATTCTCTGTCGTTATCTGCCAATAGCGGAGGCGTTATCGTTGAGTTATTTGGCAGTTATGGTAACGGTCATTTCTTGTCGTGGAAAATCAATCATTTTCCCGCGTTTACCTAAGCCCCATATTAGGTCACGCCGAGACCTGCTACCCAACGATAAGATAAAAATGGAATTAGATGGTTTAAAAATTATCCATGGAGGGCGTCGATCTGGAATGAGGGATATTTTGGTATAAAGCGAACTATGAAACCAGTGTGACACAGGCCGTATCTAGCGGGGGTGCAGGGGGTACAGTGCACATCAGAAAAATAAGGCGCCCCTAGAAATGGCGCCCCCTCCCCTCCACAAAAATGACAGCCTTCAACTATTGAATGATACACTTGATTATCAATATCAGTAACTTGGACATTATATTGGCGCCCCACCACTCTGCTGCACCCCCACTTTTAAAATCCGGGGGATTGGGATGGCCTAGGGGTCTAGAGTGCCGCGGTTCGACCTCTAGCTGGCCGGCCACCTCTGGCTTGCGGCTGTGGTTTCGAGCCCTGTTCTGAGCGTATGTGGCATAGAGATAGTGGCGCCTTCTCAACCTCGTGGGTTTCCTCCGGGCACTCCGGTTTCCTCCCACTGCTAAAAACCCCTACGCGCAAACGAATTATGGAAATTAAAATTTAAAAATCATATGTTAGTCCCGAAATGACCTAGTTGTGTTGAGCGTTAAACCCCATTTCTCTCTCTCTCTTTCTCTTTTAAAATCCTTCATACGACCCTGGTATAAAGTGAACTATGTATACAAGTGTGACATATCTGTTTTCACATCGTTTAGTTGAGGTGGAGGACGACCGGGGTTCGAGTAATTTCATTCTGATATTGAGTAACGGATGAACGATGGGTTTACCACGGATCGTGCCAAGAACACATCTATCACCCCCGTGTTACCCAGAGCAGAACGACCACACGTCAGATAAGACGAACTCCGAGAATGGGGATGTATTTTTCATTGATGTATTTATTGACCATAATACCCAAATGATAGCCGTTTAGCTGAAGAGTTGTATATCTGATACCCCAGATTGACCGATAGAAGGTTTTTTAATGAAAGAGAGAGAGAGAGAGAGATGGGGTTTAACGTCCACTCAACACAACTAGGTCATTTTGGGACTAATGTGTGGTTTTCAAGAGAGAGAGAGAGAGCGAGAGAAATGGGGTTTAACGTCAACTTAACACCACTAGGTCATGTTTATGGTTTAATGTTTTGTTTCAATAATTCGCTTGCGTGTAGGGGTCTTTAGCAGTGGGAGGAAACAGGAGTGCCCGGAGGAAACCCACGAGGTTAGAGCATGTTAGGCTCATGGCATAAACAAACATGTTGGTTTGATGTTACATTTATCTGCACGCGGCACACATTACTTCTAGAATTAAATTGCGCGACACAAGGAACATTTACAGTTACGTTTGACTGCACCCAGCACACACAACTTTTGGGGTTACGTTTGACTGCACCCAGCACACACAACTTTTGGGGTTACGTTTGACTGCACCCAGCACACACAACTTTTGGGGTTACGTTTGACTGCACCCAGCACACACAACTTTTGGGGTTACGTTTGACTGCACCCAGCACACACAACTTTTGGGGTTACGTTTGACTGCACCCAACACACACAACTTTTGGGGTTACGTTTGACTACACCCAGCACACACAACTTTTGGGGTTACGTTTGACTGCACCCAGCACACACAACTTTTGGGGTTACGTTTGACTGCACCCAGCACACACAACTTTTGGGGTTACGTTTGACTGCACCCAGCACACACCACTTTTGGGGTTACGTTTGACTGCACCCAGCACACACAACTTTTGGGGTTACGTTTGACTGCACCCAGCACACACAACTTTTGGGGTTACGTTTGACTGCACCCAGCACACACAACTTTTGGGGTTACGTTTGACTGCACCCAGCACACACAGCTTTTGGGGTTACGTTTGACTGCACCCAGCACACACAACTTTTTGGGGTTACGTTTGACTGCACCCAGCACACACAACTTTTGGGGTTACGTTTGACTGCACACAGCACACACAACTTTTGGAGTTACATTTTACTGCACCCAGCACACACAACTTTTGGAGTTACATTTTACTGCACCCAGCACACACAACTTTTGGAGTTACATTTTACTGCACCCAGCACACACAACTTTTGGAGTTACATTTTACTGCATACTCTACTCTAGAGGTACTTTTATAAATCACGAAATTTTAAATAAGATAGAATCCGATTTTAGTAATTTGATTGGATAATATTAGATTGATTTGAGTGCTTAGCCAATAAGATTCAAGTATGTACTAAAATTTGGATTTTATCTTTAGTTAATATTTCGAGAAACGGGGCCCTGGTAAATAGCTTGACACAGTCATATAGAATTATAATTTATTTATAAGTTTATTTTCGGTCTTGTTTTAAGGAGGAACCCGGATGAAGCTACGATGATATGTAACCCTGAAGATTACCATTAAAAATTCTTGATGCAGGTTTTCCCTCGAATTTACGACAAAAGAAGAGCACATTTTATATTCTTTAAAATGTCGTTCATGATGTCTTTAACCTTTCAGTGACGTTTTACACAAATTATGACGTATTTTATCGTGAAATAGACGTCACGTGATGTCTGATGAACAGCTTGTATTCATTATCCATAAATACCGGAAGTGATCATCTGACTAGCCGTCTGCGTTGACCATCTTCCCGCCATCAACGACATGAAATCAGTGAGGAGTAACGGGTGTAAAGGAAGGGAGTTAATGGCGAATCGACAACATATCGGCAAGCAACAGACGAAAACGGACATCGGGTTCAAACATAACACACAAATCTAATCTGTATGTTGGCTCTTTAGAGGTCTGCTGACGTCTAAAGTGCCATGAACGAGGGCACCGGACCGATAGTCATTGACGTTCTAGCTCGACTGTGAAGTTGTTGAGCTGTAAGAACTACTGAACCAGACTAAAGCCCCCCCCCCCCGATTGCTTAGGTTCGGATCTATCTGCTGGATTTAAAAATTGCTTTCGGTTATAACTCAAATTGCTTTCTGCCAGAGATCGAGATTGCTTTCTGTCAGAGCTCAAGATTTCTTTCTGTCAGAGCTCAAATTGCGTTCTGCTAAAGCTCAGATTGTTTTATACAAGAGCACAAAATTGCTTTCTGTCACGGATCTCTTTTTTTAGACCCACCCGAACAACTAAACGCGCATTCTTGCCAGTCCACTGACAAAGGGAAGCCAAACCGGATAAATCCGAGGAACGTTCACAACCACTACCAGTAAGGAACCTCTTGGCAAGTTTAAGTCAGGGGTTGTTTTAAAATCCTATGTTAATTTCAGGTTGCGTTAAAACGAGAGTAATTTTCAATTCACCATTATCTAACTATCATCCTGGTCAATTATAAACTAAACCAACCCTAACCCTAACCCACCTAAACCCTAACCCTGGTCCTATTTCAATCCCCATTTTATTATTTGCTCTGATGTACAGTATCGATACACTACAAAACAAATTATACACAAACCCACCTAAACCCTAACCTTGTCCAATTTCAATCCCCCTTCTATTATAAACCCTGATGTATTACCGATACCCTTCAAAACAAATTCCTGAATGGATATTCTGTTAGTTATCCATCATATACCTCTCCCAGGGGAAAACCCAGATGCTATCTATAGAGTTGGATTGCAATTAGTATTTGTATCTTGGTTGCAGTTAGGGGGTTGTGATGGCCATTAGTGGTCGAGAGTGCCGCGCTTCGACCTCTAGCTGGCCGGCAACCTCTGGCTTGCGGCTGTGGTTTCAAGCCCTGGTGTGAGCGTATGTGGCATGGAGATAGGGGCGCCTTCTCAACCTCGTGGGTTTCCACCGGGCACTCCGGTTTCCTCCCACTGCTAAAGATTCCCACGCGCATGCAAATTATTGGAATAAAATTAAACCATATGTTAGTCCTGAAATGACCTAGTTGTGTTGAGTGGACGTTAAACCCCATTACTCTTTCTCTCTCTCTCTGGTTGCAGTTAACAATTCGTATTCTTCAAACTTTATTCCGAGATTCGTAATAGCGTGCGTGATACTAGATGACCCGGAACCGGAAATGAAGCATACATTATTGATTCAAACGAAAGGAATAATAAAAATGGAGGAAAGGGAAAAGACAATCACGGAAGCATGCAATGATTATCTATTTCCAATCACGAGTATCGTACTTGTAACCACGAGTTTCGTACTTGTAATCACGAGTTTCGTACTTGTAATCACGAGTTTCGTACTTGTAATCACGAGTTTCGTACTTGTAATCACGAGTTTCGTACTTGTAATCACGAGTTTCGTACTTGTAATCACGAGAATTCTATTTGTAATCACGGGAATTATATTTGTAACTACGAATTTCGTACTTGTAATCACCGGAATTTAATTTGTAATCACGGGTATCGTACTTATGACTACAAGTATCGTACTTATGACTACAAGTATCGTACTTATGACTACAAGTATCCTGCCAGCATATACTATGGTGATATAAATGTTTATTTGAAAGGTAAACGGCAATAATGCAATCTTAAACTTAAAAGTCCTTTTGTGAACAATATCAAACTGTTCATGGCTAAATCCACACTATAGTGTAAGCAAATTTATTATTTAACATTTAAAGCCACAATACCACTCTTGTTGTAACTGAATAATATGCCCCAATCATTATTCTGGTCAACAAATTGTACTATTTTACAATATTTCTATTAATAAATGATACATATTTCATCTTAACACACCGAAATTAAGAAAACCAAATAAAAATAAAGAGATCATGATAGAAAATAATCTCCCGTCTCGGATTGTGTAATAGACATTATTATTTGTGTAGTATGCAGAAATGCCGATTTCCATTTACAAATTTTAAATTCATTAGATACATAGGTATGGTAAATAAAATAAAACCAAGTACGAACAATCCAAACTATAAGGCAAAATTCGAAGTCCTAAAAAACGGTATAGGCAAAATAGTGTAATATGGCAAAATAGTGTAATCAGCATATGGACTGTTCACCGTGTACAAAATACACGACAAACAGTGGTAACCGGTGTCCGGAAGAGTAAGCTTACCCTGCTGGCATGCCACATCCGCCATAGCTGCATCCAATCTATTAAGCGAAATCTCGTAAAACTATTACTTAATTTATATTGTGAACGTTTTGTTCTATTAAGTTAATAAATTCGTCTAAACCATTATTGAACTGCTATTCCTATTAGAGATTTAACATTTACAAACTTGTAGTTCATCACGTTTAATATTCTCGAAATAAATACTCTTTAAACCCATATTGTAGTTTTTTTACGGAGTTTACATGCATTATGTAAACTTGAGTTAATTAGTGCGGGCCGGTCTTATTATAATTGTTCCAAAATAGAACCGTGTTTGAAGTTTTGACATTAAACATCCAAGATCTATATCTGTCTATTGTTAATCTTTCTTTAGGCCTGGCATGTTGTATAAACTATTAATTAGACGTTTATTAACATGAAAATACCATAATATGCCTACTGCAGGTCTTTCTTTAGGCCTGGAATGTTGTATAAACTATTAATTAGACATTTATTACCTAAAACAAGACCATAACCAACTCTCGATGCCATCGCTTGTCTGCGATGTTTACTGGATTTGAATCAGATCTACTGCTCAATGCTCATTGATTATTTAAATCTGGACTTTATAATGATGATCGAGGCTATTACTTAAATTCAATCTCTAAATTCTCGATTCACAGTGAATCAATTTGTCTGAAATGTTCAGCAAATTCCCTTTACATTATCAAATCTCCCATAATGTGTCTTTAAAGTTTGAATTTGAAATCAAATTATTAAATGGCGATCGTTTTTTAATCCACTTTCACCTGCGCCATCCGATAATGTATGAATACCATTCGGCAAACCTCGACAGATTCCGGTACCCTCCGTAACCCTACATCTAGACTCGAATGTATGATAGTAAGTGATATATGTACCTACGACCATATATTTGCGATGCGGTTAGTCGACTACCGATTTACTTCAACAGGAAAACGTGCCGCTTTTACAAAAAAGTCCCAAAATTGCAGTCATTTTTTAGTTTGTTGATATAATCTCCATGAGGTTAGCCATATTTTATTCGGGTCCTTTAAAATTGATCCAAAATGGCGGAATTCGTCATACATCCGAGTCTAGATGTAGGGTACCGGAATCTGTCGAGATTTGCTGAGTGCCGATAATGTATGAATACATGTCTAAATAATAATAAATATAAAAATTAAACCACAATAATTCAAAATAACGTAATGTATCTTTAATTGGGGACCAATAGATATTAATGATAGTTCTAATTTTAAAACTAAACGGAAATATATTGTCTAGGAAGAACGCTTGATCGGAGATGGTCCGGCGCATTTTATGACGTCATATATGGATTGTGGGTTAGGGTAAGGGTTAGGATACGGGCTAGGACCTACAGATTTCGTCAGACTCTTGAGAAGAAGACAGGGTAAGCCCTAACCGTAACCCTTGGCCAGGACTAACCCTTACCCATAATCCACAAAATGACGTCATAAAATGCGAAGGACCGCCTTCGATCTAGCGTTCTCCTCAGGGGAGTTTCAATTTAAAAACGAAACGAAACGAAACTCTACAATAACGAAACGCGCCTATCCCAACTGAGCGCCACATTCGGCAAACCTCGACAGATTCCAGTACCCCCCGTAACCCTACATCTAGACTTGGATGTATGACTGTAAGTGATACGACCCACGACCATACATTTGCGATGCGGCTAGTCGACTACCGATTTACTTTAACAGGAAAACGTGCCGCTTTTTACAAAAAAAGTCACAAAATGGCAGCCATTTTTTAGTTTAATGATATTATCTCCACGGGGGCAGCCATTTGTTATCCGGGTCCTTTAAAATAGTTCCAAAATGGCGGAATTCGTCATACATCCGAGTCTAGATGTAGGGTACCGGAATCTGTCGAGATTTGCCGAGTGAAATAAGGTGATGTTGAATTGTCACGTGGTTACGATGATAACTATAGATATTGTAGAGCGGTTTGTTTACATCATAATAATAGAGAATCAAGTTTATAACAGAACGAGCAGGTTCTGATTCAACATTTTATCAACCACATCTTATCTCTACCTAAAGTCAACAAAAACTAAGTAGAAACTTGAATCTATTATTGTCTCTCTATAAATTATCATTGTTTACATGGCTATGGATTATCTGCATCGATTTAAAACCCCAGACGACGGTGAACAAATGCCTTTTTGATGCTACACATTATTAATGGTATCGGTTAAATTAAACTCACGTGTCTTCGGCTGTTTTATGGGTGGCCAAATCCCTTGGCTGTTTGAATTTGATATAAGATTAGGCCCTAGCGCCGATATCTGGTTAAAATTTCTCTCATAGCACACTGTATGGCATGTACACGTCTTCATTATCCCATAAGGAGCAGAACAGTAGGACGTTAAACCCCATTTCATTTCGGGGGGGGGGGGGGAATGGACGAATGGTTAGCACGTGCGCGCTGTATCATAAAGCCTGTCATTGAGTCAACTGGCGTAAGACTTATATCTAAACAATTCGATGATCCAAATGACAAAACTTAATATTTGACCAGTACTTCAAATGGTTATCACTCCCCTTTTAAAGGAGCTAAATCGCTAACATTTGGGAAATAGAAATTCACAAAAGTGGGTCGCAACGCATATAATACTGTAATATGAATGTATATAAACTGATTTACATTCAATGGTTTCCGTTTTTACTCCAATTTCAAATCAATTATGTTCGGCGAAATATGCCAGCAATTTCAATCAAGTGCAGATTTCTAGTGTGTATAGTTATTCCAGTCTACATAACTCCGTTTGGTTTGGTGCAGTGTGTCTAGCCTCGTCCCTCGAGTCTCTCAATACAACTGGGGCTTAAGCGCTCTATGGTATACGATTCGTGTACCAATGTTAAAAAAAATATTTTATCTTAATTATCGGATATTAGAAACTCATCATTTCCCGGTAAGTTAACATCATCAATGTTGATTTAAATTGACCAATAATTTGTGTTATCGATGTCGACGATTGTGGAGGATTTTGGGTTATGGACTTAGGTCCTTTAATATTTGACCAGTACTTCAAATGGTTATCACTCCCTTTTAAAGAATCCAAGAGATCCCTTCTCGGTCGTTTGATCTCTAGAGCACGTGTGTTAGATCAATAATTGTTTATTTCACGTCTATAAATATTATATTGATGTAAAGGTAAAGTTAAAGACTTCCAGGAAACAAGAACTCCGACATTAAAACAAAACACGCACCGAGACTATATTCCAATATAATAACAAGTTGTCAATGAAACCAGTACCAATTGAACATCAAAGACGCCGACAATATCCAATATATGTAACATAATGGTACACTCATACAGCCAATCATCACAGAAGGGGTTAGACAATAAAATATCGAGATATAATTGTGGTAAATAAATATAGAAAAAAAACCCAATCAGCTCGTCCTTTTATGTCGTGGTTTATTACCCAAGACGAAATGGGACTGAACATTATCCAAATGCAATCGTATAACAACGTTTTTTTTTACTGTAACCTTGTTGTGGAATGAATGAAATGGGGGTTAACGTCTTACTGTTCTACTCCCAAACTGGGTTATGAAGGTTGTCCACAGCGAGGCGACCATTGTAAAGAATGGTTACGTCCTTTTTGTAAATCATTTTAGTGAAACCCGTACCATAACAGGGTTAGGGTTAGGTAGGTAACCCCAACCCGGGACTGTACAGCGCAGTGGATGTTTACGGCTGGCCCCCGGATCCATTCACTTGATTTGATATAATTGTTTATTTTTGCAATGAATGTGGACTGACTGACGTTGACAAACTATGTAGTGTAGAAGGGTCCGCTTCCTAAATAGATGTCGCTTCACAAGGGAAGCCACGGTGGTTGAGTGAGTAAGAGTTTGGCTCGCTAACCTGGAGGTCGGGTGTTCCCTGCATTCGCAGAGAAAGTTCATTTCTGGAGTGGTTTCCGTGTAGACATTGGCGTGCGCGTAAAAGAATTCGATATAAGAGTAGGCCATAGTACCACTGTCATAACCAAATTTTCCTCCTAGCACACTGTATGGCGTATTCCCTTTTTCATTAGCTCAGTCGGAATAGGACGTTAAACCCCATTTCCGTTCTTAACAAGATCTGGGAATTGTGTAAAACTCGGTAATTCCATAGTGGCTAGACATTAATTTGTTACCCTTTCACGAAAGATACAATAATTTACCAGGCACTCTCCATATATGGCTATGCGCGTAAAGCATCGACATAGATCTCTTCAGGTACTAATTAGCCACCCCTGATCCGAACCCCTGGCTTCCATTAACATCCGAGGGGTTGGATGGCCGTGCGTACTGTATCATAAAGCCGGTCATTGAGTCAACTGGCGTGGTTTCGAATCCGCTGTTGTACGTGGCAAGGACTAGGGTCGCCTGTCCAACCTCGTGGGTTTTCTCCAGGTCTTCCGGTTTCCACCTATTGCTAAAGACCCCTACGCGCAGGCGAATTATTGAAATAAAATTAAACCCCATCCCTCTCTCTCTCTCCCTCCCCCTCTCTCTCTCTCTCTCTCCCTCTCTCTCTCTCCATTTAAAATATGACGTGAAATTATGTAATTATATTGATTGCAGGTTCATTGTTATTCTTGCGTCGTTTTTCAGTCCCCGCCATCTTGGGGAAATGTTTTATATAAAGCCGTCCATAAAAATGATAAAAGCCTCTACTACCACGATAGCAGGAGGTTCGATTTAATTTCAGATGTGATTGCTTTTTGTCCAATCCCACAAAAATCCCTCATTTGATTGCTTCAAGATAAACTGCTGGCATAAATACAAATTATAAAGCGTGTGCAATAATAATATTATGTATATGCATGCCGAATGTTTAGGCTAAGTGGCTGAAAGAAGCTTATGAAATGATGGAGTAACATTTGGTTTTGACATCAGACACCAGATCGAGTACTGTTTGATCCTCGATGCTGGTTTAATACTAATTGACGTTCAGATATTCTTCACTCATAAATCACAACTCAAGTACCTTTGATCGTCAAGATAGAACCAAAGGCTGGCATAGAAATAAATTCCTTGGATGGCGGGGAGAGAGAGTGTGTGGGAGAGATAGCGAGGGAGAGGTAAAGAGAGAGGGTATCACCCAGAGAGAGAGTGGTGAGAAAGAGAGGGAGAGGGGGAGAGCCAGAGAGGGTATGACTGAGAGAAAAGAGGGTATGACTGAGAGAAAGTGGGAGAGGGTGAGAGAGAGGGGGAGATAGAGAGAGGAGAGAGAAAGAGAGAGGGTCAGAGAGAGAGAGAGGGAGATAGAGTAAGTCAGAGAGCCATAGAGAGTATTTCTGAGAGAGAGAGAGGGTGAGATAGCGAGGGAGGGGGAAGGGGGGAGAGAGGGGGAAGATAGAGATAGAGAGAGAGCCAGAGAGGGTATGACTGAGAGTGAGATAGAGAGATAGAGGAGAGAGAGTAAGTCAGAGAGCATAGAGGGTATGACAGCCAAGAGAATATGACTGAGGGAGTGAGAGAGAGAGAGAGAGAGAGAGCCAGAAAGGATATCCGTAGAAACTCACGAAGTTAGACAGGTTATCCTACCGGGTAGATTCCATCGGTCAAGGGATCTTTTACGTGTACGCCAACCAGAGATGTTTGGGGTTGCTCGGGAAAACTAGTACAAGATTTGGGTGGATGGGTAGTTTCTATTCGTAGATGACAGCCACAACTCACGTTAAATATGTGACCGCCATTTTTTCAGTAAGCCCCCCCCCCTTCTTTATAACCTCACGTGCGCTGAGATCATTGTATGTTGTATTCGGGTCAAATCGACCAATAAACCTGGCCCCAAGTTCACAAAGCATTCTCAGACTTAAGTTGAGAATTTACTCAACTTACAATCACTGTTTATGAAAAATATATTTGATCCAGAAACACAAAACTTTGTGAATAGTATCTTATTGGTGTATTTAATATATTAAAACAACAAATATTATATAAAAAGCTTCATTTTAGTTAAAATAGGGCCGACAATTTTGAGTAAATTCTCAACTTAAGTCTGAGAATGCTTTGTGAACTCGGGGCCCGGAGTCTTATACCTATACGTCACATGATGTTAAACGTCACACGATTTAAACGTACAAATTGGACGTAAACAAAGGTGGTATTAAATGTTTTATGTTAGAAAAACAAACGAGTATTGAAAGCGATTATTTACTCTTTCAGCAAATTATATTTTTGGACTGGCCTTTGCCTGCGATTTGACAAAAAAGATAGTTGGAATCGATCTGATATCAGCTAATAACATCACCAAGGTTTCACTTGTCGTGTCTGAGCAGGCAATCTTCACGGTTGAGCCGTTCAAAGTGATAAATATGACCTAAACATATGATTTAGTAGAAGCGATTGATACGAGTCGAGAGCTGGGTATAATACGGCGGGGTATTAGGGTTAACGAGGCAACTTCGAGGGGATTGTTAAATAAAAGATTAATTCGCGCTTAATATAATATTTGAAATAACAGCACTAGGTTAGTAGTCTTGGTGGTGTCTGGCGTTTTTTTTAAGAACTAATGCTCGGGAGAACCTGGAGAGGTTTGGAGGTTTGGGGATACTCAGGAGAGAGAGATAGAGAGTGAGAGAAATGGGGTTTAACGTCTACTCGACACAAAGTAGGTCTTTTGGGGACTAACATATGGTTTTCAATATTTTTTTCAATAATTCGCTTGTGCGTAGGGGTCTTTAGTAGTGGGAGGAAACCGGAGTGCCCGGAGGAAACCTACGAGGTAGAGAAGGCGCCCCTATCTCCATGTCACATACGCTCACACCAGGGCTCGAAACCACAGCCGCAAGCCAGAGGTGACCGGCCAGCTAGAAGTCGAAGCGCGGCACTCTAGACCACTAGGTCATCCCACCCCCCCCCCGATACTCATGAGGGGATACCTTGAGCCATCTCCGTGATTATATGCCCCTCTAAGGATCTAATAATAATAATAATAATATATAAATGTCCATTTCTTGAGCACCAAATCCATTCATACACATACCATCAGAGCCAGAGAGAGAGGGTGAGAGAGAGAGAGAAGAGAGGGCTGGAGTTAAAAGTTAACCTGGCGTTAATTAATTAGTTGATTTCAAGTGGCAACACGTTCCAGGAAGAGTAAGCTTACCCTGAAACAAAGTGAGGTCCTGACACTCAATTCACCTAATTCATTCCTGCATCAAAATGAGGACTTAAATGTGTTTATTACCAATGTGAGGACCGAAGTGTGTCGAACAGAAGGTTTACCGACAACACGAGAACAAAGTATGGGTTTAGTGTTCTTAAAACAAAGTGAGGTCCTTTTTGGCAATTCAGCGAACTTAGGTTGGGCTGAAAGTAGGATGTTAAACACCATATCATGTTTTAATAGTGACTATAATCGTTTTAGTTTTATTGGATAATTATCAAAGACAAATCTTAGAGGAATAATATTAATGGTCACAGCCCAATAGTACATTTAAATATATCAAATCATTTATTAGTGTTTATCTATTTCATAATTTGAAAGTGCATCACATTTCCATACCTATAAAATTTATACTATTAAGATATTTGCAATATAAATACGAATGTAACATGCTTAAGAGTGAACCTCGCGTTTTGATTGGTCAATTAGACACTGTCTAGTATTGGACAATAACACCCCTCTGTTTTAGTAAAGTAAATTCGTTTAAAATCGTAAATAGCATGCTACAGTGTCGATAAACACTTCCTGTTTGGCATTTAGAGGTGTGTTATTGTCCAATAGACATGTCCTGAGATTTTACATTAGATGTCAGGACATGTCTATTGGACAATAACACCCCTCTAAAGTGAAACAGGAAGTGTTTATCTCCTAAATATCTTGTAATGCACAGACTAGTCATTTGGTGCAAACCTAACACCTTTCACGCTGCTAACAAAATAGGAAATTTAGGCCTGCTCGTATAAAATAATTATTGTAAAAAAGTAGAATTTGTTGACCAGAACAAAAATTGGGATATATTATTCAGTTACAACAAGAGTGGTATTGAGTCTTTTTCAAAGACAGATATATATTTATAACATAGCAGTACCGACCTGAATCTTCTTCACAGCGTTATATCAAAATTGGTGGTTACTTAAAAAGTAAAACAGAAAAACTCTCCAGCATTTATAAGCTTCGTTTTGTAAATAGTAAAAGAATTACCATGTACTTCGTCAAACATAAACTGAACGCATGCATCAACCACGTGTCATCGACGTCATTTAATTACCGTAACTACGCTAAAATTCAACACTTTGATAACGGATTTTAAGTATAGGCTTAAAATCATTTAATATTGGAGAAGGATGCCAGGGTACAATTACTTTACCTCTTATTACGCATAAAACCATATATAGGCATGCCATTATGCATTTGTCATTGCACTTAAGTAAAAAGTTCACATTGACCTTAAATTTTGTTTTCCCTATAGGTCGTCTTCAATTAGCTCAGGTTAGGTGCAGAAGCGTAGGACGTTAAACGTTAAACCCCATTTCATTCATTCATTCCCTATAGGTATTAAGCCGCTTTGTCAACATTTCAACTATTCCAACTATGAGATATAGAGATAGGTCACGAAAGACAGTCGTGCGGAACAAATTAGGTAATCTTAGTAACTGCAAACAAAGGCCTACTTTTCTCGTTTTTAAAAATAAGGGATTTTAATCTTAATGTACCTTAATGTACACAAATTGCACATAATTTATTGAGCAACGATAACATATGAAAGGAAAGTTAAAAATATTTTCAAAACCGGGTACGGATACCCTTTATGTTTATATCTTTAAATGATCAGACGACCGACGTCATGTAAAAGTAATTTATAAAAAATAGTAATTACATTTTAATTTTTCCAAGCAGTGTCGAATGGGCGTTGCAGATTGAACCCTATTTTTTGCAATGTCATCCTCCTTGGCTAAAACACACTGATTATGAGATAAATTTTCTGGTTTCTTTTGTAATTTGTTTGGGGTAAGACGTAATCACTCCCCGTCTATGTGTGATTCAGTTGCAGCGTAGATAATAAATTAAACCAAATGTTTGTATATTTAAGTCACGCCCAGCTAAATAAAGTATATGATTTGAAAAGGTTTACCTAAAGCTTTACAAACCATGTAGTTGATTTTTTCCATTTTCCATAAATTCGGTGTGTTAAGATGAAATTTGTATCGCAAATTAATTGGAATATTGTAAAATAGGACAATTTGTTGACCAGAATAATGATTGGGACATATTATTCAGTTACAACAAAAGTGTTATTGGGCCTTTAATGTTTTCGTTTTTATGAATATTCCTCCGGGAGAAAATGATGCTGGTGTAAAATTGAAACAAGTGATACAAACCATGCAACAAAATTAACGTTCTTTAAGAGAGGCATTTAGTAACTGGATAGAGCAATAAAACTAACACATACTTATGGAAAACAGCTACTTATTTATTTGAGCGACGTTTCGAAGAGTATTCTCTCATGATAACGTTGAGAGAATACTCTTCGAAACGTCACTCAAATAAATAAGTAGCTGTTTTCCAGAAGTATGTCGTTGAGAAAATACTCTTCGAAACGTCGCTCAAATAAATAAGTAGCTGTTTTCCATAAGTATGTCGTTGAGAAAATACTCTTCGAAACGTCGCTCAAATAAATAAGTAGCTGTTTTCCATAAGTATGTCGTTGAGAAAATACTCTTCGAAACGTCGCTCAAATAAATAAGTAGCTGTTTTCCATAAGTATGTGTTAGTTTTAAAGTTAGCGTTGTTCCCCAAATAAACAGCAAGTGTTCTAGACATACAAAGCATACTCTGATCCGTGCACAACACCCGTTAATTTTAGCGTTAATTTAACGATTCAAAACAATCATTGCTTTATTTTCCATAAAAGAGAGAGAGAATTGGGGTTTAACGTACACTCGACACACACTAGGTCATTTCATATGGTTTCATTTTATTTCAATAATTTGGGGGCGAGTAAGGGATTTAGCAGTGGGGGGAAACCGGAGGACCCGGAGAAACCCCACGAGGCTGGACAGGCGACCCTACTCCTGCTGATTTACCTCTTGTTTATTTTAAACCCTAAACGATGGCTGTTGTGTTGGTTTGCTGTAGACGGATTACTATGTTAGACAGACTAACTCTGTTATCAACCGGTCCTAATTAAATTACTGATTAGCTTTAAGCTGTGTCTATTCACAATAAATACACGAGAAGTATTTAAATTGACAATAAAACAAGACACATAGAATTAAATTAGTTTAAAGAGAGAGAGAGAGAGAGAGAGAGATGGGGTTTTACGTACACTCAGCACAACTAGGCCATTTCGGACTTACATATGGTTTAATTGTATTTCTATAATTCGCTCAGTCGGAACAGATCAGTAGAACGTAGCCGAATCGGAGCAGAATCCTAGGACGTTAAACCCCATTTCATGTCCCCTCAGAGAGGTAATTTTCCCAATATCGTGGTTTGGAATAGATTAAATATTTCTCAAATAAAGACCAACAACTTTTAATACAGTCCACAATCCCTGATATTACAAGGGAGATTGGGATGGCCTAGTGGTCTAGGGTGCCGCGCTTCGACCTCTAGCTGGCCGGTCACCTCTGGCTTGCGGCTGTGGTTTCGAGTCCTGGCGTGAGCGTATGTGGCATGGAGATAGGGCGCCTTCTCAACCTCGTTGGTTTCCTCCGGGCACTCAGGTTTCCTCCAACTGCTAAAACGCGCAAGCGAATTATTGAAATAAAATTAAACCATATGTTAGTCCCGAAATGACCTAGTTGTGTTGAGTGGACGTTAAACCCCATTTCTCGCTCTCTCTCTCTCTCTCTCTCTCTCTCTCTCTCTCTCTCTATCTCTCTCTCTTATATTACGATCAGGAACTTTAACTGACAGTAAATTGTTTTTGTGTCTGTGTCGTGAAAGTCAATTGATTGTAAAATCAAATTATTAGTGATGTTTGTTAACCCGTGTTACTATTGATGATCGTTATTCTACGAGAACAAACTTAAAACCTCTTCTTTTATTCTAAATGGATTTTTAATGTCACCAATTTCAAATTGAGCAATTTGCACTTGATGCATTTAATGGACGAACTTTTTAAGAGGCCATTTTATTGTATCTAGAACAATATATGTCAAATCAGAATTTTACAAACAAAATATCGTCTCGAATCGTTTCCATTCTTTACCGGATTGATTTGTTTTAAGACATTGTTACGACATTGATTTGTTTATTCCAGGTATTCAACGCGACTAATGTCAAGATGTTAGTATTACAATGGGCCATGTTTTTAACCTGTCGTCGTATTGAACCTAAATTCTATAAAATCAAACTGTGTATATTTAGTTCCTATCATTCGGATAACCTCGACAGATTCTATGCATCTATTCTCGGCCGTATGACGAATTCCGCCATATTTGAACTATTTTAAAGGTTCCGAATGAAAAATTGTTTCCCCCATCTAATCTCGGCCGTATGACGAATTCCGCCATATTTGAACTATTTTAAAGGTTCCGAATGAAAAATTGTTTCCCCCATCTAATCGCGGCCGTATGGCGAATTCCGTCATATTTGAACTATTTTAAAGGTTCCGAATGAATGAAAAATTGCTGCCCCCATGGAGATTTCTGTGGAGAGTGTATTATATCAACAGACATCAAGTTTGGCATTGGATTTGGGGAATTACCAGCAGCCTCGAGACAAAATATCTCTGCTCATTTTGGTATATACACTCTAAAGACGCCCATTGGAACCGATTACCGGACGAAGTTTTACAATTGGACTCACTGGATAGCTTTAAAGAAGGAAGCTCTACAGTCGACTGTGGGTGTCTAACAGCTAATGTATAGTGTACATACAATTAAGTTGATCTTTTAAACTTTCACGCTCAAGGGGTACATCCGACCTGGCACATTTTGTGAAGTATTTCATTGAAGTTGAAGTTTAATTTGGGACTTTTTTTTGTAAAAGCGGTACGTTTTCCTGTTCGAGTAAACCGGTAGCCGCATCGTAAATGTATGGTCGTAGGTACAATCACTTACTGTCATACATCCGAGAGTAGATGTAGGGTGAGTTCCTGTACGTCGTTAACCGGTCATAAATAATCGAACTCTAAAGATGTAGACAAGATTGTCCCGGTCCCAATACGCCGTTAATCAGTCATCAACAATCGAAGTTTACAGATTCAGACGCGATTGTCCCAGTCCAAATAAACTTAATAAATTTAACTAACGACAAGGCTATCGGACATAACGAACTTTAAACACGTAGACGAGATTGTCATGACCCAATTAAACTTTATATTTCTGTATAAATTTAAAAAACGACACCGTTATCCAGACGAATCCAAATCTCTAGATATTAAACCGTCCTACAACCAATCCTCAGGATGGAAGGTCTGGCAAGGACAGATGTCTAGTCGTTTGGATGGGACAAATAACCGAGACCCCGCGTACACATTAGCGTGCACGTAAAAGATCCCTTGGCAGTCAGATTTTGATATAAGAGTAGGCCGTAGCGCCGCTGCCCGGGCAAAATTCCCCTCATAGCACACTGTATGGCGTATAGAACACTGTACGGCGTGTGCCCGTCTTCATTAGCCTAGTTTAGGACCAGGTTAACCCCTTTTTCATTTAATACCAATCACTCTCTAGACACCTCACATTCTAATCAACAGGGGTTTCCCCCGGGCACTCCGGTTTCCTACCACTGCTAAAGACCCCTACGCGCAAGCGAATTATTGAAATATAATTAAACCATATGTTAGTCCCGAAATGACCTAGTTGTGTTGAGTGGACGTTAAACCCCATGTCTCCCTCTCTCTCTCTCTCTCTCTCCCCGTCTCTCCCATCAACAGGATGATCCTATATCCCAGAAATCTCATAAGTTTAGCGACTGGATAATCGTTGACACCAAGAACCATGATGTGAAGAAGGTTTCCTACGACTGGATAATGTTTATTAATGGTTGCGTGATATTTGCCTATCAAGAAATCTAACATTGTCTATTAATAGATTGTCATTTCTTCTATAATAGTCCTTGTGTTTAATATTTACATGTTCGTTAATTTACAACAACACACGTCCACAAACTTCACATCGTTATTTTAAAGGAGAGGTACCTCTACATGTTCGGTAATTTACAATAACACGTCCACAAACTTCACATCTTTATTTTAAAGGAGAGGTACCTCTACATGTTCGGTAATTTACAATAACACGTCCACAAACTTCACATCTTTATTTTAAAGGAGATGAACCTCTACATGCTCGGTAATTTACAACAACACACTCCAAAGTTCACATCTTTATTTTAAAGGAGGTGAACCTCTACATGTTCGGTATTTTACAACAACACACTCCAAAGTTCACATCTTTATTTTAAAGGAGGTGAACCTCTACATGTTCGGTATTTTACAACAACACGTCCACAAACTTCACATCTTTATTTTAAAGGAGAGGTACCTCTACATGTTCGTTAATTTACAACAACACAAGTCCACAAACTTCACATCTTTATTTTAAAGGAGAGGTACCTCTACATGTTCGGTTATTTACAACAACGACGCACTTCACATCTTTATTTAAAGGATATGAACCTCTACATGTTCGTTAATTTACAACAACGAAACATTCACAAACTTCACATCTTTATTTTAAAGGATATGAACCTCTACATGTTCGGTAATTTACAACAACACACTCCAAAGTTCACATCTTTATTTTAAAGGAGGTGAACCTCAAATGTATCCATAATATTCGAAATTAAAAACAAAAATTCGAATTCAATAGTGTGTTTTTTTTCGAATGTAATAGGCTTCCTCTCAGTTACTCGCGCTTCCTTGTCACGTACAACCGGGGATTCGAAACCGCCCCAGTTGACTCAATGACAGGCCATATGATATAGCACGCACGTGCTAATCATTCGGCCACCCAACGCCCTAGTAAGGAAGTAAGGAAGGAAATATAAGTTACTGGTAGTAAGAGACTAGAAGGACGAGACTAGAAGGAAGAGACCAGAAGGAAATGACCACAGGTCACTAATTCTTTCCCCATTGACCCTATAATGTTAATTCTCGTCTCTTACCCGGCTCCAACTTTTTCCCAATTTTTTGGGGGGTAAAACGATTTTTGCCACAGATGGAGCAACATGTGGCAAACTCTTGCTCAAACTCTTGCTCAACAAAATTGAGATACACAAGGAAACATGCAAAACTCTTGTATCGTCCCGCCTCAAAATCATGAATATTCACCAAAACCTGGCAGAAAATGTATTATCAAACCCTTTTTTTCGATTCTACACCATAAAGTCAACAAAAATCGCTATGCAAAAGGGGGAAAAAGAGAAAGGGAGTGAGAGACTAAAATAACTTTCGCCCTACCTAGGAATATTGGGAGACCTGTATCCAAATATAAAGTTATTATTGTATGGTTGTATAAGAAGAGAAAGTATTTAACATGGAACGACCTGTCTGATTGGTCGGATTAATTACAACTCAGTGATTAATATTGTATTAAATTACACGGTTAATATCGACGATGATGTCATCACTTATATATTATACATTCCTTCTTCACTTTACAGCTGTACATTAAACTTAATATAACCACATGTAGTAAACTTGGAGAGAGAGAGAGATGGAAAGAGGGAGAGAGAGAGAGACAGAGGGCGGGAGGGAGGGAGAGAGAGAGAAGAGAGAGGGAGAGATAGAGAAACAGAGAGAAAGACAGATGGAAAGAGGGAGAGTGAGAGGGACAGAGGGCGGGAGAGAGAGGGAGAGAAAGACAGAGAAACATACAGAGAGAGAGAGGGGGAGGGAGAGAGCGGGAGAGAGGGAGAGACAGCGATAAACATTGAGAGAGAGAGGGAGATAGAGAGAGAAGGGGAGATAGACAGAGAAACAGAGAAAGACAGAGAGAGAGGGGAGGGATAGAGAGGGGTGTGGATTTAACATCCGCTCGACACAAACTACGTCATTTCGGAACTAAGATATGATTCAATTTAATTTCAATAATTCGCTTGCACGTAGGAGTCTTTAGCAGTTGGAAAACATTGGATCAACGGAGAAAACCCACGAGGCTGTTCAGGCGACACTACTTATGTAATTTTGAACCATTACAGCTAGAACAGTCATCTTTTAAAATGTATATTGCAACGACTTTTTTTTATATAAACAGAGGCGATACGTTTAAAGTTACTAAGAGCGAAATTGATCTTCGTATAAAAATATTCTGATAATGGTCTCCTCTAGGTTTCAGGTAACCAAGACATCCCTTGGTTTCAGGTAACCAAGGCATCACTAGGTTTCAGGTAACCAAGACATCAAAAACTATAAAATAGAAATCCGAGCACGTCTCCTTTCTTATCTATGATATTACCAGTTATCTCATGGTACTCTACTAATTAACTTATTTTTTGTCTTTTCTTGTCTTATACAGGAAGGGTGCTACGGTGGTTCAGTGAGTTACACGTTAGCTTGTTTACCAGAAGGCCCCGTGTAAGTTGATGGGGATTGTCAGGCGTGGTTCCTTCTTGTCTGTGGTGCGTGACAGATGGGCTGACACGGGACGGGGTTTAGTCGTTCGGATGGAACGAAGACCCGAGGTCACGTGTAAACGTTGCCGTGCACGTAACAGATCCCTTGACAGTTGGAATAAGAGTAGGCGGTTGTCACGGAAAACCTTCCCTCATGGCACTCTAAGGCGTATGTCGCAACAGCGCAATTGGCCGTCAAACCACATTTCATTCTATTTCTTATACATCGAACAGAATACCCCAATGTATTGACAAAATGGATAAATTGACGCGATTTGTCGATTCAAGCCAGTAAAAAGGAATTATTGTCGAGTGAGGCTTTATGATCACCATTCAGCCCCCCCCCCCCCTTCGCGACATGAAAATTCAAACCAACGACAAATAATAGTCTCCTTACTTGGCAATAAGAGCAGGAGACTCGACTTCTGGGAGTAATTTAAAATAATCCACCGTATAATTTCGACATCAAATCCCAACACTTTACATCACCCTACAGCGGCTTATTACTGGAACACTTAGCGCTATACAAATAGAGAGAGAGATAGAGAGGGAGAGAGAGAGAAATGGGGTTTGACGTCCACTCAACACGAATAGGTCATTTCGGGACTAACATATGGTTTAATTTTTATTTGAATAATTCGCTTGCGCGTAGGGCTCTTTAGCAGTGGGAGGAAACCGGAGTACCCGGAGGAAACCCACGAGGTTGAGAAAGCGCCCCTCTATACAAATAGATTATTATTAAAGTGAAGACTTATAAACGAAAAAGAAAACTGAAGGAAACGAAATATACAAAAAAAGCTGACTCTTCCGGACACCTGTTACCACTGTTTGTGGTGTATTGTTTACACGGTGAACAGTCCATATGCTAATTACACTATTTTGCCTATACCGTTTTTTTAGGACTTCGAATTTTGTCTAACGGCTTGGATTGTTCGTTCTTGGTTTTATTTTATAATACATAAACTGTATAATTAAATGAAGAATCCGCGCAATGAAAGGCAAGATACGGAGAGCTGAATATACTGTCTTAATCCCAACCAATCGGAAGTTGTTAATTACGTAATCCCCGCCTTAAATACGTCAGATGGCCAAATATTGAAGAGACGACATGTGGTTAATTAGACACCGGGATATATCTATAATTTATTCATGCAAATTACTTATTCAGGATTAAACGATTAACTTGCAATCAGAGTCACTCATCCTAAACTTCTGTCTAATTGTTCGAAGTTTTCAAGGGACAATAACACTCTAGCTGGCTTGACGGGTCCAGAAAAAAAAAATACCCTTATTTTAACTACAAGATGTGTAAGTGTCCTATCTGTCGTGTAAATTATCCATTACAGCCCATCTTACTTGTCCAGAGGGTTCGAAAATATGTTTAAATCCAAGTTGCATTTGAAAGTGTTTAAGTAAAGCTTTTCAAACCATGTTACGGCATATAATTGAATTTTTCCAATTTTTGAAATTAGGTGTGTTAAGATGTAATTTGTATCATTTTGTAATTGGAATACTGTAAAATAGTACACTATGTTGACCAGAATAAAGATTGGAACATTATTATTCAGTAACAACAAGAGTGGTATTGGGCCTTTAAGTTGTACTAAAGACGTCATTTCTATCTCCTTTCCAATATGGCTGTTCCACAATAGACACGACTACAGAATAAAGTATTTTTACCACCTCGGCCAATATCCTCTCTCTCTCTTTCAATCATCAATTCCTATCAATCTTCGAACATGCAAATTTTATACGTGATTCATTTCCTTCCCTCCATTCTCAATACCATCCCAGGAGGGATGATCGACAAGGAAGTTTTTTAACCGTCATAAATATCTTTAATAGATGTAACTAGATTTGATTCTTTGTATAACGACCGTGCCATTAGTCCTTCAAGATCTGTCATAGAGGCAAGTGTCGTGACCATTAATCCAGGCTTGTAGGTGATAAATAATTAAACCGTGTCATTGGTCCTTCAAGATCTGTCATAGAGGCAATGTCGTGACCATTAATCCAGGCTTGTACGTGATAAATAATTAAACCGTGCCATTAGTCCTTCAAGATCTGTCATAGAGGCAAGAGTCGTGACCATTAATCCAGACTTGTACGTGATACATAATTAAACCGTGTCATTGGTCCTTCAAGATATGTCATAGAGGCAGTGTCGTGACCATTATTCCAGGCTTGTACGTGATAAATAATTAAACCGTGCCATCAGTCCTTCTAGATCTGTCATGTAGGCAAGAGTCGTGACCATTAATCCAGGCTTGTACGTGATAAATAATTAAACCGTGTCATTGGTCCTTCAAGATCTGTCATTGAGGCAACTGTCGTGACCATTATTCCAGGCTTGTAGGTGATAAATAATTAAACCGTGTCATTGGTCCTTCAAGATCTGTCATAGAGGCAAGCGTCGTGACCATAAATCCAGGCTTGTACGTGATAAATAATTAAACCGTGTCATTGGTCCTTCAAGATCTGTCATAGAGGCAAGAGTCGTGGCCATTATTCCAGGCTTGTACGTGATAAATAATTAAACCGTGTCATTGGTCCTTTGAGATCTGTCATAGAGGCAAGTGTCGTGACCAATAATCCAGGCTTGTACGTGATAAATAATTGAACCGTGCCATCAGTCCTTCAAGATCTGTCATTGAGCAAGTGTCGTGACCATTATTCCAGGCTTGTACGTGATAAATAATTAAACCGTGCCATCAGTCCTTCAAGATCTGTCATAGAGGCAACTGTCGTGACCATTATTCCAGGCTTGTACGTGATTAATAATTAAACCGTGTCATTGGTCCTTCAAGATCTGTCATAGAGGCAAGTGTCGTGACCATTATTCCAGGCTTGTACGTGGTAAATAATTAAACCGTGCCATCAGTCCTTCAAGATCTGTCATAGAGGCAAGAGTCGTGACCATTATTCCAGGGTTGTAGGCTACATTAATAATTAGGTTACCGGCCTAACCTCGTGGGTTTTTCTCTCGGGTACAAAGCTGTTTGAGATTATATTGTCTATCTTAATCATGTCAGTGTTGCAGGGCGGAGGGCCTGATTTGAAACAGCGTAGGTCCCGTGTAAACCATTGAGAATTGAAATAAGAGTTAGTGGTGGCGCGTACAATCTTCTCTTCCATTAAACGCACCCCTCCCCCGTCATCCTCCCGGTTGATACAGAAGGGTGGGATGTTAAATCCAATGTCTCAATAGACTTATTATCCGTCCCTTTTCGGGACCAGGTCGGGTTTCACCAGCGAGGTTCTATTTGAAACAGCTATCGTTAACGCTCAATTCCACTGAGGTGATATCGCCGACATTGCCTATTTACAAAACGTGATATTAAAGATGTAAGAGATTTGTGTATATATCGAAGAAATTGTATATATAAAAACATTGTCCAGGACTAGTCGATTGGTCCGGTCAAGTGTCAGAGCGGGTTAACGTAACGCTTCCTAAGGCTTCCTTTAGTATACGTTTGTTTACTATTTTCATTGATTATATATTATTCCATGTACGGATATGTATATCCTACATGCGAGTATACCTATATATGGTATCAAGCACCTGTTGATATAAACATCTACATATATATATACACACCTTTAATTAACTAAAGTAACATGCATTTCACAAGACTAGACCACAACAACAGGTAGACACAATAACCAGGTATGGCAGACACAATATTACAACACTCTCTCTCTCCCCCATTCTCTCTATCTGACTCTCTCTCTATCTTCCCCCTTTCTCTCACTCTCTTTCCCTCTTCCTCTATCACCCTCTCTCTGTCTTTCTCTCTCTGACTCTCTCTCATTCTCTCTCCCCTCTCTCTCTCTCTCCAAATCAACAACCGTTAGAGAAGTATAGATAAGCCCAATTGTAAGTAGTTGCTATTTTCGTTCCGTGTAATTTATATGGAGAGAATCTCAAATTAGACTGCTGAATCTAACTACTGGAACCCGATTGGGAATAAACATATATACGGGACATAATATAATATAAGTAAGCCCTGACAGATTATATTATTGTGGCACTCCACTCTTGATAAATATAATTATTCTTTAACTATATGAAAATACAAGCAAATATCATTAAATACCGACATTAAATTACAGCCATTGAATACAGCCATTGGATACAGCCATTGGATACAGCCATTGCATACAGCCATTGCATATAGTCATTGAAAACAGCCATTGAATACAGCCATTGCATACAGCCATTGCATATAGTCATTGCATATAGTCATTGAATACAGCCATTGAATACAGCCATTGCATACAGCCATTGCATACAGCCATTGCATACAGCCATTGAATACAGCCATTGCATACAGCCATTGAATACAGCCATTGATTACAGCCATTGCATACAGCCATTGCATACAGCCATTGAATATGGCCATTGAATACAGCCATTGGATACAGCCATTGCATACAGCCATTGAATACAGCCATTGCATACAGCCATTGGATACAGCCATTGCATAAAGTCATTGAATACAGCCATTGAATACAGCCATTGGATATAGCCATTCAATACAGCCATTGCATACAGCCATTGAATAATGGCTTGAAAACGTCTCTTGTCCAGAATGACGTCACTTTCAGAACTACGTCAAACCCTAGAAGCTCAGGTTGGATGAATGTTTACACTACAGGGTTCGGTTTCAAGGCTGCAGACTGGGCGGCCCCAATATTAAAGGGGACGCGAAATTATTTGTCATGTAGCCTTCAAAGAATTGACGAGGAGAACTCTCATCGAAACGTCGGTCTAATTATGGAACATAATTATTATTTAAAAAGAGTAATTATGTTCCATATTTTTATCTAATTATTTGCTCTGTTATATTTTTTAAATAAACAAAATGTGAAATAAATGAATTACATGTTGTTGGACTGGGATCGTGTTAAAATAATGGAAATCTTGAAACCTGGCACCGGAATCGGTCTGACAATTCAATTAAATCAGTAATTGGGAAGGTGAAATCTATATTAGATACATATCACTGGAATTTAAACCTTGGGTCTCATTTATAAATACATCTATTAACGTGTCTACAGCTGGGTCGATGATCACAGTAAACGTATGTAAATGGTGGGATGAGAGAGAGAGAAATAGGGTTTAACGTCCACTCCACCCAAACTAGGTCATTTCGGGACTAACATATCGTTTTTTAAATTTTGTATTTCAATAATTCGCTGGCGCGTAGGGGTCTTTAGCAGTGGGAGGAAACCCGAGGACCCGGGGAAAACCCAGGAGGTCGGACAGGCGACAACCGGGGATTCGAAACCACGCCAGTTAACTCAATGACAGGCCGTATGATACAGCACGCATGTGCTAACCACTCGGTCATCTACCCCCCCCACCCCCCGGGGTAATTTCTAAGATGTACAAGTCTATCGTTATTAAGAACATTACAAATAGTGCGAGTAGAAGAACCCCTGTCAATTGGAATTACAAGTAGATTCAGCATTCATGTAATTATATTTTAAATACAATTGATGACTCATGTAGAAAGAAAAACAAATATTTTGAATCTGTGATTTATGGCAACAAGTAAGATTGCGATTGCTAAGCTTGTAAATCAAGACGATTGTTATCTTCGGCCTGATTGTTTTCATAATAATACCGGTGTGAAATCAATGTAAACTTTAAATGTTGTTAATAAAGAATCGTTGATTGAGTGTGGAAACCAAAAGAAAAATATATCAGAGTTAAATGACGATTGGTTGATTTGAAAATCCTTTTTAGCGATCTACTCCGAATGCATGGGGAGATGCTAATTGTAGGCCGGTTGGGGAGGTTCGCGTGATTCCGGAGCTCAAAATGGCCGCTTTATATAAATGAGTATTTTGGGGAAAACTAACCCAAATCCTAACCCTAACCCTTTTTAGTAGACTGAACTTGGATCTAATTTACCATTTACACCTCTTAAAAGGGTTAGGGTTAGGGTTCGGGTTATATATTCCCCAAAATACTCATTTATATAAAGCGGCCATTTTGATTTCCGGAATCACGCGAACCTCCCCAACCGGCCTACAATTAGCATCTCCCGACTGCATGGGCTAGAGACGACGGGCATGCGCCATACAATGTGCTATGAGAGAAGTTGTGTGCGGACAGCGGGGGGCGCTGTGACCTGCTCTTATTCATAATTCCAAGTATTCTGTGAACGGTTCCTGGAGAATGATGGAATATCGACTTTATTTATTTGTTCTTTACAAATACTCCAACACGTCATACCTAGTAACTGTATATATTATTGTCAATATGGAATAACTCGTGACAAAACAGAGAGAATGAGAGAGAGAGGGAGAGAAAGAGAGAGAGATAGGGGGAGAGGGATAGAGAGAGAAAGAGAGAGAGATAGGGAAAGAGGGGAAGAGAGATAATCAGAGAGAGGGTTAGGGTTAGGCCTGACAACAGACAGTGGGATTCCCCCCTCTTCAGTCGCGGTCCTGGTATAATAATAATAATAATAATAATCGCGTCATTTTACAAGGGTAGCAAATTAGGCCTGAGGCCTTTTTCAAATTTGGCCCTTGGCACATATCGTGCGAGGGATTTCGATCATTACTGCAGGAAGAAACCGAAGAACTCAGAGGAAACCTGCCTGATCGGACGGGAGACCGAATATCCCTCTCACTTACATGAAACAGTAGAGTTTCGCCTTGTCAGTGATGCAGGACGTGGGGCTAGGGGCCTGGCAAGAGACAGTTGGGATGATGGAAAAACAAAAGGTTCAGTGATGGCGTTGCAAGTCGATGTGGATAAGATAACATTTCCTTCATATCAGCACACACTAGGCTACATGGCGAATTCTCAGTTACAGCAGTAGGGCGTGTCATTTAGCTTGTGATAGAAACTCAAGTTACTGTGGTACGGTTCCCTATTGAACTGTAGAATGACCCTACTCCCTAGTGTACTAGATAATAGATTCAAGTTTATTTCACGACTACGAGAGTAATGGAGTTCAATGTTTTGTCAATGCGTCTATCATATTGAGAGAGAGAGAGAGGGAAGAGAGAGGGGGAGAGAGAGATGGGGTTTAACGTCCACTCAATACAACTAGGTTATTTCGGGACTAACATATGGTTTAATTTTATTTCAATAAATCGCTTGCGCGTAGGGGTCTTTAGCAGAGGGAGGAAGCATACGGTTTATCTTGTTCGGTGTAGTGACCAAAAACCGAGCCCCTGTGTACACGTAAAAGATCCCTCAGAAGTTGGAATTCGATGTACAGAGTAGACCGTAGTGCCACTATCCAGGCAAAATTTCCCTCATAGCACACTGTGTGGTGTATGCCCGTCTTCATTAGCTCATTTCGGAGCAGAACAGTAGAAAGTTAAAACCAATTTCATTGCATTTCTCATTCAATGTCGACATGATGGGGAGTGTGGGCGGGGGTGATTGGGGGGGGGGGGTCCGACAACTCTTCTATTCATCAAATCCCGAATGTTGTTTCCTTCATGTGCACACGACATACGATCCTGTAGTTTTTAGCCCATCCAAACACAACTTGGCACAAACAACGTTTATTTACAACTTGTAACAAAGGAATTTAAAGAGATGAACGTCACGAAACAAAATAACTATTTGTGTTTGTTGTGGTTTCGCCACCTCGCGCACACCTCGCGCACACCTCGGGCTGTAAGTATATGTAGGTAATTAGTGTATAAATAAGTTAGATATATAGCGTGCGACCAGGTGAGAACAGGTGAAAACAGGTGAGAACATCATACACACAGGTAATACAGGTAATACTACATCGTATAATGAACGAATCGCACTTCCTCAAATCTCTTTGTTCGCGTTAATTAAACATTTTCCTATCAAATACTATTTATAGTACACTAGTAGGAATATGAGATATGGGGTAGCCATATTGTCGGCGATATCCCTAGGGTGGAAGCGGACGTATCTAGAGTTTAACGTCCACTTCACCAAGGGTGATATCGTAGACATGTTAATTAAACATTTTCCTATCAAATACTATTTATAGTACGATAGTAGAAATATGTGGTAATATGGGATAGCCATCTTGTCGGCGATATCCCTAGGGTGGAAGCGGACGTATCTAGAGTTTAACGTCCACTTCACCAACGGTGATATCGTAGACATGTTAATTAAACATTTTCCTATCAAATACTATTTATAGTACGATAGTAGAAATATGTGGTAATATGGAATAGCCATGTTGTCGGCGATATCACTTGGGAGGAAGCGGACGTTAAATAAAGCTATTTCAATAACGTAAGCCATTCATATTACACTTGGTGATAATAATATAAAATAAACCAACAGAAGTGCGACTTTCTTTACCTGTCCATAATCCCCCGCCCCCATATTCTATTACGATGGTAGAAATTACTAGAAATATGTGGTAATATGGGATAGCCATCTTGTCGGCGATATCACTTGGGTGGAAGCGGACGTTAAAAAAAGTTATTTCACACACACATAATAATATATATACAGATTTCATATTTTTAATAATATATTATATAACATAAGGGGTAGCGGTCGCAAGCCATTTATTTCACACTGTGGTAATACAATAATAATAAAAAAAACTCAGAGAAATGCGGCGGCATTGTTTAATTGTCCATAATTCCCCCCATATCTATTAGGCCGAGGGGCCGGAGAGGGTTAGGGTAGGCCGACGTTTCGGCCCTCTTTACCATGCCCTTTGGGATAATACTGAGCTCATTTACAAATAATAATAGAACTTATTTCACTTCAAATATTAACTGGTTGGCGAAATAAAAAGACAATTAAAAGACTAATGTTCATGACATAATACTAAAACACTTATTATAAATACAATACAATCACTTGGTTTATTATACTGCAAGATTTTACAAGTCGTTGTCAAGCAAATACCTTATGTACAAAATTTTATCCATATTAAGTGTTCCAGTATTATATCATAATCAATTGATAAATGCCTTTCTGTGGAAATATTAATTACCATGGTGTATTAGTTACTGAAATATACTCGTTCAATAATTGTGCATGTTTTGTGTTGTGTTTTTTGGACATCTATATGGGATAGTAGGATATATGAACAGATAGTTTTAGCTATGCGTACATCGAAAATAAACATGAAGTGTTATCGCATGGTCTTGAAATAATACACAAATAATACGTTGTCTCGCGTATAGTAAAACGTTGGAATTGCAATAATGGACCCTGTTTCTCGAAGTCTTAAAAAAAGATAAAAATCAAAATTTGAGTAGATACTTTAATTTTATTGGCTAAGCACTAAAATCAATCTAATATTATCCAATAAAATTACTAAAATATGGATTTTTATCTAAGTTAAAATTTCGTGAAACATGCTCCAAGAGGCCGAAAAAAAAACAAAAAAAGGGGATGGTCGGTAAGCTCGGCGCAAACGGACAAAACATGGCTGCAGTCAATAAACACATAATACACAGTCCAGCAGATATTTTTTAGAAAATCCCCAAATAAAGAAGATTTATGTTCGAATTCAGAAGTGGAAAAAACTGGATGGTTTGTAAACTTGACACACGTGGATATCAAAACACAATACATTATTTATTAGACTTTTCCCAGATAAAAGGTTCGAGTTTTTGTAGTTTATCCTACAGTTATAAGTGTTTTTCTAACAAAATTTTCCGATTGTGTAAAAAAAAGGCAAAGTTAAATGTTAATTTATTGAGGAATCGAGTTTTTGTAGTATATGCTACAGTTATAAGTGTTTTTCTAACAAAATTTTCCGATTGTGTAAAAAAAAGGCAAAGTTAAATGTTAATTTATTGAGGAATCGAGTTTTTGTAGTGTATCCTATAGTTATTAGTTATTTTCTAACAAAATTTTCAGATTGTGTAAAAATAAACAAAATTAAATGTGATTTTATTGAGGAATCGAGTTATTGTAGTGTATCCAAGCTATAAGTGATTTTCTAACAAAATTTTCAGATTGTGTAAAAAACAAATTTGAATGTTATTTTATTGTGGAATGAACGATTTGTACACAAAGATTCGTTTATAACGATGAGCAAACAATTCATTTCTATTGTTAATAAAATAAACAGTTTCACAAAACATGAAATAAATATTTAAAAATAAAATCTGAATAAAAGAGAAACACAAAACTGGGACTTACCTTTAGTTTATGATTTTATAACAGGTGTTTGTAATTCCTAGTGCTTATATTAAAACATACATAAAGATAGATTCTATATGTTCCTGGTAGTACACGTCATACATGAAGAAATAAAGTCTATATGTTCCCGCTATTACACGTCGTCTGCTCAATGTCACCCAACTTCACTACTTCAAATACAGTTATATACTGGAAAGGAAGTGGGCATGGGTCACGTGATCCGTTAGCAGGGACGCTAAAAGCGCGGCATCCGCTGTCTTTAACAAGTATTGGAATAATTGGCATTCAATAGGAACCGATATTGATTCCTTTCATAGCGAGCCCGAGCTGTCGTTCCTTTGGACGTCGTGACGTCATCGATCTGGTCACGCTCGATTGGTTGGTTTAGTTGATATTAGCACGTGTGTCACGTCATGAGTGTAAATATGGTGATTGTGTAGCGTAATTAACATATTATCTATTGTTTTAGTTATCGATACAAAAACAAGCTTCCAGCTCAGGGGAGATAATTGACAGGTGCGTTATAAACAGACACACGCCACAATAATTAGATTTAACTCAAGTCTTACACAGTTTTGATTGAATAAACGTTTTATATGTGCCAAGGGCCAAATTGGAAACAAGCCTCAGCTCAGGCTTAATTTGCTACCCTTGTAAAATGACGAGAAAATTATTATTATTATTATTATTTTTATTGTTATTATTATTATAGGGAATTAGATCTTTCTCAAGTTTTACACAGTTTTGATTGAATAAGCATTTTATAGGGAAAACTCTGAAAATGAAACAAGTTTTGATTTTGAAGCAATGAATACTGAATAAAACTATCATTGTACATAGATTTATTCTATTTAACATCCGTTAAGATTTGTATCGCATCAATACAAGGTTGTCGATATTAAACTACATTCGGCAAACCTCGACAGATTCCGGTATCTTCCGTAACCCTACATCTAGACTCGGATGTATGACAGTAAGTGATATGTACCTACGACCATACATTGCGATGCGGCTAGTCGACTACCGTTTTACTTTAACAGGAAAACGTGCCACGCTACAATGTGATTATTTAACATTAAGTTAAAGGGATTTAAATACAGAGCTGGCCGTTCTCGCTATAACATTTCCAAAATAGATTATGCAATATAAATATGTCAAAAATTTCATTCATATTCCTTTTTTGAACGAAGTTATCATTATTTGAAGTCTTGACAAGATGTACGCATTAATTGTAGCCATCGTACTCGTCGATCATTCGAATTTTGACCTCGCTTCTCCATTTTTAAATCAAATCATTAACTGACAGTTCTGACCTCTTTTAAATTGGAGCAATCCGATGACATCGATGGTTGATTATGGTCTGGATAAGTCAATGTATCTCAAATTAATAATTAAGATAAGATTTCTGACCCAAATAAAGACCTGCAATAGGCAGATTTAGCTCTTTCATAATGTATGTTTATTGAATCAAAATCAGAATATCAACGCTAGATATTTTTTTTTTTTTATAAACAATATTTTATTCTTAGAAAAGGATTGAGGAACAGGCTAGGCCTATATTACCTCTCTCCTATATAACAGAAAATATATACAAAAAGACTATATAACCAAATAAGATAAAATATAACTTACTAGTATAACAATAAAATAAACAAAAAATGGCTATGTACATATATTACAAGTTCAATTTCAGGTTTGCCAAATACATATTTTTGAACTAAAGGATAAATATTCTAATTAAAATTTTTAATTGAACCTTCCGGAGATGTCTTGAAATCTATAAACATGTTGAAAGATCATACTTGAGATAGTAGTATCATTGGTTCCATTTAATAATGTATGAATTGAAATTAGGTTTTGGGGTAAAATAAAAATAGAAAGTTTACGTGCATCCGAATGTAGAGCGCAGGTTAAAAGGTAATGATCGGCATCTTCGAAATCATGACCGCAAGCGCCTTAAAAACTTATGACCATTTAAATCACTAAAGGTAAGGCGAAGTCGACAATGTAAAATCTGATTTTTCCTTTTTCCTGAACTAAAATATAATGGCGGCTCTATGTCAACGTGTTTCAATTTATTTTTAAAGACACCGATAGAGGGGGAGGATTTTATAAAGTCAGAAAGTCGGTTCCATTCCTTAATTGTAGATGGTTTGTATGATTTCGAAAATAAACATGTTCTGCAAAAAGTACTCTGATAATTTAGATTCGTTACGAAGGTTATAATACTTTTCCGGTAGTAATAGTAATTCATGAAGATAAGGTGGTGTAAGATGATTCATAATTTTTTAAAAGAGTATAAGTTTGTGACGCCTTCGCCTCTCCTGTAGTGTGATAAAACCAGTTTCCTGGTATAAAAGTCTATGGCTGGTCCCCCTAACAGCACCACATATAGTCTTGAGTGCATCAAGTTTCAATGATTCTAGTTTATTAGTAAGTTCGTCGGGGCACCCATCCCATATGACATCACAATAGTCAAAATGTGAAAGAATAAAGGATTTTCAAAGATTTTCTATTTAGTCTGTACTTCAAGGAGCGGAGAACATTTACAAGCCTAGAAGTTTTCGTCAAGATATTGTCGATATGTCTATCAAATTTACAGTCATTTTGAAATGTCAACCCCAAATGTTTGTGCTCGAATACTTCCTTTATTGCAGTGTTGTCTAGTGAAAGTGTTGGCAATATAGGGTCCTTTTTAGTAGATACTGTCAGTGTTTACTCAAAAGGACCCTATATTGTCAACACTTTCACTAGACAACACTTCAATAAAGGAAGTATTCGAGCACTTTCACTAGATATCATCCTGGCTTGGATTCCATCGGATTGAAACGAGGCCCATCAAATTATTTATCCAATACCCTAATTATGTCGCCTGTAGAGGATGTTGTAGTTATAAGAAAACTTATACTAGCATAAATAAGATTATAGGATTTGAAGGAGATTTTTAGTTACGCCATTTTTTAATTTTAGAGATTTTGAAAGTTTTCAAATTTGCAAAATCCCTCAGATATATTTACAGCAATAATTTTATAACAAGTACCTATATTTTCAATCAATCTATGAGAGAGAGAGAGAAATGGGGTTTAACGTCCACTCAACACAACTAGGTCATTTCGGGACTAACACATGGTTTAATTTTATTTCAATAATCCGCTTGCGCGTAGGGGTCTTTAGCCGTGGGAGGAAACCGGAGTGCCCGGAGGAAACCCACGAGGTTGAGAAGGCGCCCCTATCTCCATGTCACATACGCTCACACCAGGGCTCGAAACCACAGCCGCAAACCAGAGGTGACCGGCCAGCTAAAGATCGAAGCGCGACACTCTAGACCATTTGGCCATCCCAACCCCCCATCAATCTATGACATAAGGGTATTGTTTATTGGAATGGAGGGATATTTATTGCACGGTGTCGGGTGTATGTCAAACTGATGAGGGGGATTGGGATGGCCTAGTGGTCTAGAGTGTCGCCCTTCGACCTGTAGCTGGCCGACCACCTCTGGCTTGCGGCTGTGGTTTCGAGTGTATGTGACATGGAGATAGGGGCGCCTTCTCAACCTCGTGAGTTTCCTCCGGGCACTCGAGTTTCCTCCCACTGCTAAAGACCCCTGCGCGCAAGCGAATTATTGAAATACAAATTGAAAACCATATGTTAGTCCCAAAATGACCTAGTTTGTGTCGAGTGGACGTTAAACCCTCTCTCTTTCTCTCTCTCGCTCTCTATATTAACATTTTTCCTTCTGCAAATTACATTCTAAAACATTTTTTTGAAGTAGTGGAAAATTATATGAATGTGTTTGAAGTATATCTGGATAAAAAAATATTTCCTATTTGGAGTAAATGGGTATATAAATAAGTACGGAAAGTTCGTGGAATGAGTAAAAGGCACAATTTTACCCGGAAAAGTTTACGTTACTACATCTTATGTATTCAAAGCACGTGCTATCGAGCCAATGATTGACGCCATGTGCACCATCACCGCACCCGACCCGAAGATAACCGCATCACAATCCTCGACCACCGCACCACCAACTACATGACCACAACACTCCAACCCCACGACCACCGCACCACCACCCCCACGACAACCGCATCTCCAACAGCACCACCACCGCACCCGACTCGAAGACAACCTCATCCCCAACAGCACCATCACCGCACCCGACTCGAAGACAACCGCATCCCTAACACCACGACCAACGCACGACCACCGCACAACCAACTACATGACCCACCGATTCTCCATTCAGAGAAGCAGTGAAACAAACTTGACATATCGATCAAAATTTCAATACATAAAAAAAATCTCAATTGAATTGACTCTAAATAAAAATTCTCTCCATGTTAAGAGCGAATATATTGAATCTTCCCCGAACGTTGGAGAGGAAAAAAAATCTGGACCGTTCTCGGTCGTCATTGGCTTTTATTCCGACTACCGGAAACCCTTTAGTGGAGTCTCCTTGACAATTAAAACTCTTTTATAATGGAGGTTAATATAAGTGGTTGAAGAAATAATCAAACATGAAGCTAGCCTGAATGTCTTCGTTGATCAAATCGATTCCACTCATTGATCATGAATAGAAATCTTTCTATCGGCTCTGAAAATAAATTTGAATTTTTCCGTCGTTTCCGCCCAAATTTCTGTACTGTATATTAAAGGTCATGTTAAGTTTAAGCCACACAAGAACCGAAGCTGTGGTTTGTGTAGTCGGTGGGGTGTGGTTGTTGGGGTGTAGTGGGGGTGATGGTGTAGTGGTGGTGGTGTAGTGGGGGTGGGGGTGGTGGTGTAGTGGTAGGGGGTTGGGGAAGGTTGGTCACACAAGAACCGAAGCTGTGGTTTGTGTAGATGTCTAGTAGGTGTGGTGTAGTTGGGGGAGGGAGGGGGTCCCACAAGAAACGTAGCTGTAGATGTCTTGTCGGTGGGGGTGGGGTGGGGCTGTGATGGGGATAGGGGTGTGGTTGTGGGGGAAGGGGCGCCACACAAGAAACGTAGCAGTAGTTTGTGTAGATGTCTAGTCGTTGGGGGTGGGGGTGGGGGTGGGGTGGGGGTGGGGTGTAGTGGTTGTGAGGGTGTAGTGGGGGTGGGGGAAGGGGACCACACAAGAAACGTAGCTGTAGTTTGTGCAGATGTCTAGTCGGTGAGGTGTAGTGGGGGTGGGGGCACTGGGTGTTAACCAGATTATTGCGTGACTAACGTCTGAAATCTACATATTTTAATAAGTGGCTTTAGTAGCTGAAATATTCCTTAAAGCACATTAGATTATGACCCGTTGTCATTGTTTGGTGCTAATAGTTGTTCTTCTACCATGAAGATGTTGCGCATGGGTAGACAGATTATAATTCTTGTTTTTTATACAATATAAATAAACTAGGACTAGAATTATTAAAATATAGAAAAGATTTAGCTTCAAGATGTGGTAATGGTGACCGGAGGTTACAAACTATTACTACCTTTATCTCAATTAGTTTGTTGGTGGTATACACGAGACAGGGTATGCTTACTCTCTCTAGAACACCTGATACCACCTAGTCTAGATATATATAGTACTGATAGATGTTGTACATGAGGCAGGGTATGTCTCTAGAACACCTTATACCATCTGGTCTAGATATATAGTATTGGTGTTGTACATGAGATAGAGTATGCTTACTCTCTCTAGAACACCCGACAACACGCGTATTAATTCGAGGAGATAACTTGGCTAAAAATGCGCGTTATATTTTATTTATACATGGCGCGTGTCCGAGATGGTGGTTTAATTGAACTGCCAGTGTTGACTGTCAGTGACGCCATGACTGTGTTTATCATGATGAACCCCAACCCACCATACCACTACATTCCCTATAAACCAGGGCTGACTTTAATTATTGATACATAATTTAGCACCAATGTATTTATCTGGGGTCGGTTGCTCAAAACCAAGTTATTTTAACGATCCGTTAAACTCTAACGGACCTATATCTTGGTAACGTGTTGTTTATTAAATTTACTACAGAAAACACTGTAGAATACTTTATTTTTTCCTTTAGAAATATTAGCATAAATCTGTAGGAAAAAATTGCACCACCGAATGTTCGGGGCCTTTTTTTCAAGCAACAACCTTCTCTCCGTTAAAGTTGACGGATCGTTAAAAGATAACGAAGCTTTGAGCAACCGGCCCCTGAACTTTTAGAATTATATACCCCAGACATAAATTACTTTTAAAGCAAAAAATTGTACGGGGCACGGTCTTTTAGTTATCAAGCGCCTATTTTATGGAATCTATTACCTTTTAATATTTGAATTTCATCATCACTAGTTACTTTTAAAAAACAGAGTAAAACTTTATTATTTTTAAAGGCTTATAACAAATTTTAACACCTAATATTTTGTCTATCTTAGTTCTTTTAAGTGTTTTTAGAAATAATTGCTTATTTAATGTATTTTTGTCATTCTTGATGTTATTTACTTTTTGAATGTATGTTTTTGTTACACTGTAAAGTGCCCCTGTAATATTAATAATAATAGATTATCGGTTGATGTTTTTGTTATTAAAGAACTGGGGGCCGTCGTGTCAAAATGAGAGATAAAGAGAAATGGGGTTTAACGTCTATTCAACACAACTAGGTCATTTCGAGACTAACATGGTTTAATTTTATTTCAATAATTCGCTAGCGCGTAGAGGTCCGTAGCAGTGGGAGGAATACGGAATGCCCGGAGGAAACCCACGAGATTGAGAAGGCGCCCCTATCTCCATGCCACATACGCTCAAACCAGGGCTCGAAACCACAGACGCAAGCCAGAGGTGACCCGCCAGCTAGAGGTCGAAGCACGGAACTCTAGACCACTAGGCCATCCTAACCCCCCTGGTGTCAAAATGAGTAAAACGTTGGCAAGCTAACTTCATCTGCGGCGCGGCTTTCCTTTGTCAGTGACAAGCAGGTAACAGAACCCGCTGTTCGGGGCAGAAATCTCCACATGGCGCATGCCCGTGATCCATACCACAGTCATTGATATTAAGAAACTTGTACTCTCTCTCTCTCCCTCTCTCTCTCTCAATATCAGAGGTAACAGAACCCACTGTCCGGGGTAGAAGTCTCCACATGGCGCATGCCAGTTATCCATACCACAGTCATTGATATTACCTGTTAAGTGGCGCAGTTGTCTGGTCGCTCGAATGTTGTGGCAGTTGGAATTCGATAAAACAGTGGACTTTAATACGGTTTCTCCCCACTGCAAAAGACCTCTACCTACACGCAAACGAGTTATTGAAATAAAATGGAAGCATTTATGTCGATCTGTACTTAAAGTACACCTCTCTCTCTCTCTCTGTCTCTCTTCCTCTCTGTCAATATCAGAGCGAACTATGTAAATTGTGAAGTTGTAAATATTGATCAATCAAAGTTTATTTGAAGACCTTTTGTCATGGTTACAAGAAAGAAATCTACTTGTTTTCTTCTTCTCCTACTTTCTGTCAAACTTCTCTCTCTCTCCTCTCTCTCTCTCTCTCACTCTCTCATTCTCTCTCTCTACTTGTTTTCTTCTTTTCGTACTTTCTGTCAAACTTCTCACTCTCTCGCTCTCCCCTCTCTCTCTCACTCTCTCTCTCTCTCTCTCTACGTGTTTTCTTCTTCTCCTACTTTCTGTCAAACTTCTCACTCTCTCTGATTGTTTTTTTTTCTATATTTATTTACCACAATTATATCTCGATATTTTATTGTCTAACTGTCTCTGTGATGATTGGCTATATGAGTGTACCATTATGTTACATATACTGGATATTGTCGGCGTCTTTGATGTTCAATTGGAACTGGTTTCATTGACAACTTGTTATTATATTGGAATATAGTCTCGGTGCGTGTTTTGTTTTAATGTCGGAGTTCTTGTTTCCTGGAAGTCTTTAACTTTACCTTTACATCAATATAATATTTATAGACGTGAAATAAACAATAATTGATCCAACGTGCTCTAGAGATCAAACGACCGAAAAGGGATCTCGTGGATTCTTTAAAAGAGAGGGGGGTTAGGATGGCCTAGTGGTTTAGAGTGCCGCGCTTCAACCTCTTGCTGGCCAGCCACCTCTGGCTTGCGTCTGTGGTTTCGAGCCCTGGTGTGAGCGTTTGTGGCATCAAGATAGGGGCGCCTTCTCAACCGTGTGGGTTTCCTCCGGGCACTCAGATTTCCTCCCACTGCTAAAGTCCCCTACGCGCTAGCGAATTATTGAAAAACAATTAAAAAAAAAACATATGTCAGTCTCGAAATGACATAGTTGTGTTGAGTGGACGTTAAACCCCATCACTCTCTCTCTCTCTCCCCCTCTCTCTCTCATTCTCTCTCTCTCTCTACTTGTTTTCTTCTCCTACTTTCTGTAAAACTTCTCTCTCTCTCTCACTCTTTCTTTCTCTCAATCTCTCTCTCTCTCTCCCCCTCTCTCTCTCTCTCATTCTCTCTCTCTACTTGTTTTCTTCTTCTCGTACTTTCTGTCAAACTTGAAGTAGGCCTAGATAAAAAAAACCGAGATGTCGGTCGATCAGTTGGTTGTCTATGTGACTGTTGGTTAGTGTATTATTGATCGAATCAAAATGACGAGAAATCTCCATCAACGATACAGAATTTATTGACGAGTAAAAACCACGGTCACAATTACACATCAATTAAATTCATTGAACCATAGGACGGCGACATGTTTGCATAACTCCCTCTTAATTTGCCATTTCGACCTGCCTTTAATGTCTGCTTCGTGTTTTCTGTCTTCTGGTTTAAAACTAGGATTTAAACTAATGCCCGTGGTTTAAGGTACAGAAGTTTCTACTACTACTTCCAGTCAGCCTCCCTTCTAACGTCTGTCACATTAATGCTCTGGACAAACTACATGTATGTACCTTTAAGCAGGGCCGTATGTAGGATTTTAAAATGTGGGGGTGCAACAGAGTGGCGAGGCGCCAATATAATGCCCAAGTTACTGGTATTGATCATAATCAAGTGTACCATTTTATAATTGAAAGACTGTCCAATATTATTTTATTTTTTTTGGGGTTGCAATGTACCCCCCTGCACCCCGCTAGTTTCGGCCCTACCTATAAGTCGGCCGAAGTATTGCTGTTGAAGACACTCCGGCACAGCACTAGACGAAAAAGACACGCAAGGCGAATGCCTATGCCGAATTCAGTCAGCGATTGTGCCTAGTCGTTCGGATGGGACGAAAAACCGAGGTCCCGTGTACAAATTGGAGTGCACGTAAAAGATCCCTTGGCAGTTGGAATTCGATATAAGAGTAGGCCGTAGCGCCGCTGCCCGGGCAAAATTTCCCTCATTGCACACTGTGGCGTATGCCCGTCTTCAATTAGCCCAGGTTAGGTGCTTAAGCGTAGGACGTTAAACCCCATTCCATTCCATTCCATTCAGTCAGCGATTGAATCGTCCAAAACATAATTCACGCGTGTGTCCAGGTCGGTCGATCGTTGGCAACTCAAACTTTGTGCTAAAGTTTCCAAACACCACATGGTTAACGCGTGTGCGATGCACCATAAGGCCTGTCATTGATTCAACTGGCGTGGTTTCTGTTCCCCGGATGTAAGTGTCTAAGAGTTGGGTCGCTTGTCCAACCTCGTGAGTTTTCCCCGAGTTCCCCGGTTTCCCCCACTGCTAAAGCCCCCCCCCCCCATCTCCCCTCGCTTGTCCAACCTCGTGAGTTTTCCCCGAGTTTCCCGGTTTCCACGGTTCCCCCCCATCTCCCCTCGCTCTCCCTCTATCTCTCTTAACAAGATTAAGCCAAAAGTTTTCAAAAAACATTGGTAGGCTTATGTAGCCTTTTAAAGCAAACAGTTCTCGTTATGTATACCCGTCTTCATTAACCCAGTCTGAGCAGAACAGAAGGAAGTTAAACCCCATTTCATTTCTCGTTACGTAACTGTAGCCGTCTCAAACCGGGACCGAACAAAACAGTAGGAGGACGTTAAACCTCGTTTCATTTGAGTTTCTCTCTTTCCGTATAGAGATATAATAATAATGTGATGACCAAGACCGCGTTAAAACCCTCTCTTAAAATAACTTTTATACGTCTTCTCATATAAGATAAAATTAATTTAAGTAGATTTTTTTAAGATTGGTGAATAAATCTGATAAATGGCTGCCCGTCGTCGTCGTTCGTATCTCGAGAGTAACATACTAGTATAGGCCGACACACAGCAGATGTTATTCGTCTCGATTCGTCTGGATTCAAATCGTATCGACCCAACCACAGATAGTCATCACAATTACTTCCTAAATCCTGAATATTCATAGGCAGATTTACTTTCACGACATATTGACGAGAAGATTTGAATTTCCGTTTGATTGCTTCCAGTAATTTCTGGATTAATCTCGACTCCTACTCTTCTTCTTCTTCTTCTTCTTCTTCTTCTGGTTGGTATAATGTGAATAACCTTTGACCTCTAATAACCCGACTGTTTACGTAACTTGTGACCGCCACACGGACCAACATTCGACTCAATTATAAAAATTCTCGGTTTAAACTCTCCAGCTTTGACCTCTAACAACACCCCACAACTATTTATGTAATTCTACGAGGTAATGTGAATAGCTTTTCACCTCTAACAACCTCAGCTATTTACGTGACTAAAAAAAAATGTAGAAAACGACAACAACTCTCGTACAGTAGACTAACATATGGTTTAATTTCATTTCAATAATTAGCTTGCGCGTATGGGTCTTTAGCAGTGAGAGGAAACCGGAGTGCCCGGAGGAAACCCACGAGGTTGAGAAAGCGCCCCTATCTCCATGCCACACACGCTCGGAACCACAGCCGCAAGCCAGAGGTGGCCGGCCAGCTAGAGGTCGAAGCGCGGCACTCTAGACCACTAGGTCATCCCCCCCCCCCCCTGTGATAGGAGGACATCGAAACTGTGATCTCAGCGATACAAAAGGGGTTCAGGAAGACGGTGAAATAGTAGATAGGTAACCCCTAAAACCAGTGAATATAGACGAAAGTTTATCAACCTACTCTACTAGGGGTTCGCCTATCTTCACTGGCTTTAGGGGTTACCTATCTACTATTTACGTAATTGGTGACAGCCACAACCAGCATTCGACCAATATAATCCATTAATTATAAAATTCTCGGCTTAAACATGATTTTTGTAGTGATGGGTTTAGCGGGTTTAATAGGGATGGGTTTAGTATGGTCCAGCATGGGTTTACTAGGGATGGGTTTAGTATGGTCCAGCATGGGTTTACTAGAGATGGGTTTAGCGGGGTCCAGCATGGGTTTACTAGAGATGGGTTTAGCGGGTTTACTAGAGATGGGTTTACTAGAGATGGGTTTAGCGGGGTCCAGCATGGGTTTACTAGAGATGGGTTTAGTATGGTCCAGCGTGGGTTTACAAGGATGGGTTTAGCAGGGTCCAGCATGGGTTTACTAGTGATGGGTTTAGTATGGTCCAGCATGGGTTTACTAGTGATGGGTTTAGTATGGTCCAGCATGGGTTTACTAGTGATGGGTTTAGTATGGTCCAGCATGGGTTTACTAGAGATGGGTTTACTAGGGATGGGTTTAGTATGGTCCAGCATGGGTTTACTAGTGATGGGCTTAGTATGGTCCAGCATGGGTTTACAAGGGATGGGCTTAGTATGGCCCAGCATGGGTTTACTAGTGATGGGTTTAGTATGGTCCAGCATGGGTTTACTAGAGATGGGTTTACTAGTGATGGGTTTAGCGGGGTCCAGCATGGGTTTACTAGTGATGGGTTTAGTATGGTCCAGCATGGGTTTACTAGGGATGGGTTTAGCGGGGTCCAGCATGGGTTTACTAGAGATGGGTTTAGCGGGGTTCAGCATGGGTTTACTAGAGATGGGTTTAGTATGGTCCAGCATGGGTTTACTAGTGATGGGTTTAGTATGGTTCAGCATGGGTTTACTAGAGATGGGTTTACTAGGGATGGGTTTAGCGGGGTCCAGCATGGGTTTACTAGTGATGGGTTTAGTATGGTCCAGCATGGGTTTACTAGAGATGGGTTTACTAGGGATGGGTTTAGTATGGTCCAGCATGGGTTTACTAGTGATGGGTTTAGTATGGTCCAGCATGGGTTTACAAGGGATGGGTTCACTAGTGATGGGTTTAGTATGGTCCAGCATGGGTTTACTAGTGATGGGCTTAGTATGGTCCAGCATGGGTTTACTAGTGATGGGCTTAGTATGGTCCAGCATGGGTTTACTAGGGATGGGTTTAGTATGGTCCAGCATGGGTTTACTAGGGATGGGTTTAGCGGGGTCCAGCATAGGTTTACTAGTGATGGGTTTAGTATGGTCCAGCATGGGTTTACTAGTGATGGGTTTAGTATGGTCCAGCATGGGTTTACTAGAGATGGGTTTACCAGGCATGGGTTTAGCGGGGTCCAGCATGGGTTTATTAGTGATGGGTTTAGTATGGTCCAGCATGGGTTTACTAGTGATGGGTTTAGTATGTTCCAGCATGGGTTTACTAGTGATGGGTTTAGTATGGTCCAGCATGGGTTTACTAGAGATGGGTTTACCAGGGATGGGTTTAATATGGTCCAGCATGGGTTTACTAGGGATGGGTTTAGCGGGTCCAGCATGGGTTTACAAGGGATGGGTTTAGTATGGTCCAGGATGAGCTTACTAGTGATGGGCTTAGTATGGTCCAGCATGGGTTTACCAGATTGGGTACAGAACAGTAGGACGTTAAACCCCATTTCATTCCCACGTTTTACAAACTAAACACCAGCTATTATAAAAGCAGTTGTTAGAAATGAATTGAAATGAAATGAAATGGGGTTTAACGTCCTCTTGTTCTGCTCCCCCACACAGTGTGCTATGAAGGAAACTTTGCCCAGAGAGCGGCGCTACGGCCTACTCTTATATCGTATTCTAACTGGCAAGTTATCTTTTACGTGCACACTAATGTGTAAACGGGACCTCCGTTTTTCGCCCCATCCGAGCGACTAGACACATGTCCCTGTCAGGCCCCCCGTATTGCATTACTAACAAGGGGAAACCACAACAAAAGATCTGGATGAACTTTCTCGGCCAATGCAGGGACCGAACACCCAACCTGTTAGAAAGAAGGAATATTATATATTCTGATTTACGCCAACCTCTGATTATACAGCTTACAACACTTTAGTGTATCGCCGGGCTGCTATAAACCCATGTACGTCATACAGATATTGAACCATATTGTCATATTCATGTTATACAATCTCTATCCATAAGTCAAGTCTGTAATTACAGTCTGGTATTCATAGGATCGCAGTGGTTCGGTGAGTAGAACGTTGGCTCGCTAACTTGGAGGTCCAGATTTCAATCCCAGTGTTGGCCGAGAGAGTCTCTCGGAATTTTCCGGCGTCTTCTCCTCGTGTCAGTGATACAGCACAGAGTGTCCGGACAACGTATGATCGGATGGCATGAAAAATTAAGGTACCATATTGTACTCATTGAGGTGCACGTAAAAGAACTCTGTCTGTTGGAATTTGATATAAGAGTAGGCCCCTCTTTCATGCCCGTTATATTAGCCAAGTTTAGGGACATAACAGTAGGACGTTAAACCCCCTTTCATTTCTCCCACTGCTGACGACAAATTATAAAAATGTACCATAATACTATATCTCGTTGATTACCCTCTAGCCCACCTGCTTTCGCGCTCTCTCTCTCTCTCTCTCTCTCTCTCTCTCTCCCTGGGGATCACGTGACTAAGTGGGTAAGGCGCTGGCTTGCTAGCCTGGAGGTCGGTTGTTCGATCCCTGCATTGGCCGAGAAAGTTGATCTCGATTTTCCGGCGTGGTTCCCCTTGTCAGTGATACAGAATGGAGGGCCTGACAAGGACAGCTACCCAGTCGTTCGGATGGACGAAAAACCGAGGTCCCGTGTATACATTGGCGTGCACGTAAAAGATCCCTTGGCAGTTGGAATTCGATATAAGAATACGCTGTAGCGCCGCTGCCCGGGAAAAAATGTTCCCCATAGCACACTGTATGGCGTATGTCCGTCTTGATTAGCCCAGGTTAGGTGCAGGAGAGTACGACGTTAAACCCTATTTCATTTCATTTCATTTCACCTCTTTCTCTCTCTCTCTCCCCCCCTCTCTCTCTCTCCCGCGCACGAGCGTGGAGTGGGATCCGAATGAATAAAGGTAGATAACCGGTTTATAGACTGGTAATTATTTCCCCTGATAAAACAGATTCCCTTGACCACGCGCAAAAACAAATCGAGACCGTCACATGTGTTGTTTTTGTTTATGGTTATACAGTTTAAAGCCCCAATAATACTCTTGTTGTAACTGAATAATATGCTCAAATCATTATTCTGGTCAACTGCAAATTGTACTATTTTACAATATTCCAATTAATTGATGATACAAGTTTCATCTTAACACACCAAATTTAAAAATTTGGAAAAATTTAACTACATGGTAACAACATGGTTTGAAAAGCTTTACGTAAACACTTTCAAATGCAACTTGGATTTAAACATACTTTCGAACCCTCTGGACAAGTAAAATACGATGTAATGGATAATTTACACAGCAGGTGGGTCACTTAAACATCTAGTAGTTAGAATAAGGCTATTTTTGTTTTCGGACCTGTCAAGCCATCGTAGCTAATATAAACAGATAGTATCTCACCTCAAAGGGGATCACGGTGGCTAAGTGGATAAGGCGCTGGTTCGCTAGCCTGGAGGTTGAGTGTTCGATCCCTGCATTGGCCGAGAAAGTTCATCTCGATTTTCCGGCGTGATTTCCCCTTGTCAGTGATGCAGAAGGAGGGCCTGACAAGGACAGCTGCCTAGTCGTTCGGATGGGACGAAAAACCGAGGTCCCGTGTACAAATTGGAGTGCACGTAAAAGATCCCTTGGCAGTTGGAATTCGATATAAGAGTAGGCCGTAGCGCCGCTGCCCGGGCAAAATTTCCCTCATAGCACACTGTTGGCGTATGCCCGTCTTCAATTGGCCCAGGTTAGGTGCTTAAGCGTAGGACGTTAAACCCCATTTCATTCATTCATTCATCTCACCTCAACAAAATACTGATATTTTCAAGGACGTACTGTTCTACGGGTTGGCGCTTTTAGAACACCCTTTTCAACATTTTTAAACCATGTTATAAAAGTCATTTTTATTGGCTTAGAAATACGACAACTACAACTAGGTGAAAATTCTGATTATGACAGAAGCCAAAGAGTGAATTTTCGTCAAATATGCAATATTGAGATCTCCCGAAACAAGTCCTCCGGTCTCCTCCCACTGCTAAAGACCCCAACATGCAATCGAGTTATTGAAATAAAATTAAACCATATGTTAGTCCCAAAACGACCTAGTTTGTGTCGAGTGGACGTTAAACTCCATTTCTCTCTCTCATTGCTAATTTGTAATCATTGTTAAATTGTAATCATTGTTAATTTGTAATCATTATTAATTTGTAATTAGGAGATAAACACTTCCTGTTACGTATTTAGAGGGGGTTTATTGTCCATTCAACCATGCTTGAATCATTAGAACACGAGACGCGATAGCGTCGAGTTGTTCTAATGGATAATTCAAGCATGGTTAAATGGACAATAAACCCCCGATTTGAGTTGAGGAAGATCATGGACCACAAAAATGAAAAAAAGTAGACTGGAATATTTATACGCAGTAATTCGCCTTGATAATTCAGAGGGGGTTTATTGTCCATTCGACCACACTTTTCGACCAATCAGAATCGAGGAAATTTCTAATTTGTGCTACAATCATTATTAATTTGAATTTGTTATCATTATTAATTTGTAATCATTATTAATTTGTAATCATTATTAATTGTAAATGGTATTAATTTGTAATCATTATTAATTTGTATATTTGATGATTTTAGGGTAAACAGATGGGACAAAAACAAAGACCTGTATACAAAGTAATGGGCTCGTGAAAAATCATCTTGTATTTGGAATTCTATATACAAGTAGGTAATAAAGCTTCCGTCCGGGCGGTATGGCGTATACCCGTTTTCATTAACTCAATCAGGGGGTTGGGATGACCTAGTGGTCTAGAGTGCCACGCTTCGACTTATAGCTGGCCGGCCACCTCTGACTTGTGGCTATGGTTTCGAGCCCTGGTGTGAGCGTATGTGGCATGGAGATAGGGGCGCCTTCTCAACCTCGTGGGTTTCCTCCGGGCACTCCGGTTTCCTCCCACTGCTAAAGACCCCTACGCGCAAGCAAATTATTGAAATAAAAATAAACCATGTGTTAGTCATTTATGCATCCCTGACAAGGACAGCTGTCCAGTCGTTCGGATAGGACAAAAAACTGAGGTCCCGTGTTCACACTGGCGTGCACATAAAAAATCCTCTTGCATGTGGAATTCTATATACAAGTAGGCCATAACGCTGCTGTCTGGGCAAAATTTCCCTCATAGCACACTGTATGACGTATCCCCGTCTTCCAATAGCCCAGGTTAGGAGTAGAACAATAGAACGTTAAACCCCATTTCAATTCATTTCGTTATTCTGAAGCTTTTGTTTTGTACAAGTTTGTTTATTTTTATTCCAGACAATATATGAACAGAAGAGGTGGATTTAACAGACCCCTTGATTTTATAGCCTAAGAGAGACTGGATAAATGTGTTCATTGTGACGGTTGTAACAGGAAATACGAGTCTTGAAGATGAAGACTACACTACTTGGAAAAATTACCAGGATATTCATTGTATTGTTAAAAGCAGGACTGTCACTTGAAAGTTTTGGAATTATAAATCTTGTTAATGAAGATTACATCGATATTAATTGACAGGATTGTCACTTAACGATTTTAGAAGCCAAAGTTCTTGGACCTGCCTCTTTTGTATTTCATATAGTTGTTCAGAGCAGAACAGCTGGATGTTAAACCCCATTTCATTTCATCTCCATGTAAGTGTGTCATGTATTAACCTCGTAGAATTTTGGAGCACAAAATTTCTCTATTCATCATTTTTGAGGAACATGAACCAGATTTTGAACAGCAGAAACAAAAGCTACATTATTTAGTAATATTTGTGTGGATAAATTATCTTAATTACTCTGTGATGGACTTTTACAAAAGATAAAATAGTCAGTGCCAGTCTTCAAGACAAGCCGGCTAGAATGTTATGAGAATTTATGAAACAGTATACAAATCAGTTCTTTGTTCTTTTAGTATATGACATTGAAACAATTTATGTCTAAATTTGTAAATGAGTAGAATATCAAATATTGATTCAATCTGATCGGTAATTTTCATAATTAATTAATGAGAAATCTCTATATACATGTACATGTACCGACATTTTTTGCACATTTGACCAAGGGACCTCCCACTAGAAAGGGGCCCTGAAGTTCCCCAACTTAATGTAAAAACTGGCCTGACAGCAGGAAAACTCACATTAAAACATAAACTGTATAAATGTATCAATCAGTTACTAATTGTGAAGTAAAACATTTTCTCTAACTTCAGGCCTCCCAAATTTATATAATCCGACCTGCCTCATACAATTTAATTTGTTTCCAAACATTAATTCTAAATTATTTTAATGGCATTTTGGTTGAAACATTAGTTTTTAAATTGTTTTAATCAAATTTAGTAATTGAACTGAAGTATGCAGATCACAATTCTATGGAATACAATAACTGTTTATAACTGAGCGAAGTTTCGACTAACATGTTTCTTATAGTTTCTAATTTTATCATTCGCTTGATAAATACAAGAGAAGTCTATTGTTACCATGGTATCTAGAAAATCCTAGTTGCAGTGCTGCTCAGTAATTGTATACCATAGAATTGTGACCTGGGTAAAAACGGTTCTGTTTTAATTGGAGTAACTGGGGGAATGGCTTTGTATTTTAAATTGTTATTAAATGTATTTTGATACAAAAAACTAATCGTTAATTTTAACATCTAGAACTTTGTTGGTGTCCACTGGCCATTATTATGATTAGCTTTGGATTTTGATCGGAGTCGTGATGGACATCGAGTATACCACTGTCTCATTAATAAGGTTCAAAAGGGAGAGAGAGGACAGAGAGAGAGAGGGGGGGGGGGGTGATATGAGAGAGAGAGAGATGGGGTTTAACGTCCACTAGACTAATTCTATTTCTACAATTCGCTTATCGAGTATACCCCTGTCTCACTAATCAGATTCGATCCTGGGGTTGGTCGAGAAAGTTAGTCACCCTTGTCATTGATGCAGAATAGAAGATATCTAGTTAAGGTCCAGTTATTGATGTGCGCGTAAAATAGGGGTCTTTAGTAGTGGGAGGACCCTACACCTTGTCAAGTACAAGCGGGGAATCAAAACCACACCACTTGACTTAATGATAGCCTTAGACCGCAGGTAAAAGAACCCTTAATCCCATGCCCAGATAATTTCTACAATAACAAACAAAACTGACAGAAACACATCCTGTTACATATTTTTGGCGAAATGTATTAAAATAATTTTGTTGTTATGGAAACCACATGGTTTATTCGACCCTGGGCAAGCTGATTGAAGGTTTATACCATATGAGAATATTCTGATGTAATTCTGGGTGGATGAGGATTTTCACCACCCACAGGATGTAATTCTGAGTGGAAGAGGATGTTCAGTACCCACAGGATGTAATTCTGGGTGGAAAAGGATGTTCACCAGCCACAGGATGTAATTCTGAGTGGAAGAGGATTTTCACCACCCACAGGATGTAATTCTGAGTGGAAGAGGATGTTCAGTACCCACAGGATGTAATTCTGGGTGGAAAAGGATGTTCAGTACCCACAGGATGTAATTCTGGGTGGAAGAGGATGTTCAGTACCCACAGGATGTAATTCTGAGTGGAAGAGGATGTTCAGTACCCACAGGATGTAATTCTGGGTGGAAAAGGATGTTCACCAGCCACAGGATGTAATTCTGAGTGGAAGAGGATTTTCACCACCCACAGGATGTAATTCTGAGTGGAAGAGGATCTTCAGTACCCACAGGATGTAATTCTGGGTGGAAAAGGATGTTCACCAGCCACAGGATGTAATTCTGGGTGGAAAAGGATGTTCAGTACCCACAGGATGTAATTCTGGATGGAAGAGGATGTTCACCAGCCACAGGAAATGTCCTGAAATATGGACCCAAGTAGCAATAACATTTATTCGTCAGACTGATGTTAAAAATTTTCTTTACAAAACTCAAAGTGAAATTTGATGCACAGTTCCTTTAAATCTTTGGCTAAAGATGGTGGTCCACATACGAATACTTTAATTTTCCCCTGTCTAGTGGAGTTAATCTGGTGAAATAACTGAAATATATATAGAGAGAAATGGGGTTTAACATCCACTTGACACAAACTAGGTCATTTGGCGACTAACATATGGTTCAATTTTATTGAATTTAATTTATCGTACAATATCCAAGTGAAGCCCGTTCACTGGACGCCTACGTTTCAAAATCAAATCCATTCACTTGAATGGTACTGGTGGTTTATTTGATGCAGTGTAAGTATTTTGTCTTGTCCGAAGGAAATTCTTAAACCTAACCCACTATTCTCTGCAACAATCACGTGCCCTAACCCAAAGCCTATTTACATCTCGTATCCAAGACGAATCTGCAGATGGACTTACAATTTAGAGCTGACTCTGCAGTCCTAGAGGCGTCATAACTTCACAAGCTACCTCAAAACAAGGATGGGTGGGGTGGGGTGGGCAGCTGATTGGAATATTTGATGAGTATTAGGTATATTTATAACTTTAGTCACACTACTTACCTGAGTAAAGTTGGGTCGCCCCGCATGAGTCTTGGTTTTCAGACCGGTTAAAACATCTCGGTTCTCCTTTTTATGTAACAACTCGATAGCCATCTGTAGCCCCACCCCCTTCATGTCCGTTTTACTGTGCGCACTCGTCATGTACATGTGCATGTCTAAAATACGGCCGAATCTAGCACCACGTGACTGTTCTAATTCTATATCTGTTAGCAGTCGCATAAACCATTCAAAACTTTTCTGGTCTCGGTTGATCCAGATAAAATCGACCTGAAATAAAAAAAATGAGTTTAAAGGGACTGTCCCGAATTGAACAGAGTCTAAAAAATTAAAGTCCTATCTATAGTACGTAGGAGAGAGGGATACATGGAATTTAATGTCCACTCAACACAACAAGGTCATTTCGGAATTAAATTTTTTTAAAAAAAAAACCATAGTGCGTATGAAATTTAAGCGCCGAAACATAGAGGCGTGGTGTATTTACTCTGTCTCAATATTCCAGCTCAAAATATTGAGCCGTTTGAACATGGGCGTCAAGAATGCTTATCCGGACACGTAACTCTTTCTTAAAAAAATTTGGGTCAATTGTTTCATTGGATGACCTGATAATCGATTCTCGTTTCTTTGGAGGTTTATACAGGGTATGACCCATGTTGTACTTGATAATGAAGGGTATATTGCACCTACCCATTGTGCTTATAAAATAAAAGTCTGGTTGTATCCAGATACCGTGTAATACAGCTTAGGACACCTGTCTCCATTCCCCGATGTAGACTGACGGGTTTAAGTTGTTTGTAATCGTACCACAAATATTGAATAGTTGCCCGGCCCTTAAGTATAGGATTTTAATTGATTGTAACACAACATTAAGCAGTTTTATTCTCCAAAATATTATCGGGATTGGCCCTTTAAGGCCATTTGATTAAAACACAGATCCAATTTCGTTTCGTTTTTTTATAGTTAAAAATTTCGTTTTTACTTGTGTTTACTGGCCATATTATATATAAAAAACGAAACGAAATATAGATCTGTATTTTAATTATAGATTGGGGTCAAGGCCCATTAACCTGTTCGTTTTTAAAGCCACGTCGTTTTACCCCGATGTTTTAATTGGAACTAGATCCCTCTGAAATAAATAAATTTCGTTTTACTTGTCTTTACTACACTAGGATCTAGAAGAGTTGTTATATACCACGAGTTCTAGTTGACGTAAGGGATTAGCCAATGAAACGGCCTGTTACGGCGAGGTGCATGGAACTGTGGGTAACCAACTAAAAACATCAACGCTGATTGGTTAATCAAATGTCTGACGTCGCTTGTATGACCTCTGACGTGACCTATCACAACAACCCTCCAGATCTTCATGTAGTGGAGGCCATCGAAAGTATAGACACAAAATATAGATTCTATATTTTAATATTTTCCGACGTGATTTCCTCTTGTCACTGATGCAGAAGGAGGGCCTGACAAGGATAACTGTCTAGTCGTTCGGATGGGACGAAAAACCGAGGTCCCGTGTACACATTGGAGTGCACGTAAAAGATCCCTTGGCAGTTGGAATTCGATATAAGAGTAGGCCGTAGCGCCGCTGCCCGGGCAAAATTTCCCTCATAGCACACTGTATGGCGTATGCCCGTCTTCAATTAGCTCAGGTTAAGTGCATAACAATAGGACGTTAAACCCCATTTCATTCATTCATTTTTTCTGTATTTTAATCAGGTTAAGATTGTATAGATTTGTGTACATTTTTAGATGTTTAGAGCCTCTGTGGGTCTTTATTCCGGGCTAATTTAAAGGCTTAATACCACTCCTGTTGTAACTGAATAATATGTCCCAATCTTTATTCTGGTCAACAAATTGTACCATTTTACAATATTCCAATTAATTGATTATACAAATTTCATCTTAACACACCGAATTTAAAAAATTGGAAAAATTCAACTGAACGATTTGAAAAGTCTAGCGTAAACCTTTTCAAATGTTACTTTGACTTAAAGATATTTTCGAACCCTCTGGACAAGTAAAATAGGATGTAATGGATAATTTACACAACAGGTAGGACACTTAAACATTTAGCCAGCAAAAGTGTTATTGTCCCTTTGAAGTAAGCAATTTAGTGTAGATTTTTGTACTTTGTTAAATGTTTGGGGCCTCTGTGGGTCTTAATCCGGGTCTAGGAAATTTAGTACAGATTTTTGTACTTTTTTAAATGTTTAGGGTCTCTGCTGGTATTAAAATCCGGGTCTAGGAAATTTAATTTAGATTTTTGTACCTTTTTAAGTTTCATTCTTTGTAGGTTTTGAGTACAGGAGGCGGTTCCACAGTTATTACAGGTGATGGTGGAAGCCTGGAATCTGTAGATGATACTCTGTAATATTGATGCAAACGGTGTTACACCTATACCAGACCCTATTAATATAGCGTGTTCTGTTTCAAATATATCACGTGTTGAGGTTCCAAATGGTCCGTCAATATATACCTGTAATATAAACCAGAGAGAGAGATGGGGTTTAACGTCCACTCGGCACAAACTAGGTTATATCAGGACTAACATATGGTTCAATTTTATTTCAATAATTCGCTCGCGAGTAAGGGTCTTTAACAGTGTGTGTTGGTGGGGGGGGGGGAGAAAACCTATATGAGGTTGGACAGGCGATCCCACTTCTTGTCACGTCCAACGGCAGACTCAATGACAGACCTTATGATACAGCGCGCACCTGCTAACCATTCGGCAATCTAACTCCCATTAATATAACGTCCTACTGTTCTACTCCGTCTGGTCTAATGAAGACGGTCACACGCCATACAGTGTGCAATGTGGGAAATTTCTGCCCAGGCAGCGGCGCTACGACCTACTCTTATATCGAATTCCAACTGCCAAGACATATTTTACGTGCACGCCAATTTGTACACAGGAACTCGGTTTTTTGTCCCATCCGAACGACTCGACAGCTCTTCTTGCCAGGCCTTCCGTCCTGCACCTCTGACAAGGGAAACCACGTTAGAAAATCTCGATAGACTTTCTCGGCAAGTGCAGGGATCGATCACGCGACCTCCATGTTAGCAAGACAACGCCCCTCTCCCCAACCCAAATTAACCAATTAATGTTAGCAGTCTGTTTGTCAAAATCAAAATCAATGGACCCATTGCTAGTTGTGTGGGTTGGAGAGAGGGTGTACGTCAACAAATTAATTAACTATAAAATATTTATCGTAATAATATAAATTAACTACCTTAACTCGGACTGACCTTTTCCTCATAGATGGCGTTATGATGGATTTCCGTCTACTCTCAGGTTTCTACAAAAAACAACAAGATAAGTTTTATCGTGAAATTGTCGTAAATCAGAACTCGACCGGTTGAAATTTGTCGCTCTGACCAGATATATTTAAATAAGGTAAACCCTGGGCATCACTGATTTGACAAACATCTCATAACACTTCCTATTACCCAACGCGACATTAATATTATGATCCTCACCAAGAAAAATAAATATGTTATTCTAAACAATCATGGGCTCATCAATAACAGATTCCAAACACTGACCTAATTAACACAAGGTATTTCTCAACAGCAGCTGAACTTCTAGAAACATTGCTATAACGGGAACGACTCGTATATCCATAGCTAAAACGTGTACGACTCGTATATTCCTAGCTAAAACGTGTACGACTCGTATATCCATAGCTATAGCGGGAACGACTCCCATATCCAAAGCTAAAACGTGTACGACTCGTCGTATGTCCATGGTTAAAACGTGTACGACTCGTATATCCATAGCTGAAACGTGTACGGGACATGCAAATAATGTCGGATGTCACAGAAATCCAGAGTGATCAGACATCGGATGTGACAGAGTCCACTGTATATCCATAGCTAAAACGTGCACGACTCGTATATCCATAGCTAAAACGTGTACTGCTCGCATATTCATAGCTAAAACGTGCACGACTCGTATATTCCTAGCTAAAACGTGTACGACTCGTCGTTTACCCATAGCTAAAACATGTAAGACTCGTATATTCATAGCTAAAACGTGTACGACTCGTATATCCATAGCTAAAACATGTAAGACTCGTATATTCATAGCTAAAACGGGTACGACTCGTATATCCATAGTTAAAACGTGTACGACTCGTCGTATATCCATGGTTAAAACGTTTACGACTCGTATATCCATAGCTGAAACGTGTACGGGACATGCAAATAATGTCGGATGTCACAGAAATCCAGAGTGATCAGACATCGGATGTGACAGAGTCCACTGTATATCCATAGCTAAAACGTGCACGACTCGTATATCCATAGCTAAAACGTGTACTGCTCGCATATTCATAGCTAAAACGTGCACGACTCGTATATTCCTAGCTAAAACGTGTACGACTCGTCGTTTACCCATAGCTAAAACATGTAAGACTCGTATATTCATAGCTAAAACGTGTACGACTCGTATATCCATAGCTAAAACATGTAAGACTCGTATATTCATAGCTAAAACGGGTACGACTCGTATATCCATAGTTAAAACGTGTACGACTCGTCGTATATCCATGGTTAAAACGTGTACGACTCGTATATCCATAGCTGAAACGTGTACGGGACATGCAAATAATGTCGGATGTCACAGAAATCCAGAGTGATCAGACATCGGATGTGACAGAGTCCACTGTATATCCATAGCTAAAACGTGCACGACTCGTATATCCATAGCTTAAACGTGTACTGCTCGCATATTCATAGCTAAAACGTGCACGACTCGTATATTCCTAGCTAAAACGTGTACGACTCGTCGTTTACCCATAGCTAAAACATGTACGACTCGTATATTCATAGCTAAAACGTGTACGACTCGTATATCCAAAGCTAAAACGTGTACGACTCGTATATACATAGCTAAAACGTGTACGACTGGTATATCCATATCTAAACTTATATCTATCGCTAAAACGTATACGACTCGTATATCCATAGTTAAAACGTATACGACTTATATATCCATAGCTAAAACGTATACGACTCGTTTTTCCATAGCAGTTTTTATATCCACACATATCTAAAACGTGCACGACTCGTATATTCATAGTTAAAACGTGCACGACTTGAATAAGCTAAAGAAATGTCAGACTATATATGAGCATATTCCTGAAGCAACGACCCGAGAAATCCCTCTCTGGCCATTGCTGGATTCGCTTCGGATTCTTGACATTTAAGTAAATGTGTCTATTCTTCTCGTTCAATCAAATCTACTACTTACGTACAGTAACATGACATTCCGTCGTTTAATCTTGGGTCTTCCTTAATATTTTGGACACAGATTTAAGTTATTAAAAACGTTAAAAGTCTGTTCGTTATCATACCGTAGTGTTTACTTTACGTCAATACCGATAGCCTCGTTTGTCACGCAATTAGTTTTGCTGCAATATCCTGCTATGCGTTGGTTAATATAGCATAAAAAAAACGTGCAGCCATGACGTAACGTTACGTAAACACAGTTGTCCTAATTAAACGTCTTGTTTTAAAGGTAATACCTTTGTAACGAATTCAGTGATTGGTCAGTAATAGGACCACTGGCCAGTCATAATTAGTGACAATAATACCCACTCAGTCCAGCAGGGAGTAGTCAGATTAGCTCTAATCAAACGGAACACTGCGAGGAGGATGATATAGGAGTGACTCTGGGAGAGATTGTTGATTACCAACTTTCAGGGGATATTTAACGTGCTATAACTGGTATACACGGTAAACACGATCAGGCAGGTTTCGGTTTCTTCCTGCAGTAATGATCGAAATCATTCGCACGATCTGTGCCAGCGGCCAAATTGGAAAAATGCCTCAGGCCTAATTTGCTACCCTTGTAAAATGACGAGATTATTATTATTATTATTATTAAACACGACATTTCGGCATAGATGCTTCCCATGTCAGACCCCTCTTACTTCACAACCGATGGTGGAATTTCCCTTATGAACTTACACTCACCATATCCATTCACTAAACAACACCCGTATTAGGTATTAACTTGACAGCACCCTACCCCCACCATTCTGCGTCACCGACAAGAAGGGGTCTGGTTTTACAATCCCGAAGAACTTTCCCGCCAATACAATGATAAAACCCTGACTTCCTGCTCAATGAGCCATACTCAATGTGGATCTGTGAATTAAAATTACACCCATCCCGGTTAAAATCTAAAACACGCTTAAAAGAGAGAGAGAGAGAGAGAGAGAGAGAGAGAGAGAGGGGGAGGGGGAAATGGGCGTCCATTCGACCCAAACTAGGTAATTTCGGGACTAACATATGGTTTACTTTTATTTTATTTCAATAATTCGCTTGTGCGTAGGGTTATCAGTAGGAGGAAACCAGGAGACCTGAAGAAAAACCAGGAGGTTGGAAAGGCGACCCTATTCCTTGTCACGTACAACCGGGGATTCGGAAACCACGCCAGTTGACTCAATGCCAGGCTTTATGATACAACACGTACGTTCTTATCACTTGGCCATCCAACCCCGCTAAAACCCGCTTAAAAATAATAACTTTATATTGACTTACTGGACGAATATTAGAACCCCTACGACGCTTGCCATGTTCCATACCGGCCTCCATATCATATAAACTCTCGCTGAAACCTGGAATACGATCATTTTTCAAATAAATGTATTTGGCTCAAAGATAAATTATTCAAGAGCTAAATTTGTCATCTTTCGTTTGGTCTCAAATGTTCTTTAAATCATTAATTATATATTTATTGAATTGCCAAAACTTATATTAAAGGGACAATAACACTCTGACTGGCTTGACAGGTCGAGAATTTTGTTTAGCCTTATTCTAACTACTAGATCTTTAAGTGTTCTACCTGTTGTATAAATTATCCATTAAGTCCCATTTTACTTGTCCAGGGTGTTCGAAAATATGTTTAAATCCATGTTACATTTGAAATCTAGGCTTTATGACCATTTCCGCCATAATTTAAAGATTCCGATTTCTGTAGACAGTGTATTCAATCAACAAACGTCACGTTTTGTATTGGGTTTGGGGAATTACCAGGGAATTTTATCAAACCAGCAGCCTTGAGACAATATCTCTGCTTATTTAGGTATACACATTCTACAAAAGACGCAATTTGGAACTTTTTGTAAATGCGACACGTTTTCCTGTTTAAAGTAAACCGGTAGCCGCATGTATAAGCCTAGGTACATATCACTTACTACTGCCAAACAGCCGAGATTAGATGCGTAGAATCTGACGAGGTTTGCCGAATGGATAAATAAAATAAAAACCAAGTACTAACAATCCAAACCATAAATTAGTGAATACCTTTATTATTAACCCCGGCTAGTTCTAGCACTGGGTTATATTCTTCAAAATATTCATATAATTTATTCGTCCAGTGACCGACTGACCTCACGTGCAACCAAAAAACCCCTGAAAATACAAATAAATGTAAATAACTCCTTATTAGGAAATTATTTGTTATCCTCAATTTATACTGTGTGGGGCAAAGTGGACTATTTGTACCGTGTAGGGTAAACTGGACTATTTGTACCATGTAGGGTAAACCCGACTATTTGTACCGTGTTGGGTAAACTCGACTATTTGTACCGTGTAGGGTAAACTCGACTATTTGTACCGTGTAGTGTAAACTTGACTATTTGTACCGTGTAGTGTAAACTGGAACTTTTGTACTGTGTAGGGCAAAGTGGACTATTTGTACCGTGTAGTGTAAACTTGACTATTTGTACCGTGTAGTGTAAACTGGAACTTTTGTACCGTGTAGGGTAAACTCGACTATTTGTACCGTGTTGGGTAAACTCGACTATTTGTACCGTGTAGTGTAAACTGGACTATTTGTACCGTGTAGGGTAAACTCGACTGGACTAATTGTACCGTGTAGGGTAAACTCGACTTTTTGTACCATGTAGTGTAAACTTGACTATTTGTACCGTGTTGGGTAAACTCGACTATTTGTACCGTGTAGTGTAAACTGGAACTTTTGTACCGTGTAGGGTAAACTTGACTATTTGTACCGTGTAGTGTAAACTGGACTATTTGTACCGTGTAGTGTAAACTGGAACTTTTGTACCGTGTAGGGTAAACTGGACTATTTGTACCGTGTAGGGTAAACCTCGACTCGACTATTTGTACCGTGTAGGGTAAATTGGCCTATTTGTACCGTGTAGGGTCAACTGGACTATTTGTACCGTGTAGGGTAAACTCGACTGGACTATTTGTACCGTGTAGGGTAAACTCGACTATTTGTACCGTGTTAGGCAAAGTGGACTATTTGTACCATGTAGTGTAAACTTGACTATTTGTACCGTGTAGGGTAAACTTGACTATTTGTACCGTGTAGGGTAAATTGGCCTATTTGTACCGTGTAGGGTCAACTGGACTATTTGTACCGTGTAGGGTAAACTCGACTATTTGTACTGTGTAGGGTAAACTCGACTATCTATTGTTCTTAAGAATTCTATTTTCATATATTACAAAGCGTTACAACGACTCAAAATAAAAATAGACCTATTTGTCCTTATCATTTGTTTTCGATATAGCGTTATTTTTTTATTTATGGATTTTGAAATAAGCCTATCTTTTACAAAAAAAACGGGAAATGTTTTGGAAAAACACATACGAAAAAAAGATTTCTGGTAAATTTTGTTTCCTGAAGTTTTAACGTAGTTGCTATGGGAGATACAGTCTGGTGGTGTATACCTTGTAATTCGTTGCTATGGGTGATCTAGTCTGACCGTATATAAATTAAAATGGTACCTTGTACCACTAATTTTTGGGCTAGATACGGGCTATGGATGATCTGGACTGACCGTTTGTAAATTAAAGTCGTACCTTGTAACTCCGGTGCACTGCTGATGGTAAAAGGATGCCATTCGTTACTGGCGATATCTGGTATCTGTATAAATACATAATCCCCCGGTCTGTATCTCCATCTTGGTGGTTTGGATATTACCAGATGGGTTACCTATAAATAACAATCATCATCACCATTACAGTGTGTTACAACCACGAGGTCTATATGTCAATCCATTTTACAGATATTCCAGATGAAACAAGACACAATTTGAGGTCTTACAGTCAATCTCTTGGTGAATAAATCAAATTGAAATAGAACAAGCCAACAGTGAGGTTGATGTCCCCCGCCGAAATCCCAAAATAAATAGATGACACATATTAATTAATCGCACATTTATTTTTTTCAAAAGTATTGAGCAATCAAACTATACACTAAGTTTCATCACTCTCTACCAGATAGAATCAGACATTATTCTTCATCGAACTCCATCAATGCATTCACCTAATGTACGCCTTCACCTAGTTTGAACATTCTACCTTAATTAGAAGGAGAATTTGTGTGCTTCAAAGTCACCTATCAGTTGCTTATCGCTCTGCTTAACCTCAACAGAAAATGTTCATTATTGAACTTAGTCAAGGTATCGATGAAATAAAACTATATATCAAGTTTCATCACTCTCACTTAATTACAACTAAAGTTATTGCGTCCCAAAGCATTAACCAATCAAATTGCTAATCTCTGCTTACCCTAAGCGGTAAATGCTCATCTTCGAATTTCATCACGGTATTGACCTAATAAACACCTACACCAAGTTTGAATATCATGGCTCAATTAGAAGGAGAGTTATTATGTTCCAAAGTCTCGGCTAATCAAATTGCTTATCGCTCTGCTTCCCTTGAGCAGAAAATGCTCATTATCGTACTTAGTCAAGGTATTGATGAAATAAAACTATATACCAAGTTTCATCACTCTCACTTAATTACAACTTAAGTTATCGTGTCCCAAAGCATCAACCAATCAAATTGCTAATCTCTGCTTACCCTAAGCGACAAATGCTCATCTTTGAACTCCTTCAAGGTAATGACCTAATAAACACCTACACCAAGTGTGAATATTCTAGCTCAATTAGGAAGAGAGTTATTGTGTCCCAAAAAGTGTGACAGACGGACAGACAGACAGACGGACAGACAGACAGACAGATGGACAGACGGAAGAACTCATTTTAATAGTCCCCTGCTTTTTTCGAAAGGCGGGGGACAAAAGAACGACACAGCAGAGATTTTACCACTGAAGCTCTTGCAGTGGCGGGCGCTTAAAAGAAAGAAGGACGGCACCACACACAAACAAATATACAGAAATCATAAATAACAAACGTACACATCAGATCAAGTGAATGGATCCCAGCTGCACTGCTGACCCCCAATGTGTGAAGTGAACCGCCATGTTATAAAACCGTTTTTAACTGTACATAAAAGCCAGATGTTTTTTTAAGCTGTCTTTCGAGATGCGCCAGTGCATATTTACACTCTACTAGAGTCAGGCAATATAGAGGAAGAAGAAGGATCCGCCGGAAAATCCAGATGGCCAATGCAGGGATCGAACACCCGACCCCCCAGGCTAGCGAACCCGTGCCTTATCTACATAGCCACCGTGATCCCCCGGCGGCTAGGCGTAAGCACCCTTAAGTGCGGTACAGTCCCGGACCTGTATTGATACAGACGTCAATCAAAATGAAAGACGAACTAACAAGAAAATATTTTCCAAACGTTATATAATACTAATACTAGTGTAGGTCATGATCGGCTATGTCCTACATGATATATGAAACGTACTTGAAATGAACTGATATGGGGTTTTACGTCCCACTATTATGCACCTAACCTGGGCTAATGGTGACGGGCATACGCCATGCAGTGTGGTATGAGGGATATTGTTTTGCCCAGACAGCGGCGCTACGGCCTATTCTTATATCGAATTCCAACTGCCAAGAGATCTTTTACGTGCACGCCATTGTGTATACGGGACCTCGGTTTTTCGTCCCATTCGAACGACTAATTAAACGTACTTACCCTTGAAGGTAGAAGATTGACTTCAACAATGTGTGTTTCACCATAAGCTGCTAGTTTTAATATTTTAGATCGTGATATCTTCTCCACTAGAAATATTACACCAGGGAGTATAAACCAGATCCAGAAGTTCTTGGCGTGAATTATAACCAACAACCAGAATGGTATGTACAAAATATGGGTCCAGTAGAACACCTACAATATAAAATATGGGGTTCGTTAAAACATCCGCAATACAGAACACCTGCTTGGGGCCGTCGGAACATATATTCCAGACCGTTAGAACATATGGGCCTGTTAGAACATCCACAATACAACACATGGTCCCTTAGAGCACCTGCTTGGGGTCATTGGAACATATATTCCAGACCGTTAGAACATATGGGCCTGTTAGAACATCCACAATACAACACATGGTCCATGAGAGCACCTGTTTGTGATCGTTGGAACACATGGACCTGTTAAAATACTCACAATACGAAACATCTGTTGGGGTGTCCGCTGGAATAACTACTTGGGACCGTTAAAAAACATGGGCCTCTTACCCATGTGGAATACAAAATGATCCTTTAGAACATATGGGTAGTCAGAACACATATTTGGACCCGTTAGAAGACCCACAATACGATACATGGCTCGTTGAAACGAACACCTACAATTTCTCAGAATTTTCCACGCTGGATTGCCCTTGTCAGTGGTCCAACAGGGGTGAATGTCAAGGGGTGATAAAACACGAAGTCCCAGGGAACACGTAAAAGAGAACTTGTCAACTGGAAAATTTCCCCCATAACATACTGAATGGCACCTGCTCGTCTTCGTTAGCCCTAATAGGACGCTAAACACCATTTTATATCAGGTTTATTCATTGTCATTTTCTTCCTTGGATCAAATTGATTATACCTGAAATTTCCCGGATCGTCTGATAAACGGCAAGGAACAAATAATGATGACAATAAGTATGGCGTCCAATATAACACCAGACAAGGGAGCTAACCCATACACCCATCCTATATCGGCTTTTGTTGTAATCACAAACTCCGGTAGAGTCAAATTCAAATGACGGGACACAAGAGCTAAAATATATAAAAAGTAATTCAACCATAGAACTGATTTTTTAATCCCGAGTAAGAGCTAAATCTGCCCATTGCAGGTGTTTTGTTAGGTCTGGAATGTTATATCAACTATTAATTAGACCTTTGTTAACATGACAAGGCCGAAATCAACTCTCGATGTCATCGGATATTTTCGATATTAAGTAGATTAGAACGGTTCGGCCATTGTGTGATTTAATTTAAAAATAGAGAAGCGGGACTTGCTTGGTTGATGAAGGGGCTAACAGAGTAATTTGAATGAAATTTCAAAAAAATTCAGTTTGCATTATCTATTTTCCCATGTTCGTACCCAAGTTCATCTGGATTTTCCGGTGTAGATTCCCCTTGTCAGTGATGCAGAACGGAGGGCCTAACAAGGACAGCTGCCTAGTAGTTCGGATGGGACGAAAAACTGAGGACCAATGTATCCATTGGCGTGCACATAGACTAAAGATCCCTTGGCAGATTGATGTCGATATAAATACAGGCTGCTTCCCGGGAAAAATATTCCCCATAGCATACTGCATGACGCAGGTCGTTTTCATAATCCCAGTCTATTTTTAGCGATTTCCGATAATAAAGGCCAAAATAATACACAGTGTTTCATGTCATGGGACGAAGAAGCCTATTGATTTTCGGCGATTTCCGATAATTACTGCCAGAATTATGGCCCTTGATCACTTAAAAAAATCTCGTGGACACTATAGAAGCTAAAGATGAAGCAGCCGATTAATTTTCCATTATAAAGAAAATAAATTCTACTTAAGTACTTACCAGCATTCCCGAAATGTGCAAGAGAATGGATGAGACTGTGTAGTCCTATCATCATACCAACAACTTTATGTAATAATATATGCTGGTCCAAGGGAAGGAACTGTGACTGTTTAAACGAGCGTACGAATGTTATACACCGTCTTAACATACACACTAATATAAACGAACAATTGAAATTTAGCGCCATGCCACAACCACGTGCTACTATGATAAAACCGTTGGATGTCCGGTAGTTATAGCAACCAAGGACAGATAACCCAATATTCACGAGGAAGTACAGCAGGAACAGGATACCCTTCTTTCTGTTATTTCTCCAGTACTTGATCGTTAAATAACGATACGTCGTCTTCTCCTTCGTCTCTGTCGTTCTTGGTTTCAACCATTGTGCAGCACTGAAACGACAGAAATATCCAATTAGAACTGTCCAAGTAGACACATTGATAGTTCACAAGCGAGATAGAGAGAGAGAGAGAGGGGAGGGAGAGAGAGAGATAGATAGAGAGAGGAGAGAGAGAGAGAGAGAGAGATAGAGATAGAGAGAGAGAGAGTTGGGGAATAACGTTCACCGGACACAAAAAAGGTTTCTCCTATGAGTAACATATAGTTATATTTTAATTCTGCTGTAGCCATAATCATTATCAAACTTAGTCTTTGGCAATATGGCCCGAGTTCACAAAGCATTCTCAAACAAAAGTTCAAAATTTTCACAAAATTGTTTGACTTTTATAAAAAAAAAACTTTTACTGTTTTTATGTATCAAATACATCAATGTTTTGTGTTTCTAGATCAAACATATTTCTAATAAACAGTGATTCAGTAATTGAAAGTTGAGTAAATACTTAACTTTAGTCTGAGAATGCTTTGTGAACTCGTAGCCAGATTAAAATACAGATCTATATTTCGTTTCGCTTTTTTACTAGTGTGGTAAATACAAGTAAAACGAAATCTTAACTATAAAAAACAAAACGAAAAAGGATCTGTCTTTTAATCCGATTGGTAGATTGATTGCTCGAGTAATTGTTGCATTTTTACTAAGCCCCGAATGGTTGTATTTAGGACTATAATAATAATCAAATATATAATTACCCTATAGTCAGATTTTCTAGAAGTCCCGGATGTTTCTCGAGTTCTTCCTTCAACTCGTCGAATGATATAGAACCGCTTCCATCTGTGTCTGCTGACTCGAATAATACGTCGGTTAAAACCTCAAGATCTGTATCACTGACACTTAATGAACTTTCCTGTACACTGGACTGTAAAACTGTCAATAATTCATACTTGTCTATACTACCATTACCTAGAATAAACAGAAATAAATGAAATTAGTTAGAATTCACAGAGATAATTCGAATTGAAATCAATGTCCTACTTATCTAGGTAGTGGCTGCTCTGTGGGTAGGACGTTGACTTGCTGGAGATCCTGTGTTCAGACCCTACGTTGGCCGAGAAAGTTCATCGTGATTTTCTTGTATGGTTCCCACTTTTCAGGGATGTACGACAGAGACTCTGGCAAAAGACAATGTATCCGGGTGTACGTTATCGATTAAACGATCGAACGTTCTACCCAGTGATACAAACATCACCCAGTCCTAGTCAGAAAATAGGTCAAATGTAAAAATTCTATGTTTTATTTTATAAATAAAAATATAAATAATTTTACCATCCACATCGTAGACATCAAATAGAAACTTGAGTTTATGTGCCGCGTCAGCACCTGTGAGCATGCGCAGACCATCCAATAACTCGTGTAGTTCTATTGTACCGCTACCATCTTCGTCAAACAGTTGGAAAAAACGCTCAGCGAAAAAAGACTGAAAACAATTTAGATTTATTAGAATACTTGAGTAAAAAATATTCTTCAAATCGCCTTCAAGATAATAACAAATAGGGCATTTTGAGACTGGCATATGGTCATTTCTATTTAAGATGGTCACGTGTGCAGTAACCGGAAGAAGCATACGGTTATCGTTGCTATGGTTACATGTTATTTATTGAGACTCTTCACCTAGCATTCGGCAAACCTCGACAGATTCCGGTGCCCTTCATCTAGACTCGGCTGTATGATGAAGTCGGCCATTTTGGAACTATTTTAAAGGACCCGGATAAACATGGTTGCCCCCAGGAGATGGGTGCCAGTCAAGTCGTCCACAAGCGAAGTCGTCCACAACCGTTGGTGGAGTCGTCCACAAGGCATTGATGATGTCGTCAACAACTATTAGTGATGTCGTCCACAACTAAATTTGTTTATGAATTTGTTAATGAATTTGAATAAAACGATTTACTTTGTTGTTTATTTGCCGGGAGAAAGGGTGACCACGCAGAAAAAAACTATACTAATTAAAAATACATCGTGTGGACGACTCCAAAAAACGTATTACAATATCCAGAAATTATTTACTTTGAGGTTTATTTACCGAGAGAAAGGGTGACCACGCAGAAAAACTATACTATTTACAAATACATTATGTGTCCAGAAATTATACTAAGTCGTGTGGACGACTCCACCAACGGGTGTGGGCAGCTTAACCAGATTTTGGGACTTTTTTGTAAAAGCGGAACATTTTCCTGTTAGAGTAAATCGGTAGTCGAGAAGCCGCATCGCAAATGTATGGTCGTAGGTACATATCTATGACTATCATACATCCGAGTCTAGATGTAGGTTACGGAGAGTACCGGAATCTGTCGAGGTTTGCCGAATGTTTACCTAGCTAGGAGAATGCTACTTCGGAGACAGCCCTGCACATTTTAGCACATATGACGTCAGATGTGGATTGTGAGTGAGGGTTAGAGTTAGGAACTACAGATTTCGTTAAAGTCTCAACTCCCCCATCTTCCTGAAGCAACGCCGCTTCAACACTTGGCTATTCCTAACATTTTAAGATGGTTGTGTTTACACGTGACTAATTATCATTCAAATCATTTTCCAATCAGAGGTCGTGGCACATAACACACTCACATTGTAGCACGTGACTGTAGTAAACAAATATGGCAGCCTCCACAGAAAAAGAACGAGACAAGTTTACAGCCGTTGAAAGTTTTTTTTTCAATTGAGAAACACACAGAAAACCAAAAAAGGCAATTGAAGCAGTTTTGGACCTTGACATTAATCGAACCTTGACCTTTGCATCTCGATTGTCACATATACATTTTTTTAGAAGCGCGAGACTTGATAATCGGGACGATTTTTTTAAGGAAGGATAAATAAAATAAAATGGAAGTAGTCTTATTTTTAGTAACTCATTTAACGAAGGAATCTGATTGGATCACGGTTGGGGCCGGTACCCAATCAAATTTAGTGCCGAAAAATGTAGAGTGTTGAGTGAAGGGCTTGATAAGCTGTATGTAGTTAAGGCGAGATCAAGCCTTCTATTGAAGATGCAACTCCCCTGGCTAACGTCTTAGATCATCATCCTTTGGTTAACATTAAAGTTATAATTTCATATTTTCTAAGAAAGTCAAACCTTATTTATTTCTATGTCTTTTGGTCAATCGACTTCTCTATATATTTAGAGAAATGGGGTTTAACGTCCACTCAACACAACTAAGTCATTTCGGGATTAACATATGGTCCAATTTTATTTCAATAATTCGCCTGCGCGTAGGGATCTTTAGCAGTGAGAGGAAACCGGAGTGCCCGGAGGAAACCCACGAGGTTGAGAAGGCGCCCCTATCTCCATGCCACATACGCTCACACCAGGGCCCGAAATCCCAGCCGCAAGCTAGAGGTGGCCGGCCAGCTAGAGGTCGAGTATTTGTGAAATTTATGGACCAAAATATAAAAGCATGGTGTATTTACATTGTCTGGGAATTTAAGCTGAAAATATTGAGTCGTTTGGACGTGAACGTCAACACTGCTTATCCGGACACGTAACCCTTTTAAGATTTCGGGTTATTTTTTTCATTGGGTGACCTGATAATCGATTTTCGTTTCTTGAGAGGTCTATACAGTGAATGACCCAGTACTGTACTTGATAACAAAAGGTAAATTTCACCTTCATATTATTTTTATAGAAAAGAGTCTGGTTTTATCCAGATACTGTATGATACAAAGGTCTCCATTTCCAGATGCAGGCTATCAGGTTTAAGTTATTACAAGCGTATCACAAACATCGGATTAGTTGATCGGCCTTCGATAATGGGTTTTAAACGATTTTAACACAAAATTAAGCAGTTTTATTCCCCAAAAAGTTATAGGGATGGGCCCTTTAAAAATATGGAATTGTAGCTTTAAATCACACTAAACTACAACTTGTACAGGTCACAATTATATGGAATACTGTTAGTCGAGAAAGTTCATCGAGACTCTCCGGTGTGGTTTCCCCTTGTCAGTGGTGCAGGATAGAGGGCAGCTGTATAGTCGTTTGGATGGGACGAAAACCGAAATCCTGTGTACACATGGGCGTTAACGTAAAAGATCCCTTGACAGTTGGAATTCGATATAATATCCCCCTCATACCCCACTGTGTGACGTAAACCCGTCTTGAGTAGCCCTGTCGAAGTAGAACAGTAAACCATTAAACCCCATTTCAATCCATTTCTATGGAATACAATCACTGCTTATTATTAAGTGATGTTTTTGGCTAGGCTTCTCTAATCATTATCAAGCAATGGTTTTAACCAACGATCCACTCTACTATTCCTGCTTCACGACAGCCAACTCAACTCATTTTAATTTACCATTGCTTGATAAAGACCAGAGAAACCGAATCGAAACGTCGTTCAGTAAACAGCAATCGTATTCCATAGAATTGTCAGCTGTATACTCCAGTTTAGGTATTAAATACCATTGAATCAATTTAACCCACAACTTGTATCATTGGTATAGGGAGCTGCGGTGACCCCATCAACTTTCTTGGTCAACACAGGGATCGAACACGAAACCTCTGAGCTACCCAGCCAACATCCTACTCAATTAGACACCGTAAAAAAAAGAAAGTCTTACCTCTTTAATATCCAGAGCTTGCTTGAATTCTTCAAAATCAATTTTCTTATCTTCTCCTGCTATTTGTGTGAACGTCTTTTCCATCTTCTCCAACCACGCGACATCTCCAATGACACTGCAATAAAAGTGCTGTTTAACAACAAATCCACAGGGGTCCTTAGTGCACCTTACATATTTCAGGGAGTTACGTATGTGTATTATGTTGCAAATAACTAATTATCACATTTCAAATAAAACTGTTCATAGCTCAGGTTATTTGGTTTCGTCTTTCATCAACGTGTCATAGATTATTTTAAATTGTAAAAACCTTTGTCATGGTTACCGAGCATATTTCAATAGGCCTGCACTTAGTATTTAGTATTTAATTATAACGAAGAAAGAATATTGTGTACACTTTTAAATACTTATCTGCACGGCCCCAACTGGAATAATAGAGACCTTTTTCTTTTAAAAGTAACATATTTGACAACGCCTCTCGCAATATTTATCCAGAAAACACTTATAATAATGTAGCGTTAAATGTTTAATATTCAATGGCGTGCAATTTTAATCTTCTGGATCTTGACTTAAAGATGCCTTCCCGGGTACAAACTTTGTGAATTGACGATATAATATGTGGACTAAAAACATATTCAATGTAACCAATCTATCAAACATTTGCTTCAATCCCCTTTCAAAACTTTGCTTTCGTCGTGGATACCCATAGCTGTAAGTAAGCTTTTTGTTAGACGCAATGTCTGCCAACTTAACTTCATTGTGGGAGGATCTATTTTTCAGAATGTATCCTTTATACTTACTGTACATTTACCATACTTACTGAGGCCTAAGTAAATTCTTAGTTATTTCTGTCTACTTCTTTTTAGACCTTTCAATCGCAGAGTCTTTTGTACGTTGACAACACTCAATGTCCCCCAAACCGCCTGACCATTCGAGCAAGAAGTAACAACTGCTCCCCGACCTAGGCTGGCAGACAATAAGCCAGCAAAACCTGTTTGGTTGCTAGTTAGTGATTCCCTGACAATATTGCCCAATGCTTGCCCCATGAGCGTTTCTTGCGTAATCCAGTATTTTTCTAGTAAGATTGGGTGTCTATACTTTCCATATATACCAAATTTGACATACTTTTATTGGAAATAACCACCCGATAAATACTTTGCTGGGAAACCAACTTTAAGCCAGTGTTTAAAACTAATCCGTAAAACCGCCGTAAGATATTAAATAATATTCAATATTAAGTGTGGTTTAATGGTCGACAGCGAGACATTAAGTAATAATTATATTGATACTGCACGCCAAATAATGGTACGCCAACATCAAAGGATGACGTCACATCTGTATTTTAATTAGTTATATTGTTCTACACAGGTGATAACTTTATTAGAGACCCAGTTGCACAAGGCGATCTGTGAGTAAATGAAAATAAGAATATTATGATGTAAGTCAATATATGAAAACGTAACATGAATATAAAATTATGTGACTGACACATTAAAATAAAATGAACTAAAGCTAATATTTACTTATGTATATTGAAGATGAAAAGAGAGTATAAAACTATAGGAAAATAATTGCATATTAAGATTTTAATTCCCTTTTCAGTCCTGTCTTAAATCTCAATATATCGTTAGATTGTTTGAGTACCTGGGGTAATGAATTCCAGAGTAAACTAGCCTTGTATTTAAAAGTTCTTTTAATGGCCTCGATACGACATTTTGGAAGATGTAATGAGTTTTTTGTTTCCGAACGTAGACAGGGAGTTGTAGTAGACATAGAAGATTGTAAACATAAATAATTTTGAAAGTAATGTGGACATTTGTCATTCATAATTTTATAAGTCAGTATCCCAGTGTTATATTTAATTCGTTGTTCAAGAGTTAGCCAATTTAATTGAGAAAACAAGTCTGCCGATCTTGCATCATTTTTCGCGTCCAGGATACTCCGCGCTGCACGTTTTTGAAGCTTAAATAGAAAGTCAATTTTGTTCTGGAAAGCATTATCCCAAACAATATTACAAAGTCTAAATCAGACAATATATAGGCATTATAAAACAAAATTTGGGTTTCTATAGGTAGATATATTTTAATTCTATTTAGAAGATATATTTTTGACCCAACAAGAGAGTGAAGCTTCATAATATGTTTTCCCCAGTCTAAGTGATCATCTATTGTAATTCCGAGTAGGACAGCTTCCGTTACATTCTCTAATTTTTGCTTTCCGATGGACAGGGAGATACATTTTTCACTGTCTCTTACTTTTTTTATTAACATACTTTTAGTTTTATTTATATTAATAACCATACCATTATCATTGCACCATTGGCTGATAATGTCTAAATCTTCTTGAAGACAACCTTGAATGCAGTCAAGATTTTTGTCAGAAAAATGAATGGTAGTATCATCAGCAAATATTTCGGGTATGACATTTTTAGTAAAAAGTAAAAGATCATTTATGAAAATCAGGAATAAAAGTGGTCCCAGGATAGATCCCTGGGGAACACCACATTTTAGTTTCCTTTGTATTGATTGGAGATTACCAATACAAGACAGACTTTTTTCATTTCGGTTTGCTAGATAAGATTTAATCAAATATAACAAATTAGGATGAAATTTATAAAACACAAGTTTGTCAAGGAGGAGCTTGTGATCAATAAGGTCAAAAGCCTTACTAAAATTCAGGTAGACAACACCTGTTAGTTTACCTTGATTTAAAGCTTCAAGCCAACTAGTGCTGTAGAACAAGAATGATACTCTCTAAAACCTGACTGATTTACATAAAATAAATTGAAACTATCAAAGTAGGACTTAATATTGATAGATATATGTTTCTCAAAAATTTTAGAAATGGTTGGTAAAATTGAAATTGGTCTATAATTGGAAATGGTTTCTTAGGATCCTTTTTTAAAAATTGGCACTATTTTTGCTTCTTTCATTTGATCAGGAAAAATACAATTTTTTAATCACCTCAGCTGAAATTTTTAAAAATTTTGGTCCAAGATTGTCTAAACCAGTAGCCTTTTTTGGTTGTAGATTTTTAAGATATTTCAGTACTTTTGAAAATGATATAGGAGTTAAGTCATAGAGAAAATTTAGGGGGACTTTGTTATTTATATAATTTTGAATAATATGTGGTTGTTGGATCGGTTAATAGGGAGGCTTTATAGAGTCTGTTATATTGGTAAAATATTCATTCATAAATTCAGTAATTTGAGAAGGGTCAGTTGTTTTAAAGTCATGATATTCGATAGTTTGCGGGTAATTTGGGCCTAATGAAGATTGTCCTTTTAATAAGGGCATGTTTATTTAATACAGTAAGAATGAGGTCATACAAAGCTGGCAAGGCGGTTTCAATATCATTCATTAGCTCTATATTGGAAAATGGGGAGTTGATTAAATCAAATAAAAAATTAGAATCCTTAAAATTCTTAAATTGTCGATATTGAATCAGGGTGTGCCTATTTTTTAAAGTTTTACAATTTTGAATATTCTTCATTGAGAAAATTACAGAAAAATGATCACTTAGACTGTATGGAGGTATTTTAATTTCTTTAATATTAATTGGTACGTTAGTATAAAGATGATCTAAAATAGTAGCTGTAGAATCGGTTTGTCTCGTTGGTTTCGTAATCATCTGTGATAAAGAATATGATGAAATAATTGTCTGCCAATGTTTAGGCACCGGAGAATTAAAATCAATATTAAAATCACCAATTATATAAAATAGTGCTTATGCATATTTCGATGAAATATTATACAAAATTTGTTCAAATTTCTCATACCACATAACATTAGAATGAGGTGGTCTATATATTAAACATAAAATAAAAGATTTGGAAAATTCAGGCGAGACAATAAGCCATATACATTTAACTTCGTGCATTTCAAATTCGAAAAGCCTTTCATATTTAATTGTATCTTTGACATAGAATAAAATACCCCCTCCCTCCTGACCAAGACGACCCTTTCTTTCGGTCACATAATTGTCAACATGCAGATCATCTAATATTAATTTATGTAAAAATGTTTCAGTCAAACCCACAATACTTATATTATTTGGTGGTTGAAATAAAACTTCGCGCATTTCATCAAGCTTGTTTTCCTTTTTTGTAATTAGACGATTTACATTTAGATGACCAATGATGTAATCTGATTTCCCATCACCCAATTTAAAAGGTTGGGTTATAGATGATGAATTCAAATTAAGTGGTGTCATTTCACCAGAAGGGTCATTCAGGGACAAACTTGATGAAATGTGAGAGCCTAAAGAAGATATAACACTGCAATCAATATCGGGTGTAGAGGTTTATCATTTGTAATAGGATCCCTTGCAGTTTGCACATTATTAAAACTATTTGATTCGGTAGTTGGGTTAAGCGAGTTAAAAGATGACACATACTTAGATAAATGCACGGTAAGGAAGTTGTTGTATTCATTAAGATCATTCCTGAGGCCATCATGTGCTGGAAGACATTTGAGTAAGGAATTTTCGGCGATATCATTGCCATTATGTTAATAAAATAAGGGATGTTCGCCGTGACGTCACAATGTGTCACTTGACTCGAGTGGTTGGCAATATCGGTTGTTTACAAATGGCTGACTGGCTGATATAGCTTAAAGAAAGTCATTTAGCGCTGTATATAATCTGATTAACGTTGTTTTTAAATGTTAAAATATGAGGAGATGGCGACTACACGATGACGAAGCCATTTACGAAGACACAAACGGGTTTTTCCTCCCTACGACGTATGACAATCTTCTTATTATTACGCTACTATTTGCAAGAACTATTATAAATAACCTTTTTATTGTTTATTCACTTAGAACTTGTTATTGCAATTCAATGGTGGAATTGTTGTATTTAAACAGTTATTAAAATTGGAAATAAAATTGTGAGTCTGCAAAGTAAAAATGCAATTTTTTGAACAATCTGCAGGGACCATAATCAGGAAAATTGTTTTATTTCAATAATTGGATTGTGTGTGGGTTCTTCTGCAGTAGGTGGTTAACTGTACTTTTTATACCCTCGATCAGGAAATTATAGACTCAATTACAGACCTTATGATTCCACACCCCTCCCACCCCATCCAACTATCTGCGAATCCAGTTAACTTTTGATGCCACATCCCTTACAAACCCTACCCAACAATCTGTGAATACAGTTACTGTTGAAAACTGAAATGGTACATTCTCCCTTGTCGCAATATAATTGTGCACAATTTTCATCAAACATGGACTATTTAGTTTTGTAATTTATAAGGTGAGTTCCGAGCTTCGATTTGGATGAAGAGAGACATTGTTCATGGGGATTTGCAGTAAAAATAATAAATGAGAATATCTTTAAAAAAGAATTGAATTTATTTAAATAAATATGATTGTTTAAATATACATTATACATGTAATAAGTAATAAAGAGAATGGACACATTAACAATTAATTATTATAATATAGGATTATTAGTTACCAGTTCTGAAAGAAACAGGGGGGGGGGATATACCTTTGTAGGTAAAGGACTTAATAAGTCCGTAACTCAAAATCCTCCAAAATCTTGAACATCGAAAACGTGAATTATTTAAATCAACATTGATGATGTAAACCTACCGGGAAAAGATGAGCTTCTGATATCCGATATTTAAGATAAAATATTATTAACATTTTATTGGTTGTAATTGTAGTAAAAGTAAAAGGAAAATCCATGTGGTTCTTTGGTGGTTTGAGGGGAAGGTGAAGTTGTTGTACACACAAGTTTAGGAGGACTGCATCTTCCACAAACAGAATCTGATAAAACGTCAATACAAATATAATATCTGAGGGATAGCCATAAGCATTTTTTGTCTTGTAGAGTCCCAGGCTACGGAAGCGTAATAGGGCCACATTGTTTTTTTTTTTTTAATTCTGAATTTAATTTTTCAAGTTACTAACTTGAATTTTCAAGATACTAACTTTAATTTTCAAGATACTAACTTGAATTTTCAAGATACTAACTTGAAATTTCAAGTTACTAACTTGAATTTTCAAGTTACTAACTTTAATTTTCAAGATACTAACTTGAATTTTCAAGATACTAACTTGAATTTTCAAGATACTAACTTGAATTTTCAAGATACTAACTTGAATTTTCAAGATACTAACTTGAATTTTCAAGTTACTAACTTGAATTTTCAAGTTACTAACTTGAATTTTCAAGATACTAACTTGAATTTTCAAGATACTATCTTGAATTTTCAAGATACTATCTTGAATTTTCAAGTTAGTGTTATTTTATAAATAAGCGTTTTGATATAACAATACAGTATGTCATGCAATGCTTTAGACGATGGACGTCACGGATATAGACCGAGACACAATTATTAAGACATACTTCTCTTTAGGATTTTCTAATAAAGAAATTCGCATTCTTTTGGCTTATGAATATGGAATTGTTGTGAGTGAAAGAACAATGAAAAGAATAACATCCAAAAACGGATTATACAGACGGAAACATTATTCAGATGTTTTAGATATAGCTATGTATATATGCGAGCTTTGTAAAACTTCAAGTTGTCAGCATGGATATAGATGGATGTATCGTGAGTTACGTAAAGATGGATTTAATACAAACCAAGAGACTGTTCGTCTGTTGCTTGGCTTAGTAGATCCCGATGGAGTTAAATCAAGAAAGCGGCGGAAACTTCGTAGGCGTCAATATCGATCGAAAGGCCCAAATTCTGTATGGCATATTGATGGGTACGATAAACTTAAACCTTATGGAATATGTATTCACGGGTGTATTGATGGCTTTTCTAGGAATGTTCTGTGGGTGGAAGCCTGGTCGACAAATAATGATCCTAAAGTCACTGCAGGATATTTTATAGAAACTGTTAAAAGATTAGATGGGTGTCCTGAACGAATTAGGTCTGATGAAGGAACAGAAAATCGAGTTATTGAACAGCTCCAATATTTATTAAGACTCGAACACGTTGACAGATTTGCGGCGAAAAATAGTTTTCTGTATGGAACTAGTACATTAAATCAAAGAATTGAGAGTTGGTGGGGAATTCTAAGAAAACAGTGTTTAGACTACTGGATTCAACATTTCAAGAATTTAAAAGATGATGGATATTTTTCTGGAGATTTTCTGGATAAAAACTTAGTTATCTTCTGTTATCTGGGTGCAATTCAGGTTTGTATTGCTGTATACATAATATTATCATACATGTATATACAGGTATTTTTGTAGAAGATAACTTCCTGTTTCGCATTCAGAGGGGTGTTATTATGTAATACAGTGTATACATATCCTGATACTATGCAAGGATGCAAGACGCGTTAGCGTTTCAGGCTCTAATAAATAATGAAAAATCTCAGGGTATGAACTTGTTTGGCGTTTTGTAAAATTAGACCATTAAGCATCATGTTACAATGATGCATAAATTTAATGTTACCTAAGAAGCAGTATCACAATGTATTTTTAATTTAAATAGTATTTATTTCTGTTTACTCTTTTTATTAATGATAATCACCCATTGACTTCTAAATACTGATCAAAATTTCATGATATAAGAGACATTTATTTGGTTTTGTTACCTTACTAGTATTTTTTTTTTTAATTTCGTTTTCAGAAAGAAATTAATGATATGGTGGAAAACTGGAATTATCACAAAATAAGACCTTCCAAAAATAGTGAATGTCCACATGGTAGACCTATTATAATGTATACTTTGCCAGACCTGTATCAAGTTGAAGACCACCTTAAACCAATTGCAATTGATGCATTAAGATTGTGTGAATCTGAATGCACATTTAAAAGTGAATCTGCTTGTGACAAAACAATTAAAGAGATATGTGAAATAATAATGACAGAATTTGCTTGGGAGTTTCCATCACTAAACTCTGAACTGTGTGACTTGTACCTAAACCTTAGGCGAGAAATAAAAAGTGAACTTTAGAAAATTGTAGAAAGTTTATCTTTTTAAAGGGAATGATTATTCTAATATTTAATTAATACTGCTAATTGAGAAATACCATATATTTCCTCTGATAAACGCTAGGTCTCTAATAAGCGCTGGGCCTCTAATACGCGCCGGGGATCAAGGTCAATGTAGTAGACGCCTGGCCTTCCAAAATTCAAAAGACTTTTTCGGTCCAATTTTTTTTTAAATGTCTGTTTAACCTTAAATTCATTTTTTAAAATAGCGCCGGGTCTTCAAAGAGTGCCGGTCCTTTAATAAGGGGGATGTGGGGGTGGGGGGTGGGGGTGCTGCTGAGAAAATATACGCCCGGGCGTTTATAAGAGGAATTACTGTACTACTGGGCGATAATTTAACATCGTTGATATCTAGGATTTTTTAGTAATTAGTATTATTATTATTAGATGTTATATATATATATATATATATTATTATATATACAATATGGCTGTCGACGATGCATCTAGGGATATCTACGTTACTTTTAGTCATTGCTGAAGGGGAATGCTCCATAATCACAGGTGAGGGGAAAAGTATCCTCGTGTAGTTTATAATATGGTAGGATACAGCTATATACGCAGTTTTAATTATATACTAAAGTAACCCTTTAAGTTTGGCTTTACCACATGTAAATTAAATGTAAGGTTATGCATGCCGATCCACTGTACAGTATTAATTGTTCAATTAGGAATCTTGATTTAAAAAAAATATATTAACTACAAAACTATTTTGTCATTATTATTTGAGTGCGCGCGTGTGTGTGTGTATGGGGGAGTGGGGGGGTGTCTGTCCCCCGATGTGATTGACTAAAAATAGATGTGGGCTGTTTTTATGCCTGTATTGTTATTTCCGAGCTTGCAGTGATTGATTATGTACTAGCTTTAGTAATCAGTTTCACAGACGGCTATGTGGCTTAGTGGTTAGAAGGCGTGTTTCGGGCTGTGGTTACCATTCCATCTCCCCCCCCCCACCCAGCCCCTATACAGTGGTGCCCGAAGTTTCCCACAGTTTACAACACTGTATCTTGTATCATGCAGATGCATGTCCAATGTTGAATGAATAAATGAATGAATATTGTTTTATGGCACATCGACTCTGTATATCAGGTCAATTTGCGCCAATTCACATGTTATCGCAGATAATGTAATCTGCCTGCGTATATGCTGGAAGCACTTGCGCTGCAGGGGAAACCAGAGTACCCCAAATCGATCAGATAGGCTACTCCTACGCCTTGTCACTGAGATCACAGAGAACGGTACCTAATTCCTGGACCCCATTGATGACAGACCGATATGTTATCACTCGGCCACTTGACCACTCCCCTTTAGTCGCATTTTATGACATGCTGGGAAGCGATGGACTCCATTGTTGAAAACTGTTGTGTTGTATATATGGAGCTTAACTCATCCAACATCAATGTTAGGTATTGTTGTTAGAGGCGGCTTACTTTGTAGCCTACTTTTTTAAGCGTCGTACATAAAAAATAATGTTAAAGGCAGTGGTTGCTTTAATAGTGAATTACTACTGCTATTAAAACTTGTTGAGAACTACATAATTTTTTTTCTTCGTCTGTGAAAGGTGCGTTGAACATTTAGTGATAGTGAAGTATATGCCACTTAATGCATCGTCGTCAGCCAGGATTTTTTTAGTATTAGACTGTTTTAACAAGCTAATCCTAGCTGTCGACGATTTATTAAATGATATCTACGCCACAATCACCACGAACAATTACCCCTCGGGACGTGTATCCCTCGGACAATCACAATCCAATATTTCAGTCCGATTCCGGCATGTACATGTAAGAATGGGACCGAGGACATTCAAGAGCGATATTCAATGTGCAGATGTAGTAGTGTCCGAATTTTGAAAAATTTGAAAGTCTTGAAAATGGTTGCATCCAGGAGGTGAATGTCCGGGGGGGTAACTGCCTTTTGGGGTTAATGTCCGGGGGGTTATTGTCCTCGAGGGTTATTTTCCTCGGGGGTGATTGTGTCCGGGCGGGGGGGGGGGGTAATTTTCCGTCGGGTAACTGTCCGGCAACACAGCTGGAACATCAATTTAGGTTACAACTAAATATATTTATTTGTTTAAAAACGTATCACATAGTTTAGGATAGTTGTAACTTGCACGTGGCTAAGGTAGAGGTTTGTGTTGGTTTTTCACACAAAATTAATCAATTAATCCTTTATCTGGGACCTTCCCTAAAGATGAAATGATTAAAGCAACTAAGTACAGACACGAAATCAAAAAAATAAAATAAAAGGCATAACTATAATTTATACATGTAATTCAAATATCTAGCATAGTAAAACATCATGTACAATGTTATTTGTACATTACATACACTTTTGACCAAAAGAGGCTATTAATACGTTTTAATTACAGTTTTCGTATGTTATTATTGTTATGTGATGATCGTATTTTTACCATTTGTAGTACCGTAACAAACGTGATAACATAAGTAGCCTTAGATGTCTGTAAAAATTAAAAAGATGCACCAATCTTTAGTGTTAAATCTATTTTTTAGGGTTTATAATTGGAAACGGATTGAACTAAAAAGTGTTATCCTTATGTAAAGAACATGTCAATAAATCAATGCAATACGGTTACTACAACAGTTAGCAAAATTGCTCACACAAAATCCATAACCCAAACATCGCTTTTGAGAATATTGTTGAATTCAGATCGAAAATCTAGGTATGTATCATAATCTGATGGCAATTCGAGAATCATTCCGCATGTGTGACCAACGGGTCTGCGTTCTAATCCCTTTAATGTGTTAAATATGATAGAAATATCTTTGGGAGTACCATCATGGCCTAGTGTTAAATTATCAGAACCAGTACAGAATATAAGAAACTTTGACAAAACTTCACAAGGGAGATCCCGAATAAATTTTTTAAGAAATCCGCTGGTTATACTTTGAACTTCATCCATTTCCGGGAACTTCAAAACATTTACAACCTTTTTATTTGTCGGTCTTAATTTGCTGTAAATTCCGTCTATCGTGCTGTCTCCCAATGTAAAACCAAGAAGATTAAGTTGATTGAACCAACATTCCTTTACATACATTGGTTGCTGGATTAATTCCTTATGGGCAATTTCACCAACAATTTGTCTAATATTGTTTTTATTCGGCATTTTTCTACAATCGTGGACACTTAGTACATCAATTAGATCATTTTCGTCATAATCTTCATCTTGGTCTAATGCCGACTTGATAATAGCACATTCAGACTCGTTTATATATGATAAATATTCTGTAATGAGTGACGAGCTAGAATTAGCAAAAGTGTCCATTCCATAAATACAGCATGAAATAAATGCCCTGGACAACTGGATTGGAAAATAATTTTTTTGGTGCCATCCAAAAAACAGAATTGATGCAATTGATTTCCAATCGTTTTCTAAGTAGTCATGACGAAGTATTGGCACTTTTGAATTTCTTCCTAAAGCACATTCCTCAAAAAAGGAATTCCAAAATTCAACTAAAAAGTCTCTTAATACACCACCACCGTCTTCTGCTATTTCTGATTCACCATTTGGTAAAACGATTTCAAAAGTAAACGTGTCTCTCTTTAAATCATATTTTTCGTCTTTAAATATTTCCTTTGCTTCTTTAAATATAAGACCACGGTGGACCTTTATGTGGTGATGTAAAGGTGTGTCTACCTCTGCATTTTTTAGATTTTCTTGTGATTGTTCAAGATCTTGAAGGAATTGTTCTACAGAAGAAATTTCAGGATTTTCATCTAAGTCTGGTAGCCAATCGTCTTCCTCAAAAAGGACTGCTTGTGCTTCGCGGGTTTCGTCTACTTTTGATCTACTTCTTAATTTCGGCAATTCATATTCGACATGCACCTTCGTTTTCTTTGTTTCTACATCAGCACTGTCTGGATTGTCAGGTTGTTTGTTTTTTAATGCTAGTGTTTTATTTTGTTTAGTCTGTCTTGTTTTCTTTTCTTTAGTTTCTATTGGTTTTGGATTTTTTATCTTCATTGCTAGGTAAAATCGTAAATTTGATAGTTTTGTAATGTCACTGACTTGCTGAACACTGACATTTTCTTCAAGTGGTATATATTGGAAATCCATTATGTCAAATAAATACTCTTCTGCATCACCGAACTTGGCCGATGTTCCATTTGGGAAAAAAACTTCTAACGCACTTTCAATAATTTGTGTTTTTTTAGATAGTTTCGGTATATATAAATTTCTGTTTCCACCTCCATTTTTGGTGCGCACCGTATGGTAACGGGCTTCAGCTTCATTAAACATCATAATACCCATACTAATCATTTTTTCACGTTTTTCAGCATGGGCGAATTTCTTCTTATTTGGATTTGTTGTTGGAAATTCAGTGCTAGTGTCTTCTGTTGCTGATTTTAATTTGATTCGCAATGTTTCGAATAAACTATGTTTTTTAGTTGGCTTTTCTTTGCCTTTTGTAAAGTATTTTCTGAGTGCTATGCGGTCACCATAGGCTGGTATAAATATGCTTAATTCCTCATCTACGGAAAGACATGGTAGGAGGCATGTGAAGGTCTTGATCATTTCAGATATTTTACACTTAAAATTACTGAATTTTAATGAATTTTAATATAAACGTATTAAATATCTAGTCAAATGAGAAATATGTCAAGTTTGTGATTTTAGGGGAGTCAAGAAAACAAACCAAACCCTTGTTGAGAAGAAAATAAAATTGTAAACAAGGGGATAATCAAATCGATATAATGAGAATGATATAAACAGTATTTAAAATCACAGATAATAAGCACAAAGACATGTAAAATATGGAAGCTGATGACATAGATCTATAAAATATGGATGGACAAGAAACATTAAATTATGAAGCATTTAAAAATATCTATAAATATGCCTACGAACATGTTAATTGGGGTAATATTTTTAATATTATTTGGCAATGAATTCCATAACTGAGGTCCTTTCTGCTCTATGTACAAAGATATGTGCAAGCAGGTGTTAACAAGTAGCATGTGTACCATGGAAATTGAAAAGAGATTGATGGAAAATAATTGTTTTAGTTTTTAATGTTGAGTTAACAATTTTCAACATACATATAACCACTTTTATCTAAATTATCTATTAAAAAAGGGTCTTTTAGGTCAGTGGGTCTTTTTCTAATCATGACGAAGACGTGTTTGTCAGCTATAAGTAAAAAGTATGTGCTGGTTGTAATCTCTTGTAACGGAAAGCTTTACCTGAAAAAAAAAATGAATTATAGATTTTATCAAATCAGTAATAACAACAATTTTTTTTTTTACATACAGCAATTTATTACTTACAGCCTTATACTTGATAATGATACTACCTACATGGAATGAAATGTCTATAAAAATAAATATATATATATATTTGATTTAAATTTCAACTTACTTATGCGCCTCTTATGATTTATAAGCTTTCATGGATTCATTAGTGTACAATGATGGTGTATCATTCATACGGTCGGTAGAGGTAAATCAAATGTCACCAACAAAAGTCAGGTGCGGACACGTGTTCGGATCTCCGCTCCATTTGTCTTTCAAACTGTATATGGACCTGGCAAAAACGTCGTTTCCGAATCGTAAGATAACTACATTTATGTGTATGTTTAGCATCTAACGCCAAAGAAGGGAAATAAGCTGATGTGAAAGTGTCAAACATTACATTGTCGCTCGCGTCAGCCATTTTTACTATTATTCGCGTGGGCTGGAACCAATTCTTGCCAACCAGTTATTTCGCGTGACGTCACATCGGCTTCTAGCGAACATCCCTGGATACAAGACTTAGCCTTATGCCCAGCAACACCACAGGTTCTGCAAGTAACATAATCTCCATTTCTGCAGGTATTGGTATTATGTCCTCGTTGCTGGCAGTAAAAACAGTAGTCACTTCGTTTGGTATAAACATTTTCTTTGGGTTTAACAATGGGCAGGTGCTTGTCGTAGGATTGGAGTAGTCTTGAGGTACCTCTGTCAGATAAATGTATACCATCTTTCCAAAAGCTTGAAGATTCCAGTATGAGGTCTGTTGAAAGTCGAATGAAAGTTGCTCATAATTCTTTAAGTGATTAATTGGTAGAACTTCTACATCTCTTCGGGGGGTAATTTCAGAGGAATAAACATCTGTTGATGGGGAACTGTATTTTATATGCTGGAAAATTTTAGTATAGTCTTGTTTTATATATTCTGTTGTCTGGCCTTGGGAGACGTCATTTCCATCTGCTTGGATGATGATTTTATCGAAATCTGGAATGTTGAGTCCATCTATTTTATGAAGAATTGTTTGAAGCGTTGCTCCACGATGGATGTGAACTTCAACATTACCAGATAATCCTCTCATACTAATTCGTTGAAGTATCGAACTGCCTACAATCAGAGTTTTCTTTGGTAAGCAAGGTTTATTCTCGGGAGGATTGCATTTTGAGCTGTTTTCTGGTTGATGTATATGAGGTTTAATTACGCTGTTAACAGGTGTTTCTATGGGTTCAGTGATACCATCTGTTTGTGATTCCATGGTTCTGGTTGACTTCTTTATGGCTTGTTGAAGATTTGATAGCCGTTGTTCTAATTCCTTAATTTTATTTAGAAGGCAATCTCTGTCCGACTTGTTGTAGATGGGACTGTGATCAGCCAATTTAATAGGCGTTGAAGTTGTTACTGGCACTGGTGTGTTGAGTGGATCATGACTTCAAACATCCTGAGTTTCATCTATAGTCATTAAATCACTAGCAGATTTTCTATCGGAAGAAGAATCATTTTCGAAAATTGAAGATTGGCTAAAATCATTGTCAACTTGACGAATATCATAAAATATTGTTGTAATATCTGGAAATTTCTCTTGAAACCATTTAAAACATCCTGCTCCTTGAATATGTATCAACTGTGTAGTTTTATGGAGATGCAACACGACTTTCATGTTTTTATATGTCAATGAATATAAAAAAACATTTCCACCTTTGTCTTCAAAGTTTTTCTTATCGTAGTAAGCATAAATAATATTTCGTAAGAGCTTAAAATAATAATTAGTATTAAATTTGATAGATATGCTGCAGCAGTTCTGTTGGTTATAGTTTATTACATGAAAAAATTTAGAGTTTTCTGTCTGTGGTTCGTCTGCTTTCTGTGAAGTTGAAAATCCAAAGAAGGATGTTATATTGAAATAACTGTTGAGTAGAAATGATGCCATTTTGATAAAAAAAAACAGGAAGGTAGATCCAATAAAATATATAAATATTGTTGATAAATAAACAGTAGATACTGTAAAAAGGTCAAATTATTCCAGTGTCCAAGACAAAAAGATTCCCACTTCACAATAAATCACTAGAATATAAATAAGTGAAACATCTCTTATTTCGATCAACTAAAATATTGATTCAATCTGATTAGTTCATTTCCATAATTAATTGATGAGAAATCTCTATATACATGTACATGTTCGTACATTTTTTGCAAATTTGACCAGGGGACCTCACACTAGAAAGGGACCCTGAAGTTCCCCAACTTTATGTAAGAAACTGGCCTGACAGCAGGAAAACTCACATTATAACATAAACTGTATAAATCTATCAATCAGTTACTAATTGTGAAGTAAAGCATATTCTCTAACTTCAGGCCTCCCAAATTAATATAATCGACCTGTCTCATATAATTTAATTTGTTTCGAAACATTAATTCCAAATTATTTTAATGACATTTACTCGTAGTAATTGAATATTGAATATGATTAATTACTGAGCAATATTTCGATTAGTTTCTAATTTTATCATTCGCTTGATATATACTAGAGAAGCCTATTGTTACCATGGTATTTAGAAAAGCCTAGTTGCAGTGTTACTAAGTAATTGTATTAAATATGAATTGTCACCTGTGTTAAAGGAGCTAAGTCGCTAACATTTTGGACCTAGAAATGGACACAAATGGGTAGCATCGCATAGAATAATGTAATATGAATGTGTATACCTGATTTGCATTCAATTGATGCCGTTTTTAGTCTAATTTCAAAAAAGTTATGTACGGTGAAATCGCGAGGTATTCCAATCGATCGGCGATTGTCATAGCGTCTTGTTAATCCAGTCTACACGGGAAGTGTTTTTGCGCTTCTTCTTCTTTTTGGTGTTTAACGTCTGCTTCCACTTAAGTGATATCACAGACAAGACATAGGAGAGCCGAAGCTGCTTCCTGATTTTTAGAATATGATTTTACAATCTTTCCATTTTGGCCTTAGGCCATGGATTAGGTTTTAGTGGGAAGTTCTTCCCTTTATTTAATAAAAACACATCGTTGGTAGATGATCTCTTCTTCTGGATTGGTAGATGTCTTCTTTGTGGGATTTGTGTTTAGGTACCAGGCCTGTCTTCTCGTGGCCTTCCCTTCCTCCACTATCCCACTGGTATTTGTTTTGGCAGAATAGGGTTTAGATGCCGAGCCCGTCTGATCATGAATCCCTCTTACTCCACTATCCCGCCAGTTTAGTAGATGTTAGTAGTAAATTAAACTAATATAGAATTAAATAAAGAGAGTATAATAAAGTTGTAGTCAAATAAATTAAAGGTAATAAAATAAAGTAAATTAAAGTAAAAGTAAAGTAAAGATAAAGTAAAATGAATTAATTAAAATTTATTAGTTAATTAAATTAAAGGTAATAAATACAAATAAAATAAAATAAAATAAAATAAAATAAAATAAAATAAAATAAAATAAATAAAATAAAATAAAATAAAATAAAATAAAATAAAATAAAATAAAATAAAATAAAATAAAATAAAATAAAATAAAATAAAATAAAATAAAATAAAGCAAAATAAAATAAAATAAAATAAAATAAAATAAAATAAAATAAAAAGTAAAGTAAAGATAAAGTAAAATGAATCCATTAAAATAAAGTTGTAGAGTGGTTGGGCTTCCTTCGAGAGGACGTTTTTACTTCCCCACCCTACGTCGTATAAAAAAAAAAGTTAGGATAAAAAATAAGTAGAAAAAATAAAAAATAAATTGAGGTAATAAATAAAAATAAAATAAATTTAAGTAAAAGTAAAGTAAAGATAAAGTAAAATGAATAAATTAAAATAAATGTATAGGATGGTTGGGCTTCCTTCGTGAGGACGTTTTTACTCAACCATCCTACGTTGTATGGAGAATTTATCCAGCCGTGACCCTTTCTTATTTCACTAATTTACATAGTCCAACTGTGTCCATTAGGGTGTGGATTTCTTCGAAGATTTGTAGCTTCAGATCTGGTCTAGGGAAGAGTAGGTTCTTAGTGTTGAATGGTATGTTATTGGTCTCCATCATTCTCACTAAGTCCCGTCTCTCTTCCTTGTAAACCTCGCAGTCTACCAGGACATGGTTGGTGGTACACTCTTCTCCGCACTCACAGACGATGACTTGGTGTTTGTAGTCTCGCAGCCGCTCTTTCACCCTTAGTTTCGATATGAGTCTGCATATATCTCGTCTAGGGTGATTGGTCGCTGTCTTGGTGTAGATCTCGTCATCCAGTCGGAATCTGTATGTGTCAAGTTCAACGAGATTTAATTCCCAGATTGAATTGACCTGTCTTTTGATCATACTGTAGATTTCCGTGGTGCTGTAGTCTATGAGGCGGGGTGTAGCTGTGTCCTTGAGACCCTCGTTGGCGAGTCGATCTGCCTCCTCGTTTCCTTTAATGTTGACATGTGATGGAATCCACACGAGCTCTAATTTGCTTCCCTTCTCTAGGACCCTCTGATATAGCTGCATGATTTCCAAAATGACTTCTGGTCTTGATTCCGAGTTGTCATTTTGGATTGAAATCAGACTGCTCAGAGAATCGCTTGGAATGACGAACTTGCCGGTCTTTTGATGGGAGATCCATGAAATAGCGTCACGAATGGCAACAAGCTCTGCAGTGTACACCGAACAGTTATTGGGCAGTTTCCTGCTTATTCCCTGTTCCCCGTTTGGCAGGTATATTCCAAACGAGCTGGTGCCCCTTCCAGGATTGCGTGAGCCATCCGTGTACACATGGTCCCAGTCATCAGACGGCCAGTTGTCTTCCAAATGTTCTAGAGAGAAAGCACGTGCAGCAGTGGGGTTATTTTTCTTGTCGGTTTTCTGTAGTAGATCTAGATTGACCAGTGGTATAGGGAGCGTCCAGGGGGCGACAACTGGAGGGTCGTGTTTATTTATCACGAGCTCCCCCAGTCGTAGTTCCTTGATCGTTTCTCTGATACCCTGGCTGAAGGTTTTCTCTTTGGGATCTCTTACATATTTTGTCTTTTGTAGACTGACAAACGTTGGGGATCTTTCATCTAGTTGTGATATCTTGACCCAATACCTTGTCGCCAGTTCTTTTCTTCTTAGGGATAGGGGCAACTCCCCGACTTCTTGTAGTAGTGCCTCTCGCCTAGTCCCGAGCCCTACGCCAGTCGCAATACACAGAGCTTTGTATTGGATGGTGTCAAGCTTGCTTAAGAGTGTTGGCGCACAGTTCATGAAGACCAAAGAGCCGTAGTCTAATACAGAACGTATTAGAGCACGATATACCATCATTAGTGTAACTCTATTGGCGCCCCACGTACTGCCCGTTAATTTTCTCATTAAGTTTAGGATTTTGGAGCATCTATCTACAGTCCAGTCGATGTGCGGTTTCCAGGTCAACCGTCGGTCAAAGATTACGCCAAGGAACTTGGTTTGGTCTTTGAACTCGATGGTTTTCCCGTTCATACACAGAGTCATTCTGTTTATCCCTCTATCCCTGCTCACAAGCATGCCGACTGTTTTCTTCTCCGAGACTTTAAATCCCCAGTCGTTTGCCCATGTCATGAATTTGTCTAAGGCTTTTTGCATATTCTTTTGTAGTTCACAGAAGCTCGTCCCATTTCTCCATATGGTACTGTCATCAGCAAATTTAGCCAAGTCAGTTTTGGAATCGAGGTAGGACGATTTGTGAATGTCATTGATCATGATGTTGAAGAGAGTGGGACTGATAACAGACCCCTGAGGCGTGCCATTTTCTAATGTTTGCTCGGCACTCAGGAATCTGCGAACATTCACCTGTATCCTTCTATCGCTCAGAAAACTTTTAATCCACCGAAACATTATGCCCGTTATACCGATACGTCCTAACTTGAAGAGCAGCCCGTCTAACCAAACTAGATCGAAAGCCTTGGTCAGATCTACGAACACGGCACATAACAGGTTTCCCGAGAGAAGTGCCTGCGACATGACTTGCTGTAGTCTAACCAAGTGGTCCATTGTTGATCGTCCTTTCCTGAACCCACTTTGATTTTCGTCGATCAATCGGTTGCTCTCCAGATAGAACTGTAATCGGATATTAACCATTGTTTCCAAGGTTTTGCATAGTGTGGATGTCAAACTTACTGGTCGATATGACTCTGCCTTGTTCTTCTCTTTCCCGGCTATCAGTAGATGTATGACGTTTGATTTTCGCCATTCTTTAGGTACCTCTCCTGACAGCCAGGATGTGTTGAAGAAGTTTAGTAGTATCGTTTTGGCGTTTCTTGGTAGATGTTTGAGCATGGAGTACTTTACTTTGTCCTCACCAGCCGCACTATCCTTCTTGAGGGAAAGAGCCTTATTTAACTCTCCCTCAGAGAAGGGTAGGTTGATTGGTTCAGCCACTTCATTAGATTCAATTACTAATGAAGGGTGCTGCGAGTAAAAGATTTCCTTCCTCTTCAGAAACTCTGGTGATTGGTTTTCGTCTCTGCTTGCGTCAGCAAAAGTTTTTGCTAGTAGGTCTACCCTTTCCTTGCCGTTCGTAACGTACTTATCTCCATCTTCAAGGTTTGGTATGTTGAATGATCTGCGTTTCCCGTTCATGGCGTTCAGCTTCTTCCAGACGGCACCCGTTTGCGTGTTTTTATTCAACGCATTACAGAATGTCATCCAGTGCCCACTTTGTGCCTTTTTTATGGTGTCTCTTGCAGCGTATTTCAACTTAAGGTAATTTTGGTGGTTGGCTTCATTGTAGTGGCGTTTCCGTAGGCGGAGGGCCTTCCTTCTGTCGTTGACTGCCTTCTGACATTCCGGTGACCACCATGGTTTTCTAGTCCTTGGTTTTCCACCAGAAGTCTTTGGAATGGAGTCGTTAGCAGCACCTATAATAGAGCTCGTAATGTTGGTAGCGTACACGTCGATGTTGGTATCGATGATATCTTCTTCCTTCCACTCAAGGCAGCCTACACGGAATTTAACCCAATCAGCTTCTTTCATAATCCAATTGGGTCTCCCGTTATAGACTTCCCTGGTTGCTTCGGTCTGAATGCAGAATTCTATCAGGAGATGGTCACTGCCAAGTGTTTCATCTTCGTGTACTTGCCAGTCGCAGCGGTTTGCCAGACCAAGCGTACAGAACGTGAGATCTAGGTGCGAAGGTGGGGCATTTCCTCCGACAAAAGTAGGGCTCTCATCGTTCAGCATGCATAGGTTGTTTGCTTCTATTATTGAGCATAGGCTAGTCCCCCGACAGTCATTCCTCGGCGACCCCCACAGAACGTGTTTTGCGTTGAAATCTCCGCAAAACACTGATTCGCCCTGTGGAAGTTGATCGAGAAGTGACTGGAAGTCAACTGGTTTTTTCGTGACATCTGGGGGTACATAGACATTCACTATTGTCAAATTCGTATTATTGCTCAATGTGATGGCTATGCCCATTGCTTCTAGAGGTCCGTCTACGTCCAGTGAAACAGAAATATAATTTAGGTTATCACGGATATAGATGGCAATGCCGCCGCCACGTGTCGTACTTCCTGGTCTGTCCCTTCTCTCACAAGTGTATCCGGGTATGTAGATGTCTTTCGAGGTTGGTAGTAACTTGGTTTCTTGGAGGCAAATAACATCCCTGAGGTTGCGTGTGATGTATTTTCTCAGCTCAGCACATCTGGGGGCCAGTCCATTAACATTAAGTTGTAGAACTTTAACCTGGCCCGCCATGATGACTGTCCGGGTGGATGCCCCTCAATGTTGGAGTTCTATTGATCTACTGGTGTCTCGATTTCCATAGAAGGTACCTCATTGGTGTTCGCCTTTGGTGTTGCAACCGACAAGCAACTAGAAACACCGCCAGTGTTCGCCTTTGGTTTTACCATCGACGAGCAACTGGAAATATCTCCAGTACTGTAGTGGCGGACATGAGATATCCTCCTACGTAATGCGAGATTTACCTCTTGATCATTCTTCTCGTCTTCCTCGTCGTCATCTCTATATCTCTTTTTAACTGTGTTGATCGAGTTGACGAGGGTGATTAGGGTGTCTGCGTTTACCATATATGCACGGAGTTTGCCTAGGAGGCTTGCCGTTTTTGTAGTTTTGTCTTCGTCGGACACTGCCACCTTTAGGAGTTCAATCATGAAGCTCATGAAACCACTTTCCGTTTTGAATTTAGGAATAAAGTGAGTCTCATCAGCTTTCATTTTTCATCAGTAAGATAAGGCTGTTCTGTTTGGACGTGGATCGTGGTTTGGCACTGTTATTTCACTTGTGTGTACTATTGCTTAAAATGTTCAATAGGATCGACGATTCTATGTATTTCAAAGTGTTTTTATAAGAATAAACTGTTGATAAAGACGCATTCATGGGATACTCATTGCATTGATTGATGTGGATCATTTCGCGACACTGATAGTGATAATGATAATCATAGTAGTACGGTAGCTAGTGATGATAGACTACTCGACTCGAGTGATGAAGATACAGATTGTTTACTAATTGAATTGTGGATTTTAATTCATAGAAATATATCACAGGTAGGTAATAATTATAATACTACCTATCAAAACAACACAGTTTATTTGTCATGAAATGTTGATATTTCGATAATGATGATTCGTTGTAAGTTGTCGGTAGGCCTACATACACACACTGGTAACATGAATGTAATCTCAGATTAATTAACTGAAGGATTAACGGCCTTTGTGTGAACTTTTTCATTTGGTGGCTTCATTTTCATACATGAATTCAACTATCAAAATTGCCCTCTCTTTGATCTAAAAATATGACTGAATCATATAAATATTATAAATCTATTATTATTATTCCATCAAATATCTAATGATGGTATTATTTCCCTACACATCATACTCAGAATGGCAGAACGACCTGTATGCGTGCATTGTAATAAACTTGTTAGAAAAAGTGCCCAAGCAATATCATGTGATAGTTGTAGTAAATGGACCCAGGGCATGTGGGACAGGTAAAATAATCTATAAATTCTCATTTTTCAAGAGAATGGTTAACAAAATCAGAAATGTTTTATTGCAATATGCTACTATTCCATGAAGTAAATTTATTGGGTCACTGTTATTTTGTCATTCTAATATTTATGTACATGATTGTTGCTTTTCAGGATTTACAATTGCTGCTCTCAAGAAAGCTGTCGAAGAAGGTTCCACAAGTTATATTTGTAAAGCTTGTTGACCCAAAGAGTCATCTGACCTTGACCACCAGCACCAAAAAGAGTACTTCAAGGCAAGGGCAAAGCAACAGCAACGACTAGTAAAAAAACCTACACAAGTCTGTGGAGACAACGTTAGAAAGGGTAAACAGATTACAAAAAGAGAGACGTGAAAGTCTTGAAGTGAGTTTTATTACTTAATTAAAAATGTAATACATAAATTGTTTATTTCTCAAAATTGAGGGAATACACCATCAAGTAAAAAATAATGTTTACAATAAACTAATATTTTACTATATTAATATATTGCATGTCATAAGATAACTATTTACAGAATATGATCTCAAATGATAAAGACAAAAGTGAAATGTTATAATGACTACATTTATTTATACAGGATATGATTTGAAAGATCTTGGGCTGTAAGGCAAATATTGACATGTCATAAAATAACTAATTATAAAAACTATCTTTCAGGATATGATTTCTTATCTCACTGGGGATACAGCAAAAGTGTTGCTATTGTTAGCAGCAGTATCGACACCCGGCATACAGACAATTCATTTACTGGAGGTTCGGTCGACTTGGCGAAGGAAACCGTCTTGGATCTGTATCTGACAATTTTTTTTAGATGATTGTACTTGTAAATGTTTTTAGAGAGTAAATGAAGGTGAACAATGGATTTTATTAATTCTGGCTGGAATGTAGGTGTAGTCTTTTGGGGACATCAGATGTACTGCCGTCAATGAACCTGATCTTTTGGAATATTTTTTTTCTGTGTCTGCAAATAAAATAATGAGAATAATAAATCTTTTATTATGAAATATGGTTCATTTTTCTTTCTTCAAGACACCTAGACCATTTCGGGACTAACATATGGTTTAATTTTATGTCAATAATTCGTTTGCACGTAGGGGTCTTTAGCAGTGGGGGAAAACCAGAGTGCCCGAAGGAAACCCACGAGGTTCAGAAGGTGCCCCTATATCCATGCCACATACGCTCTAGAGGTCGAAGTGTGGCACTGTAGACCACTAGGCCATCCCACCCCCCCCAGGTACTTTATAAGAAATAAAATGGTGTTGAACGTCTTACTGTTTCGCGCCGACTAGGCTAATGAAGACAGGCATACATCATCAAGTGTGTTATGAGTGAAATTTTGCATGGCCTACTCTTATATTAAAGTCCAACAGTCAAGGGGCTCTTTTACGCGCACGCCAATGTATCCACAATACCTCAGTTTTCCGTTCCATCTTAACGACTAGGCAGCATTTCTTGCCAGGTACTCCACCACTAACATGGGGAAACCACATTTGAAATCCTGATGAACTTTCTCTCGGCCAATGCAGGGATCAATACATGATCTCCAGGATAGTGAGCCAGCGTCTTACCTACTTAGTCGTTTGGCTACCATACTCAGAGAGATAGACAAATAGGGGTATACTGTCAACGCAATGCAGTACAACCTATAGTATATTTTTAACAATAATTAATAATTTGCTCTTGAGAAATCTCATGAGGTTGGGAAGGAACTTTTCTCCTTGTTACGTACAAGACCAAAATCGAAACCAAGTCACTTGACAAAGCCTGGGTACAAACGGGAGAATAACAATGAGGGTGGGTAGGTGACCCTACTATGTCACACAGAAATTAGGAAAACAACCCCACTTGACTTAATGGCAGATCATGTGATCTACAGTGTATGCAAAAGACCTTTTGACGCCTTTCTATAAAACACAATGAATCCAAATAAATACAAAGGTATACACAAAAAGTAAGCTTTGTCTGGCAAATAATAGCATGTATACTCCTGTAATAATTTTCTATAAACATGCAAGTAAAACTGAAACCTTACTCATAATGGAGTTTTACAGTATCTGGTACATAATCACTGTCCTTGTCATCATCGTCATATGTTAGACCAGCCTGTTCAAAATCAATCTCTTCCATCAAACATCTACTGCCATCATCTGTACCAACAGTTATATTCATCTGAATCCTATAAGATTACACATGTAAAATGGGATATAAATATCTGTTAACATTCTTTTGCATTGTTGATAAAAATTACTTGCAGATCTTCTTATTTTAGACATATAAATTTAAAAGTAAACATATTTATACATTTACAGCAATTTCAAATTTCAGGAAAGTAAGCAGAAACCCTACTACATTTAAAATTGAAGAAATAATGTACGCGTCTGTAACCAAATATCATTTACTTACTCATCCATAGTTATATCATGTTGACTAATATTCAAATCAACCCGTGGTTCAATATGACTGAGGCCTTTATTTGAACTAGAACTGAAAATTAAAACATGTAGTGTAATAAAATATGTACATGTTTGTTTGATTCTAAATACATATGCCTAAGAAATGAATAATAATCCCAAACCACAAACAAAAACAATACAAATTACAAAAGAGAGAGCGAGAGAAATGGGGTTTAACGTCCACTCGACACAAACTAGGCCATTTTGGGATTCGCTGGAGCGTAGGGGTCTTTAGCAGTGGGAGGAAACCGGAGGACCTGGGGAAAACCCATGAGGTTGGACATGCAACCCTACTCCTTGGCATGTACAACTTGGGGATTCGAAACCATACCAGTTAACTCAATGACAGGCTTTATGATACAGCATGCACGTGCTAACCATTCGCCCCCCCCCCCCCCCAAATTACAAAAGCATACCCATGAATAGATCAAACTTCTTACAGACGCACCTCTTCTACATTTTTGACAGCTGGTGTACTTGTAGTGGCTACAACATGTTTTTGAGGAGTCTTCATTCCGGAAGCTACATGTATAACAGTTCTGCTAGATGTTGACAGTTTCCATCTATAAATTGAAAATTTTCAGTTTTATCATAAAAGTAATAATATACAGGTAATTGCCACTTTGAGATAGATTCTAAGTGTTAGTGAAGGTATAATGGCTAATGCAGTGCACGTTAAAATATTTTTTTTTAATCTAAATCATAATGTATTATCAAAGTTAATGAAATCTAGATGTACCTCCAGATATAAACCCAGGCACTACATACTAGACACTATAGAAATTAGACGATTTATTTAGCTGAAGGTATCTAATGTCTAAGACTTTGTTTTATTCCATTGATTTAGTCTTTATTCACTGCAGGTCTTCCAAACTAAACTGTACTCCCTGTCAACTTTTACTTTGTTACTCATCGGAAAATTATATGATATACAAGCGATAGAGCAATTTTCGACATCGTCGTCATCGTAAATATTATAGGCCCGTTTTAAAATTTTCAGATAGAATATTTGTATACGATAAGTAAGAAACACACAGAAAGCTACGGTTTATTTTACTGCCTGTCTAACATGTTAAAAATATAATAGTCTTTATTCACAATCTTCAAAATAGCTCTGTTTATTAAAAAAAAGTTAATTTATGCCATTACAGTAGTCAATTCCAAAATCAAATAGATTTCAAACTCTGCTGAGAATCAAAATCATTCATCTTTTTTTCATTGTCATTATCATATTAGATATCTTTCTGCTTACGACGAAAATAATGGGGCATATTTCATAAGATTGCTAAAGATCTGCCCTATAATTGTAAGGTATAACAAGTCAAGCGGCAGATAATAAATTAATTCGAGAGTTCGTCAAACCAAGCAAAATTGAATATATATTTCCTTACCGCTCATAATAAATTTGGCAGCCTGTTCATCATCTACTGCATTCATCTCAAGTTTTAGCAATTCCAACGACCTATTTTTGATAGAATGTTGATCAGTGATCCTTTCTTTGTCTTACTGTATTGCTTGTCATATTCCTGTTTTCTTTTTTTCGCCGGGGTGCTCATTATTGATCTTCTTTGTCGTTTCTTCGTTTGTTGTTTGTCAGCCATTTTGTCAATACTTTGTAGAATCCGCGTCCAAGATATGAACAACCGCATTGACTTGTGGGATATTCTAGTCTCGTTCTCTCAGTGTCTTATTACTTATTGATGCTAAGACGCACAATGGTACACGAATCGTGTACCAATGTTAAAAAAATTATTTTATTTTAAATATCGGATATCAGACGCTAATCTTTTCCCGGTAAGTTTACATCATCAATGTCGATTTAATTTGACCAATATTTCGTGTTATCGAGGTCGAAGATTTTGGAGGATCTTGAGTTACGGAGTTAGGTCCTTTAAAGATATGCAAATGGTTCTGTTTTAATTGGAAAAACTGGTTCGCATTGTATTTTAAATTGTTAATAAAATGTATTTTGATACAAAAAACTAATCGTTAATTTTCACATCTAGAACTTTGTTGATGTCCATTTTTCATTATTACGATTAGCTTTGGCTTCTGATGGGAGTCGTGATGTGGGCATTGAATAAGGCGCCGTCGAACTTCAATTTACTTTGGTTTCTAATGGGAGACGTATCGATTAAGGCGCTGTCACACTTCAATTAGCTTTGGATTCAGATGGAAGACGTATCGATTAAGGCACTGTCACACTTCAATTAGATTTGGATTCTGATAGGAGACGTATCGATTAAGGCGCTGTCGCACTTCAATTAGATTTGGATTCTGATAGGAGACGTATCGATTAAGGCGCTGTCACACTTCAATTAGCTTTGGATTCAGATGGAAGACGTATCGATTAAGGCGCCGTCGCACTTCAATTAGCTTTGGATTCTGATGGGAGACGTGGTGGCTCATCGAGTATACCATTCTCACTAATTTGGTTCGATCCTGGGTTTGGTTGAGAAAGTTAGTCATCCTTGTTATGATGCAGAATAGAAAATACCAAGTTGTTAGGATGGTACAAACATCTGAGATGCAGTTATTGATGTGCACGTAAAGTAGGGGTCTTTAAAGTAGGGCACAAGCTTGAACAGGTGACCGTGACCCTACTCCTGGTCACCTATCGTGCTGTCTTAGACCCTTCGGCGTCCCCCTGCACGTAAAAGAACCCTTTAGCAAAGCAAATTTTCTTCAAGATCCCACAAGCCTGGTAAAAACACATCCTCTTAGATATAAGCTAAATGTATTTAAACGATTTTATTGTTATGGATATCACATGGTTTATTCTATTCTAACTGGGGTAAGCTGATTGATCATGTAGAGGTTTATACTATCTGTAGACTACATCCACAGCCACGTGAAGGGATTAAACATTTTATTTTAATTCCTCCACGTGCCTGTGACTACATCTGAGAATATTCTGTGTGGTTTAATGGTCGAGGGCGAGACATTAAGTAATATATTGTAACAACAAGAGGACCGTAGGTCCGAGAGTTTTTACAATATATTACGCAATGTCTAAGCCAGAGACGATTAAACGACTTAAAATTCAGACACTCGGTCACACTCCGCACGTGCGTTTGCAGTGAAAAACATCATGCCAGTAGTAATATTGAAATAATGTACTATTGGCAAGTTGCCCGTACATTATTTGAGATAATGGTACGCCAACATCAAATGATGACGTCACATCTGTATTTTAAGTTCATATATGTGATATCATTCCTGGCGGAGGAGAATGTTCATCAGCCCCACGAACCAATAAACATGAGATTTATTAGCCACGGCACAGATAAGATAATAATAATAATAATAATAATAATCACGTCATTTTACAAGGGTAGCAAATTAGGCCTGAGGCCTTTTTCAAATTTGGCCCTTGGCACAGATCGTGCGAATGATTTCGATCATTACTGCAGGAAGAAACCGAAGAACTCGGGGGAAACCTGCCTGATCGGACGGGAGACCGAATATCCCTCTCACTTACAACGATAAAGTTCATGCCCTGAGCTTGGATTGAACCCTCGTTGCATTGGTGAGAAGCCGCCTCTCTATCGCCACGGCTATCCGACCAGCTAATGATGAAACCATGGATTCTTCACACATAAGTGCGGCTGTCCAGCCAAGGGAAGACAAATCATCTCGCTATCCATACATGGGAAGACATGTCATGAAGATTGATGGAACAATTGTTAAAAATTTTCTTTACAAAACTCGAAGCGAAAATTGATGCACAGTTCCTTTAAATCTTTGGCTAAAGCTGGTGGTCCACATAAAAATACTTTAATTTTCCCCTGTCTGGTGGAGTTAATCTGGTGAAATAACTGAAATATATATATATATATATATAGTAAATTTAAATAACACATGACACAATTATATGGAATACAAGTTACCGTACTTGAAGAGTTTATTTCAGCGCATTTCGACGAGGGTTCTCCCGTCTTTATCAAGCATAGAATAAAGACAGGAGAACGAGAACCCTCGTAGAAATGTCGCTGAAAGAAACCCTCTATGTAACTTGTATTTTATACAATTGTAGGCCTATGTTACCCTCGAGCCCACCTTTCCCACCACGTCCCAAACGTCCATCAATGAATATTATTGAAATGTAATTGATCCTACAATATCCCAGGAGAAGTGTGTAATGTTACAGGCCAAGGTCTGTTCAGTGGGGGACTACGACTACGGTTCGCCCTCAAATCCCTCAAATCCATTCACTTGATGTGGTAGCCTACCGTACTGCTTGTTTTTTTAGTGCAGTGTAAGTCTGCAGGAAAAATCGTAAACTAAATTTCCATAATCGTAGGTAAGTGCTTATGTGGCGACTCAACCACTACCCCAAATTCTTAAACCTAACCCAGAATCACTGAACTAAAACTGTTTACATCTCGTGACCTAGACAAAATCTGCAGATGGCCTTGATATTTAGAGCTCACCCTGCAGTCATACAGGCGCCGAAGGTCAAAATATAAATAACGGCACAAGAGCTGCTTAGAAAATTAAGGTCTTTTTATACAGGCCCGGTGGAATAGAGGGGGGGGGGGTACTCTTTTATACAGGTTATTGCCGCCCCTGGACCCTTCCCTATCAAGAATTGATTCCGCCGGCCCTGTTATAACTTTAGTTGCTTACCTGAGGAAAGTTGGGTCGCCCCGCATGAGTCTTGGTTTTAAGACCGGTTAAAACATCTCGGTTCTCCTTTTTATGTAACAACTCGATCGCCATCTGTAGCCCCACCCCCTTCATATCCGTTTTACTGTGCGCACTCGTCATGTACATGTGCATGTCTAAAATACGGCCGAATCTAGCACCACGTGACTGTTCTACTTCTATATCAGTAAGCAGTCGCATAAACCATTCAAAACTTTTCTGGTCTCGGTTGATCCAGATAAAATCTACCTGAAATAAAAAAAACTGAGTTTAAAGGGACTATCCCGATTTGAACAGATTCTTAAAAATAAACTGGGTTTAAAGGGTCTATCTCGATTTGGACAGTCTCAAAAATAAACTGGGTTTAAAGGGACTATCCCATTGATCAGAGTCTCAAAAAAATAAAGCCCTAGTACGTATGAAATTTAAGCGCCAAAACATGGAGTGATGTATTTACCCTGTCTCGATATTTCAGCTCAAAATATTGAGCCGTTTGAACATGGACGTCAAAATTGCTTATCCGGACACGTAACCCTTTTAAGATTTTGGGTCAATTGTTTCATTAGATGACCTTATAAGCGATTCTCGTTTCTTTGGAGGTCTATACAGGGAATGACCCATGTTTTGTACTTGATAATGAAGGGTAAATTGCACCTACTCATTATGTTTATAAAATAAAAGTCTGGTTTTATCCAGATACCGTATAATACAGCTTGGTACAGGATCTCCATTTCCCGATGTAGACAGACAAGTTTAAGTTGTTTGAAATCGTACCACAAAAATATTATCGGGATTGGCCCTTTAAGGTCATTTGATTAAAACACAGATCCAATTTCGTTTCATTTTTATAGTTCAGATTACGTTTTTACTTGACTTTACTGGCCATCGAAAGTATAAAAAATTCGAAACGAAATATAGATTTGTATTTTAATCAGATTAAAAATGTATAAATTTTTGTAGATTTTTAAATGTTTATAACCTCCGTGGGTCTTAACCCGGGTCTAATTTAAAGTAAGAAATTTATCATAGTTTTTTCTACTTTTTTAAATGTTTAGGGCCTCTCTGGGTCTTAAAATGGGTCTAGGAAATTTAGCATAGATTTTTGTGCTTTTTCTTAAATGTTAAGGGTCTCTGCTGGTCTTTATCCGGGTCTAGGAAATTAAATTTAGATTTTTGTACCTTTTTAAGTTTCATTCTTTGCAGGTTTTGAGTATAGGATGCGGTTCCACGGTTATTACAGGTGATGGAACAAGCCTGGAATCTGTAGATGATACTCTGTAATATTGATGCAAACGGTGTTACACCTATACCTGATCCTATTAATATAGCATGTTCTGTTTCAAATATATCACGTGTTGGGGTTCCAAATGGTCCGTCAATATATACCTGTAATATAAACCAGAGAGAGAGATGGGGTTTAACGTCCATTCGACACAAACTAGGTTATTTCAATAATTCGCTCGCTGCGCGTAGGGGCTGTTAGACGTGGAAGGAAACCGGAAAACTTAGAGAAAAACCCCGAGGCGGAAGAGGCGACCATACATCTTGCCATGTACAAATCCGGGATTCGAAACCACGCCAGTTGACTCAATGACAGACTTTATCATACAGCGAACGCATGCTAACCATTCAGTCGTTAGCAGTAGGAGGGGGGCGGAGAAAACCCACGAGGTTGGACAGGCGATCCCACTCCTTGTCACGTACAACGGTTGACTCAATGACAGACTTTACGAAACAGCACCCACGTGCTAACCATTCGACCATCTAACTTCCCTAAATATAAACCATATATGGTAGGGAATGAAATGAAATGGGGTTTAACGTCCTGCTGAGGGATCTTTTACGTGCACACCAATGTAGAAACGGGACATCATATTTTCGTTCCATCCAAACGACTAGGCAGCTTTTCTTGTCAGGCCCTCCGTCCTGCACCTCTGACAAGAGGAACCACGTTAAAAAATCTCGATAAATTTTCTCGGCAATACAGGGATCGATCCCGCGACCTCTAATTCAACAATTGATGTTAGCAGTCTGTTTGTTAACATTTATGGACTCATTGGAGAGAAGGTGTGCGTCAACAAATTAATCAAATATAAAAAGATTTATCGTAATAATATAAATTAACTACCTTAACTCGGACTGTTCTTTTCCTCATAGATGGCGTTATGATGGATTTCCGTCTCCTCTCAGGTTTCTACAAAAAAAACCAACAAGATAAGTTTTATCGTGAAATTGTCGTAAATCAGAACTCGACCAGTTGAAATTTGTCGCTCTGACCAGATATATTTAAATAAGGTAAACCCCGGGCATCACTGATTTGACAAACATCTCATAACACTTCCTTTTACCCAACGCGACATTAATATCATGATCCTCACCAAGAAAGAACGTGTACGACTCGTATATCCATAGCTAAAACGTGTACGACTTGAATATTCCTAGTTAAAACGTGCACGACTCGTATATCCATAGCGAAACGTGTACGACTTGTATATCCATAGCACGTTAAATATCCCCTGAAAGTTGGTAATCAACAATCTCTCCCAGAGTCACGCCTATATAGTCTGACATTTCTTTAGCTTATTCAAGTCGTGCACGTTTTAACTATGGATATACGACTCGTATATTTATAGTTAAAACGTGCACGACTTGTATAAGCTAAAGAAATGTCAGAGTATATAGGCGTGACAGCACCCCTACCCTTCCCCAACTCTTACCGACAAGAAGGGGTCCGGTTTTACAATCCCAAATAACTTTCCCGCCAATACAATGATAAAACCCTGACTTCCTGCTCAATGAGCCATACTCAATGTGGATCTGTGAATTAAAATTCCACCCATCTCGGTTAAAATCTAAAACACGCTTAAAAGAGAGAGAGAGAGAGAGAGAGAGAGAGAGAGACAGAGAAATGGGCGTCCACTCGACGCAAACTAGATAATTCCGGGACTAACATATGGTTTAATTTTATTTCAATAATTCGCTTGCGCGTAGGGGTCTTTAGCAGTGGGAGGAAACCAGGAGACCTGAAGAAAAACCAGGAGGTTGGGCAGGCGACCCTATTTCTTGTCACGTACAACCGAGGATTCGAAAATCACGCCAGTTGACTCAATGCCAGGCTTTATGATACAACACGTACGTGCTAACCACTCGGCCATCGAACCCCGCTAAAACCCACTTAAAAATAATAACTTTATATTGACTTACTGGACGAATATTAGAACCCCTACGACGCTTGCCATGTTCCATACCAGTCTCCATATCATGTAAACTCTCGCTGAAACCTGGAATACGAGCATTTTCAAATAAGTGTATTTGGCTCAAAGATGCATTATTCAAGAGCTAAATTTGTCATCTTTCGTTTGGTCTCATTAATTATACATTTATTGATTTGCCATAACTTATATTAAAGGGACAAAAACACTGGATTAACAGGTCGAGAATTTTGTTTAGCCTTATTCTAACTACCATTAAATCCTATTTTACTTGTCCAGGGTGTTCGAAAATATGTTTAAATCCATGTTACATTTGAAATCTAGGCTGTATGACCATTTCCGCCATAATTTAAAGATTCCGATTTCTGTAGACAGTGTATTCAACCAACAAACGTCACGTTTTGTATTGGGTTTGGGGAAGTACCAGGGAATTTTATCAAACCAGCAGCTTTGAGACAATATCTCTGCTTATTTAGGTTTACACATTCTACAAAAGACGCAATTTGGAACTTTTTGTAAAAGCGATACGTTTTCCTGTTTAAAGTAAACCGGTAGCCGCATCGTAAATGTGTGGCCGTAGGTACATATCACTTACTGCCAAACAGCCGAGATTAGATGCGTAGAATCTGACGAGGTTTGCCGAATGGATAAATAAAATAAAAACCAAGTACTAACAATCCAAACCATAAATTAGTGAATACCTTTATTATTAACCCCGGCTAGTTCTAGCACTGGGTTATATTCTTCAAAATATTTATATAATTTATTCGTCCAGCGACCGACTGACCTCACGTGCAACCAAAAAAACCCTGAAAATACAAATCAATGTTAATGTTGATTAAATAACTCCTTATTAGGAAATTATACCGTGTGGGGTAAACTGGACTATTTGTGAGAGCGAGAAAGAGAAATGGGGTTTAACGTCCACTCAACACAACTAGATCATTTAGGGACTAATATATGGTTTAATTTTTTTTCAATAATTCGCTTGCACGTAGGGGTCTCTAGCAGTGGAAGGAAACCGGAGTGCCCGGAGGATTGACTATTTGTACCGTGTAGGGTAAACTGGACTCGACTATTTGTACCGTGTAGAGTAAACTGAACTATTTGTACCGTGTAGGGTAAACTCGACTATTTGTACTGTGTAGGGTTAACTCGTCAGGACTATTTGTACCCTGTAGGGTAAACTCGACTCGACTATTTGTACCGTGTAGGGTATTCGACTCGACTATTTGTACCCTGTAGGGTAAACTCGACTGTTTGTACCGTGTAGGGTACAAATAGTCGAGTTTACCCTACACAGTACAAATTGTGGAGTTTACCCTACACGGTACAAATAGTCGAGTCGAGTTTACCCTACACGGTACAAAGTCGAGTCGAGTTTACCCTACACGGTACAAATAGTTCAATTTACTCTACACGGTACAAATAGTCGAGTTTACCCTACACGGTACAAATAGTCGAGTCGAGTTTACCCTACACGGTACAAATAGTTCAATTTACTCTACACGGTACAAATAGTCGAGTTTACCCTACACGGTACAAATAGTCGAGTCGAGTTTACCCTACACGGTACAAATAGTCGAGTCGAGTTTACCCTACACCCACGTTTCTAAACCTTTTCTCACACTCACCCAAAAATGAATTTGCAACCGGCCCATTCACCCCCAGAGTTTTGAGGAGGTTACTGACTGCGGAGCCGTTGACGGTTAAGCCGGTTACCGCCAACGCCTTAGTTACGAAGCCCGTTGAGGAGGGTCCCCCCCCCCGTAAATTAAAGTCGTACCTTGTAACTCCGGTGCACTGCTGATGGTAAAAGGATGCCATTCGTTACTGGCGATATCTGGTATCTGTATAAATACATAATCTCCTGGTCTGTATCTCCATCTTGGTGGTTTCGATATTACCAGATGGGTCACCTATCAATAACAATCATCATCACCATTACAGTGTGTTACAACCACGAGGTCTATATGTCAATCCATTTTACAGATATTCCAGATGAAACAAGACACAATTTGAGGTCTTTTAGTCAATCTCTTGGTGAACAAATCAAATTGAAATAGAAAAAAACGACACAGCAGGGATTTTACCACTGAAGCTCTTGCAATGGTGGGCGCTTAAAAGAAAGGAGGACCGCTCGAAACCACAGCCGAAAGCCAAAGGTGGCTGGCCAGCTAGAGGTCGAAGCGCGGCAGTCTAGACAACAAGGCTATTCCAACCCTCGCACTTAAAAGAAAGGAGGACCGCACCACACACAAACAAATATACATGACAAACATACGGACAAGACACATATACAGAAATCATAAATAACAAACGTACACATCAGATCAAGTGAATGGATCCCAGCTGCACGGCTGACCCCCAATGTGTGAAGTGAACCGCCATGTTTTTAAACCGTTTTTAACTGTACATAAAAGCCAGATGTTTTTAGCTGTCTTTCGAGATACGCCAGTGCATATTTACACTCTACTAGAGTCAGGCAATATAGAGAAAGAAGAAGGATCCGCCGGAAAATCCAGATGAACTTTCTTGGCCAATGCAGGGATCGAACACCCGACCTCCAGGCTAGCGAACCCGCGCCTTATCCACATAGCCACCAAGTGCGGTACAGTCCCGGACCTGTATTGATACAGACGTCAATCAAAATGAAAGACGAACTAACAAGAAAATATTTTCCAAACGTTATATAATACTAATACTAGTGTAGGTCATGATCGGCTTTGTCCTACATGATATATGAAACGTACTTGAAATGAACTGATACGGGGTTTTAAGTCCCACTATTATGCACCCATCCTGGGCTAATGGAGACGGGCATACGCCATACAGTGTGGTATTAGGAATATTTTTTGCCCAGACAGCGGCGCTACGGCCTATTCTTATATCGAATTCCAACTGCCAAGAGTTCTTTTACGTGCACGCCAATGTGTATACAGGACCTCGGTTTTTCATCCCATCCGAACGACTAATTACACGTACTTACCCTTGAAGGTAGAAGATTGACTTCAACAATGTGTGTTTCACCATAAGCTGCTAGTTTTAATATTTTAGATCGTGATATCTTCTCCACTAGAAATATTACACCAGGGAGTATAAACCAGATCCAGAAATTCTTGGCGTGAATTATAACCAATAACCAGAATGGTATGTACAAAATATGGGTCCAGTAGAACACCTACAATATACATTATGGGGTCCGTTAAAACATCCGCAATACAGAACACCTGCTTGGGGCCACTGGAACATATATTTCAGGCGTTTAGAACACACTCAATAAACAACATGATCCGTTGAGTCACTTGCTTTGGTCTATTAGAACACATACCTGGGTCCGTTTGAAAACACACTGAATGGCACCTGCTCGTCTTCACCGGCTAAACCCCATTTTATATCAGGTTTATTCATTGTTCTTTCTTGGATCAAATTGAATCATACCTGAAATTTCCCGGATCGTCTGATAAACGGCAAGGAACAAATACTGATGACAATAAGTATGGCGTCCAATATAACACCAGACAAGGGAGCTAACCCATACACCCATCCTATATCGGCTTTTGTTGTAATCAAAAACTCCGGTACAGTCAAATTCAAATGACGGGACACAAGAGCTAAAATATATAAAAAGTAATTCAACCATAGACCCGAGTAATAGAAAGAACATTAACCCTTGTCGGTGCACATGGGGTCTCCGTGAACCCCATGCACATGTTTTATAGTGTTTTGCAGTAACTAATGGGTACTGCTTTCTGAAATTTAGTGACCTTGTCTCCTAAACATTCTTACACGTAGCGAAGTGTATCCATCTGCTTCCCACATGCAGAGTTCTGTTACATGCAAATCAGACCCAACGCTTGGAGGTAACAAGGGGTCCAATCGGACCCCTAACTTACAACTCACAGTAGGGACTTTGCTTATGTGTTTTCTGCCTGATACCATATTGCGTTTGCCAGAGTACTCTCTCTTTTAACATCTGCATCTTACAAATACCAAAAATTAAATGACGAATTCCAAAATATTCAATGGTTTGTGTATCAAGCGTGAATTGCCATTTAACCTCTTTATCCCATAGTACACAGACATTTTGTTAGAATTATTAAATCTTTTCCAAATGTCACTTAAATGTTTTTGTACAATAATTTAGTTGTTTTTTAGTTGTCAAATATGAATGCAAATAAAAACTAAACCACTGCCTTTTAATTCAAATATACTTTTCAAAAAAAGTAGGGGATATTAAAGTCACCTTAAGAAACTGACGAAGAAACAAATGACAAAATGAATGAAGTTCACATTCATCGATTTATTCAAAATGATCGTTAGACTAAGTAAGACACAGACTGGCCATTATAAGGGTAAAATGATACGCGGGGTCAAACAGCAAAGTTACCACAGCATCACAGCAAAGTCAGTAACGGGTAAATCCTCCTCTGTTTGCCAAACAAGCATTGATCCGACGTGGCATACTCCTAATGAGACGTCTAAGGTCACTTTGGTCCAGATTGTTCCATTCCTGTTGCAACGCAGCAGCAAGTTCTTGGACATTGGCAGGACGTTGTTGACGTTGACGTAACCTCTGTCCAAGCATGTCCCTGACATGCTCGATGGGGGAGAGGTCGGGACTCAGTGTTGGCCAAGGTAATGTGGTGATGTTCTGTTGTTGGAGGTAATCTGTAACGATCCTGGCCCTGTGACATCTTGCGTTGTCATCCTGGAAGATGAAACGGCGGCCATGACGTCGTGCGAACGGCACAACATGGACTGCCAAGATGTTGTCCCGGTAGTACTGGGCTGTAACACGCCCTGTAACAACATGTAAAGCCGTTCTTCCAGCAACAGTAATGCCTCCCCACACCACAACAGAACCACCCCCAAATCGATCATGTCTTGGAAGCGCTCGTTTCGACGACGCCACACCCTCCTACGTCTGTCCAAAACATCAACAGTGAACCTTGACTCACCTGAAAACATCACATTGCTCCAGCATCGATTATCCCAGTCGATTCCGAATCGTCTAGCCACTCACTCTCACACCAGTGTCTGTTTGAAGACGAGCACTGATCTGATTTGCTGTGATGACACAATTTCTCAAGGCCAAGGTACAGATAAATCGATCCTGGGCTTGAGTTGTCGCCCTTGGTCGACCTGAGCGTGGTCTGTCCTGTACAGATTGTGTATGACCGTTTTCAATTATCCCAGTGGGTACCGCAGAACAGTGGGACGTTAAACCCCATTTCATTTCATTTCCATCTTAAAGACAATAAATCTACTTACCAGCATTGCCGACATGCGCAAGAGAATGGACGAGACTGTGTAGTCCTATCATCATACCAACAACTTTATGTAATAATATATGCTGGTCCAAGGGAAGGAACTGTGACTGTTTAAACGAGCGGATGAATGTTATACACCGTCTTAACATACACACTAATATAAACGAACAATTGAAATTTAGCGCCATGCCACAACCACGTGCTACTATGATAAAACCGTTGGATGTCCGGTAGTTATAGCAACCAAGGACAGATAACCCAATATTCACGAGGAAGTACAGCAGGAACAGGATACCCTTCTTTCTGTTATTTCTCCAGTACTTGATCGTTAAATAACGATACGTCGTCTTCTCCTTCGTCTCTGTCGTTCTTGGTTTCAACCATTGCGTAGCACTGAAACGGTAGAAATATCCAATTAGAACTGTCCAAGTAGACACATTCATAACCTTGGCAATAAAATGAAATGAAATGAAATCGGGGTTTAACGTCCTACTCTTCTGCATCTAACCTGGGCTGACTGAAGACGGGCATACACCATACAGTGTGCTACGAGAGAAATTTTTGCCCTGGCAGTAAATGAATTCCAAGTGTCACGGGATCTTTTACGTGCACTCAAATGTGTACATGGGACCCTGGTATTTCGTCCCATCCGAACGACCAGGCAGCTGTCCTTGTCAGACCCTCCGTCTCCATCACTGATACGCCGGACAATCGTGATGAACTTTCTCGGCCAATGGGGGATCGAACACTCGACCTCCAGGCTAGCGAGCCAGCACCTTATCCACTTAGCCACGTGGTCCCCCCTCGGCAATAAATCAACATCTTTGATAACAAATCCCCATTTTTACTCCAGAAGCGAAGATGTTTCAGTGCGAATACTTCCGGCTTACTGATTTTCCAGTGGGGTTTACACCTCGCAGATATATCCTGGCAGTTTGAATTCGATATAAGACTAGGGTAGGATCCCAAATTGTACCCAATTTTGATCGTCATAGAAGCATGAAGTTTTAATTTGTTTGTAATAATACGACACGCTTCTGTGACATCTTTTTCTGAACAGAATATTAAAGTAATCACATTTGAAAAAGTAGTGTACAATCTGAAAGGGTAACACAGAGAGACAAATGGGTTTAGACGTCCACTCGACACACCCTATGACATTTCAGGACTAACATATGGTTCAATTTTATTTCAATAATTTGCTTGCATGTAGGGGTCTTTAGCAGTGGGAGGAAACCGGAGGACCTGGAGAAAACCCACAAGGTTAGACAGGCGACACTACTCATTTTCACGTACAACCGGGGATTCGAAACCACGTAAGTTGACCCAATGACAGACCGTAGAATAGCGCGCACACGCTAATCATTCGGCCATCCCACCCCCTCCCCCGGGGGATTATATTTAGGACTGCAATAATATTAAAATATATATTACCCTATAGTCAGATTTTCTAGAAGTCCCGGATGTTTCTCGAGTTCTTCCTTCAACTCGTCGAATGATATAGAACCACTTCTATCTGTGTCTGCTGACTTGAATAATACGTCGGTTAAAACCTCAAGATCTGTATAACTGACACTTAATGAACTTTCCTGAAGACTTGATTGTAAAACTGTCAATAATTCATTTTTGTCTATACTACCATTTCCTAGAATAAACAGAAATAAATGAAATTGAAATCAACGTCCTACTTATATAGGAGGTGCTGGCTCAGTGAGTAGGACGTTGACTTGCTGGAGGTCCTGTGTTCGATCCCTACGTTTGCCTCCTACCCCGGAGTTTTTCTGCGGGTCCCCCGGTTTTTCCCCACTACATAAGACCCCTACACGCAAGCGAATAATTGAAAATAAGTAAAAGTCCCAAAATGATATAGTTTGTGTTGATTGGACGTTAAACCCCATCTCTCTCTCTCTCTCTCTCTCTCTCTCTCTCTCTCTCTCCCTCTCTCTCTCTCTATCTCTCGCTCTCCCCTACGTTTGTCGAGAACGTTCTTGTGGTTCCCCATTGTCAGTGATTTAGAACAATGTATAGTCGTTCAGCTGGGACAAACTGAGGTCCCGGGTAGTCATTGGCGTGCACGTTATCGATTAAACGATCGAACGTCCTACCCAGTGAGCCATTGTGGCTCACGATAAAAACATCACCCAGTCCTAGTCAGAAAATAGGTCAAATGTAAAAATTCTATGTTTTATTTTATCAATAAAAATATAAATAATTTTACCATCCACATCGTAGACATCAAATAGAAACTTGAGCTTATGAGCCGCGTCAGCACCTGTGAGCATGCGCAGACCATCCAATAACTCGTGTAGTTCTATTGTACCGCTACCATCTTCGTCAAACCATTGGAAAAAACGCTCAGCGAAAAAAGACTGAAAACAATTTAAGTGTATTAGAATACTTGAGTAAAAAATATACTTCAACTCGCCTTCAAGATAATAACATATAGGTCATTTTGAGACTGGCATATGGTCATTTCTATTTGAGATGGTCACGTGTGCAGTAACCGGAAGAAGCATACGGTTATCGTTACTAGGAGAATGCTACATCGGAGACAGCCCTGCACATTTTAGCACATATGACGTCAGATGTGGATTGTAAGATAGGAATTGAGTTAGGACCTACAGATTTCGGTAAAGTCTCAACTCCCCTGGCTAACGTCTTAGATCATCATCCTTTATTTAACATTAAAGGGACTGTCCCGAATAGAACAGCGCCTAAAAAATAAAAGTCCGAGTACGTATGAAATTTAAACGCAAAAATATAGAAGACTGGTGTATATACTCAGACTCAAAAATTCAGCTCAAAATATTGAGTCGTTTGGACGTGAGCGTTAAAACAGCTTATCATATTTTTAAAGAAAGTCAAACCTTTTTAATTTCTATGTCTTTTGGTCAATCGACTTATATATATATATAGAGAGAAATGGGGTTTAACGTCCACTCAACACAACTTAGTCATTTCGGGACTAACATATGGTCCAATTTTATTTCAATATTTCGCCTGCGCGTAGGAATCTTTAGCAGTGGGAGGAAACTGGAGTGCCCGGAGGAAACCCACGAGGTTGAGAAGGCGCCCCTATCTCTATGCCACATACGCTCACACCAGGGCCCGAAATCCCAGCCGCAAGCTAGAGGTGGCCGGCCAGCTAGAGGTCGAAGCGCGACACTCTAGACCACTAGCCCCCCCCCCCCCCAACTCACTTTTATACGATAATAGGTTATCTTTCTCACATTTAAAAATCTTCACACCGGATATAATATGAATGAATGAAATGGGGTTTAACGTCCTACGCTTAAGCACCGTACCTGGGCTAATTGAAGACGGGCATACGCCACAGTGTGCAATGAGGGAAATTTTGCCCGGGCAGCGGCGCTACGGCCTACTCTTATATCGAATTCCAACTGCCAAGGGATCTTTTACGTGCACTCCAATTTGTACACGGGACCTCGGTTTTTCGTCCCATCCGAACGACTAGGCAGCTGTCCTTGTCAGGCCCTCCTTCTGCATCACTGACAAGGGGAAATCACGCCGGAAATTCGAGATGAACTTTCTCGGCAAATGCAGGGATCGAACACTCAACCTCCAGGCTAGCGAACCAGCGCCTTGTCCACTTAGCCACCGTGATCCCCCGGATATAATAACACAATTACTTCCCTTGTTGTTTGTATTCCCTACTATTAAATAGTGAATTATAGGATTAGTAGGATTATACTTTAACAAGGTAACTGTTTATGGATGCAATCTATTTTAGGGCTTTATTTTAATACATTTTAAAAAATATAACTTAAAGGGTCAATTCCGATAAGAATAGAGTCTCAAAAAGTCCGAGTATTTGTTAAATTTATGGTCCAAAATATAAAAGCATGGTGTATTTACATTGTCTGGGAATTTCAGCTGAAAATATTGAGTCGTTTGGACGTGAACGTCAACACTGCTTATCCGGACACGTAACCCTTTTAAGATTTCGGGTCATTTTTTTCATTGGGTGACCTGATAATCGATTTTCGTTTCTTGAGAGGTCTATACAAGCGTATCACAAAAATCGGGTTAGTTGACCGGCCTTAGATAATGGGTTTTAAAGGGGCCATCCCGATAACATTTTGGGGGTTAAAACTGCTTAATTTTGTATGAAAAGCCCTTAATAGCCTCTAACTTAGATCCGAGCAACTTCTTCGAGCTATGTTCTGCATTACACAGAAGTGTCTGGATAAAACGAGTATATATTATGTGCAGCTTTCAATCTAACCCTATTGACTCACTTTTAAAGCTCTCCTTTGATTAAGTTAAAATTGGTATCATAACAATGTAAAAGAAAAACTTAAAAGAGCTAGTGTCCAGTTAATCTTTTTTTGCATTCACGTCCAAACTACTCAATATTTTGAACTGAAATTTTCAGACAAGGCAAATACACTATTCCTCTATATTTTGGCGTTTAAATTTCATACGTTCATGAACGTGTAATTTTCAGATTCTTTGAAATTCGGGCTGGTCCCCTTAAACGATTTTAACACAAAATTAGGCAACTTTTTTCCCCAAAAAGTTAAAGGGATTGGCCCTTTAAAAATATGGAATTGTAGCTTTAAATCACACTAAACTACAACTTGTACAGGTCACAATTATATGGAATACTGTTGGCCGAGAAAGTTCATCGAGACTCTCCGGTGGGGTTTCCCCTTGTCAGTGGTGCAGGATAGAGGGCAGCTGTATAGTCGTTTGGATGAGACGGAAACCGAAATCCTGTGTACACATTGGCTTTAACGTAAAAAATCCCTTGACAGTTGGAATTCAATATATAATATTCCCCTCATAGCCCACTGTGTGACGTAAACCCGTCTTGAGTAGCACTGTCGAAGTAGAACAGTAGAACATTAAACCCCATTTTAATCCATTTCTATGGAATACAATCACTGCTTATTATTAAGTGATGTTTTTGGCTAGGCTTCTCTAATCATTATTAAGCAATGGTGTTAACCAACGATCTACTCTACTATTCCTGCTTCACGACCGCCAACTGAACTCCTTTTAATTAACCATTGCTTGATAAAGACCAGAGAAACCGGATCGAAACGTCGTTCAGTAAACAGCAATTGTATTCCATAGAATTGTCAGCTGTATACTCCAGTTTAGGTATTAAATACCATTGAATCAATTTAACCCACAACTTGTGTCATTGGTATAGGGAGCCGCGGTGACCCCATCAACTTTCTTGGTCAACGCAGGGATCGAACACGAAACCTTTGAGCTACCCAGCCAACGTCCTACTCAATTAGACACCGTAAAAAAAAAGAAAGTCTTACCTCTTTAATATCCAGAGCTTGCTTGAATTCTTCAAAATCAATTTTCTTATCGTCTCCTGCTATTTGTGTGAACGTCTTTTCCATCTTCTCCAACCACGCGACATCTCCAATGACACTGCAATAAAGGTGCTGTTTAACAACAAATCCACAGGGGTCCTTAGTGCACCTTACATATTTCAGGGAGTTACGTATGTGTATTATGTTGCAAATAACTAATTATCACATTTCAAATAAAACTGTTCATAGCTCAGGTTATTTGGTTTCGTCTTTCATCAACGTGTCATAGATTATTTTGAATTGTAAAAACCTTTGCCATGGTTACCGAGCATATTTCAATAGGCCTGCACTTAGTATTTAGTATTTAATTATAACGAAGAAAGAATATTGTGTACACTTTTAAATACTTATCTGCACGGCCCCATCTGGCATAATAGAGACCTTTTTCTTTTAAAAGTAACATATTTGACAACGCCTCTCGCAATATTTATCCAGAAAACACTTATAATAATGTAGCGTTAAACTTTTAATATTCAATGGCGTGCAATTTTTATGTTCTGGATCTTGACTTAAAGATGCCTTCCCGGGTACAAACTTTGTGAATTGACGATATAATATGTGGACTAAAAACATATTCAATGTAACCAATCTATCAAAAATTTGCTTCAATCCCCTTTCAAAACTTTGCTTTCGTCGTGGATACCCATAGCTATAAGTAAGCTGTTGTTAGACGCAATGTCTGCCAACTTAACTTCATTGTGGGAGGATCCATTTTTCAGAATGTATCCTTTATACCTACTGTACATTTACCATACTTACTGAGGCCTAAGTAAATTCTTAGTTATTTCTGTCTACTTCTTTTTAGACCTTTCAATCGCAGAGTCTTTTGTACGTTGACAACACTCAATGTCCTCCAAACCGCCTGACCATTCGAGCAAGAAGTAACAACTGCTCCCCGACCTAGGCTGGCAGACAATAAGCCAGCAAAACCTGTTTGGTTGCTAGTTAGTGATTCCCTGACAATATTGCCCAATGCTTGCCCCATGAGCGTTTCTTGCGTAATCCAGTATTTTTCTAGTAAGATTGGGTGTCTATACTTTCCATATATACCAAATTTGACATACTTTTATTGGAAATAACCACCCGATAAATACTTTGCTGGGAAACCAACTTTAAGCCAGTGTTTAAAACTAATCTGTAAAACCGCCGTAAGATATTAAATAATATTCAATATTAAGTGTGGTTTAATGGTCGACAGCGAGACATTAAGTAATATATTGATACTGCACGCCAAATAATGGTACGCCAACATCAAAGGATGACGTCACATCTGTATTTTAATTAGTTATATTGTTCTACACGGGTGATAACTTTATTAGAGACCCAGTTGCACAAGGCGATCTGTGAGTAAATGAAAATAAGAATATTATGATGTAAGTCAATATATGAAAACGTAACATGAATATAAAATTATGTGACTGACACATTAAAATAAAATGAACTAAAGCTAATATTTACTTATGTATATTGAAGATGAAAAGAGAGTATAAAACTATAGGAAAATAATTGCATATTAAGATTTTAATTCCCTTTTCAGTCCTGTCTTAAATCTCAATATATCGTTAGATTGTTTGAGTACCTGGGGTAATGAATTCCAGAGTAAACTAGCCTTGTATTTAAAAGTTCTTTTCATGGCCTCGATACGACATTTTGGAAGATGTAATGAGTTTTTTGTTTCCGAACGTAGACAGAGAGTTGTAGTAGACATAGAAGATTGTAAACATAAATAATTTTGAAAGTAATGTGGACATTTGTCATTCATAATTTTATAAGTCAGTATCCCAGTGTTATATTTAATTCGTTGTTCAAGAGTTAGCCAATTTAATTGAGAAAACAAGTCTGCCGATCTTGCATCATTTTTCGCGTCCAGGATACTCCGCGCTGCACGTTTTTGAAGCTTAAATAGGAAGTCAATTTTGTTCTGGAAAGCATTATCCCAAACAATATTACAAAGTCTAAATCAGACAATATATAGGCATTATAAAACAAAATTCGGGTTTCTATAGATAGATTTATTTTAATTCTATTTAGAAGATATATTTTTGACCCAACAAGAGAGTGAAGCTTCATAATATGTTTTCCCCAGTCTAAGTGATCATCTATTGTAATTCCGAGTAGGACAGCTTCCGTTACATTCTCTAATTTTTGCTTTCCGATGGACAGGGAGATACATTTTTCACTGTCTCTTACTTTTTTTATTAACATACTTTTAGTTTTATTTATATTAATAACCATACCATTATCATTTCACCATTGGCTGATAATGTCTAAATCTTCTTGAAGACAACTTTGAATGCAGTCAAGATTTTTGTCAGAAAAATGAATGGTAGTATCATCAGCAAATATTTCGGGTATGACATTTTTAGTAAAAAGTGGAAGATCATTTATGAAAATCAGGAATAAAAGTGGTCCCAGGATAGATCCCTGGGGAACACCACATTTTAGTTTCCCTTGTATTGATTGGAGATTACTAAGACAGACTTTTTCATTTCGGTTTGCTAGATAAGATTTAATCAAATATAACAAATTAGGATGAAATTTATATAACACAAGTTTGTCAAGGAGGAGCTTGTGATCAATAAGGTCAAAAGCCTTACTAAAATCCAGGTAGACAACCCCTGTTAGTTTACCTTGATCTAAAGCTTTAAGCCAATGATCAGTAATTCGAACTAGTGCTGTAGAACAAGAATGATGCTCTCTAAAACCTGACTGATTTACATAAAATAAATTGAAACTATCAAAGTAGGACTTAATATTGATAGATATGTTACTCAAAATTTTAGAAATGGTTGGTAAAATTGAAATTGGTCTATAATTGGAAATGGCTTCTTTGGATCCTTTTTTAAAAATTGGCACTATTTTTGCTTCTTTCATTTTATCAGGAAAAATAGTGCTGACATTTTTAAAATTTTTGGTGCAAGATTGTCTGAACCAGTTGCCTTTTTTGGTTGTAGATTTTTAAGATATTTCAGTACTTTTGAAAATGATATAGTGTGAACTTCAACATTACCAGATAATCCTCTCATACTAATTCGTTGAAGTGTCGAACTGCCTACAATCAGAGTTTTCTTTGGTGAGCAAGGTTTATTCTCGGGAGGATTGCATTTTGAGCTGTTTTCTGGTTGATGTATATGAGGTTTAATTGCGCTGTTAACAGGTGTTTCTATGGGTTCAGTGATATCATCTGTTTGTGATCCATGGTTCTGGTTGAAGATTTGATAGCTGTTGTTCTAATTCCTTAATTGTATTTAGAAGGCAATCTCTGTCTGACTTGTTGTAGATGGAACTGTGATCAGCATATTTAATAGGCGTTGAAGTTGTTACTGGCACTAGTGTGTTGAGTGGACCATGACTGCAAACATCCTGAGTTTCATAAAATATTGTTTTTCATGTTTTTATATGTCAATGAATATACAAAAACATTTCCACCTTTGTCTTCAAAGTTTTTCTTATCATAGTAAGCATAAATAATATTTCGTAAGAGCTTAAAATAATTTAGAGTTTTCTGTCTGTGGTTCGTCTGCTTTCTGTGGAGTTGAAAAGCCAAAGAAGGATGTTATATTGAAATAACTGTTGAGTTAGAAATGATGCCATTTTGATAAATAACAGGAAGGTAGATCCAATAACATATATAAATATTGTTGATAAATAAACAGTAGATACTGTAAAAAGGTCAAATTATTCCAGTGTCCAAGACAAGAGATTCCCAGCTCACAATAAATCACTAGCATATAAATAAGTGAAACATCTTTTATTTTGATCAACTAAAATATTGATTCAATCTGATCGGTTATTTTCATAATTAATTGATGAGAAATCTCTATGTACATGTTCGTACATTTTGTGCACATTTGACCAAGGGACCTCCCACTAGAAAGGGGCCCTGAAGTTCCCCAACTTAATGTAAAAACTGGCCTGACAGCAGGAAAACTCACATTATAACATAAACTGTATAAATCTATCAATCAGTTACTAATTGTGAAGTAAAGCATATTCCCTAACTTCAGGCCTCCCACATTTATATAACTCGCTGGGTCTCTATATAATTTAATTTGTTTCCAAACATTAATTCTAAAGTGTTTTAATGGCATTGTGTTTCAAAACATTAATTTTAAATTGTTTTAATCAAATTTAGTAATTGAACTGGAGTATAAAGATCACTATTCTATGGAATACAATTACTGTTTATAACTGAGCGACGTTTCGACTAACATAGGTTTCTTATATCATTCGCTTGAAACGGTTCTGTTTTAATTGGAGTCACTGGGGGAATGGCTTTGTATTTTAAATTGTTAATAAAATGTATTTTGATACATAAAGTAATAGTTAATTTTCACATCTAGAACTTTGTTGGTGTCCATTGGTCATTATTACGATTAGCTTTGGCTCGGGAGTTTTCGGTGTGGGTTTCCCTTGGCACGTAAAAGATCCCCTGGCGGTTGGTATTCGTTAACAGTAGGCCATAGCGCTGGAAATAATTTAACATTGCTCCTTTATATAATGAAAAAGCATTGGCGTGCACGTAAAAGATCCCCTGGCAGTTGGAATTCGATATAAGAGTTCGCCTTAGTGCCACTGCAGTGACAAAGTTTTTTTTTTCATAGCACACTGTATGGCGTATGCCCCTCTTCATCAGCCCAGTTCGAATTCTAACAGTAGGACGTTAAACTTCATTTCATTTCTCTTCTCTCTTTGCAGATTAAACAACCCAGGTAAATTTTACGAGAGAGAAAAGATAAAAATATAGTTTTACTGACCTTGAACTATCACATTACTGACCTTGAACTATCATATTACTGACCTTGAACTGTCTTACAATCTGGTGCATTCCACGTCTCAAAATTCCATGTTTTAACATAATCAAGCCCAACTGTTCTGGAAAAACAAGACACTTAGTATCAGAAGCCCATCTTTTCCTGGTAAGATCATGACATCAATGTTCATTTAAATTGACGAATAATTCGTGTTTGCAACAGGCCCGTGGCACGGGGGGGGGGGGCAACTGCCAACCCAATACTGAGTCTTGCCCCCACCCCCCAATATCACAATTGGGCTTTACCGCAAAACTCATGCAGATGCTCATGCTAGCTGGCCCTCCCGAAAACATCTTTGCCCCCCCCCAAAAAACAACTTCCTGGCTACGGGCCTGGTTTTCAATGTCGAAGACTGTGGATGATATTGAGTTAAACTAGATTTTTCTTTCTCTTTTTTTTTAGTATTTTGAATGGTGTTGTAAGATCAATTTTGTCGTGTCAGTAGAAGTCGCATGGTGTAGATGTCGCTTTAGTCAATAGTGTAAAATAACATGTTGAGTATACGTGTTTCGCCTTCTCGTCAAACACTTCATTACTTCTAAAATAAATATCGCATTCTCAGACGACGGACATTGCATTTACACTAGATTACTTGATAGTCGAGTCTTGGTTTAGTCATCAAAACAAACACTCCAGTACCGAAACGGACGAACACGTGTAAGCCGCTTCAATTAATACAGTAAACATTTATGGGGTAAATGAATTGATATGGGGTTAACGTCCTACTGCTCAGCAATAACTGGGCTAATGACGACAAGCATACCAAAACATTGTGCTGAGGTAAATTTTGCCAGGACAGTGGCACTAAGACCTACTCTTTTATCGCGAATTTCAACTGTCCGGAGCCAGAGGTCTTCTACGTGAATACGAACAACTTTCCATTGTCCCTTGCAAGGATCCCCGTCCTGCAAAACTTTCTCGGCCAACGCTGGGATTGAACCCTGTATCTCCAGGTTAGCGGGCGAGCCAGCGTCTTACTCACTTAGCCCCTGCGGCTGCACATTTATGTTGTAGTAACCGTCATTGACGTACAGATTAATTGACCTAACATCGACCAAGGAAACGTCATCGACATTCTGAATGCGCGATGGCCCCGTGTGTGTTCGGCTTTAGTATCATTGTCTGACCATATATTGACAGACCAGGACAAAGTTTACAAACAACTTGAACAACTTGACCTCATTATTATTTAAACTAATTATAAATTAGAGCAAAATGTCGACCACCATTAAACAGTTGACGAGAAACACCGGAAGGAGAGACCAAACGGAAAGACTAATTTAGAGAGTTTGCATAGTGTGTCTTGTGGTGAACCCTGGATGGTAGATGTTATTTGAGAGAGCGACAGGCGAAGTTAGGTAAGATTTATATAAATTTATACAAACATTTAAACAGATTCTCCCCGGGAGATACCGTTGTTTGTCTCCTCAATACCATCCGGTCACCTCGATCTTGTGGGTTTCCTCCGGGCACTCCGGTTTCCTCCCACTGCTAAAGACCCCTACGCGCGAGCGAATTATTGAAATAATAATCTCTGCGGGATTATTTACCCAATCAACCCAAAACTACCAAATATCACCAAATACTACAACATAATGATGCAATATTGACATATCCCTCTCTTTAAGTCTGAAATAACTATGCTACTTTTAAAAACGCAACAGTAATACTATGTAATCAAGACTACAGTGTTATATATTGAACTTCCGTTGAACGTCCGGTCCAAACTACATCTAGATAGTCATGTGTACCACATCAACAACAAATTATCAGTGGGTCATGAGATAGGCCCCCTCCCGCACTGTCCACTGAAAGAACTTCTATGTTTTATATATATTCCTTATGTTTACTTTTTGTTTACTCCTTCGGATGGGACGAAATACGGAGGTCCCGTGTACACATTGGCGTGCACGTAACACATTCCCTCACCCTCACAGTTGGAATTTGACATATTAGTAGGCCGTAGCACTGCTGTCCATGCAAAATTCCCCTCATAGCGCACTGTAGAGCGTTAGTCTGTCTTCATTAACATAGTCGAAGCTGAACAGTAGGACCTTAAACCTCTCTTTAATTTCATTTTTATATGTTGTTTAAATGAATGCTGTATGTTTGGTTGTGACTTGTGTATCCGTGGTGGGCGAAAGGCCATTTACCTCCAGCACTGTCCTTATATAATTATATATACTGCCTGTAAGTCAAGTGATTACATACATAAGCCCCCCCCCATCCTTTAGCACTTACTATATAAGTATATAAATAGAATATCAGTAGAATTGTTCAAATGTTTTGATGATATTATATATTTCAGTGAAAGATGAATATCTGGAGGGCGTGTTCGACTGTAATTAGTTTGTTGTTTTGTTTAACAGGTGTTTTAGTTACAGGTAACACGATAAAACCTTTATCAAATAAACTTAACATTTAACAATTAACATACTTAAAGGACAACTGTATTTATTCATTATCAATTTCAATTAGTTTCAACTCAAAATAATTTATTAATTCCAATTTAGTCATATAAATGGACCAGTTATTGGCTGAAGTAGATTAACCAAATATTTTATAGACCAACAATGGTAGCAATGATCATGTTAAAATTATATTTATTTTTAATCAGTTGTATCACATATGTAAGTTTGGTGGACATCAACATTGTCCTTTAATATTACCAACACGGTTTGTTGAAGTGGATGTCAGTCGCTTTAAACGGTTAAAGTAAATAACAGTGTATACAGAGGGTAGTGGTGACACGTTTAAAGGAAAGGCTACTCTATCGTATAAGGAAATGTTCACACGTGTAGACTACACACATCAACGTTTGGAGGGAAGGCGGCTGTGCCGTATAAGGAGATGTTCACACGTGTAGACTACACACATCAACGTTTGAAGGGAAGGCTACTGTATCGTATAATGAGCTGTTCACACGTGAACTTATTTAATTACACTCAAAAAATCTCGGAGATTAGTTCATAGAGGTTACGTCATTTTACACACATATAGAACTGTGTACTCTACTTCGAGATCTCTGTCCTGTATGGCCGCCATATCCAACAATTAGTATACTGTTTTATGCGGCCCTACACCGGTTTAACATCTGTTATACACAAAAAGACTAATATAATTTGGAGGCTCAATGCGCGGGGGAGGGGTCTATCAAATAGGCACACAACCATACCCAGCTTTTCTAGAGTCAAATTTGGCGTAGAATACGTCGGACTGATTACCACTCGGCATCGTATTCTACGCAAAATTTGACTCTAGAAAAGATGGACACCCCACCCCCGCAATGAGCCTCCGGTATATAATGGAACCTTTTCCATTTAATTAAATGAACGTAGAATATATACTTCTACAAAATCTCGAAATATTCTTTGTGTTTTCGACTAAAATGTCTGTCAACTAACTCCGTGGCTGTTGTCAGACCTATCTGAAGATCGACAGCGTAGGTTTAGTATAGTTATACCCCAGAGTCTTCGATATTTTAGCCCAGATTGTTGTCTCATGTAGCTCGACTTCCTAATGGATGTCACTGACACCTGTTTATTTAATGTATCCACCTCAGTCTGTACGTCGCGGGTTCGATCTCGGTTTTGCCTAAGAAAGTTCATCGGGATTTTCCGTCATGTTTTCCGCCTGTCAGGGTGCAAGACGAAGGGTCTAACAGCTGTCTAGTCGTTCGGATAGGACTAAAACTAAAAATCTATGCCTCGTGTACACATTGACTTGCACGTAGGACGTTAAACCTCAATTTCAATTCATTCCCGTTATAATTGAGATTTAAAAGCTGGTTATCCGAGACTATGTTACTTTTGTTTTATCAGGTAATAAAGTGAGACATGAACGAGCTATTGGTGGAAGGCCTATATCACGTGGTCAATGGCCGTGGTTAGTTGTATTAAGAGCTACCATTACGACACAGACCTTATTTGGTATTATACCAATACGTCATAAACATATCTATTGTGGTGGATCGGTTCTCAATGATAGATGGGTTGTTACAGCTGCTCATTGTTTTAAAGAAGCAAGGTAAGTAACCTCCCCTTCTCACGTCACATCATCATATGGATTCGGACCAATTATTATTTCCCCCAAATTGCAGAGAGAAATTTGGTTTAACACCCACTCAACACAAACTAGGTCATTTCGGAACTAATATAAGGTTCAATTATATTTCAATAATTGGTGTGCGCATGGATGTCTTTAGCAGTGCGAGGAAACCGGAGGACCCGGAGAAAACCCACGAGGCTGGACAGGCGGTTACCTTACTCCCTGTCACGTACAACCGGGGAATCAAACTCGATAAAAGAAAAGTACACTCGAAGGTCGAACTAAATGCAACCTCTGTTTAAAGCAAGTATACCTTTCACTGCCCCACCCCTTTTGCATGTCAGCTGTTGTTGCATTTTTAGTACATCATCTAAGAAAAGTTTCAAATTTGGATTTTCTGCCAAGTTTATGTTCATGATATTGTAGCGGTAGGATCAATTAGTAAACAGGAAGACCAATTTAGCAAAATGACGTCACACTCTGTAGAACCTCTAACATATAGGTACCGGACTAGAAGCGTACTGTACCAATAGCCTGTTTAAGAGGATCATTTATAGAGCTAAATCTAACCCACCCCCTAACCCTAGTTTAATAGGTTTATTGATGCAGCTTAATCGCCAACATCGTGGCCATCTAGAGAGAGAGAGAGAGAGAAATGGGGTTTAACGTCCACTCAACTTAATTAGGTCATTTCTGGACTAACATATTGTTTTATTTTATTTCAATAATTCGCTTGCGCGTAGGGGTCTTTAGTAGTTAGAGAAAACGGGAGTGCCCGGAGGAAACCCACAAGGTTGAGAAGGCGCCCCTATCTCAATACAACATACGCTCACACCAGCCGCAAGCCAGAGGTGGCCGGCCAGCTAGAAGCGCGGCACTCTAGACCACTAGGCCATTCCAACACCCCTAAAACCCGATAAAACAAAAGTACATTCAAAAGTAGAATCAATGCAACGTCTGTTTATAGCAAATCTATCTTTCATGTTCTGGTAATGGGATTGGGGAACAGGCTTAGTCTATGTAAAAACACGTCGCCATTTCATTCAACAAGATAGAAGAATACCAGTACTAATCATGTACAAACATAGGCGTGGTTGCCTTCTAGATTCATCCCATTAGACAATAGTAACCATAGGAACCATAGCTTGAACAATAATAATACGCATAGAATATGCTAAAATTATTAAACTATTATTGCAGGAGTCAAGCAAGAAGACCTCACAAATGGGAAGTAAGATTAGCAACAGTTTCTCTGAAGGTTCGTAGAAATCTTGATCTATTTCAATAGTGGTACACCAGCACGACTTCATGAGCAAAGTCGGAGAAAAACAGTAGGATGTTAAACCCCATTTCATTTCACTCTAACAAAACTAGCGACTGGATACAGAGCAGAGTGTAAAGCTAATTCCTAATGACTCATTTGTAGGTAGCAAACCATCGCACGCTTTTGTTCTAGACAAACAAACACAAATACAAGCAGTTTGATTTCGGTTGGGTTTATTGTCCTCATTTCGGCACCAACAAGGCTATAAAGTATTGCATGGACAGTCGCGTGTGCGTTAAGTCATCAACAGTTTTTTTATTTCACCTGTAAACCGATGTGTAAACGGGACCTCAGGGTTGTTGTCTAGACGCTGTTCGTCTAGAGGACCCCACAGGCCTTTTTCCCTCGACCTGCACTACTGACAAGCTGAAGCTAGTGACAAAGGGAGACTACTGACAAGCTGAAGCTTGTGACAAAGGGAGACTACTGACAAGCTGAAGCTAGTGACAAAGGGAGACTACTGACAAGCTGAAGCTAGTGACAAAGGGAGACTATTGACAGGCTGAAGCTAGTGATAAAGGGAGACTTCTAACAGGCTGAAGCTTGTGACAAAGGGAGACTACTGACAAGCTGAAGCTAGTGACAAAGGGAGACCACTGACAAGCTGACGCTAGTGACAAAGGGAGACTACTGACAAGCTGAAGCTAGTGACAAAGGGAGGACTACTGACAAGCTGAAGCTAGTGATAAAGGGAAACTACTGACATTGCGGAAACAACATTGGATTATTGAGCCAGCGCCATCGCAATGATTCGCCACGGTACCATGTTTACCCGGACCAGGAAGATGTTGTTTTAAATGTGTCTGTCCGTATTTACAAATGTTTCTGTTTTGCTTTACAGATGAATCCACTGGAGCGAATCCGCCATGTTTTAGGTCAGATTTTTGATCGTTCTGATTGGGTACAATGGGAGATTGACGTGGAGCGAATAGTGATACATCCACAATATGATTCAGCAGGTAAGTAAAATCTTTTTAGGGTTGGTGGGAAGACCTAGTAGTCTAGAGTGCCGCGCTTCGACCTCTAGCTGGACGGTCAACTCTGGCTGTGGTTTCGTTCCCTGGTGTAAGCGTATCTGGCATGGGGATAGGGGCGCCTTCCAAACCTCGTGGGTTTCCTCTGAGTACTCCGGTTTCCTCCCACAGGAAAGACCCGTGCGCTAAGATAATAAAAATGAAAAATAAGACTTGTCTGCGATATCACCTTCGGTGGAAGCGGACGTTAAACACTAAGAACAACAACACTATAATTGTTTATTGTTGAATTACGAACTGTGAAACTAAACTAACTTTCTTCTCTGTAAAATGTCAATATACTAATATAAAACCTATGATGAGTTTCCTGTTTTTAAAGAGTAGCCTCAAGTCGCCACAGGTCACCAGAGGCGGATCCAGGAAATCCAGTTAGGGGGCCCCTGGGGGTCCCCTAAGAAAATTTCTAAAAAAATCAGGGTTTCAGTGGTGATTTTTGGCTGTTATTTAGGGATTTAGGGGGGGGGGCAGGGCACCTAGCCCCCCCCCCCTGGATCCGCCTCTGCAGGTCTTTAATTAGACTAAAAACAACTTTCGCCCTACATTCGTATTTGGTGACCTGTGTCCAAGTGAAGGCAATAGAATCCTGAAAGGTCTTAGCCCAGTCAGCCATATTCCTGCCCTAACTACCATACGCCCACAGTTAAGCTCAGTGCACAACGTGCGGCGTGTCGTGCACGGTAGCTGTAGTAACTCTGTGAATGTCGTGGAATTTCCTATCCTGAGTATCGTGGCGTTTTACAAATATAGTGTATTATTATTGTAGATTCGTGGGCGAATGATATAGCTCTAGTGAAATTAGAAAGATCTGTACCTTCTGGAGCTAGTTACTCAGCCATCAGACGAATAAAACTACCAATACAGGGAGATAACTCCTTCCCCTCTGTTGGTCAAACTTGTGTAGCTAAAGGATGGGGCTGTACACATAATGGTATTTATAAGAATCTTTTATTCTGTTTTTTTTTTGTAATATCTTGATTAACGTCCTATCTGTGCCAATGGGGTAAATGAAATCGAGCTGCCTGGTCGTTCAGATGGTAGGAGCAACGGATATCCCGTTTACATATTAGAGTGCACGTTAAAGGTCCCTTGACAGTTGGTATAGGTCGTAGCGCCGACGGCCGGGGGATATTTCCCCATAGCACACTGTATAGCATATGCCCGTCTCCATGAGCCCAAACGGGGCAGAACAGTAGGACGTTAAACCCCATTTCATTTCATTTCGTTCATACCCCAATTCAAACTGTCATGGATTATTTTAACTGCAAGCCCAAGTGAACACGGGGAGAACTCGGTGTTTTCGGAGATTTCATTTGATCAAATTCCATACGGCTGTGACTTCAAATGTCATCTTAGTAGATTTTTTTCATGAAAATTAAAACAATGTTTGTTTTTTTTATTTTGTCCAGGTGAAGGTCCATCGTCTGTTGCTAGAGAATTAGAGTTGCCCATATATGGTAATAGTCAATGTCGTCATCAATATCGACTGAATACCATGTCTAAAAGAATATGTGCTGGGTATAGAGATGGCGGAGTAGGAGTCTGTGCGGTATGATTTTATATTCCTAGATTATCTCCCTTTGACTGACAGACTCGGGCAGTCTTCTCATCCTAAAGACTATGCACTAATGTATCTGGACAAAATGTGGGTGGGAAATTGTAATTCTGAAATCCCGAATAATTCATTTCCAGCCGGGATTGGGTTTTATTAGATAGGCAAATGGTTAGCGCGTGTGCGTTGTATCGTAAGGTGTGTCATTGAGTCAACTGGCATTGTTTCGATATCTAGGTTGTCCAACCTCGCCGGTTTCACCCACTGCTAAAGACCCTACGCGCAAGTCAATGACTTCGTTTGTGGCAAGTGAGCGTTGATGTTCGTCTCGAAATGACCTAGAATGTGTCGAGTGGATGTGAAACCAACTCTTTCTCCCCCCACCCCCGAACAATATCTAATTGAATTGTGGTATGTCCAATGGCTGCTAATACATAGGGGTATTCGGTATACATTTAGAGATATACGCGAATACTTGTGTTCGACAACAGGAATATGCTTAGCGGTTTACATCGGACTATACGCGTATAGGGGCACGCTATACGCGAATACATGGTATCATGCATGTTCGGTTTTTTTTCGGCGTTTCGAATCCCCGGTTGTCCGTGACAAAGAGTAGGATTGCCTGTCCAGGCTCGTGGGTTTCCCCCGGGTTCTCCAGTTTCCTCCCACGGCTAAAGACCACCACGCACAAGTCAATGATTGATATAAAATTGAATCATGTGTTAGTCCCGAAATGACTTAGTTTGTGGCAAGTGGACGTTAAATGTTAGTACTATTACCGAAATGGCCTAGATTGTGTCGAGTGGACGTTAAACCCTATTCCCCTCTTTCTCTCGCGCTCTCTCTCTCTCCCTCTCTCTCTCTCTCTTCTATAGATATATATATATATGTATTACAGGGTGATAGTGGTAGTCCTCTAGTCTGTGAGAGAGATGGTGATTATGTTCTAGTTGGTATCGTTTCCTTCACAAGTCGAGATGATCCAGAATTATACCCAGCAGTTTCTACCAGAGTTTCAGATTATGTTCAATGGATAAATACAACTATGAGGACCTTATAAATATGGCAGTGGTTATGGTTACGACGAGTCGTAAAAATAGTCCCCAGGCTATTGTTACGACAATGTTTTCAAGGCCCTCCTTCGGATAAGTTAAAAACTGAAAATTCGTAAAAATAGTCCTTACCCTAACCCTACCCCTTTCCATCTCTTAATTGCTGCTTTCAGTTTTGAAAACGTTGAAAATACGGCTTCTTTTTCCGAGCTGGTTTTGGGGAGATTGGCAGCCATTTTGGAATTAGTTCTAAACTTTACTTAATCTCGTCGTAACAATAGCCACTCTGTATAAATATTCATATATTAGCGAACTCTACGTGTGTATGTTTATTTGACATCATAAACGTTACATAAATCCATAGAGCCCCCCCCCCCCCCCAAATCAAAAACAACAAAATTTAGTAATAATCATTATGAAATAAAATATGCAGCTATGTTATACACAATCTACTGCTCTCCGCCTCCTTCCCCTTCCACCAAAACAAAAGCAACAAAAATAATGTAACACTAATTATATAAATAAAACATGCAGCTGTAGCTGTATTATTAATTAGTTACATTTAAAATGAAACGTGCAGTTGACACCTTGAACTGGTATGTAATTCTTATCAACGTTATAATGGGTGTATTTATAGTCATTAACGTTATGAAAATTCATATTTATTCGCTAGAACGTCAGCGTTGCACTCTTTATGTGAGTGGGAAGCTCACTCGCTAGTACTGAGGTTAGCTGAAAAAGTTGGCGGGATTTTCCGGCATGGTTACCTATTGACAGAGGTGGCGGACGGGGGCATCAGAAGGACAGATGTCTAGTAGTACTGACGGAACGAAACACCGAGGTCCCGTGTAGAAATTGGCGTGCACGTAAAATATCCCTTTGCAGTTGGAATTGCCTCATAGTACATTGCATGGCGTCTGTCCAGCTTCATTATCCCTGTCCGAGCAGTACGGTATGGCGTTAAATCCCATTTCTTTTCCATTTTTTATTTTTTAGAGTGGTCCATATGCCATCGCTGGTCGATAAAATCACCCTGGGGTGGATGACAAAACCAGAAATAACCCTATCTCATTTTGCGCATATAATCATAAATAAAAATAAAAATATTCATATGCAAGTCGCTAATTGACGGGAGTTATCTATTGACACGATGGTAAACCACGTAAACTACACCAAGATTTAGCCCTAACAATAAAAACAGGGGACAAAAGGTTATATCTAAATATTAAGGCCACTTACAGATAGCTGACCTACCCGAAGATATAGTCCTCACCTTACCCTAACAATAAAAACAGTGGATTAGAGGTTATATCTAAATAGTAAGGTCACTTGCAGATACATGACCCTACCCGACGATATAGCCCTCACCTTACCCTAACAATAAAAACAGTGGATTAGAGTTTATATCTAAATATTAAGGCCACCTGCAGATACATGACCCTACCCGAAGATATAGCCCTAACCATACCCTAACAATAAAAAAACAATTTTCCGCAACACTCACGGATTCTAACCTGTAATCTGCTGTTTTCGGGTTATTAATTAACAATTGCACGTATATATAGCTGGGTGGACATTAAATTGTATACTATTACGCTAGTTTGATAGCGAATGAAAGATAAAGCCTAGTTCACAACCGACCGTTCACAACCCGCTACTACCCAGTCTTAACCTTACGTGCTACAACATACAGTCTTAAGCCCAGTCCACATCCCACCTTACGTGCTACAACAGTCTTAAGCCTACTTCACAACCCGCCGTCATGTTACAACATACAGTCGTAAGCCTAGCCCACAACCCGCCGTACGTGTTACAACAGTCTTAAGCCTAGTTCACAACCCGCCGTACGTGTTACAACATACAGTCGTAAGCCTAGCCCACAACCCGCCGTACGTGTTACAACAGTCTTAAGCCTAGTTCACAACCCGCCGTACGTGTTACAACATACAGTCGTAAGCCTAGCCCACAACCCGCCGTACGTGTTACAACAGTCTTAAGCCTAGTTCACAACCCGCCGTACGTGTTACAACAGACAGTCGTAAGCCTAGCCCACAACCCGCCGTACGTGTTACAACAGTCTTAAGCCTAGTTCACAATCCGACGCACGTGCTACAACATACAGTCGTAAGCCACGTGATCCCCCACGTCCATGCGTACACATGGTGATATATCACAAGCTATTTAATAATCTATTACAATCTATAATCTATCAATATCATGGCCTGTCTACAACAAAGATTATTTGTCGTTAGTGATAATCTGTCCGACAAAACACACGGCGCATACCAAAACAATTTGGGGGGTTGGGATGACTTAGTGGTCTAGAGTGCCGCGCTTCGACCTCTGGCTTGCGGCTGTGGTTTTGAGCTCTGGTGTGAGCGTATATGACATTGAGATAGGGGCGCCTTCTCAACCTCGTGGGTTTCCTCAGGGAACTCCGGTTTCCTCCCATTGCTAAAGACCCCTACGCGCAAGCGAATTATTGAAATAAAATTAAAACCATATGTTAGTCCCGAAATGACCTAGTTGTGTTCAGTGGACGTTAAACCCCATTTCTCTACCTTCCCCCTTGGTGTGAGCAGGGCTTAAGTCAAACAGGTTATAATAATAAAATGCATCGAAGCAAGCTTCCTTCTTAGCTCGCGTTAAACGATATAACCGATATGTGACCAAATGTACAATCATTTTCATCTTATTTGTTTTTAATAAGTCGCCATCAGTTAGATTAAAACTACATCAGTGAAAATAATATCATAGAAAGGATATATTTATAGGAAACAGAAGTTTGTAACGTAGTGTAATATCTAATATATATAATTTATATAGGTAACAAGACGGGAATATAGTAGACCAAGTGCACGACAACTGTATATTCATATATCTACCAAGAAGTAGATAGAGAGAGAAGGGATTTAACGTCCACTCGACACAAACTATGTCATTTCGGGACTAACATATATCTACCAAGAAGGATTAAACTGAATAATATATGGAGGCAAATAATGTCTGTAAGTGCTGATAATAAGAATCAGTGAATTGAATTTGTGCTTCTTGTAGTGGGTGTCGTACGCGAAGCAGTGTATGTTTACTTTTCCGCAACACCATAGAAGACATCAATACAATATTTTGTATTTTTACGGTTTAAAACCGAGACCTTATTTACGACAATATTTTTTTAGATTGCAGTCTTGTCATCGGCTATCAATTCAAATGTGTACTTAAGACTTAACCGTTCCAGGCAATACAACTGTTAGTTTTACGGATTAAAGTCTATACATTTCCTATGTGAACTTCCTGAACGAGAAGAGGTACCAGGTGTTCTAGTAACAGCTAGCATACTCTTGGACCTGTCGAATATATAGACCGAAATTTTAAAAATTAAAACTATAATTTAAAGGGTATTACTGTAGTCTAAAAGATAAAAACCTTAGTTTAAAGGATACGACTGTAGTTTAAAGGATAAAACTGTAATTTAAAGGATATAACTGTAGTTTAAAGGATACAACTGTAGTTTAAAGGATACAACTGTAGTTTAAAGGATACGACCCTAGTTTAAAGGATACGACCCTAGTTTAAAGGATACGATTGTAGTTTAAAGGATACGATTGTAGTTTAAAGGATACGATTGTAGTTTAAAGGATAAGAGGGTTTAAAGGACACCACTGTAGTTTGAAGGACACGATCGTAGTTTTCAGGATCAGACTATAGTTTAAAGGACACAACCGTAGTTTAAAGGATACGACCCTAGTTTAAAGGATACGACCCTAGTTTAAAGGATACGATTGTAGTTTAAAGGATACGATTGTAGTTTAAAGGATACGATTGTAGTTTAAAGGATAAGAGGGTTTAAAGGACACCACTGTAGTTTGAAGGACACGATCGTAGTTTTCAGGATCAGACTATAGTTTAAAGGACACAACCGTAGTTTAAAGGATACGGGCCTAGTTTAAAGGACACCACTGTAGTTTAACGGATACCACTGTAATTTAAAGGATAAAACTATAGTTTAAAGGATGAGACCCTAGTTTAAAGGATAAGGCTATAGTTTTAAAGGTAACACAGGAGTGAATTCAATCATATACCCGGGCAGGAGAACTGTAAGGGTACTGTATCTTTAATTACAAACGGTGAAGGGAAGAACATTAAGCAGGGGTATTACGAATTCAGTAGAAAGACAAAATAAATTTTCAAGCCACGTCACAGGGTAATTTTCTTGTTATTCAAATATATGAACCTTGTCTAGCTTCTCTCTCCACGCTAGATAGTGAGTGAGACGTTGGCTGCCTAACCTAGAGGTCACGTGTTCGTTCCCCGCATTGGCCGAGAATGTCCAGTAGCGCAGAAGAGAGGGTCTGACAAGGGCAGTTGTCTGGTCGCTCGAATGTCGTGGCAGTTAAAACAGTGGACTGTAATACGGTTTCTCCCCACTTCAAAAGACCTCTACCTACACTCAAACGAATTATTGAAATAAAATTGAAGCATATTACTGAAATTACCCCCCCCCCCGCTCTCTCTCTCTCTTTCTCCCTCCCTCTCTCTGTCTCTCTGTGGGAGTACACACAAAATATATTTGTGGTATACCCTTATGTAGCCTGTAGCCTGTTTGTACTCCTAGAGATCCTTACCTACTTCATACTCGGTAAGAATGACACGGTCACACAACACCAGCACGTCTCAGATTCCAACGCTCAGGATAGTTCATCAGTATCTGAGAGTTCGCTAAGAAAAACCTCTAGCTTGGACTGTACGCAGCAACAGAGATTTGTGTCCACGTTAAAGAACCGTCGGCAGTTGAAATCCGATGACGAATATGTGGAAACACAGTATAAACCGGATACCATACATGTATATCCTCGGACACCACATGGAATAAGCTCTTTCTCTTTCTCTCTCTCTCTCTCTCTCGCTCTCTCTCGTTTTCCCTCTCCCTCCCTCTCTCTCTCTCTCGTCTTTCCTAACTTGGTTGGTAGACACAGTAAGATGTTAAACCCCCTATTTCCAGGTTGTCAATCAATGTCGAGTGATCTGATGTTGATAGGTGAATAGTTGTTAAACAGATTAACCAAGTGGTAGTTAATAAACACGTGTTCACTACCTGGGTATATCAGTTACCTTGAGAAACCAACCTACCTAGTGGAGATTGTTTATAGAAACTGACAACCAGGTAATTGTTTTTAATTACCATTGATTAACGGTACTGGAATCAGACCGGAGTCTCTTTTACGGTTCTTGATAATCAAACACGCAGCCATTTCCTGTCATTAATACGCCGTCAGGTTTATAGAGAGAGTGAGAAATGAGTTTAACGTCCACTCGACACAAACTACGTCATTTTGGGACTAACATATGGTTTCATTTTATTTTAATTCGCTTGCGCGTAGGTGTCTTTAGCAGTGGGAGGAAATCGGGGGACCGGATAAATCCCATGAGTTTTGACAGGCGACCCTACTCCTTGCCACGTACAACCAGAGATTCGAAACCACGCCAGTTGACCCAATGACAGGCTTTATGATACAGCACAAACGTTCTAACCATTCGGCCATGGTATAATAAAATATAACTATGTACGAACAATCCAAACCGGTCTCAAAAAAAGGGGTATAGGCAAAATAGTATAATCAGCAATATACACGACAAACAGTGGTTACAGGTGTCCAGAAGTGTAAGCTTACTCTGCCTGGCGCCACACCCGTTATTAGTTAAATCTCGACTCCAATAACTTCTCACGCAGATCTTTAAAAATAATTGTGTGTAATCTCGAAAAACAAAATGGATCGTTCCATGACATAGAAGTAAAAATATAACCCACTCTATTTTATTTTTACAGCGGATGTGTCCTTCTTATTAGTAAATTAAATTAAAAAACCCAGTTTACTTGACGAATGACAATAACGAGATACAATTATTCTATTTGAATCCTAAATAACGAGGTACCGTGTACGTTCAGAACAGCAGGACGTTAAATTGGCTGGTCAAACTAACATTTGACGAAGAACAAATTGCAACAAAAGGTTTTTTGATTTCTATTGACTTATTATGATGTCTAAAGTAAGAATTTTTTTTTTACCAAAATCGGAGTCCAAATAAGGACAGGGGCGTGGTCAAATCCAATATGGCGGCTGCCGATAAAAAATTGCAAATATCTCAAAAACTATTGTATTTAGACACCATAAATTTATTGCGTACAGATAGGAAGTCGGTATCAGCGAGTAAAAAAAATTGCTACGTTATGTCTCTATAACGATATGATGTCACAACGACATATCGGACGTCGCATTTCTTTCAAAATTAGTCCATTTACACATCTTAACAGCGGAAAGGAATGTTGAATCAGAAAAAAGTACATGCCCATTATGTTGGGTTGATAAAGAAGAACAATGTGTTACATTTACGGAGAAATTGCTACATTGCCGATAGGGGATACTATTAGAGTTGCTGCAGGAACACGGATTCATTGCAATTGTTGAAGAAATGAAATGAGGTTATACATTGTATTGTTCTGTTCTGATTTGGCTCAATTAGTGTACTATGAGCAGGGGTGATGATCGCCAAAAATAAGTGTTGGGACAGTCCATGCGCGGTCGCAAAAGAATGTTTTTTTTTAGCCCAATTTATTCGCTTACAACCATCATAACAGATGGGGGGTTGGATGTTTATTGCGTCAGTTGGTGTGATTTCGATTACCCGGTTGTAAGTGGTAAGGAGTAGGGTTACCTGTTCAAACTCGTGGGTTTTCTTCGGATTCCTCCCACAGCTAAAAACCCGACCCGCAATCGAATTATTGAAATATTCTTAACCATATGTTAGCCCTGAAATGACATACTTTGTGCCGAGTGGACGTTAAGTCCCCTTCTCACTCTTTCTCTCTTTCTATATATCAGACAAGGTTTAAAATATACGTGATTGATTTTAAAACACGTTTAAAATGTCTATGAAACACATGTTCAATTATTCTGGAATTTTAATATATATGCAAAAAAGCAAATAAATAAATTAAAATTCTACATCCTTTGATCCCGCGTGTTATCTGTGTTTTTTTTAGTCCATTAGACAGAATCATTTTTCCGATTTTGAGCTGCCTTTATTAAAGTTACATTACTCAAGATATAGATAAGAACTGGCCATTCTTGCTATAATATCTCGAAAGAAGGTGGTGTAAAATGAATAATTTGAAAATTTCAGTCAAATTACTCTATTGCAAGCGAAGATATTGGCATTTTAAGATTTGGCCGACGTGTGCAATAATTTCAACCACGGTCCTGGTTGATCAAAGCTAAGACTCTATATTGAAGTTAGAAAACATGTAATCGACTGTATGACATGTGAATCAAATTTTGAATTTATATTTTTACCTATCTTCAAAATACAGTCCATAACCGGAGAGTCAGATATAATTTATTTATGTTCCATCATCAGTATCTTAATAGGGGGATCTCGCTGGCTAAGTCGGTAAGCTCGCTAGCTTGGAGTTCGGGTGCATTGGCCGAGAAAGTTCATCCAGATTTTCCGGCGTCGTTTCCCCCTTGTCAGCGATGCAGGACGGGGGACCGGAAAGGGCAGTTGTCTAGTCGTTCGGGTGGGCACAAAACCGAGGTCCCGTGTACACATTCATGTGCACGTAAAAGGTCCCATGGGAATTGTAATTCGATATAAGAGTAGGCCGTAGCACCGCTGCCAGGGGAAGATTTCGCTCATGCCGTTTTTTATTTGCCCAGTTTACGAGCAGAACAGTAGGAATTTAAACCCCATTTCATTTAATATTTTTGAACTTTTCTATTGTGTCACTTGAAAATGTGTTTTCTTGAAAATAAATCAAATTTTACCCAAAAATATATTTTTCAAATAAGATCGCAGAAACCGCTTCATTCTGGCCAGACCATTTTGATTATTATAATATAATGTATATTATTAATACATATTATCACCCAATAATACATTTGACAGTAGATATCGCTTGTGTGATAAATTACATAATATTCTGTGATATATACACAGTGGTGATATCGCTTTACATAAATTTGATTGGTCAATCAAAAAGGAACTACTTTCTTTTATTTTAAAGAAACCACTTAGTTTAAGTAAAGAGTGACTTTTAAAAAAAAAAAAAGAAACTGCTTTTATTTAATTGACCCTGAAGCAAAAAAATGGGTCAGTATATAGGACTATACAATAGCTAAACTGCTTTCAAAAAATGATGTATCACTACGCTGTAATGTAATTAGGTTCTGTAAAAGTGAAATCTATACCAAAGAATTATATTTATTTATTTGTGCATTAAGAAAGGATTGGGTGATAAATAAAATCTCCAACTCGTGTTTTTTGTGTTGATATCTTTTGATATCAAAAACACTCGTAGGCGATTCTCTATTTATATATATATATAATATACCAGTTCGTTTAATAAAACTTTTGGGCCAACAATAACGTATAATAGTTTTTATGTTTGCTCAAAATATTGGATCGGGAAAGAAGATAATAACGGAAATTCAATTTCATATGAAATCGACCGTGGAGATAGTTAAACTTGTGTAATCAACCATAACATAAAACCTAATTTAATATATTTTACAGTGAGTCATAGTCATGTAGATATACGTTCCTGCTAACATGCATTCATGGACTAATTTTGGAAGAAATGCGACGACTGATATACCGTAGTGACGTCACAGTGAAGTCATGACGTTGTAGAGACATACCGTCGCAATTTTTGGACTCGCTGGTACCGACTTCCTATATGTCCCCAATACATTTATGGTATCTAAATCCAATAGTTTTAGAGATATTCGCAATTTCTGATCGACAGCCGCCATCTTCGATTTTGTCACGCCCCCTGTCCTTATTTGGACTCCCATTTTGGTAAACTTTCTTTTCCTTACCCAGGACATCATAACGAGCCAATAGAAAACAAAACACCTTTTGTTGCAATTTATTCTACGTAAGACATCATTTAGCCGTCGTTTGACCCACCTAAAACCCCATAAACTGTTCTGTCTCGGTTATATTTTTATTAAAAATTTGTATCCGAATAACGAATAAAGAAACAATCTTTAAATTCACACCGTCGAACTGGGCATGCTTGTTTTTCTGTCCTTTAGGCCGGTTCGTTCATGGTTGTTACTTACTCTAAGTCATGTTCAGATTTCTCCTCCGCCTAATACTGGTCGGGGGGGGGGGGGCTACTGACAATAACTCACGCAATGTAAGTCATGTTCAGATTTCTCCTCCGCCTAATACTGGTCGGGGGGGGGGGGCTACTGACAATAACTCACGCAATGTGGCCGCCCCCACTAAGCACCACACCCATACCCCCCTAACCTTTTTTCGCATTTTTGAGCTTTTGGCGACATTTTATTCTCACTATTAAAAATTATTGCCTGGGCTAAAGCCCCCTTAGCCCCCTCCCCCCTGCTCCGCGGCCCCTGCTGGTATAAATGGCAATTTCTCTTCGACAAGATGATTCAATAGTTCACATCGAATCTGCCCCACCCCCCATAACAAGGGACTTAGTTGCGGTCCCATCCTCTCGTATCTTACCCGGGTTCTCTTTTTTCTTTAATTACTAAAAATGATAAGTCCCCCTATGTCTGAAATACAGAATCCAGAATACATATATGTACTGTGTTAAGGAAGTGTATATAACACTATTTTGTCTATCGACTTCTGTCTTATATTCCCTCCTATCTCTAGTTAGAATTAGTTAATATATTCTTTCCTATCTCTAGTTAGAATTAGTTAATATATTCCTTCCTATCTCTAGTTAGAATTAGTTAACATATTCCTTCCTATCTCTAGTTAGAATTAGTTAATTTATTCCTTCCTATCTCTAGTTAGAATTAGTTAATATATTCCTTCCTATCTCTAGTTAGAATTAGTTAATATATTCCCTCCTATCTGTAGTTAGAATTATTTAATATATTCCTTCCTATCTGTAGTTAGAATTAGTTAATATATTCCCTCCTATCTCTAGTTAGAATTAGTTAATATATCCCCTCATATCTCTAGTTAGAATTAGTTAATATATTCCCTCATATCTCTAGTTAGAATTAGTTAATATATTCCTATCTCTAGTTAGAATTAGTTAATATATTCCTTCCTATCTCTAGTTACAATTAGTTAATATATTCCTTCCTATCTCTAGTTAGAATTAGTTAATATATTCCTTCCTATCTCTAGTTAGAATTAGTTAATATATTCCTTCCTATCTCTAGTTAGAATTAGTCAATATATTCCTTCCTATCTCTAGTTAGAAATCTTTAATTTATTCCTTCCTATCTCTAGTTAGAATTAGTTAATATTATATTCTTTCCTATCTCTAGTTAGAATTAGTTAATATATTCCTTCCTATCTCTAGTTAGAATTAGTTAATATATTCCTTCCTATCTCTAGTCAGAATTAGTTAATATATTCCCTCCTATCTCTAGTTAGAATTAGTTAATATATTCCTTCCTATCTCTAGTTACAATTAGTTAATATATTCCTTCCTATCTCTAGTTAGAATTAGTTAATATATTCCTTCCTATCTCTAGTTAGAATTAGTTAATATATTCCTTCCTATCTCTAGTTAGAATTAGTTAATATATTCCCTCCTATCTCTAGTTAGAATTAGTTAATATTATATTCCCCCCTATCACTAGATATAATTAGTTAATATATTCCCTCCTATCTCTAGTTAGAATTAGTTAATATATTCCTTCCTATCTGTAGTTAGAATTAGTTAATATATTCCCTCCTATCTCTAGTTAGAATTAGTTAATATATTCCCTCCTATCTGTAGTTAGAATTAGTTAATTTATTCCTTCCTATCTCTAGTTAGAATTAGTTAATATATTCCTTATTATCACTCGTTAGAATTAGTTAATTTATTCCTTCCTATCTCTAGTTAGAATTAGTTAATATATTCCTTCCAATCTGTAGTTAGAATAAGTTGATATATTCCTTTCTATCTCTAGTTAGAATTAGTTAATATATTCCTTCCTATCTCTAGTTAGAATTAGTTAATATATTCCTTCCTATCTCTAGTTAGAATTAGTTAATATATTCCTTCCTATCTCTAGTTAGAATTAGTTAATATATTCCTTCCTATCTATAGTTAGAATTAGTTAATATATTCCCTCCTATCTGTAGTTATAATTAGTTAATTTATTCCCTCCTATCTCTAGTTAGAATCAGTTAATATATTCCTTCCTATCTCTAGTTAGAATTAGTTAATATATTCCCTCCTATCTGTAGTTATAATTAGTTAATTTATTCCTTCCTATCTCTAGTTAGAATTAGTTAATATATTCCTTATTATCACTCGTTAGAATTAGTTAATTTATTCCTTCCTATCTCTAGTTAGAATTAGTTAATATATTCCTTCCTATCTGTAGTTAGAATTAGTTAATATATTCCTTCCTATCTGTAGTTAGAATAAGTTAATATATTCCTTCCTATCTGTAGTTAGAATTAGTTAATATATTCCTTCCTATCTCTAGTTAGAATTAGTTAATATATTCCTTCCTATCTCTAGTTAGAATTAGTTAATATATTCCTTCCTATCTCTAGTTAGAATTAGTTAATATATTCCTTCCTATCTCTAGTTAGAATTAGTTAATATATTCCTTCCTATCTCTAGTTAGAATTAGTTAATATATTCCTTCCTATCTCTAGTTAGAATTAGTTAATATATTCCTTCCTATCTCTAGTTAGAATTAGTTATTATATTCCCTCATATCTCTAGTTAGAATTAGTTAATATATTCCCTCCTATCTGTAGTTAGAATTAGTTAATATATTCCTTCCTATCTGTAGTTAGAATTAGTCAATATATTCCTTCCTATCTGTAGTTAGAATTAGTTAATATATTCCTTCCTATCTCTAGTTAGAATTAGTTAATATATTCCCTCCTATCTCTAGTTAGAATTAGTTAATATATTCCCTCCTATCTGTAGTTAGAATTAGTTAATTTATTCCTTCCTATTTCTAGTTAGAATTAGTTAATATTATATTCCTTCCTATCTCTAGTTAGAATTAGTTAATATATTCCTTCCTATCTCTAGTTAGAATTAGTTAATACATATTGTAAGGGAATATTATTTTATAAATGAATATCACCAAGCATTCTTTTATATCAGAGATCATTATAATATTACAAGTTATTTTTGATTTTTGATTTTTCTAAGAATTCAAGATGACTTCGATTGAGAATACATCGGATCCCGGGTAGGTATCATGTATTATTTGTAGTCTAGAAACTCTGTTGATGAATCGTTTCAAGGTGAAAGACCATATCATATAATGCACACTAACCAACCAGGGGCATATTTTACTGATTAGACATGGTTTTTAAATACTACTACTTTAACAAAGACTTGACATGCAAATTAATATCAATATTACCAAATTGTTTCAATGTCATTTTGTAATAGAACTGGACTACACGGGTTTAAATTCTATAGAATACAGTTACTGCTTATACCTTTTTATCAGCAGCATTGTTCAAGTATTGTCTCCTTATATCTTGTTATATTTTACCATTGTCTTATAAGAGAGAGAGAGAGGATGAGAGAGAGGTAGAGAGAGAGGGAGAGAGAGAGGGAGAGAGGGAAAGATAAAGAGAGAAGGTAAGAGAGAGGGGGAGAGAGAGGGGAGGGGAGAGAAACAAAATATTTTCTATATTTTAATAATTCTAGTCCTAGTTTATTTATATTGTATGAAAAACAAGAATTATAAATTGCCTACTCATGCGCAACTTCATGACTGGTGTAGAGAAATCGAGCAATGGGGTTTAACGTCTTCTCGACACAAACTAGGTCATTTCGAGGCTAACATATGGTTCAATTTTATTTCAATATTTCGCTTGCGCGTAGGGGTCTTTAGCAGCGGGGTGGAAACTGGAGGACACGGAGAAAACCCATGAGGTTGGACAGGCGACCCTACTCCTTGTCACGTACGCTCACACCATGGCTCGAAAGCACAGTTTCCTAATTATGGTTTCATTGAATGTTGTGATTGGACATAGAACATATATATATCTCATTCCTTCTATCTGTATCAGTATTGTGCTTGATAACGATAAGAGAATCATTGTTGAAACGTCGCTTTAATAGAAATATAGTAACAACAAAACACATACTTATGGAATACAGCTACTAGTGTATTTTAAGGCGACGTTTCGTAGAGTATTCTCTCTGCGTTATCAAGAAATATAGTAATTGTTATCCATATAACTTTTGTGTTTATTTTTAATATAAGCAGTAATTTGTATTCAATATAATTATCACCTGTGTAGAACAATATAACTAATTAATATTGAATATTATTTAATATTTTACGGCGGTTAAACAGGTTAGTTTTAAACAGTGTCTTACTTTAGTCAAGATCCAGAACATTAAAATTGCACGCCATTGAATATTAAACGTTTTCTGGATAATATTTCTAGAGGCGTTATCAACTAGGTTACTTTTAAAAGAAAAAGTTTCTATTATCCCAGTTGGAGCAGAGTATTTAAAAGTGTACACAATATTCTTTCTTTGTTATAATTAAATACTAAATGCAGGCCTATTGAAATATGCTCGGTGACCATGACAAAGGTTTTTATAACTTAAAATAATCTATGACACGGGAATGAAACACGAAACCAGATAACCCGAGACATGCAGTTTTTAACTGAAATGTTATAATTAGTTATTTGCAACATAATACTCATACGTAGCTCCCTAAATAAGTTAAGGTGCACTAAGGGTCCCCTGTGGATTTGTTGTTAAACTGCACTTTTATTGCAGTGTCATTGAAGATGTCGCGTGGTTGGAGAAGATGGAAAAGACGTTCACACAAATAGCAGGAGACGATAAGAAAATTGATTTTGATGAATTCAAGCAAGCTCTTAATATTAAAGAGGTTAGGTTTTCTTTATTTTACGGTGTCTTAGTGAGTAAGACGTTGGCTGGCTAGCTCAGAGATTTCGTGTTCGATCCCTGCGTTGGCCAAGAAAGTTGATGGGGGTCACCCCGACTCCCTATACCAATGATACAAGTTGTGGGTTAAAGGGACTGTCCCGAATAGAACAGAGCCTCAAAAATAAAAGTCTGAGTACGTATGAAATTTAAACGCCAAAATATAGAAGAATGGTGTATATACCCCGACTCAAAATTTCAGCTAAAAATATTGAGTCATTTGGGCGTGAGCGTTAAAACAGCTTATCCGGACAAGTAACTCTTTTAAGATTTCGGTCAATTCTTTCATTGGGTGACCCGATAATCGATTCCCGTTCCTTTAGAAGTCTACACGGTGAATGATCCATGTGCTGTACTTGATAACAAAAGGTAAATTTCAGCGACACAGTGTTTTTATAAAGTATAAGTCTGATTTTATCAAATCAACGCATAATAGAGTTTGGGACAGCGTATCACATAAAACATTATCGGGATTGACCCTTTAAATTGTTTCAATGGCATTTTGAAATCCCATTGAAACAATTTAAAATACTTAAACTGGAGTATAAAGGCCACAATTCTATGGAATACAATTGCTGTTTATTACTGAACGACGTTTCGATCCGGGTTCTCTGGTCTTTATCAAGCATTGGTAAATTAAAAGGAGTTTAGTTGGCTGTCGTGATAATGACTAGAGAAGGAAATGGAATGAAATGGGGTTTAACGTCCCACTGCTCTACTTCGACAGGGCCCCTTAAGACGTCATACAGTGGGCTATGAAGGGAATATTGCTCAGACAGCGGCACTGCGGCCTACTCTTATATCGAATTCCAACTGTCAATGGATCTTTTACGTACACGCCAATATGTACACAGGATTTCGGTTTTCCGTTTGATCCAAACGGCTATACATTTGTCCTTGTCGGGACCTCTATCCTGCACCACTGACAAGGGGACATCGTGCCGGAAAATCCCCATTAAATTTCTCTGTAAGCAGTATTCCGTATAATTGTGACCTGTACAAGTTATGGTTTACTGTGATTTAATGTTGACCAAAAGATGATCCGAGACGTCGGAGAACGCTAGATCGGAGGTAAGGGATGGGATGAGCACCAGCCCTGTTCACATCTCTAGACTTTAACAATATCTACAGCTCCTAACCGACTGGAGGCTAGGGATATACCACCAAGTTGACCTCAAGTCCCAATTATAATGGAACGTGAGGCCAAGTTGGACTTATGGGCTAAGATTTATGTCCCATATCTGACCCTATATGTATTTTAGGAATATAGCCCTTACCCTAACCCACAATCCATTTCTGACGTCATTTGTGCTAAAATGTGGACGTCCCTCTCCGATGTAGCATTCTCCTAGCTGAATACGAATGACCCAAATCCGGTCACTCTCAAAATGACCTATATGTCATTATCTTGAAGGCGAGTTGAAGTATATTTTTATTCCAATTTTTCTAATAAATCTAAATTGTTTTCAGTCTTTTTTCGCTGAGCGTTTTTTCCAACTGTTTGACGAAGATGGTAGCGGTACAATAGAACTACACGAGTTATTGGATGGTCTGCGCATGCTCACAGGTGCTGATGCGGCACATAAACTCAAGTTTCTATTTGATGTCTACGATGTGGATGGTAAAATTATTTATATTTATAAAACAAAAAACATAGAGTTTTACATTTGACCTATTTCTGGCAGTTTTCCATAAACTAGATAATCGAAGCTCACTGAGTAGGACGTTTGATCGATAACGTGCACGCCAATAAGTGAGAGAGAAATGGGGTTTAACTTCCAATCAACACAACTAGGTCATTTCGGGACGAGCATATGGTTTAATTTTATTTCAATAATTCGCTTGCGCGTTGGGTCGTTAGCAGTGGGAGGAAACCGGAATGGCCGGAGAAAACACACGAGGTTGAGAAGGCGCCCCTATCTCCATGCCACATACGCTCACACCATGGTTCGAAACCCCAGACGCACGCTAGAGGTGGCCGGTCAGCTAGAGGTCGATACACGGCACTCTAGACCACTAGCCCATCCCAACCCCCACGCCAATAAGTACCCTGAACTTCGGTTTGTCATCCCATCCTTTGTTAGAGTCTCTGTCGTGCATCCCTGAAAAGTGGGAACCATACAAGAAAATCCCGATGAACTTTCTCGGCCAACGTAGGGTCTGAACACAGGATCTCCAGCAAGTCAATGTCTAACCCACTGGGCCGTCATGACTCCTCACATTAAAAGGCTGTCGATCCCAATTCCATTTATTTCTGTTTATTCTAGGTAATGGTAGTATAGACAAGTATGAATTGCTGACAGTTTTACAATCAAGTGTACAGGAAAGTTCATTAAGTGTCAGTGATACAGATCTTGAGGTTTTAACCGACGTATTATTCGAGTCAGCAGACACAGATGGAAGTGGTTCTATATCATTCGACGAGTTGAAGGCAGAACTCGAGAAACATCCGGGACTTCTAGAAAATCTCACTATAGGGTAATATATATTTTAATATTATTACAGTAGTGAACACAACCACCCGAGGCTTAGTAAAAAAGCGAAACGAAATATAGATCTGTATTTTAATCTGGCTCCGAGTTCACAAAGCATTCTCAGACTAAAGTTAAGAATTTACTCAACTTTCAATCACTGTTTATGAGAAATATCTCATGATCCAGAAACACAAAACATTGCACATAGTTTCTGTTGTCTATCGTTCTACGCCACATGCTACTACTGGAATTGCACCATCGGATTTAATGTATGGCTGTGGAATGAAAACTTTGTTACACGTGTTTGAACCTACCAGTTCTGCTGTTCATAATCGTGTAGAACTCAAACAAGCTGCTATGTAAAGTTATTCCGATAATCATCGTTGTGTAAAATCATCTGTTTTTGTACCAGGAGATTATGTGCGTGTTTGTAAACCAATTAAACCTTTAAAAAGAAATCCTGGTTGCACTGAACCCATGCAAATTATGTGTAAAGTTAGTAATAGTTCATATGAATTGAATGATGGTAAAATATGGAATGCTGCACACTTATCTGCGTGTAATGCTCCTATTACTCTGATAACAGTACTACAATAAATCGTAGATCAAGTCGACGTTGTGTTGCAAGAAAAAACCATGACTTTGTCTATTATTAACTCTACTTGACTTTAGAATAATATTTTGCAAAAGATTTGCATTTCATAATTTGTTTAATCTTATGATTGCTATTTTGTTTGGTTGCCTTGGAGATTGTTGCCAATCTTAGAAAGGGGGTATGTTATATCCAGCTGTGTACCTAAATGACACAGGTCTTTAATTGGAGTTATTTCCCAGTAACTGTATAGTCATTATTATTTGGGACTATTTTGTTGTGTATGAATACATGAATACATTGTTAATAAAGTAGTCTTCTACATGTGCTATGAAAATGGTTGATTGGAAATATAATGCATTGTGTTTACTTCTTACTAATATGCCTGCTACAATGTCTGTCACCTACAACAGTTTCTTATTGGTGTATTTGATACATATAAACAGTAAAAGTTTTATAAAAGTCCAACAATTTTGAGTAAATTCTGAACTTTTGTCTGAGAATGCTTTCTGAACTCGGGGCCGGACTAAGTTTGATAATGATTACGGCTACAGCAGAATTACTCATAGGAAAAACCTAATTTGTGTCCGGTGGACGTTAAACCCCATCCCTCTCTCTCTCTCCCTCTCTCTCTCTCCCCTTGCTCTCTCTTCTGAACTATCAATGTGTCTAATTGGACAGTTCTAATTCAATATTTCTGTCGTTTCAGTGCTGCACAATGGTTGAAACCAAGAACGACAGAGACGAAGGAGAAGACGACGTATCGTTATTTAACGATCAAGTACTGGAGAAATAACAGAAAGAAGGGTATCCTGTTCCTGCTGTACTTCCTCGTGAATATTGGGTTATTTGTCCTTGGTTGCTATAACTACCGGACATCCAACGGTTTTATCATAGTAGCACGTGGTTGTGGCATGGCGCTAAATTTCAATTGTTCGTTTATATTAGTGTGTATGTTAAGACGGTGTATAACATTCGTACGCTCGTTTAAACAGTCACAGTTCCTTCCCTTGGACCAGCATATATTATTACATAAAGTTGTTGGTATGATGATAGGACTACACAGTCTCATCCATTCTCTTGCGCATTTCGGGAATGCTGGTAAGTAGAATCGTTTGTTCATATTGTGACTGTTCTGTGGAATTCATTACCGCTAAACATTAAACTGTCACTTAGCCTAGAAACTTTCGAATCTAATTTAAAAACTCATCTATTTACGGCCTATTATGGCACCTAGACTGTGAAGCGCCTTGAGTATGCACACTAGCATGGAATTGTGCGCAATATAAATAGACATATTATTATTATTATATTATTGTTATCACTCGTCACATCAGTCAGTTATATAGAGAGATGACTCGTGTTTTACTTTGGCCTTCGTCACTTCCGATTCATAAAAGCTGTATTACTCAGCTATCGTGGCAATGATCTCTGTGTTAAAATTATATATGATAATGACTGACACAAATATTGCCCTTTTAAGAGAGACTTGCAATTGGAAGATTTAGCCATTGCATATTGTATGTTTATGAATTTAACGTGGGTTCACGTTGTGAGAATCACACAACAGGTATCAAGGGGTCCATATGGACCCCAGTTATAATTCAAAGTTTTTACGCACAGATATATACTATTCAAAAAAAGTGGGGGATATTTGATTTTGGGGGCATACTACTAAAATATGCAAATGACTACGAAAAAAGTCACTATAGAACCTAACCGAAGAAACATTTCCAGTTACATGTGACGCCCAAACGCACCAATAGCTACCGCATGGAATGCAGGTGATGCTTGGGATCATCATGGGGGTCCAACCAAAGATTTGCACGACTCTGACTTTAAATGTTACAGTCATTGTGGCATTGAATTCCAGGTTGGAAACATCAGTTTAATTGTTTAGTGACCAGAAAACAAATTTATATATGCGTCGGCTTACCCAAAATGAAAGGTTACGTGCCCTTTGCATGCTACAGATCGGCACAACACAGGTGGTTGTGGTGCGGACGATGACAGTTTCTCAGTCTGTCATAAGCAGGCTATGGCCCAGATACCGTGATACACAATCTGTACAGGACAGACCACGCTCAGGTCGACCAATGGCGACAACTCAAGCCTAGGATCGATTTATCCGTACCTTGGCCTTGAGAAATCATGTCATCACAGCAAATCAGATCAGCGCTCGTCTTCAAACAGACACTGGTGTGAGAGTGAGTGGCCAGACGATTCGGAATCGACTGCGTAAGGGTAACCTTCGCGCCCGACGTCCTCGCGTGATCCCTTGTTTGAGAGATCATTACATTCAGGCAAGACGTCGTTGGTGTAGAAAGGTCACTACTGGGATAATCGATGCTTGAGCAATGTGATGTTTTCAGATGAGTCAAGGTTCACTGTTGATGTTTTTGACAGACGTAGGAGGGTGTGGCGTTGTCGAAACGAGCGCTTCCAAGACGTTAACGTCATCAGACATGATCGATTTGGGGGTGGTTCTGTTGTGGTGTGGGGAGGCATCACTGTTGCTGGAAGAACGGCTTTACATGTTGTTGCAGGCCGTGTTACAGGCCAGTACTACCGGGACAACATCTTGGCAGTCCATGTTGTGCCGTTCGCACGACGTCATGGCCGCCGTTTCATCTTCCAGGTTGACAACGCAAGATGTCACAGGGCGAGGATCGTTACAGATTACCTCCAACAACAGAACATCACCACATTACCTTGGCCAGCAATGAGTCCCGACCTCTCCCCCATCGAGAATGTCAGGGACATGCTTGGACAGAGGTTACGTCAACGTCAACAACGTCCTGCCAATGTCCAAGAACTTGCTACTGCGTTGCATCAGGAATGGAACAATCTGGACCAAAGTGACCTTAGACGTCTCATTAGGAGTATGCCACGACGGATCATTGCTTGTTTGGCAAACAGAGGAGGATTTACCCGTTACTGACTTTGTTGTGATGCTGTGGTAACTTTGCTGTTTTACCCCGGGTATCATTTACCCTTATAATGGCCAGTCTGTACCTTACTTAGTCTAACAATCATTTAGAATAAATCGATGAATGTGAACTTCATTTCATTTTGTCATTTGTTTCTTCGTCAGTTTCATTAGGTGACTTTAATAACACTTAAAAATCAAATATCCCCTACTTTTTTAAATAGTATATTTGAATTAAAAGGCAGTGGTTTAGTCTTTATTTGCATTCATATTTGACAACTAAAAAACAACTAAATTATTGTACAAAAACATTTCAGTGACATTTGGAAAAGATTTAATAATTCTAACCAAATTTCTACTTTGTGTACAATGGGATAAAGAGGTTAAATGACAATTCACACTTGATACACAAACCATTGAATATTTGGAATTCGTCATTTAATTTTTGGTATTTGTAAGATGCAGATGTTAAAAGAGAGAGTACTCTGGCAAACGCAATATGGTATCAGGCAGAAAACACATAAGCTAAATTCCTACTGTGAGTTGTAAGTTAGGGGTCCGATTGGACCGCACGTTACCTCCAAGCGTTGGGTCTGATTTGCATGTAACAGAACTCTGCATGTGGGAAGCAGATGGATACTGAACACTTCGCTACGTGTAAGAATGTATAGGAGACACAGTCACTAAATTTCAGAAAGCAGTACCCATTAGTTACTGCAAAACACTATAAAACATGTGCATGGGGTCCACGGAGACCCCATGTGCACCGTCAAGGGTTAATGTTCTTTCTATTACTCGGGATTAAAAAATCAGTTCTATGGTTGAATTACTTTTTATATATTTTAGCTCTCGTGTCCCGTCATTTGAATTTGACTGTACCGGAGTTTTTGATTACAACTAAAGCCGATATAGGATGGGTGTATGGGTTAGCTCCCTTGTCTGGTGTTATATTGGACGCCATACTTATTGTCATCATTATTTGTTCCTTGCCGTTTATCAGACGATCCGGGAAATTTCAGGTATGATTCAATTTGATCCAATATAGATAATTTCATTTAACCTGATATGAAATGGGGTTTAGCGTCCTACGCGGGATAATGAAGACGAGCAGCTGCCATTCAGTGTGTTTTCAAACGGACCCAGGTATGTGTTCTAATAGACCAAAGCAAGTGACTTAACGGATCATGTTGTTTATTGAGGGTGTTCTTACAGGCCCATGTGTTTTAAACGCCTGAAATATGTGTTCCAATGTCCCCAAGCAGGTGTTTCGTATTGCGGATGTTTTAACGGACCCCATAATGTATATTGTAGGTGTTCTACTGGACCCATATTTTGTACATACCATTCTGGTTATTGGTTATAATTCACGCCAAGAATTTCTGGATCTGGTTTATACTCCCTGGTGTAATATTTCTAGTGGAGAAGATATCACGATCTAAAATATTAAAACTAGCAGCTTATGGTGAAACACACATTGTTGAAGTCAATCTTCTACCTTCACGGGTAAGTACGTTTTATATCCCATAGGACCAATTCCCCGGTTGTGCATGACAAGGAGTATGGCTGCCTGTCCAGCCTCGTGGGTTTTCTCTTGGTCCTAGGGGTTCCTCCCACTGCTAAAGACCTCTACGCACAAGCGAATAATTGAAATAAAACTGAACCATTATGTTAGTCCTGGTTTGTGTCGAGTGGACGTTAAACCCGAGTTCTTTCTCTCTCTATCCATGTAGAATATTGCCGATAATGACTCACACTAGTATTAATATTATACAGTGTTTATGTTAGTTCGTTTTGCATTTTGAGTCACGTCTGTATTAATATAGCCCTGGGACTGTACAACGCAGAGGACGCTTACGACTACCCATGGGTGAACATTTGGTTGAACCCTAAAACTACTTGTCGCGTACAAGCGGGTAATAAAAACCACCCGCGTTAATAATTTATTCTCAAATTTTAAACACGTTTTCTTGTATTGTGTCTCATTTAATCTGGAATATATTTAAATGGATTGACATATAGACGTTATCTTAATTGTATTGTTTCGGGTTTAGTCTGGGATATTTTTTAATGGATAGACCTCGTGGTTGTAACACACTGTAATGGTGATGATGATTGTTATTTATAGGTGACCCATCTGGTAATATCCAAACCACCAAGATGGAGATACAGACCGGGCGATTATGTATTTATACAGATACCGGATATCGCCAGTAACGAATGGCATCCTTTTACCATCAGCAGTGCACCAGAATTACAAGGTACGACTTTAATTTACATACGGTCAGTCTAGATCACCCATAGCAACGAATTACAAGGTATACACCACCAGACTGTATCTCCCATAGAGAGAGGGAAATGGTTCAACGTCCACTCGACATAAACTAGCTCATTTCGGGACTAACATATGTTCCATTTAATTCAATAATTCGCTTGTGCGTAGGGAACTTTAGCAGTCGTAGGAAACCGGAGAAAACCCACGAGGTTGGACAGGGGACCCTACTCCTTGTCACGTACAACCGGGGATCCGAAACCACGCCGGTTGACTCAATGACAGGATTTTTGATATAGCGCGCACATACTAACCCTTCAGCCATCAACCCCCCTCGCCAACAGCAACGAATGGGATTTTTTTTACCAGAATTACAAGGTATACCCCACCGGACTATATCTCCCATAGCAACTGCGTTTAGACTTCCGGAAACAAAATTTACCAAACATTTTTAATTTGCTTTTCCTATAATTTACCGAAATTCCATTTTCAAATACGGAAATCAAATTCTAGGTAAGTTTTTATTCCAGAATTTTTTCCCCGTATATTTTAAAACACAGGCCTATGTCAAATCCATCTCCTGTAAAGGAGAACACATATTAGGACAAATAGATTGTATTATAATTTTGAGTCATTGTAACGCTTTGTGTAATATAGGAAAAGATTATTCTTGAGAAAAATAAATAGTGGATTTTACTCTACACAGTACAAATAGTCGAGTCGAGTTTACCCTACACGGTACAAATAGTCGAGTTTACCCTACACGGTACAAATAGTCGAGTTTACCCTACACGGTACAAATAGTCGAGTTTACACTACACGGTATAAATAGTCGAGTTTACCATACACGGTACAAATAGTCGAGTTTACCCTACATGGTACAAATAGTCTAGTTTACTCTACACGGTACAAATAGTCGAGTTTACCCTACACGGTACAAATAGTCCAGTTTACCCTACACGGTACAAATAGTCCAGTTTACACTACACGGTATAAATAGTCGAGTTTACCATACACGGTACAAATAGTCCAGTTTACCCTACATGGTACAAAAAGTCCAGTTTACCCTACACGGTACAAATAGTCGAGTTTACTCTACACGGTACAAGTAGTCGAGTTTACCCTACACGGTACAAATAGTCGAGTTTACCTTACACGGTACAAATCGTCGCGTCGAGTTTACCCTACACGGTACAAATAGTCCAGTTTACCCTACACGGTACAAATAGTCCAGTTTACACTACACGGTATAAATAGTCCAGTTTACCCTACACGGTACAAATAGTCGAGTCGAGTTTACCCTACACGGTACAAATAGTCGAGTTTACCCTACACGGTACAAATAGTCGAGTTGAGTTTACCCTACACGGTATAAATAGTCGAGTTTACCCTACACGGTACAAATAGTCGAGTTTACCCTACATGGTACAAATAGTCGAGTTTACACTACACGGTATAAATAGTCGAGTTTACCCTACACGGTACAAATAGTCGAGTCGAGTTTACCCTACACGGTACAAATAGTCCAGTTTACCCTACACGGTACAAATAGTCCAGTTTACACTACACGGTATAAATAGTCGAGTTTACCCTACACGGTACAAATAGTCGAGTTTACCCTACACGGTACAAATAGTAGAGTTTACCCTACACGGTACAAATAGTCGAGTCGAGTTTACCCTACACGGTACAAATAGTCGAGTTGAGTTTACACTACACGGTACAAATAGTCCAGTTTACCCTACACGGTACAAATAGTCGAGTTTACCCTACACGGTACAAATAGTCCAGTTTACACTACACAGTACAAATTGTCCAGTTTACCCTACACGGTACAAATAGTCCATCCTCCGGGCACTCCGGTTTCCTCCCACTGCTAAAGACCCCTACGCGCAAGCGAATTATTGAAATAAAATTAAAACCATATGTTAGTCTCGAAATGACCTAGTTGTGTTGAGTGGACGTTAAACTCCATTTCTCTCTTTCTCTCTCACAAATAGTCCAGTTTACCCCACACGGTATAATTTCCTAATAAGGAGTTATTTAATCGACATTTACATTGATTTGTATTTTCAGGGGTTTTCTGGTTGCACGTGAGGTCAGCAGGTCACTGGACAAATAAATTATATGAATATTTTGAAGAATATAACCCAGTGGTAGAACTAGCCGGGGTTTATAATAAAGGTATTACCTCATTTATCCATTCACTAATTTATCCATTCGGCAAACCTTGACAGATTCTACACATCTAATCTCGGCTGTATGGCAGTAAGCGATATGTACCTATGTACCTACGCCCATACATTTGCCGAGTGTCAATTATCTTCGGATAATCACGTTTTTAACAAAATAAACACAGATCCAGCAATTACTTCGAACTATCTTGAAAAATATAATTGTCATGAAAATATTATTTTTCTTTTCAAATACTTGAAGGCAAGCTTTCAAAACAATCTACAATTTATGAGGTATGCATTACCGGGAAGCGTATGAGTAATACCTGCAAGCGATATAACTACGACGGATGTTAGATGAAATGGAGCTTATGGCCCACTCGGCAAATCTCGACAGATTCCGGTACCCTACATCTAGACTCGGAAATATGACGAATTCCGCCATTTTGGAACTATTTTAAAGGACCCGGATAAAAAATGACTGCCCCCATGGAGATAATATCAACAAACTAAAAAATGGCTGCCATTTTGGGACTTTTTTGTAAAAGCGGCACGTTTTCCTGTTAAAGTAAATCGGTAGTCGACTAGCCGCATCGCAAATGTATGGTCGTAGGTACATATCACTTACTGTCATACATCCGAGTCTAGATGTAGGGTAACGGAGGGTACCGGAATCTGTCGAGGTTTGCCGAATGCTTATGGCCTAGTGTTCTGCTTTGACTGCTGAATACGGCCATACGCTATACAGTGTGCTATGAGGAACATTTTGCCCGGGGAGCCTATCCTTACGCCGAATTCTGTTTTATGCGCACACCAATGTGTAAACGGGACCTCGTGTTTTCGTTTCATCCGAACGACTAGGCATCACTTCAGTCAAATTACTTTATTCTTATCTTTGCAGAACAATGTGTCTCGATTTTCCCTGATATCGTTCTTACGGTAATAATCTGAATTATCCATACAAAACCATTCTTAGCTCAAGACAGTTATTAAAGCCCCAATACCACTCTTGTTGTAACTGAATAATATGTCTATATCATTATTCTGGTCAACATATTGTACTATTTTACAATATTCCAATTAATTGGTGGTACAATTTTCATCTTAACACATCTAAGTTAAAAAATGGGAAAAATTCAACTGTATGATAATGAAAGGTCTTACGTAAACACTTTCAAATGCAACTTGGATTTAAACATATTTTCGCACCCTCTGGACAACTAAAATAGGATTAAATGGATAATTTACACAACAGGTAGGACACTTAAACGTCTAGTAGTAAGAATAAGGCTAAACAAAGTTATCGACCTGTCAAGCCAGCCAGAGTGTTATTGACCCTTTACTGGGCTTGGCAAATCAATAAACGTATAATTAGTGTTTTAAAGAACATTTGAGACCAAACGAAAGATGGCAAATTTAGCTCTTGAATAATGCATCTTTGAGCCAACTACACTTATTTGAAAATGCTTGTATTCCAGGTTTCAGCGAAAGCTTGCATAGTATGGAGACTGGTATGGAAAATGGCAAGTATCGTACGTGTTCCAATGTTCGTCCTGTAAGTAAATATAAAGTTATTATTTTAAGCGGGTTTTAGGGAGGTTGGATTGCCGAGAGGTTAGCACGTACGTGCTGCATAATATAGCCTGTCATTGAGTCAACTGGCGTGGCTTCGAATTCCCGGTTGTACGTGTCAAGGAATAGGGTCGCCTTTCCAACTTCGTGGTTTTTCTTCGGGTCCCCTGGTTTCCTCCTACTGCTAAAGACCCCTACGCGCAAGCGAATTATTGAAATGAAATTAAACCGTATGTTAGTCCCGAAATTATTTAGTTGCGTCGAGTAGACGCCCATTTCTCTCTCTCATTCTCTCTCTCTTGTGTTTAACGTGTATACTAGTTATAGCACGTTAAATATCCCCTGAAAGTTGTTAATCAACAATCTCTCCCAGAGTCACTCCTATGTTTTAGCTATGGATATACGAGTCGTACACGTTTCAGCTATGGATATACGAGTCGTACACGTTTCGCTATGGATATACGAGTCCTATACGTTTCAGCTATGGATATACGAGTCGTACACGTTTCAACTATGAATATACGAGTCGTACACGTTTTAGCTATGGATATGGTAGTCGTTCCCGTTATAGCAATGTTTCGAGAAGTTCAGTTGCTGTTGAGAAATACCTTGTGTTAAGTAGGTCAGTGTTTGGGATCTGTTATTGATTAGCCTATCATTGTTTAGAATAACATATTTATTTTTCTTGGTGAGGATATAATGTAGCGTTTAGTGTTATGAGATGATAGTCAAATCTGTGTAGACAAAACGTTTACCGTAGTTAAATATATCTGGTCATAGCGGCAAATTCCAACTGGTCGAGTTCTGATTTACGATAAAACTAATCTTGTTGTTTTTTTGAAGAAACCTGAGAGTAGACGGAAATCCATCACAACGCCATCTATGAGGAAAAGAACAGTCCGAGTTAAGGTAGTTAATTTATATTATAACGATAAATATTTTATATTTGATTTATTTGTTGACGTACACGGTATTATAGTTTGTAAAATTAAACATGTCCCCCCACCCTCCACAACCCATACCACTGAGGCGGACCCAGGAAATCCTGTTAACAATATGTCCAAATTTTTTTTACAAACAGACTGCTAATACTAATTGTTGAATTGGGGGTTAGGCGCATGGTGACTAACTAACCTTGAGGTCGCGTGTTCGATCGCTGTATTGGCCGAGAAAGTTTTCCCTTGTCAGAGGTGCAGTCAGATGGCCTGACAACGACAGCTGTCTAGTCGTTTGGATGGGACGAAAATCCGAAACCCCGTGTCTACATTGGTGTACCCTTAAAAGATCCCTTGGCAGTTGTAATTCGATATAAGAATAGACTATAGTGCGGCTGCTCGGACAAAATTTCCCTCTTAGCACACTGTACGGCAGAACCTCGGAGCAGACTGAAACCCGATTTCATTTCCTTTCATTCGCTGCCATATATGGTTTATATTAAGGGGAGTTAGATGGTCGAATGGTTAGCACGTGCGTGCTGTATCATAAGGTCTGTCATTGAGTCATCTGTTATTCGTGACAAAGAGTCGGATTTCCCCCCCCCACCAACACACTGCTTAAGTCCCCTACGCGCAAACGAATTATTGAAATAAAATTGAACCATATGTTAGTCCTGATATAACCTAGTTTGTGCCGAGTGGACGTTAAACCCCATCTATCTCTCTCTGGTTTATATTACAGGTATATATTGACGGACCATTTGGAACCTCAACACGTGATATATTTGAAACAGAACATGCTATATTAATAGGATCAGGTATAGGTGTAACACCGTTTGCATCAATATTACAGAGTATCATCTACAGATTCCAGGCTTGTTCCATCACCTGTAATAACTGTGGAACCGCATCCTATACTCAAAACCTGCAAAGAATGAAACTTAAAAAGGTACAAAAATCTAAATTAAATTTCCTAGACCCGGATTAAGACCAGCAGAGACCCTAAACATTTAAAAAAGTAGAAAAATCTATACTAAATTTCCTAGACCCACATTAAGACCCGGAGAGGCCCTAAACATTTAAAAAAGTAGAAAAATCTATAATAAATTTCTTACTTTATATTAGGCCCAGATTAAGACCCACGGAGGTTATAAACATTTAAAAATCTACAAAAATGTATATATTTTTAATCTGATTAAAATACAAATCTATATTTCGTTTCGAATTTTGTATACTTTCGATGGCCAGTAAAGTCAAGTAAAAACGTAATCTGTGCTATAAAAACGAAACGAAATTGGATCTGTGTTTTAATCAAATGGCCTTAAAGGGCCAATCCCGATAATATTTTTGTGGTACGATTTCACACAACTTAAACTTGTCAGTCTACATCGGGAAATGGAGACCCTGTACCAAGCTGTATTATACGGTATCTGGATAAAACCAGACTTTTATTTTATAAACATAATGAGTAGGTGCAATGTACCCTTCATTATCAAGTACAAAACATGGGTCATTCCCTGTATAGACCTCCAAAGAAACGAGAATCGCTTATCAGGTAATCCAAAGATAAGCAATTTTGACGTCCATGTTCAAACGGCTCAATATTTTGAGCTGAAATTTCGAGAGAGGGTAAATACATCACGCCACTATGTTTTGGCGCTTAAATTTCATACGTACTAGGGCTCTTATTTTTGAGACTCTGATCAATGGGATAGTCCCTTTAAACCCAGTTTATTTTTGAGACTGTTCAAATCGGGATAGACCCTTTAAACCCAGTTTATTTTTGAGACTGTTCAAATCGAGATAGACCCTTTAAACCCAGTTTATTTTTGAGACTCTGTTCAAATCGGGATAGTCCCTTTAAACTCAGTTTTTTTATTTCAGGTAGATTTTATCTGGATCAACCGAGACCAGAAAAGTTTTGAATGGTTTATGCGACTGCTAACAGATATAGAATTAGAACAGTCACGTGGTGCTAGATTCGGCCGTATTTTAGACATGCACATGTACATGACGAGTGCGCACAGTAAAACGGATATGAAGGGGGTGGGGCTACAGATGGCGATCGAGTTGTTACATAAGAAGGAGAACCGAGATGTTTTAACCGGTCTTAAAACCAAGACTCATGCGGGGCGACCCAACTTTACTCAGGTAAGCAATTAAAGTTAAAACAGGGCCGGCGAAATCAACTCTTGATTGGGAAGGGTCCAGGGGCGGTAATAACCTGGAGAAAAGAGTACCCCCCCCCCCCTATTCCACCGGGCCTGTATAAATAGACCTAAATTTTCCAAGCAGCTCTTGTGCCGTTATTTTCATTTTGACCTACGGCGCCTGTATTACTGCAGGGTGAGCTCTAAATATCAAGGCCGTCTGCAGATTTTGTCTAGGTCACGAGATGTAAACAGTTTTAGTGCAGTGATTCTTGGTTAGGTTTAAGAATTTGGGGTAGTGGTTGAGTCGCCACATAAGCAATTACCTACGATTATGGAAATTTAGTTTATGATTTTCCCTGCAGACTTACACTGTACTAAAAAAAAACAAGCAGTACGGTAGGCTACCACATCAAGTGAATGGATTTGAGGGCGAACCGTAGTCGTAGTCCTCCACTGAACAGACCTTGGCCTGTAACATTACACGCTTCTCCTGGGATATTGTAGGATCAATTACATTTCAATAATATTAATTGATGGCCGTTTGGGACGTGGTGGGAAAGGGGGAGGGGTAACATACAATTGTATAGAATACAAGTTACATAGAGGGTATATTTCAGCAACATTTCCACGAGGGTTCTCGTTCTCCTGTCTTTATTCTATGCTTGATAAAGACGGTAGAACCCTCGTCGAAACGTCGCTGAAATAAACTCTTCAAGTACGGTAACTGGCCCCGAGTTCACAAAGCATTCTCAGACTTAAGTTAAGAATTTGCTCAACTTGTATGAGAAATATCTTTGAATCATTGGTGCAGAAACACAAAACTTTGCACATAGTTTCTTATTGATGTATTTGATACATTAAAATAACTAAAGTTTTATAAAGGGCTATATTTTAGGTAGAATAAGGTGAACAAATTGGAGTAAATTCTCAACTTAAGTCTGAGAATGCTTTGTGAACTCGGGGCCTGTTGTTCCATATAATTGTGTCATGTATTATTTAAATTTACTATATATATATATTCCAGTTATTTCACCAGATTAACTCCACCAGACAGGGGAAAATTAAAGTATTTTTATGTGGACCACCAGCTTTAGCCAAAGATTTAAAGGAACTGTGCATCAAATTTCGCTTCGAGTTTTGTAAAGAAAATTTTTAACAATTTTCCATCAATCTTCATGACATGTCTTCCCATGTCTGGATAGCGAGATTTGTCTTCCCTTGGCTGGACAGCCGCACTTATGTGTGAAGAATCCATGGTTCCATCATTATCTTATCTATATAGGTCTGTGCTGTGGCTAATGAATCTCATGTTTATTGGTTCGTGGGGCTGATGAACATTCTCTTCCACCCAGAATGATATCACATATATGAACAGAATATTCTCAGATGTAGTCACAGGCACTTGAAGGAATTAAAATAAAAATTTAATCCCTTCACGTGCCTGTGGATGTAGTCTACAGATAGTATAAACCTCTACATGACCAATCAGCTTACCCCAGTTAGAATAGAATATACCATGTGATATCCCTAACAATAAAATCGTTTAAATACATTTAGCTTATATCTAAGAGGATGTGTTTTTACCAGGCTTGTGGGATCTTGAAGAAAATTTGCTTTGGTAAAGGGTTCTTTTACGTGCAGGGGGACGCCGAAGGGTCTAAGACAGCACGGTAGGTGACAAGGAGTAGGGTCACGGTCACCTGTTCAAGCTTGTGCCCTACTTTAAAGACCCCTACTTTACGTGCACATCAATAACTGCACCTCAGATGTTTGTACCATCCTAACAACTTGATATTTTCTATTCTGCATCAATGACAAGGATGACTAACTTTCTCAACCAACCCCAGGATCGAACCTAATTAGTGAGAATGGTATACTCGATGAGCCACCACGTCTTCCATCAGAATCCAAAGCTAATTGAAGTGTGAACAGCGCCTTAATCGATACGTCTCCCATTAGAAACCAAAGCTAATTGAAGTGTGACAGCGCCTTAATCGATACGTCTTCCATCAGACTCCAAAGCTAATTGAAGTGTGAACAGCGCCTTAATCGATACGTCTCCCATTAGAAACCAAAGCTAATTGAAGTGTGAACAGCGCCTTAATCGATACGTCTCCCATCAGAATTCAAAAGCTAATTGAAGTGTGAACAGCGCCTTAATCGATACGTCTCCCATCAGAATTCAAAAGCTAATTGAAGTGTGAACAGCGCCTTAGTGGATGCCCACATCACGACGGGGTGTTCTCACCCAGCTCAAAATATTGATTAGGGGGGTGAAGGGTTTAGGGTTGGGGAATTATGGTCTGTAGCTGAAATGTGTTCACCTTATTAGATATGGATTAACCGTTTAATAAGTATCATGTAAACTGTGTTTAATAAGTGTCATGTGAAATGGTAGTTTACTTGCCCATATGAAATATATATTCTTAATGTTGATGCTCATTTCATAGTGCTATTTAGTTTAAAAAAAAATTATATTAAGTTTTTCCATTTACATTATAAGTGTTAAAATAAGCATGTATTACTATAATAAATGTTGAATAAAACATTATCATGTGATTTTGTTTTACTATAAGGTTTAACCTAATGAAAATAAAAGTGCCCAATGTGAAACAGACTACAGCTAATCCTTCTTTAGAAATTCCAATTAACACCTTAGTCACGATAACATGATTATTTAAGTTTTGAGCTAGGTGAGAATGAACCATCACGACTCCCATCAGAAGCCAAAGCTAATCGTAATTATGACCAATGGACACCAACAAAGTTCTAGATGTGAAAATTAACGATTAGTTTTTTGTATCAAAATACATTTTATTAACAATTTAAAATACAATTCGAACCAGTTTTTCCAATTAAAACAGAACCATTTGCATATCTTTAACACAGGTGACAATTCATATTTAATACAATTACTTAGTAACACTGCAACTAGACTTTTCGAAATACCATGGTAACAATAGGCTTCTCTAGTATTTATCAAGCGAATGATAAAATTAGAAACTAATCGAAATATTGCTCAGTAATTAATCATATTCAATATTCAATTACTACGTGTAAATGTCATTAAAATAATTTAGAATTATTGTTTCGAAACAAATTAAATTATATGAGACAGGTCCGATTATATAAATTTAGGAGGCCTGAAGTTAGAGAATGCTTTACTTCACAATTAGTAACTGATTGATAGATTTATACAGTTTATGTTATAATGTGAGTTTTCCTGCTGTCAGGCCAGTTTTTACATTAAGTTAGGGAACTTCAGGGCCCCTTTCTAGTGGGAGGTCCCTTGGTCAAATGTGCAAAAAATGTACGAACATGTACATGTATATAGAGATTTCTCATCAATTAATTATGGAAATAAACGGATCAGATTGAATCAATATTTTAGTTGATCGAAAAAAGAGATTTTCACTTATTTATATGCTAGTGATTTATTGTGAACTGGGGATCTCTTTGTCTTGGACACTGGAATAATTTGACCTTTTTACAGTATCTTCAGTGACCCTGTGTTTGCCTAACCTACTGTTTATTTATCAACAATATTTATATATTTTATTGGACCTACCTTCCTGTTATTTATCAAAATGGCATCATTTCTACTCAACAGTTATTTCAATATAACATCCTTCTTTGGATTTTCAACTTCACAGAAAGCAGACGAACCACAGACAGAAAACTCTAAATTTGTTCATGTAATAGACTATAACCAAGAGAACTGCTGCAGCATATCTATCAAATTTAATACTATTTATTATTTTAAGCTCTTACGAAATATTATTTATGCTTACTATGATAAGAAAAACTTTGAAGACAAAGATGGAAATGTTTTTTTTTACATTCATTGACATATAAAAACATGAAAGTCGTATTGCATCTTCATGAAACTACACAGTTGATACATATTCAAGGAGCAGGATGTTTTAAATGGTTTCAAGAGAAATTTCCAGATATTACAACAATATTTTATGATATTCTATAAGTTGACAATGATTTTAGCCAATCTTCAATTTTCGAAAATGATTCTTCTTCCGATAGAAAATCTGCTAGTGATTTAATGACTATAGATGAAACTCAGGATGTTTGCAGTCAAGGTCCACTCAACACACCAGTGCCAGTAACAACTTCAACGCCTATTAAATATGCTGATCACAGTTCCATCTACAACAAGTCAGACAGAGATTGCCTTCTAAATACAATTAAGGAATTAGAACAACAGCTATCAAATCTTCAACAAGCCATAAAGAAGTCAACCAGAACCATGGAATCACAAACAGATGATATCACTGAACCCATAGAAACACTTGTTAACAGCGTAATTAAACCTCATATACATCAACCAGAAAACAGCTCAAAATGCAATCCTCCCGAGAATAAACCTTGCTCACCAAAGAAAACCTTGATTGTAGGCAGTTCGATACTTCAACGAATTAGTATGAGAGGATTATCTGGTAATGTTGAAGTTCACACCCATCGCGGAGTAGCGCTTCAAACAATTCTTCATAAAATAGTTGGACTCAACATTCCAGATTTCGATAAAATCATCATCCAAGCAGGTGGAAATGACGTCTCCCAAGGCCACACAACAGAATATATAAAACAAGACTATACTAAAATTTCCCAGCATATAAAATACAGTTCCCCATCAACAGATGTTTATTTCTCTGAAATTACCCCCGGAGAGATGTAGAAGTTCTACCAATTATTCACTTATTAGAAAAATTAAGTAAAGAATTAGGAGCAACTTTCATTCGACTTTCAACAGACCTCATACTGGAATCTTCAAGCTTTTGGAAAGATGGTATACATTTATCTAACAGAGGTACCTCAAGACTAATCCAATCCTACGACAAGCACCTGTCCATAGTTAAACCCAAAGAAAACGTTTATAGGAGCTTTTACGGGTTTCCGTTTTGACGTCATTTTCGAGCATGCGCAGACGAGCTGGCCTTATTGCTAGACTGAAACTCATAGGCCATTGTGTGTTTTTTTTGTGAAAATACCGTCGTACAGTGAGCTTCTTTTACCTAAAATGGAACCGACCACCATTTCTATATACGTGAAATGTTTACCGACTGATGCCAAAAACCGATATTTACAGAAACTTCGATATATGAAAGATACGGCAACTTTACCAGACCCATATGCAATTGAAGAAAACAAGTGGATGACTGATCCTTGTTCGTGGCCCGAACTAGAATTTGGTCAAGTTTATTTATATTTGATCGAGAGTCCAGCGATGTTTAATGCCGGTACGATGAAAGTATTTAAAAGTCTCGAAGCATACAAGTAAGTGCCGATTTTAATAAAAGTAAATAACTGCATGGCCAGTGAAAGGGCTTCGATCGTGTCGGCCATTGTTACAAATGTAAACAAAGGTGAATGATGGAAAATGTCTAGTTTTTTTAGCTTACAAATGTCAGTTGGGTTCAACAATTGTATATTGTAAAAAGTAATTTTATAATTACAAAAATATTATGCAAATTCTTGAAATGTTATATTTTAATTTTATCAGATATGTTGAAAGTGGTCATGTCCAAGAAGTGAAATACTATGATGTAAAAGATGCACCGTACTGTTTTCTGAAAGCTAATGTCTTACCATCCATGAGGACTAGGGATCGACCACACCAAGCATGGATATGTTTAAACAAAGAGACTGCAGATGTTTATTGTGCACACTGTAATTGTTTAGCTGGGTAAGTAGCCTCCACAACATATATGTTTATTCTTTTTTTTTCAGTTTAGGAGAGATGTGTAGCCATATTGCAGCTGTACTTTTTAAAGTTGAACTTGGTGTTAGTATACTCTCGAAGTGGTATAAATCAAATGTGGATATTAAAAAATTCCAAAGAATTACTTGATGGTTTGCAATCTAGATCCCTTGCTTCAGTCTCATCTATTCAAACGTTTGACTTTTCTACTTTGTATACTAAAATTCCCCATAGTAAATTAAAAGCCCGATTGAAAGACATTATTCACAGTGTCTTTTCGTCTAAATCGGGTACTGCTCGATATCAATATTTAGTTGTAAATTATAATTCTACATATTTTGTTAAGTATCACAGTGATTCAAAAAACAAATACACGGCCATCAAGATAATTCAGATGTTGGATTTTTTAATTGATAACATCTTTGTTGAATTTGGAGGGGAAATATATCAGCAAGTGGTTGGCATCCCAATGGGCACCAACTGTGCACCTTTGCTTGCTGATCTGTTTCTCTATTCGTGCGAAGCCGAGTACATACAGATGCTCGTAAAAACAAACAAACGATCAGTCAGACTTTTTAATTTCACTTATCGATATATTGATGATGTTTTAGCCCTTAATAATCCTAAATTTAGTGATTATGTAGACTTCGTATATCCTGATGATTTCGAAATTAAAAATACCACTGACAGTGACAATTACGCTTCCTACTTGGATCTGCGTCTCGAATATGACAATTGCCATAAACTGAGTGTAAAATTGTACGATAAACGGGATGACTTTGACTTTCCGATTGTTAACTTTCCATTCATTAGTAGTAACATTCCAATATCACCAGCTTATGGAGTGTTTGTGTCTCAGCTAATTCGTTACACGAGAGCTTGTTCCTTTTATTCTGATTTTTTAAGTAGATCGAGGCATTTGTCATCTAAGCTTCAACTACAAGGATACTTGCGCACTAAACTGATTAAGGCCTTTAAAAAGTTTTATGGCCGTCATATTGATTTGATTGGTAAATATAACGTGTCTATCTCAGCTATTATTCTAGATATTTTTAATTGACACGTATACTGTTACTATCACCCTGATAATGTCTACTACATCGTTAAGACAGTTCATCACGTGCATTTTGCATACTATAGTTCATTGGCCAATCACGCTATTTGACTGACATTTCGCCTAATAGATTGGGTGTGGCGCCAGGCAGGGTAAGCTTGCTCTTCCGGACACCTGTTACCACTGCTTGTCGTGTATTTTTTTAACACGAGAAGCAGTCCATTTGCTGATTACACTATTTTGCTTGAATACACTATTTTGCCTATAACGTTTTTGGGACTTCGAATTCTGTCTTATGATTTGGATTGTTCGTACTTGGTTTTTATTTTATTTGGTCTAACCCAGAAATCTGTGACGAGTGAAGGTTGTAAATGGAATCAAGTTTTTCGAAAAGAGGTATGTATTAGGTCTACTGTACAGAATTTTTTGTTGTCTCATCCTACATGCCGTACATGGACGATACGAATGACTGATGTCCCATGCCCATATCTGCGTGCACGCAAAAGAAGCTTTGAATTTCAGTGAAGGTAGGTCATAACGCAGCTGTTCGAGTATAATTTCAATCATAGCACACTGCCTGTAGGATGCATGTCTTTATTAGCCCTGGTTAGTGCAGAAAAGTGGGCAGTTAGTAAACCCCATTTCATTTCAGTTAGATATCTGTGTAACTATAAATCAGTGTTTTATTCTTCTTTTTTTGTAGCTGGAATCAATCACCATTCAAGATCTGCAAGACAGATGCAACAGCAACCGGAAAGAAAAAATAGATTGCATAATTCCAACAAGTTGTGATCCACTTCCTACAGAAGATATTATCACAGCTTTTAAAGATATTTGTCCCAATGCTGCGTTTTTCTCCCTTTTACCTGGATATGCTAACTGTGACAATATAGTTACACAAAGTAGAGTACATGCTGATGAGTATCCACGTACCCTTACAAGTTATTATAATGAAGATTACAAAGCAATGTCCAGTAACACTCTTCAGAACAAATGTGAAGACGTTCTCATTTCATATTATTGTTCAAAGCACCAAATGGAAAACCTGTTCGACACAACGGTCAAGCAGAGTATTAGTTCATTATGGTATGAACATCGGAAGGGTCGAATAACTGGGACAAAGGCGCGTGATATTTTAGTAAGAAGACCTACAACGGATCCTGAAAAACTAATCTGTTGAATAATGGACTACAAATCCTACGACTTATCAAAGAAATGTGTCATTAAATGGGGATTCGACAATGAGGCTGAAACTCGCAAAATTTACGGTGAAATACAGGAGAAAACCCATTCCGAATTTAAGTGCCAGGAAGCTGGATTTAAAATATCATCAAGTAATTTTTTATGGGCTGCAGTGCTGATGGGATAATATCTTGTAGGTGTTGTGGAAGAGGAACACTGGAGATTAAATGCCCATTTAAACATAAAGATATCACAGTGCAGGAAGCTGTAAAGGTTGATAAAGACTTTTTTCTCAACAGCAATATGTATCTTAAAACTAATCATAAATACTATACACAGGTACAATTCCAAATGCTTGTGTTTGATTACAATTATTGCGATTTTGTTGTCATGACAAAACCTTCGCCAATGTCATTAGTGACAATTAGAATCCCATTTAACAAGATCCATAATGGAGAAGTCTGTGTCGACTACATATAATGATAATAATATAGACCCAGATAGAGATGTGTTGTGGTGCTTGTGCCACGAAAAAGAGTATGGGAAAATGATCCGCTCTGATAGTGACAATTGCATGATTGGTTGGTTTCATTATCCATGTGTAAATGTAAAACGCAAACCGCATGAAAAATGGTTTTGCATTCGATGCAAACAATAAACTAACAACCATATTTTGTATTGTTTTTATTACCTTTAAAATATTTATATATTTGACAAATTGTTATTTGGCTATATACATGTACACTTAATCTTCAGTTTTATTTTTTTTATCTTCTAATTCTGTACTAAATTAGGATGCATATTAACAATAGCAGAGCATACCGTAATAATGTTGTCTGCATGAGGTACCATATTTAATGCCATACGACCGGATAAGATTTTAAAATTTTTTAGTCTTTCAATCATTCGCTCCACATGTATTCGGACGCGGCTTATTTTCCTACTGGTTTCAACCTCTCTAGCACTTAATTGTGGTTTCCCTTTGGTAAATGATGGAATGACAAGTTGCCCACCCCTTGATGCTATTTCATCCTTTATCAAAAATCCACGATCAGCAAGAACAACATTTCCATGTCGGATATGATCTAGGTATCCAGAACGAAATGTTATTACCTTATCTGATGTTCTCCCTCCAAAAGCGCGAGATATAAAGGAAATACTGCCACAGGGTGTGATGCTTACCAGAAATTTAATAGTATTTGTACTTTTATAGCTACTGTAAGTTGCTGATCTAGCTCTAAAATTTGATGGACATTCAATGAAAACCTCTGTACAGTCAATTATTGATACACATCTTGGGTATGTGTCTATAAAACACTGCGGACGTGAACTCACAACGGCTTCAGCCACAGGCCATCGAACGAAGAATTTCATTTTTTTTGGCCATATGTGGTAATGAATTATTAACTAGGCCTGATACAAAGCTTACTGATATGTTAAATCTCTATGCTAAATCTCTGTAACTCAGGTTTAATCGAAGCTTCATCATCACCAAGAGCATAATATTAGAATTATTTAAAATATCTGATGCTGGCAGAATGTTTGAGAGGTAACTCACTAACCACAAAAATCATTTATATGATGGCAAACCTGTATAGAACAGTACTTTTTCATCTGATTTGGAAGTTGATAAATTATCCGCCCTCATAGTCACAGTAGCTTCTTTTACTTGGATGAGCAGAAATGAATTTTGAGATTTAATTTTTTCAATTTCTTGTTTAAGACGGCTGTTTTCTTCTTTGGCATCCGCTAACAATTTAATGCAAGTGTCGTGCTGACCTTTAATAGAAAAGACAGCAAATTACTATTAGTAAAGATACAAATTAATAAACATTCATCTGACACTGGTAGTCAAGCTGGTTAAACAAATTCCATATCATTTTATTTTAATGTTTTTCATACATGTAGTAAGAGCTGGTCAGAATATAACATATTATAACATGACAATAAAATATAACTTATTAATATAAGCTTACCAATCTTGTTCTTGTTTTCTTGAAGTAAAAATTCACAATTTGAAATATCCACCAGTGTCTGTGCAGCATCTATCCTAGAAACTTCCCCATCTATGTCTAGCTTTCTCTTTACTTCCGTAAACTTCTTTTCACTATTTCTTCGAACTTTTCTATCGTATCTGCCCATACGGGTGTTTGCAGGTGTCTTGGCTATTGCAGCCTGATAGCCTAGGTTCAAAGTAGGAATATAGTCAGGATTATCCTTATCATCACTTTTACCCGAAGAAAATATATTTAAATCTTGAAATAATAGCTTAAAATTATTGTCCAATAACTTACCTATTTTAACACACACATATTTAGCTTGAAATAATTTAAATTTAACATACTAAATACAAAATTTAATTATATCCTTAACAGAAGATTTTATAAAACAAATTTGCAGGTCTCATTTATATTTATAATTTGTACAGTTGCTTACCTTCTATGAAATGGATGCTGCAAACACGAGCACTGTTGTCTTTTGGTTCCCAATCAGTATTAGTTTGGGGATCTTTTCTGTTAATTGCTTGTAACCACAAAGTGACTACTGTTTTTACTGTCAGCAACGAGGACATAATACCAATACCTGTAGAAATGGAGATTGTGTTACTTGCAGAACCTGTGGTGTTGCTGGACATAAGGCCTAGTCTTGTATCTATAGAAATTTTTATTAACATAATGGCAATGATATCGCCCAAAATTCCTTACTCAAATGTCTTCCAGCACATGATGGCCTCAGAAATGATCTTAATGAATACAACAACTTCCTTACCGTGCATTTATCTAAGTATATGTCATCTTTTAACTCGCTTAACCCAACTACTGAATCAAATAGTTTTAATAATGTGCAAACTGCAAGGGATCCTATTACAAATGATAAAACCTCTACACCCGATATTGATTGCAGTGTTATATCTTCTTTAGGCTCTCACATTTCATCAAGTTTGTCCCTGAATGACCCTTCTGGTGAAATGACACCACTTAATTTGAATTCATCATCTATAACCCAACCTTTTAAATTCCGTGATGGGAAATCAGATTACATCATTGGTCATCTAAATGTAAATCGTCTAATTACAAAAAAGGAAAACAAGCTTGATGAAATGCGTGAAGTTTTATTTCAACCAGACAATAATATAAGTATTGTGGGTTTTACTGAAACATTTTTACATAAATTAATATTAGATGATCTGCATGTTGACAATTATGTGACCGAAAGAAAGGGTCGTCTTGGTCAGGAGGGAGGGGGTATTTTATTCTATGTCAAAGATACAATTAAATATGAAAGGCTTTTTAAATTTGAAATGCACGAAGTTGAATGTATATGGCTTATTGTCTCGCCTGAATTTTCCAAATCTTTTATTTAATGTTTAATATATAGACCACCTCATTCTAATGTTATGTGGTATGAGAAATTTGAACAAATTTTGTATAATATTTCATCGAAATATGCATCAGCATCATTTTATATAATTGGTGATTTTAATTTTGATTTTAATTCTCCGGTGCCTAAACATTGGCAGACAATTATTTCATCATATTCTTTATCACAGATGATTACGAAACCAACGAGACAAACCGATTCTACAGCTACTATTTTAGATCATCTTTATACTAACGTACCAAATAATATTAAAAAAATTAAAATACCTCCATACAGTCTAAGTGATCATTTTCCTGTAATTTTCTCAGTGAAGAATATTCAAAATTGTAAAACTTAAAAAAAATAGGCACACCCTGATTCAATATCGACAATTTAAGAATTTTAAGGATTCTGATTTTTTATTTAATCAACTCCCCATTTTCCAATATAGAGCTAATGAATGATATTGAAACCGCCTTGCCAGCTTTTTATGACCTCATTCTTACTGTATTAAATAAACATGCCCCTATTAAAACCAGACGTGTAAAGTACCATACTCAACCCCCATGGTTTAATGATGAAATTAAAGATGCAAGAAAGAAGCGTAACTATCATAAAATGATTGGAAATTACACTTTATATAAACAATGGCGTAATAAAACCAAGAAATTAATTGAGCGGGCTAAAACTGACCATGTTAAAGATATCATCATAAATAAATAAAAAAGACAAGGAAACCATTTGGCAATATCTAAACTCTCTACACGGAAAATCTTCATTAGGCCCAAATTACCCGCAAACTATCGAATATCATGACTTTAAAACAACTGACCCTTCTCAAATTACTGAATTTATGAATGAATATTTTACCAATATTACAGACTCTATAAAGCCTCCCTATAAACCGATCCAACAACCACGTATTATTCAAAATTATATAAATAACAAAGTCCCCCTAAATTTTCTCTATGACTTAACTCCTATATCATTTTCAAAAGTACTGAAATATCTTAAAAATCTACAACCAAAAAAGGCAACTGGTTTAGACAATCTTGGACCAAAAATTTTAAAATGTCAGCTGAGGTGATTGCGAATCCACTAACTCATATTATTAATTTATGTTTAAAAATTGTATTTTTCCTGATCAAATAGAAGAAGCAAAAATAGTGCCAATTTTTAAAAAAGGATTCAAAGAAACCATTTCCAATTATAGACCAATTTCAATTTTACCAACTATTTCTAAAATTTTTGAGAAACATATATCTATCAATATTAAGTCCTACTTTGATAGTTTCAATTTATTTTATGTAAATCAGTCAGGTTTTAGAGAGTATCATTTTTGTTGTACAGCACTAGTTCGAATTACTGATCATTGGCTTGAAGCTTTAGATCAAGGTAAACTAACAGGTGTTGTCTACCTGGATTTAGTAAGGCTTTTGACCTTATTGATCACAAGCTCCTCCTTGAAAAACTTGTGTTATATAAATTTCATTCTAATTTGTTTAAATTTGATTAAATCTTATCTAGCAAACCGAAATTAAAAAGTCTGTCTTGGTAATTTCCAATCAATACAAAGGAAACTAAAATGTGGTGTTCCCCAGGGATCTATCCTTGGACCACTTCTTTTCCTGATTTTCATAAATGATCTTCCACAATAGATGATCACTTAGACTGGGGGAAACGCATTATGAAGCTTCACTCTCTTGTTGGGTCAAAAATATATCTTCTAAATAGAATTAAAATAAATCTACCTATAGAAACACGAATTTTGTTTTATAATGCCTATATATTGTCTCATTTAGACTTTTGTAATATTGTTTGGGGTAATTCTTTCCAGAACAAAATTGACTTCCTATTTAAGCTTTAAAAACGTGCAGCGCGGAGTATCCTTGACGCGAAATATGATGCGAGATCGGCAGACTTGTTTTCTCAATTAAATTGGCTAACTCTTGAACAACGAATTAAATATAACACTGGGATACTGACTAATAAAATTATGAATCAAAAATGTCCACATTTTACTTTCAAAATTATTTATGTTTACAATCTTCTATGTCTACTACAACTCTCTGTCTACGTTCGGAAACAAAAAACTCATTACATCTTCCAAAATGTCGTATCGAGGCCATGAAAAGAACTTTTAAATACAAGGCTAGTTTACTCTGGAATTCATTACCTCAGGTACTCAAACAATCTAACGATATATTGAGTTTTAATAGTAAATGCAGGAGTACTGCACTACACGCAAAACAAAAAATCTACAAGATAAACCTGCGGACAAGACAGAAAATAGACATTGCAAAAACTAAACAATTATCAAATCAAGTGAATGGATCCGGGGGCCAGCCGTAAGCGTCCACTGCGCTGTACAGTCCCGGGCCTGTCTTGGTACAGGCTTCACTAAAATGATTTACATAAAAGACGTAACAAAAAAATGCGACCGATCTTGTAAGTGGTCGTCTCTTCAATGGCGATAGTCAGCCAATCGACGTCAGGTGTTAGAACGTCAAATAATTTTAACAATAAGGGCGATAATCCGGACAGAAACTCGGAAAACGCTAAAAAAATAAATGTAGTGAGCTAACAGGAGCAAAGCCCGACAACGAGAACTGAAAAGGGAATTAAAATCTTAATATGCAATTATTTTCCTATGGTTTTATACTCTCTTTTCATCTTCAATATACATATGTAAATATTAGCTTTAGTTCATTTTATTTTAATGTGTCAGTCACATAATTTTATATTCATGTTACGTTTTCATATATTGACTTACATCATAATATTCTTATTTTCATTTACTCACAGATCGCCTTGTGCAACTGGGTCTCTAATAAAGTTATCACCTGTGTAGAACGATATAACTAATTAAAATACAGATGTGACGTCATCCTTTGATGTTGGCGTACCATTATTTGGCGTGCAGTATCAATATATTACTTAATGTCTCGCTGTCGACCATTAAACCACACTTAATATTGAATATTATTTAATATCTTACGGCGGTTTTACAGATTAGTTTTAAACACTGGCTTAAAGTTGGTTTCCCAGCAAAGTATTTATCGGGTGGTTATTTCCAATAAAAGTATGTCAAATTTGGTATATATGGAAAGTATAGACACCCAATCTTACTAGAAAAATACAGGATTACGCAAGAAACGCACATGGGGCAAGCATTGGGCAATATTGTCAGGGAATCACTAACTAGCAACCAAACAGGTTTTGCTGGCTTATTGTCTGCCAGCCTAGGTCGGGGAGCAGTTGTTACTTCTTGCTCGAATGGTCAGGCGGTTTGGAGGACATTGAGTGTTGTCAACGTACAAAAGACTCTGCGATTGAAAGGTCTAAAAAGAAGTAGACAGAAATAACTAAGAATTTACTTAGGCCTCAGTAAGTATGGTAAATGTACAGTAAGTATAAAGGATACATTCTGAAAAATGGATCCTCCCACAATGAAGTTAAGTTGGCAGACATTGCGTCTAACAACAGATTACTTATAGCTTTGGGTATCCACGACGAAAGCAAAGTTTTGAAAGGGGATTGAAGCAAATTTTTGATAGATTGGTTACATTGAATATGTTTTTAGTCCACATATTATATCGTCAATTCACAAAGTTTGTACCCGGGAAGGCATCTTTAAGTCAAGAAGATTAAAATTGCACGCCATTGAATATTAAACATTTAACGCTACATTATTATAAGTGTTTTCTGGATAAATATTGCGAGAGGCGTTGTCAAATATGTTACTTTTAAAAGAAAAAGGTCTCTATTATGCCAGATGGGGCCGTGCAGATAAGTATTTAAAAGTGTACACAATATTCTTTCTTCGTTATAATTAAATACTAAATACTAAATGCAGGCCTATTCAAATATGCTCGGTAACCATGACAAAGGTTTTTTATAATTTAAAATAATCTATGACACGGGAATGAAAGACGAAACCAGATAACCTGAGCTATGAACAGTTTTATTTGAAATGTGATAATTAGTTATTTGCAACATAATACACATACGTAACTCCCTAAAATATGTAAGGTGCACTAAGGACCCCTGTGGATTTGTTGTTAAACTGCACTTTTATTGCAGTGTCATTGGAGATGTCGCGTGGTTGGAGAAGATGGAAAAGACGTTCACACAAATAGCTGGAGACGATAAGAAAATTGATTTTGATGAATTCAAGCAAGCTCTGGATATTAAAGAGGTAAGACTTTCTTTATTTTACGGTGTCAATTGAGTAAGACGTTTGCTGGGTAGCTCAAAGGTTTTGTGTTCGATCCCTGCGTTGGCCAAGAAAGTTGATGGGGTCACCGCGGCTCCCTATACAAATGATACAAGTTGTGGGTTAAATTGATTCAATGGTATTTAATACCTAAACTGGAATACCATTGGAGTAACTGGAGTATACATGTGACAATTCTATGGAATACGATTACTGTTTTTACTGAACGACGTTTCGATCCGGTTTCTCTGGTCTTTATCAAGCAATGATAAATTAAAAGGAGTTCAGTTGGCTGTCGTGAAACAGGAATGGTAGAGTGGATCGTTGGTTAACACCATTGCTTGATAATGATTAGAGAAGCCTAGCCAAAACATCACTTAATAATAAGCAGTGATTGTATTCCATAGAAATGGATTGAAATGGGGTTTAATGTTCTACTGTTGTACTTCGACAGTGCTACTCAAGACGTGTATACGCCACACAGTGGGCTATGAAGGGAATATTATATATTGAATTCCAACTGTCAAGGGATCTTTTATGTTAACGCCAATGTGTACACCGGATTTCGGTTTCCGTCCCATCCAAACGACTAAACAGCTGCTCTCTATCACCACTGACAAGGGGAAACCACACCGGAGAGTCTCGATGAACTTTCTCGGCCAACAGTATTCCATATAATTGTGACCTGTACAAGTTGTAGTTTAGTGTGATTTAAAGCTACAATTCCATATTTTTAAAGGGCCAATCCCTATAACTTTTTGGGGAATAAAACTGCTTAATTTTGTGTTAAAATCGTTTAAAACCAATTATCTAAGGCCGATCAACTAACCCGATTTTTGTGATACGCTTGTAATAACTTAAACCTGATAGCCTGCATCTGGAAATGGAGATCTTTGTATCATACAGTATCTGGATAAAACCAGACTCTTTTCTATAAAAATAATATGAAGGTGAAATTTACCTTTTGTTATCAAGTACAGTTCATGGGTCATTCACTGTATATACCTCTCAAGAAACGAAAATCGATTATCAGGTCACCCAATGAAAAAAATGACCTCATGGGTTTCCTCCGGGCACTCCGGTTTCCTCCCACTGCTAAAGATCCCTACGCGCAGGCGAATTATTGAAATAAAATTGGACCATATGTTAGTCCCGAAATGACTTAGTTGTGTTGAGTGGACGTTAAACCCCATTTCTCTATATATATATATAAAAGTCGATTGACCAAAAGACATAGAAATTAAAAAGGTTTGACTTTCTTTTGACTGCCCTCCCAATACTGAGTATTGCCCTCCCCCCCCACCCCAATGTCACAAGATAATTGGCCTTTACCGCAAAATTCATGCTGATGCTCATGCTAGTTGGCCCTCCCGAAAACATTTTTGCCCCCCAAAAAAACAACTTCCTGGTTACGAGCCTGATTCTAATAAATCTAAATTGTTTTCAGTCTTTTTTCGCTGAGCGTTTTTTCCAACTGTTTGACGAAGATGGTAGCGGTACAATAGAACTACACGAGTTATTGGATGGTCTGCGCATGCTCACAGGTGCTGACGCGGCACATAAACTCAAGTTTCTATTTGATGTCTACGATGTGGATGGTAAAATTATTTATATTTTTATTGATAAAATAATTTAGAATTTTACATTTGACCTATTTTCTGACTAAGACTGGGTGATGTTTTTATCGTGAGCCACAATGACTCACTGGGTAGGACGTTCGATCGTTTAATCGATAACGTGCACGCCAGAGAGGAGATAATTGCGCGTACGGGTCTTTAGCAGTGAGAGGAAACCGGAGGACCCGGAGAAAATCCATAAGGTTGGAGGCAAACGTAGGGATCGATAACAGGACCTCCAACAAGTCAATATCCTGAGCCGTCAGATAAGTAGGACGTTGATTTCAATTTGATTTATTTCTGCGAATTCTAGGTAATGGTAGTATCGACAAGTATGAATTGCTGACAGTTTTACAGTCCAGTGTACAGGAAAGTTCATTAAGTGTCAGTGATACAGATCTAGAGGTTTTAACCGACGTATTATTCGAGTCAGCAGACACAGATGGAAGTGGTTCTATATCATTCGACGAGTTGAAGGAAGAACTCGAGAAACACCCGGGACTTCTAGAAAATCTGACTATAGGGTAATTATATATTTGATTATTATTATAGTCCTAAATACAACCATTCGGGGCTTAGTAAAGATCCAACAATTACTCGAGCAATTAATCAACCAATCGGATTAAAGACAGATCCTTTTTCGTTTTGTTTTTTATAGTTAAGATTTCGTTTTACTTGTATTTACCACACTAGTTAAAAAGCGAAACGAAATATAGATCTGTATTTTAATCTGGCTATGAGTTCACAAAGCATTCTCAGACTAAAGTTAAGTATTTACTCAACTTTCAATTACTGAATCACTGTTTATTAGAAATATATTTGATCTAGAAACACAAAAAATTGATGTATTTGATACATAAAAACAGTAAAAGTTTTTTTTTATAAAAGTCAAACAATTTTGTGAAAATTTTGAACTTTTGTTTGAGAATGCTTTGTGTACTCGGGGCCATATTGCCAAAGACTAAGTTTGATAATGATTATGGCTACAGCAGAATTAAAATATAACTATATGTTACTCATAGGAGAAACCTTTTTTGTGTCCGGTGAACGTTATTCCCCATCTCTCTCTATCTCTCTCTCTCTCTCTCTCTCTCCTCTCTCTATCTCTCTCTCTCTCTCTCTCCCCTCTCTCTCTCTCTATCTCGCTTGTGAACTATCAATGTGTCTACTTGGACAGTTCTAATTGGATATTTCTGTCGTTTCAGTGCTGCACAATGGTTGAAACCAAGAACGACAGAGACGAAGGAGAAGACGACGTATCGTTATTTAACGATCAAGTACTGGAGAAATAACAGAAAGAAGGGTATCCTGTTCCTGCTGTACTTCCTCGTGAATATTGGGTTATCTGTCCTTGGTTGCTATAACTACCGGACATCCAACGGTTTTATCATAGTAGCACGTGGTTGTGGCATGGCGCTAAATTTCAATTGTTCGTTTATATTAGTGTGTATGTTAAGACGGTGTATAACATTTGTCCGCTCGTTTAAACAGTCACAGTTCCTTCCCTTGGACCAGCATATATTATTACATAAAGTTGTTGGTATGATGATAGGACTACACAGTCTCATTCATTCTCTTGCACATTTCGGGAATGCTGGTAAGTACTTAAGTAGAATTTATTTTCTTTATAATGGAAAATTAATCGGCTGCTTCATCTTTAGCTTCTATAGTGTCCACGAGATTTTTTTAAGTGATCAAGGGCCATAATTCTGGCAGTAATTATCGGAAATCGCCGAAAATCAATAGGCTTCTTCGTCCCATGACATGAAACACTGTGTATTATTTTGGCCTTTATTATCGGAAATCGCTAAAAATAGACTTGGATTATGAAAACGACCTGCGTCATGCAGTATGCTATGGGGAATATTTTCCCCGGGAAGCAGCCTGTATTTATATCGAAATCAATCTGCCAAGGGATCTTTAGCCTATGTGCACGCCAATGGATACATTGGTCCTCAGTTTTTCGTCCCATCCGAACTAGTAGGCAGCTGTCCTTGTTAGGCCCTCCGTTCTGCATCACTGACAAGGGGAATCTACAACGGAAAATCCAGATGAACTTGGGTACGAACATGGGAAAATAGATAATGCAAACTGAATTTTTTTGAAATTTCATTCAAATTACTCTGTTAGCCCCTGCATCACCCAAGCAAGTCCCGCTTCTCTATTTTTAAATTAAATCACACAATGGCCGAACCGTTCTAATCTACTTAATATCGAAAATATCCGATGACATCGAGAGTTGATTTCGGCCTTGTCATGTTAACAGAGGTCTTATTAATAGTTGATATAACATTCCAGACCATACAAAACACCTGCAATGGACAGATTTGCTCTTGCATAATGCATATTTTTAAATTTAGCTCTAACTCGCGATTCAAAAATCAGTTCTATGGTTGAATTACTTTTTATATATTTTAGCTCTTGTGTCCCGTCATTTGAATTTGACTCTACCGGAGTTTGTGATTACAACAAAAGCCGATATAGGATGGGTGTATGGTTTAGCTCCCTTGTCTGGTGTTATGTTAGACGCCGTACTTATTGTCATCATTATTTGTTCCTTGCCGTTTATCAGACGATCCGGGAAATTTCAGGTATGAATCAATTTGATCCAAGGAAGAAAATGACAATGAATGCACCTGATATAAAATGGTGTTTAGCCGTCCTACTCGGTATGTTATGAGGGAAATATTTCCAATTTTCCAGTTGACAAGTTCTCTTTTACGTGTTCTCTGGGACTTCGTGTTTTATCACCCCTTTGACAATCACCCCTGTTGGACCACTGACAAGGGCAATCCAGTGTGGAAAATTCTGAGAAATTGTAGGTGTTCGTTCCAATGAGCCTGTATTGTATTGTGGGTCTTCTAACGAGTCCAAATATGTGTTCTGACTACCCATATGTTCTAAAGGATCATTTTGTATTCCACATGGGTAAGAGGCCCATGTTTTTTAACGGTCCCAAGTAGTTATTCCAGCGGACACCCAACAGATGTTTCGTATTGTGAGTATTTTAACAGGTCCATGTGTTCCAAACAGGTGCTCTAAGGGACCATGTGTTGTATTGTGGATGTTCTAACAGGCCCATATGTTCTAACGGTCTGGAATATATGTTCCAATGACCCCAAGCAGGTGCTCTAAGGGACCATGTGTTGTATTGTGGATGTTCTAAGAGGCCCATATGTTCTAACGGTCTGGAATATATGTTCCAATGACCCCAAGCAGGTGTTCTGTATTGCGGATGTTTTAACGGACCCCATATTGTATATTGTAGGTGTTCTACTGGACCCATATTTTGTACATACCATTCTGGCTGTTGGTTATAATTCACGCCAAGAACTTCTGGATCTGGTTTATACTCCCTGGTGTAATATTTCTAGTGGAGAAGATATCACGATCTAAAATGTTAAAACTAGCAGCTTATGGTGAAACACACATTGTTGAAGTCAATCTTCTACCTTCAAGGGTAAGTACGTTTAATTAGTCCGAGGTCCCGTATACACATTGGCGTGCACGTAAAAGATCTCTTGGCAGTTGGAATTCGATATAAGAATAGGCCGTAGCGCCGCTGTCTGGGCGAAAATTCTCTCTCATAGCACACTGTATGGTGTATGCCCGTCTTGAATTGGCCCAGGTTAGGTGCAGAAGAGTAGGACGTTTAGAAAATATTCTCTTAATATTCCCTTGTTAGTTCGTCTTTCATTTTGAGTGTCGTCTGTATTAACACAGGTCCGGGACTGTTACCGCACATCAGGGCGCTTACGCCTAGCCCCGGACCCTTCTTCTTCCTCTATATTGCCTGACTCTAGTAGAGTGTAAATATGCACTAGCGTATCTCGAAAGACAGCTAAAAACATCTGGCTTTTATGTACAGTTAAAAACGGTTTTATAACATGGCGGTTCACTTCACACATTGGGGGTCAGCCGTGCAGCTAGGATCCATTCACTTGATCTGATGTGTACGTTTGTTATTTATGATTTCTGTATATTGTGTCTTGTCCGTATGTTTGTCATGTATATGTGTTTGTGTGTGGTGCGGTCCTCCTTTCTTTTAAGTGCGGGGGTTGGGATGGCCTAGTTGTCTAGACTGCCGCGCTTCGACCTCTAGCTGGCCAGCCACCTTTGGCTTGCGGCTGTGGTTTCGAGCCCTGGTGTGAGCGTATGTGGCATGGAGATAGGGGTGCCTTCTCAACCTCGTGGGTTTCCCCGGGGACTCCGGTTTCCTTCCACTGCTGAAGACCCCTAAGCGCAAGCTAATTATTGAAATAAAAAAAATGAAAACCATACGTTAGTCCCAAAATGACCTAGTTTGTGTCGAGTGGACGTTAAACCCCATTTTTCTCTCTCTCCCTCTTTTGTTTGTGTGTGGTGCGGTCCTCCTTACTTTTAAGCGCCCGCCACTGCAAGAGCTTCAGTGGTAATACCTCTGCTGTGTCGTTTTTTTCTATTTCAATTTGATTTGTTCAACGAGAGATTGACTGAAAGACCTCAATATTTAAACACGTTATCTTATTTGTATTGTGTCTGGTTTAATCTAGTTAGTCCCGAAATGACCTAGTGTGTGTCAATTGGACGTTAAACCCAATTTCGCCCTCTCTATCTCTCGGTTTAATCTGGGGTACATTTAAATGAATTGACCTATAGACCTCGTGGTTGTAACACACTGTAATGGTGATGATGATTGTTATTTATAGGTGACCCATCTGGTAATATCCAAACCACCAAGATGGAGATACAGACCGGGAGATTATGTATTTATACAGATACCAGATATCGCCAGTAACGAATGGCATCCTTTTACCATCAGCAGTGCACCGGAGTTACAAGGTACGACTTTAATTTACTGGGGGGCTTCGTAACTAAGGCGTTGGCGGTAACCGGCTTAACCGCCAACGGCTTCGCAGTCAGTAACCTCCTCAAAACTCTGGGGGTGAATGGGCCGGTTGCAAATTCATTTTACCCTACACGGTACAAATAGTCGAGTTTACCCTACACGGTACAAATAGTCGAGTTTACCCTACACGGTACAAACAGTCGAGTGGAGTTTACCCTACACGGTACAAACAGTCGAGTCGAGTTTACCCTACACGGTACAAATAGTCGAGTCGAGTTTACCCTACACGGTACAAATAGTCCAGTTTACCCTACACGGTACAAACAGTCGAGTCGAGTTTACCCTACACGGTGCAAATAGTCGAGTCGAGTTTACCCTACACGGTACAAATAGTCGAGTTTACCCCACACGGTACAAATAGTCGAGTTTACCCCACACGGTACAAATAGTCGAGTTTACCCTACACGGTACAAATAGTCGAGTTTACCTTACACGGTACAAATAGTCTAGTATACCCTACACGGTACAAATAGTCCAGTTTACCCTACAGGGTACAAACAGTCGAGTGGAGTTTACCCTACACGGTACAAACAGTCGAGTCGAGTTTACCCTACACGGTGCAAATAGTCGAGTCGAGTTTACCCTACACGGTACAAATAGTCGAGTTTACCCTACACGGTACAAATAGTCGAGTTTACCCTACACGGTACAAATAGTCGAGTTTACCCTACACGGTACAAACAGTCGAGTCGGGTTTACCCTACACGGTACAAACAGTCGAGTCGAGTTTACCCTACACGGTACAAATAGTCGAGTCGAGTTTACCCTACACGGTACAAATAGTCGAGTTTACCCTACACGGTACAAACAGTCGAGTCGGGTTTACCCTACACGGTACAAACAGTCGAGTCGAGTTTACCCTACACGGTACAAATAGTCGAGTCGAGTTTACCCTACACGGTACAAATAGTCGAGTTTACCCTACACGGTATAAATAGTCCACTTTGCCCACACAGTATAAATAGAGGATAAGAACTAATTTCGTAATAAGGAGTTATTTAATCAACGTTTACATTTATTTGTATTTTCAGGGGTTTTTTGGTTGCACGTGAGGTCAGTCGGTCACTGGACGAATAAATTATATAAATATTTTGAAGAATATAACCCAGTGCTAGAACTAGCCGGGGTTAATAATAAAGGTATTCGCTAATTTATGGTTTGGATTGTTAGTACCTGGTTTTTATTTTATTTATCCATTCGGCAAACCTCGTCAGATTCTACGCATCTAATCTCGGCTGTTTGGCAGTAAGTGATATGTACCTACGCCCACACATTTGCGATGCGGCTACCGGTTTACTTTAAACAGGAAAACGTGTCGCTTTCACAAAAAGTTCCAAATTGCGTCTTTTGTAGAATGTGTATACCTAAATAAGCAGAGATATTGTCTCAAGGCTGCTGGTTTGATAAAATTCCCTGGTAATTCCCCAAACCCAATGCAAAACGTGACGTTTGTTGATTGAATACACTGTCTACAGAAATCGGAATCTTTAAATTATGGCAGAAATGGTCATACAGCCTAGATTTCAAATGTAACATGGATTTAAACATATTTTCGAACACCCTGGACAAGTAAAATAGGATTTAATGGATAATTTACACAACAGGTAGAACACTTAAACATCTAGTAGTTAGAATAAGGCTAAACAAAATTCTCGACCTGTTAAGCCAGTCAGAGTGTGATTGTCCCTTTAATATAAGTTTTGGCAATTCAATAAATGTATAATTAATGATTTAAAGAACATTTGAGACCAAACGAAAGATGACAAATTTAGCTCTTGAATAATTTATCTTTGAGCCAACTACATTTATTTGAAAATGATCGTATTCCAGGTTTCAGCGAGAGTTTACATGATATGGAGACTGGTATGGAACATGGCAAGCGTCGTAGGGGTTCTAATATTCGTCCAGTAAGTCAATATAAAGTTATTATTTTTAAGCGGGTTTTAGCGGGGTTGAATGGCCGAGTGGTTTGCACGTACGTGTTGTATCATAAAGCCTGGCATTGAGTCAACTGGCGTGGTTTTCGAATCCCCGGTTGTACGTGACAAGAAATAGGGTCGCCTGTCCAGCCTCCTGGTTTTTCTTCAGGTCTCCTGGTTTCCTCCCACTGCTAAAGACCCCTACGCGCAAGCGAATTATTGAAATAAAATTAAACCATATGTTAGTCCCGGAATTATCTAGTTTGCGTCGAGTGGACGCCCATTTCTCTCTCTCACTCTCTCTCTCTCTCTCTCTCTTCTCTCTCTCTCTCACTCTCTCTCTCTCTCTTTTAAGCGTGTTTTAGATTTTAACCGAGATGGGTGTAATTTCAATTCACAGATCTACGTTGAGTATGGCTCATTGAGCAGGAAGTCAGGGTTTTATCATTGTATTGGCGGGAAAGTTCTTTGGGGTTGTAAAACCGGACCCTTTCTTGTCGGTGACGCAGAATGGTGGGGGTGGGGTGGGGTGCTGTCAAGTTAATACCTAATACGAGTGTTGTTTAGTGAATGGATATGGTGAGTGAAAGTTCCTAAGGGAATTTCCACCATCGGTTGTGAAGTAAGAGGGATCTAACATTGTAAGCGTCTATGCCGAAATGTCGTGTTTACCGTGTATACCAGTTATAGCACGTTAAATATCCCCTGAAAGTTGTTAATCAACAATCTCTCCCAGAGTCACTCATATATAGTCTGACATTTTGTTACCTTATACAAGTCGTACCCGTTTTAGCTATGGATATACAAGTCGTACCCGTTTTACCTATGGATATACGAGTCGTGCACGTTTTAGCTATGGATATACGAGTCGTGCACGTTTTAGCTATGGATATACGAGTCGTGCACGTTTTAAGTATGAATATACGAGTCGTGAACGTTTTAGAAATGTATGGATATAAGTTCTGCCATGGATATACAAGTCGTATACGTTTTAGCTATGAATATACGAGTCGTACCCGTTTTAGCTATGGATATACGAGTCGTACACGTTTGAGCTATGGATATACAAGTCGTATACGTTTTAGCTATGGATATACGAGTCGTACCCGTTTTAGATATGTATGGATATAAGTTCTGCCATGGATATACGAGTCGTGCACGTTTTAGCTATGGATATACGATTCGTGCACGTTTTAGCTATGGATATACGAGTCGTGCACGTTTTAACTATGAATATACGAGTCGTGCACGTTCTAACTATGGGTATACGAGTCGTACACGTTTTAACTATGAATATACGAGTCGTGAACGTTTTAGATATGTATGGATATAAGTTCTGCCATGGATATACGAGTCGCATACGTTTTAACTATGAATATACGAGTCGTGCACGTTTTAACTATAGATATACGAGTCGTGCTCGTTTTAGCTATGGATATACGAGTCGTGCACGTTTTAACTATGAATATACGAGTCGTGCACGTTCTAACTATGGGTATACGAGTCGTACACGTTTTAACTATGAATATACGAGTCGTACACGTTTTAGCTATGGATATACGAGTCGTACCCGTTTTAGCTATGGATATACGAGTCGTACCCGTTTTAGCTATGGATATACAAGTCGTAAACGTTTTAGCTATAGATATACGAGTCGTGCACGTTTAAACTATGATTATACAAGTTGTACGCGTTTAAGCTATGGATATACGAGTCGTACACGTTTTAACTATGGATATACGAGTCGTGCACATTTTAACTATGTATATACGAGTCGTACCCGTTTTAGCTATGGATATACGAGTCGTACACATTTTAACTATGGATATACGAGTCGTACCCGTTTTAGCTATGGATATACGAGTCGTACACGTTTTAACTATGAATATACGAGTCGTGCACGTTTTAACTATGGATATACGACTCCTATACGTGTTAACTATGGATATACGGGTCGTATACGTTTTAGCTATGGATATACGAGTCGTGCCCGTTTTAACTATGGATATACGAGTCGTACACGTTTTAACTATTGATATACGAGTCGTACACGTTTTAACTATAAATATACGAGTCGTACACGTTTTAACTATGGATATACGAGTCGTATACGTTTTAACTATGGATATACGAGTCGTATACGTTTTAGCTATGGATATACGAGTCGTGCCCGTTTTAACTATGGATATACGAGTCGTACACGTTTTAGCTATGGATATACGAGTCGTGCCCGTTTTAGCTATGGCTATACGATTCGTACACGTTTTAGCTATGGATATACGAGTCGTACACGTTTTAGCTATGGATATACGAGTCGTGCACGTTTTAACTATTGATATACGAGTCGTACACGTTTTAACTATGAATATACGAGTCGTGCACGTTTTAACTATGGATATACGAGTCGTATACGTTTTAGCTATGGATATACGAGTCGTACACGTTTTAGCTATGGATATACGAGTCGTACACGTTTTAGCTATGGATATACGAGTCGTGCCCGTTTTAGCTATGGATATACGATTCGTACACGTTTTAGCTATGGATATACAAGTCGTATAAGTTTTAGCTATGGATATACAAGTCGTACGTTAGCTATGGATATACGAGTCGTGCCCGTTTTAGCTATGGATATAGGAATTGTACACGTTTTAGCTATGGATATACGAGTCGTATACGTTTTAACTATGGATATACGAGTCGTGCCCGTTTTAGCTATGGATATACGATTCGTACACGTTTTAGCTATGGATATACGAGTCGTACACGTTTTAGCTATGGATATACGAGTCGTGCACGTTTTAACTATTGATATACGAGTCGTACACGTTTTAACTATGAATATACGAGTCGTGCACGTTTTAACTATGGATATACGAGTCGTATACGTTTTAGCTATGGATATACGAGTCGTACACGTTTTAGCTATGGATATACGAGTCGTACACGTTTTAGCTATGGATATACGAGTCGTGCCCGTTTTAGCTATGGATATACGATTCGTACACGTTTTAGCTATGGATATACAAGTCGTATAAGTTTTAGCTATGGATATACAAGTCGTACGTTAGCTATGGATATACGAGTCGTGCCCGTTTTAGCTATGGATATAGGAATTGTACACGTTTTAGCTATGGATATACGAGTCGTATACGTTTTAACTATGGATATAGGAGTTGTGCACGTTTTAACTATGGATATACGGGTCGTGCCCGTTTTAGCTATGGATATACGAGTCGTACACGTTTTAGCTATGGATATACGAGTCGTAAACGTTTTAGCTATAGATATACGAGTCGTGCACGTTTAAACTATGATTATACAAGTTGTACGCGTTTAAGCTATGGATATACGAGTCGTACACGTTTTAACTATGGATATACGTTTTAGCTATGGATATGGGAGTCGTTCCCGTTATAGCAATGTTTCAACTGGTCGAGTTCTGATTTACGACAATTTCACGATAAAACTTATCTTGTTGTTTTTTGTAGAAACCTGAGAGTAGACGGAAATCCATCATAACGCCATCTATGAGGAAAAGGTCAGTCCGAGTTAAGGTAGTGAATTTATATTATTACGATAAATCTTTTTATATTTGATTAATTTGTTGACGCACACCTTCTCTCCAATGAGTCCATAAATGTTAACAAACAGACTGCTAACATCAATTGTTGAATTAGACGTCGCGGGATCGATCCCTGTATTGCCGAGAAAATTTATCGAGATTTTTTAAAGTGGTTCCCCTTGTCAGAGGTGCAGCAGGAGGGCCTGACAAGAAAAGCTGCCTAGTCGTTTGGGTGGAACGAAAATATGATGCCCCGTTTCTACATTGGTGTGAACATACATGTAATGGTCTCTCAGCAGTTGGAATTCGATATAAGAGTAGACCATAGTGCAGCTGCCCGGGCAGAAATTTCCCTCATAGCACACTGTCTGGCGTATGCCCGTCTTCAATATCCCAGTCGGAGTAGACAGTAGGACGTTAAACCCCATTTCATTTCATTCCCTACCATATATGGTTTATATTTAGGGAAATTAGATGGTCGAATGGTTAGCACGTGGGTGCTGTTTCATATGGTCTGCCATTGTACGTGACAAGGAGTTGGGTCGCCTGTCCAACCTCGTGGGTTTTCTCCGCCCCCTCCAACTGCTAACGACTGAATGGTTAGCGTGCGCTCGCTGTATGATAAAGTCTGTCATGGAGTCAACTGGCGTGGTTTCGAATCCCGGGTTATACGTGGCAAGGAGTAGGGTCGCCTGTTCCGCCTCGGGGGGTTTTCTCGGAGTCTTCCGGTTTCCTCCCACTGCTAACAACCCCTACGTGCAAGCGAATTATTGAAATAACCTAGTTTGTGTCGAGTGGACGTTAAACCCTATTTCTCTCTCTCTCTCTTTCAGAAATTACAATCACCTGCTGATTCATACGCGTTGTATCATAATTAATCAGATAAAATTGAACCATATGTTAGTCCTGATATAACCTAGTTTGTGTCGAGTGGACGTTAAACCCCATCTCTCTCACTCTCTGGTTTATATTACAGGTATATATTGACGGACCATTTGGAACCTCAACACGTGATATATTTGAAACAGAACATGCTATATTAATAGGATCAGGTATAGGTGTAACACCGTTTGCATCAATATTACAGAGTATCATCTACAGATTCCAGGCTTGTTCCATCACCTGTAATAACTGTGGAACCGCATCCCATACTCAAAACCTGCAAGGAATGAAACTTAAAAAGGTACAAAAATCTAAATTAAATTTCCTAGACCCGGATTAAGACCAACATAGGTTCTTAATATTTAAAAAAGTACAAAAATCTGTACTAAATTTCTAACTTTGAAGGGACAATAACACTCTTGCTGGCTAAATGTTTAAGTGTCCTACCTCTTGTGTAAAATTATCCATTACATCCTATTTTACTTGTCCAGATGGTTCGAAAATATCTATAAATCAAAGTAACATTTGAAAAGGTTTACGTTAGACTTTTCAAATCATTTAGTTTGTTAAGATAAAAATTAGGTGTGATAGGATGAAATTTGTATCATCAATTAATTGGAATATTCTAAAATAGTACAATTTGTTGACCAGAATAAAGATTGGGAAATACTATTCAGTTACAACAAGAGTGGTATTGAGCCTTTAAATTAGGCCCCGGATTAAGACCTGCAGAGGTTCTAAACATTTAAAAATGTACACAAATCTATACAATCTTAACCTGATTAAAATACAGAATAAATGAATGAATGAAATGGGGTTTAACGTCCTACTGTTATGCACTTAACAGAGGCTCTAACATTTAAAAATGTACACAAATCTATACAATCTTAACCTGATTAAAATATAGAATCTATATTTCGTGTCTTTACTTTCGATGGCCTTTACCACATGAAGATCTGGCGGGTTGTTGTGGTAGGTCACGTCAGAGGTCATACAACGACGTCAGACGATCAGCGTTGATGTCCATCTCCCAAACAGAGTTGTCTTCCCTTGCAGTCCACACTAAATGCTGGATAGCGAGACTTGCGTGGAGAATGCGTTGATGTTTTTAGTTCGTTACCCACAGTTCCGTGCACCTCGCCGTAACAGGCCGTTTCATTGGCTAATCCCTTACGCCAACTAGAATGCGTGGTATATAACAACTCTTCTAGATCCTAGTGTAGTAAAGACAAGTAAAACGAAATTTATTTATATCAGAGAGATCTAGTCCCAATTAAAACATCGGGGTAAAACGACGTGGCTGTAAAAACGAACAGATTAATCGGCCTTAACCCCAATTTTATTAAAGTTACATTATTCAAGAGCTAAATCTGATTACTGCAAGTCTTAATTTAGGCTTCAGATGTTATAGAAATTATAAATTAGACATTAACTAACTTATTCTGACCATAATTAGCTCTCGATGGTAGGGCTAGATGTTATAGAAATTATAAATTAGACATTAACTAACTTATTCTGACCATAATTAGCTCTCGATGGTAAGGCTAGACTGTGATATTTGATGGATTGTTGTCCGATTTGCAAGAAAACTTTCGTGATTAAACAAATAAATGGATAATCGAGACTATTAGTTTCGCCTTACTGACTTTAGTAATGATGATCGAGGTTAAAGGGACTGTCCCGAATTGCACAGTTCCTCAAATATAAAAGTCTATGCACGTATGAAATGTAGAAGAATGTTGTATATACCGGGCCCTGACTTAAAATATCAGCTCATAATATTGAGTCGTTTGGACGTGAGCGTTAAAACAGCTTATCCGGACACGTAACCCCATTAAGATTTCAGGTCAATTCTTTCTTTGGGTGACCCGAAAATCAATTCCCGTTCCTGTAGAGGTCTACACGGTGAATGGCCCATGTGCTGTACTTCATAACGAAAGATAAATTTCACCGACACATTATTTTTATAAAATAAAAGTCTGGTTGTATCAAATCACCGCATAATACAGCTTGGGACACCGGACTTTTCAAAATGAAGACTGGCGGGTTTAAGTTGTTTGAAAACGTATCACATATATGGAGTTATTTGCTCGGCCCTACGGTAGTGGATCTTAATGGATTTTAACACAAATTTTATTCTCAAAAATATTATCGGGATTGACCCTTTCAGCAAATTGCCTTTACATTATGTAGTTTTTAACTATTATAGTGAGAACTGCCAACTCGTTATCTCATCTCCCGTAATGTATCTTTAAAATACAGATCCATATTTCGTTTCGTTTTTTTATACTTACGATGGCCAGTAAAGACAAGTAAAAACGAAATTTTGAACAATCAAAAAACGAAACGAAATTGGATCTGTGTTTTAATCAAATGGCCTTATTAACCCCAGTTTTATATTTCAGGTAGATTTTATCTGGATCAACCGAGACCAGAAAAGTTTTGAATGGTTTATGCGACTGCTAACAGATATAGAATTAGAACAGTCACGTGGTGCTAGATTCGGCCGTATTTTAGACATGCACATGTACATGACGAGTGCGCACAGTAAAACGGACATGAAGGGGGTGGGGCTACAGATGGCTATCGAGTTGTTACATAAAAAGGAGAACCGAGATGTTTTAACCGGTCTGAAAACCAAGACTCATGCGGGGCGACCCAACTTTCCTCAGGTAAGTAGTGTGACTAAAGTTATAAATATACCAAATACTCATCAAATATTCCAATCAGCTGCCCACCCCAACCCACCCATCCTTGTTTTGAGGTAGCTTGTGAAGTTATGACGCCTCTATGACTGCAGAGTCAGCTCTAAATTGTAAGTCCATCTGCAGATAGGCTTTGGGTTAGGGCACGTGATTGTTGGAGAGAATAGTGGGTTAGGTTTAAGAATTTCCTTCGGACAAGACAAAATAGTTACACTGCATAAAATAAACCACCAGTACCATTCAAGTGAATGGATTTGATTTTGAAACGTAGGCGTCCAGTAAACGGGCTTCACTTGGATATTGTACGATCAATTAAATTCAATAAAATTGAACCATATGTTAGTCTCCAAATGACCTAGTTTGTGTCAAGTGGATGTTAAACCCCATTTCTCTCTATATATATTTCAGCTATTTCACCAGATTAACTCCACCAGACAGGGAAAAATTAAAGTATTTGTATGTGGACCACCTGCTTTAGCCAAAGATTTAAAGGAACTGTGCATCAAATTTCACTTTGAGTTTTGTAAAGAAAATTTTTAACATCAATCTGACGAATAAATCTTATTGCTACTCGGGTCCATATTTCAGGACATTTCCTGTGGCTGGTGAAAATCCTCTTCCACTCAGAATTACATCCTGTGGGTGTTGAACATCCTCTTCCACTCAGAATTACATCCTGTTGCTGCTGAACATCCTCTTTCACTCAGAATTACATCCTGTGGCTGGTGAACATCCTCTTCCACTCAGAATTACATCCTGTGGGTACTGAACATCCTCATCCACCCAGAATTACATCCTGTGGCTGGTGACCATCCTCTTCCACCCAGAATTACATCCTGTGGGTACTGAACATCCTCTTCCACTCAGAATTACATCCTGTGGCTGGTGAACATCCTCATCCACCCAGAATTACATCAGAATATTCTCATACGGTATAAACCTTCAATCAGCTTGCCCTGGGTCGAATAAACCATGTGGTTTCCATAGTAACAAAATTATTTAAATATGTAACAGGATGTGTTTCTGTCAGTTTTGTTTGCTATTGTAGAAATTATCTAGGCATGGGATCAAGGGTTCTTTTACCTGTGGTCTAAGGCTTTCATTAAGTCAAGTGGTGTGGTTTTGATTCCCCGCTTGTACTTGACAAGGTGTAGGGTCCTCCCACTACTAAAGACCCCTATTTTACGCGCACATCATTAACTGGACCGTAACTAGATATCTTCTATTCTGCATCAATGACCAGGGTGACTAACTTTCTCGACCAACCCCAGGATCAAACCTAATTAGTGAGACAGGGGTATACTCGATAGGAGAATTGTAGAAATAGAATTAGTCGAGTGGACGTTAAACCCCATCTCTCTCTCTCTCATATCACCCCCCTCTCTCTCTCTGTCCTCTCTCTCCCTTTTGAACCTTATTAATGAGACAGTGGTATACTCGATGTCCACATCACGACTCCGAACAGAAGCCAAAGTAAATTGAAGTGCGACAGTGCCTTAATCGATACGTCTCCCATTAGAAACCAAAGTAAATTGAAGTGTGACAGCGCCTTAATCGATACGTCTTCCATCAGATTCCAAAGTAAATTGAAGTACGACAGCGCCTTAGTGGATGCGCACATCACGACTCCCATCAGAAGCCAAAGTAAATTGTAATGCGACAACGCCTTAATCAATGGGCCATCACGACTCAGATCAGAAGCCAAAGCTAATTGTAATGGCCAATGGGCACCAACAAAGTTCTAGATATAAATATTAACGATTAATTTATGTATCAAAATACATTTTATTAACAATTTAAAATACAAAGCCATTCCCTCAGTTACTCCAATTAAAACAGAACCGTTTTTACCCAGGTCACAATTCTATGGTATACAATTACTGAGCAACACTGCAACTAGGATTTTCTGAATACCATGGTAACAATAGACTTCTCTTGTATTTATCAAGCGAATGATACAATTAGAAACTATAAGAAACATGTTAGTCGAAACGTCGCTCAGTTATAAACAGTAATTGTATTCCATAGAATTGTGACCTCTATACTCAAGATCAATTACTAAATATTTCTGAATCATATTTAACTTCCATTGATAAAATGAATCACACAATTTTCATACATGTATCTCTCTCTACTATTATCTTATTATACTGTTTCATAAATTCTCATAAAATTCTAGCAGGCTTGTCTTGAAGACTGGCACTGACTACTTTATCGTTGTTTAAAATGATGAAGTCCACTACAGAGTAATTTCGAGAAATTATCCTCACAAATATTACTAAATAATATAGTTTTGTTTTTTTCTGTTCGAAATTTGGTTCATGTACTTCAAAAATGATGAATAGAAATATTTTGTGCTCCAAAATTATTTCTTGTAAATATGAGGTCAACAAAACAAGGTAGCATAACACATAACACAATTATATGAAGATGAAATGAAATGGGGTTTAACATCCAGTTGTTCTGCTCCAAACAACTACATGTATATTATGAAATGCAAAAGAGAAAGGTCCAAGAACTTTTGGCTTCCAAAATCTTCAAGTGACAATCCTGTCAAATATCGATGTAATCTTCATAGACAAGACTTATAATTCCAAAACTTTCAAGTGACAGTCCTGCTTTTAACACATACAATGAATATCCTGGTAATTTTTCCAAGTAGTGTAGTCTTCATCTTCAAGACTCGTATTTCCTGTTACAACCGTCACAATGAACACATTTATCCAGTCTCTCTTAGGCTATAAAATCAAGGGGTCTGTTAAATCCACCTCTTCTGTTCATATATTGTCTGGAATAAAAATAAACAAATGAAATAAAACCAAGTACGAACAATCCAAACCATTAGACAAAATTTAAATTCGAAGTCCTAAAAAACAGTATAGGCAAAATAGTGTAATCTAGCAAAATAGTGTAATCAGCATATGGACTGTTCACCGTGTATCAAAATAAATGAAATGGGTTCTACTCCAACTGGGGTGTTTAGTACAAACAAAAGCTTCAGAATAACGATAACATCCTATTGTTCTACTCCTAACCTGGGCTAATGGAAGATGAGCATACGCCGTACAGTGTGCTATGAGGGAAATTTTGCCCAGACAGCAGCGTTATGGCCTACTTGTATATAGAATTTCAAATGCAAGAGGATTTTTTATGTGCATGCCAGTGTGAACACGGGACCTCAGTTTTTTGTCCTATCCAATCAACTGGGCAGTGGTCCTTGTCAGCACCCCACCCTGCATCAATGACAAGTGGAAACCACACCGAAAAAATGGGATGAACTTTCTCTACCAATCGAGGTATCGAACACCCCACCACCTCCAGACTAGCGAGCCAGATTTTTTGATCAAGGGCAGTAACTCTGAAAGTAATTATCGAAAATTGCTGAAAATCAAAAGGCTTCTTTGTCTTATGACCCTTAACACTGTTTATAAATTTCAAATCAATCGGTTATTAACTTTGGCCTCTAGAGCGTCCACAAGATTTTTTGAAGTGATCAAGGGCCATAACTCTGAAAGTAATTATTGGGCGACGACAATATACGACCACATTTCAATGTGGGCGTATAAAAATGGAATCGGGTTTAACGTCTGATTGAGTTAATGAAAACGGGTATACGCCATACCCCCAGACGGAAGCTTTATGACCTACTTTTATATAGAATTCCAAATACAAGATGATCTTTGACGAGCCCATTACTGTGTATAAAGGTCTTTGTTTTTGTCCCATCTGCACGAAGCGTAGCTTTCTCAACCAGCTCTTGATAGGTAACCAGTCGGCAGCTTACTCATTGAGTCACTTCGACTCCCATTAATTTTGTATTTTTTAAAATATAATTGTCTTGTACTAACCTGTAACGTCTTTTCTGTGTTAACTTAGCAACATAAATATCATTCTTCTCAACTTTTTTACCCTGAAATCATCAAATATACAAATTAATACCATTTACATTTAATAATGATTAAAAATTCAAATTAATAATGATTACAAATTCAAATTAATAATGATTACAGATTCAAATTAATAATGATTAAAAATTCAAATTAATAATGATTAAAAATTCAAATTAATAATGGTTACATTAATAATAAATTCAAATAATAATGATTAAAAATTCAAATTAATAATGATTACAAATTAATAATGGTTAAAAATTCAAATTAACAATGATTACAAATAAATAATGAGAGAGAGAAATGGAGTTTAACGTCCACTCGACACAAACTAGGTCGTTTTGGGACTAACATATGGTTTAATTTTATTTCAAAAACTCGCTTGCATGTTGGGGTCTTTAGCAGTGGAAGGAAACCGGAGGACTTGTTTCGGGAGATCTCATATTGCATATTTGATGAAAATTCACTCTTTGGCTTCTGTCATAATCAGAATTTTCACCTAGTTGTAGTTGTCGTATTTCTAACCCAATAAAAATGACTTTTATAACATGGTTTCA